>CM062805.1:1239778041-1240978041 GCA_031772625.1 Pinus tabuliformis | reverse complement strand
GAGTGGAAAAGACGTTCCCCCTCCTCTGGATCTTCGGGCTCATTTTTCTGGATCTTGGCAGTAGCAACAGTGGCGCTGGGATCCGCATCAATGATCTGCTTCCCTTTGTCATTCCCCTTTTCGAGTTCTGACTCAGAGTCGGAACATGCATCTGATTCGGAAGCCTTCAACTCGGCCACCAGAGACTGCTTTGTCCGACACTCACTTGTGTTATGAGTGGGACTCTTGTGGAACTCACACCACTTTCCTGTGTCCTTCTTCGGCTTCATGGTGTTGTTCTTTTCTTGTAGCTTAGAGGGGTTGTCTTGGGTCACCCCGCCTTGGCTTTGTCCTTTGGGCTTCGGATTTGCAGATCCAAAGTCTCGCTTCTTCTGTTTGAACTTTTGCTCGATTTTGACAGCGTATCGGTATCCTGTGCCGAGTGAGGAGATGTTCAAGAAATCCATCTCTTCCTGGATGTATCTGTGTAGGCAGCCGCGGTATTTGAGTACCAGATGCAGCTCAGAATCTTTGATACCCAACTGTGTGCGAAGGGTATGAAAAATATTTGTGAACTCTGGTACATCTTGGTCTCGTCCCTGCCGCAGTGTGGTCCATTTGATGTATTTGTCCTCATAGCTTTTGACAGGGTAGTACTGCTCCTTGATGGCATCCTGGAAGTCATTCCAAGTGGGTGCGGCTGAAAGCAGTGAGCCTGTACTTTCATCCTTATGCTCGCAGTATGTTTGCCACCAGTCCTTGACGTGGGGGGCGGCTTTGAGAAGAGCGAAAACAATCTTTTCCCGACTTGAAAATTCATGAACAGAAAATACCCATCTAGCAGATTTAACCATTTATCTACGGCATCTGCGTCTATTTAACCCTCGAAGATGGGGATTTCGAAATTAACTTGTACCTTAAATGGTGTGGGATTTCCAGAGTAGCTGTTGGAAGCCGATGCGTCGCCTCTGGGTAGCCGCTGAAGGATCTGCGCAAAGCTATCCATCATTGCGTTCCTTTGCCGCTCGAGGGCTTCTTCGAGCAAGATTCTGATAGGATCTCCTGCCCCCTCGTCTTTCTTCTCATCCGCCATGGGAGGTCGTCGAGATTTGCGAGGCTGGTCTTGCAAAGGTTCGACCAATTCAAGCCCTAACTCCTTATATCCCGACCTCGTTGGGGACATGCAAAGAAAAACAGAGAAAAAAGCAGACCGCTCTGATACCACTGATCCGGATTTAAGCAGGAATGCAATAGATTACAGAGATAACCATAAATACAGAGATGCGATAACCATAAAAACAGAGATGCAGCGGAAATAATACTTCATTTCATTAATGGAGAATACTGAAATATGCTTACAAATAGAAATAACCCAGCTAGGGCGATGGTAGCTTATCTCTGAGAAGAGATGTGTCGGCTACATGCCTCTGAACTATTTCGAACTGTATTACAATGAGGCTCGAGGGCCTATTTATTGTTGAGAAACAATGGAAAACCCTTCACATTCCAAAACCTAACCCTAGAAGATGAAACGCCAAATTGTGGGCCCCGTTTTTGGGTAAGCTGGTACATCAACTTCCCGGGGTCGTAACTTTGGCATACGATCTCTGTTTTACACGCATGATAGCCCGTTGGAAAGATCTCTATGAGGACTACAACGGAAAAGATGATTTTTTATCCAAAAATTCGCGGAGCAAGATTTCCCAAAAAACGTCGTTTAGGGCCTCAAAACGGCTCTGGAAGTTTAGGACCCCGAAAACTGCTAAAAATAGTAAACTGCGCTATAATTAAGGAAACTGAAAACGTTGAGAGGAACAATGGTGGGGGTCTAGGTGGACTTGGCAGGTGGCCACCAATATCCACCTGGATCACTCATCCTCCAGTCATGACCAATACCCTAAAATCTTTGTCATATTTGTTTGAATTCTTTCACTGATCAGTCAACCCCTCTCTTGACCTAGAAGAATCATCTTAGCTCAATCCTTGGGCCTAACCCTCTCCCTCTCCACCATTTGTGAATCATTCCTTCCCTTCCCTCTCTAGACCCTCGTCCTAACCTTGGATGAGTTCGCAGAATGGAAGCATAGATCTTTTTCTTGAATTCTCCAATTCAACGGTGCCTCAAAAAGAAATCCAGGGGTGGCAGGAGGGGGATGGATTCTCATTAAGCTAAAGGAATACTTTTTGACCATTATGCTTAGGGCTTGGAAAATAAGTCCAACAACCAAGCTGAAGCTTATGGCCTATATCTTGGGTCCCTTTTATCCCATCAAATGGGAATTAAGGAAGTGAGAATACTGGGAGACTCCTTCTTGGCCATAGATCACATGCACTCCAAATCTTAAGCCCAGAACAATGAGATCAATAAACTTCTCCAATGCACCCATGGAATTCTCCCTCTCTTTGATAAATTACAATTTTATCATATTCTAAGAGCCCTAAAATCTAAGGAGGATTCAAAAGACAATAAGGCATGTGAATTTAATGAAGGACACACAATGGTCAATGGAAATCATGGTTTTGTACCCATCCTCTAAATTTACAATGTGAGTCTCTCTAATATTTTCCCCCTCTTCTGGGACTTTTATCATTAATGTGCCCATTGAACCTAACCCCCCCCTCATATCACCCACCTCTCCTCGACCCCTCTTCCCATCATCCTCCCTTCTCGCCTCCCCTGGGATCTCCCTTCAGATAACTCCACCTGGAATTGTTTGAGGACTCATATCTCATCTCCCCTGACGCAAGGTTTTATGATATCGACACATGTGAGGCCACCAGGTGTGAAGGACCCGATAAGTGTGAGAGATCTATTGTTCATCCCCCATATTTTGGTTTATCACCAGTATGTTCAAGTGTTCTTCATGTGAATTCCCTCTGCGAGTGAGCTGCATTTACTCCTCCTGGTTCATATCGGATGGCTCACCCACTCGAAGTCTAGGATGAATGAAGCAAAGGTAATTTCTATTAGCAGAGAAATAATGGGGCCACCATGGCATCATGGGGGCGCACATACCACTCCTTTGCATTGCACATGAGTTTTGTATGGATCGGTCTATATATTGTGGGGGTGCAATATGACTTTCTTCATATCACTGGTGTTCTACTCCTTCCTGCAAATTGATGGTGTTTGGTTTCTGTTGAAGGGTATGGGTATCGCCTGGATGGTAGTAGTGATTGGGGGATGTTATTATCCCCATTCTTGGGTTCCTATGCAATCTGTGAAGCTATTTCAATTGAAGAAGCATCCAGGAAAACATTTGATAAATAATTCGGTAAGTAACTTGGTGTGTCTGTAACCGACCAAAAGTTGGTTCGAAGGGTTTCTCATTTGGATATATGCAATGGAAATGTGTTCCTAGGTTTCTGATTCATCGCTCTGAAAGGGTGGAAAGGAGTGGTGTGTATGATTGGGTCAAGTGCCCTCCCTTATCCACCTTCTCTCCCCTTGCCTGTGAAATGTGCTTCAACGAACATGCAAAATTATGTGCTCATATTGTTGAGTTGTGGGTGCTTCTTCATCAGAAAAGGGAATTAACCAGTGAGAACCAAGAGCTGATAGTGGAAAAGAGAAAACAAATTGGATAGTTGGAAGACGAGGCCAGGGCACTCAAAATCATGCTCGAGGATCTCCAAATGCAGTTCGCCAAGTAGAATTCTCCACCTGCAAAGGAAAGCTTGGGCCTAGACCTTAACCACCCTACTATTTCTGAGGATTATCCTATGTAGTTATGTTTGGTTTCCTATGTATCTTTTTCGTATCATAGTTATGTTGGGTATATACTAGTAGAATAATAGGATTGTCATCTGGTTTTGAAATTTTGTTGGATAAGGGTCTGGTTCAATAGCCTACATATGTAGCTTATGAAGCCCAGTGATGCAATGGAATTGTAAATTTCCCAAATTTATGCCGTGACTGAGCGTAGAATAATATAATTAGTAATATTTAATGTTAAAAAAAATCAAATATTTAAATTTACATTTATGCTGCTTATATCTAATTAGAAGATTTTTATTTTCATATTTTTATATTTCTTTCTTTGAAACAAAATTGGGTGACTAAATATCTTAATCATGTAAGGGTAGATGAATGGGGTTTCCCTTAAAAACACTTCGCTAATTATTATTTTATTTACATGGGACCACGAGATGTCAATATATTCTATCGATACTTATAAGGTTAGTGAACATTGTGATTCATATTCATATGGTTTTAACCAAGTGTACTTGATGTAACTTCTAACAACTCCTCCTATCTCAAATGAGGAGGAACACTATACCATGTCTATTAGAATGAGGCACACAACTATTAAAAGGAGGAATGAGGGAGTGGAGTTGCTAGTTAGTTTACAGTAGAATTGAGAAACATTGGGAGGAAGATAGGAAGAAAAGAGAAGGATAGAATACTACTAGATTAATTAGGATTTTAGGGTTGGCTAAGATACCTAAGGTTTTATATTAACTGGGGTACTTAAATTAGGGTTCAATAAATGTGACACAAAAAATTTAACAATGGACAATAAGTGAAGGTTTATTTATTTTTCTCAATTTGTAAAGTAATTAACTTAATTGTTGAAGATGAAAATTTGGTGAAAAGGAAGGAACTTGCTTAGAAAAATGTTGTTGTAGGTGTTGAAGCTAATTGGGAGATTCAAAGTGATGCAAAATTCCCCATCGTAGTATAATTTTTTATAGTTAGAAAAACCCATGAAAAACCTACACATACTAATCCACTATCCTACATAACATTAGCTTGATAATGATCTCCAATATAATGAAATAATACGAACTAGATCTACCATATAAAATTATGAAAAAATGAAGGGTTGTATGGTGACCCTAAGTATTATTAATAAGGTGATACCTACCTTACCCTAGATGTGTTGGAATCTCGTTTTGGGTAAAGGATTTTAATCTTAAAAGTTGTGAGAGGAAAAAAATATAATCGGGACACCCTAAGATGAGACAATAAGATTTCAAAGAATAAACCAAACCAAAACAAACCTGGAACCATGTAGGTTTTGGAGATGTTGAGAACAAGAAATATGCATAGAAGGAATGGAGGATATGTATCATGATTTGGTGATAATCTAGAAGTGTTCCTATAACATACATTGAAGAATGGAAGAGGAATTGAAGATTTTAAGAGACTTTACAAAGAGGAGAGGAATTATACATCTAGGTTAGGAAATTACCTCTAGGTATAAGTGGATGTTAACTTAAATATAGAGTGAAATATTTTGTATGGAGGAAGCATTTTGTAGGTTTTGACCCTAAAAAATGGATTTCAAGGCTTGTACTCCATATATTTTCCTCAAGCAACATGATATGCACTCTATACTATGTCACACATACATGTTACACCTTAGGAAAGTTGTGATACACTTGGTACCAAGAAATTAAGAAGGGGAAATGAATTATTTACCCTAAGAGATCCTTAATGAAGCACACCCAAACATGTTTGGGATGTTGATGATCCAAAAGTGAAACATCTCAACCAAATGTGGACCACAAATAATGTCCCTAGAACCAAGGAAAAACACTAAAAAATGGGTGAGTACCTCAAAGGGTTTGGGAGGTTGAAATCGATAATGAAATGTTAGAGACGAGAGTAAAGGAAACAAGGGAACCTACTTGAGGTAGAGACATCTTAAGGAGGTCATTAATCTAGGCTAAGGTATGGTGTGTAGTGTATGAGATTTGGACTTGAGTATTCTCATATACTTACCCACATGAAAGTATAATGTACAATAAATTCCTATATTGTATTTATGTTTGATTCACCAATTAATGAAGTGATATATTTTGGGCTTTTATTTTGTTACAGATTAACTTCCTAGAGTTTCTTCGACCTTAGCGTAGGTCTATAACCTCTTTGTAATGTGTAGCACTTTGGTGGAACCCATGGATCCCTTTTATACTTAGTCTCTAGCCCTGGTTATTGATTTAGTTCACTTTGTCTGTGCTTTGTCCATAGGGCACTTGTTTTGGGGGTATTTCTTAACTTTAAGGGTTCAAATAGAGGGGAAACCCCCCAATTGGTTTCATAATCACTTAAGGTTATTCATTACAAGTCCTTAACAATGCACATGTAATTGATATTTCTTTTTAATATAATCAAAATGAATCAAACCTCCATAACCCTCCTTAATCTCTTGGCGAAGATTGTATTGTAGGAACCTAAGGAATATATCACATGTTTGTTGCACATATTACATAATAGAGAGGCATTTTGGGCTTCAAAACAAGTTATATTGAGATAAATCATGTGTTAATTTTTTTTCATATGAATAAAACGCTCCAAAAATTAATGTATTTTACACTTATTCCTTGAGGTTATTGATTCATGTATTTGTACAATTCAATTCCTCTTGAAATCATGACCTCTTCTATCTTGAAAAACTTATTGTTGAGCTGAATAATTACAACCATATTAAGCTATTAAATCAATAATATTACTTTAATGATCAACTAGGGTGTGTAAGTTTTCAAGGTGTTATGTACTAATTATTCAATATCCTAAGCTTAAAATTCTATTAAGATGACCACTACCCTATATTTGAGTGTTAAGGAACTATAATGTGGCTAACTATTGAAATACTTCATCATATTAGAAGTTTAGGTATTCCACAAATTAAGTTGTCCAAGACATAAAGTACCACTTTTCTCTCTTGGCTCAACTTCTCATGATAACTTTACACTTTTGGAAACAAAAGCACAATGCTTACCAATAACTATAATGATTAATAGGGAAATGAATGCTCTAGGAAAAAAGAACTAAATGCTACAAAAAACAATAATTAATTCTATAACATTCTTAAAACACCATTTATTCTACTAATGACATCATGATTGTGGTACACTACTGGAATAACTAAAGAAAAAATGCATCTATAAAATATTTACTGAAACTAAACATATAACATTTCTTGATCCACCCATATTTATGTAGGATGTTAGAATAAGGAAATACAAAACATATGCAACTAAGAAATGTAAATGCTATCACAAAAGCATATAAAAATGTGTATTCACTAGTAAAATATTTAAGTGGGTCCTTACTCGAAGAGGGTTGATGAACCCATATAGAAACACTCAAGTCAACTCTACAATAGAAATTATTTCCATAACAAAAGTTTTTTTAATATCATAAGGCTACTATGCAAGTCACAACTCTTATTATAGCTAAGGAGGATCCAACCAAAATTAAATATGAACACATATGTATAGGGGAACTCTTGGATGAATTAAGATGGATGCTAGTAAATTCCATTAGTCCCCACAAATGATTCCCCCCTAAAGAAATGAAATTGTCCTTATGGTGGTTGACTATCATTGGAAAGTTGTCAAATAAATGATTTCTTGGGTCCATCATACTTCTTTATCAATTGAATTGGTGGGTTATTCAAGAGGGAAATTCTCCATTTAATCTTCCTTCTTTATTGAATGAACCAATGGGTCAAGTTTTCCCTATTTATTACTGAATGGATTCCACCTAGTTTGTGAGATTTGAAATTTTTCATGGCTTTCAAGTCTACAAATTTGGGAAGAATTTGCAACCTATTTTTCCATTGAATTTATAGGTTATTATCATAAGTATTATATACTTATTTATGGAAGAAATAATTAGAATCATTATGAAACAATTATAAAAATTCATAACCTAAATGGGTTGGATCCAATGGTGGAAATGAGGATATTTTCATCCTTGGGCATAGTTTAATTCCCATGAGGGTCTATCTTGAAGCCATGGAGACAACTTATGGTAGTGGTCGAAAATGTGGTTGCATCTCGAGAGATTATATTAAATGGTCTCATGACCCATGAAAACTTAAGCAGATCAAATCCCACACCCATGTCCTTATTTCATTAAATGTAAATGAATCCTAGAGAGTAAAGTTGGAATTTATATTATACATTGTTCTCAGAAACTAATATAAACCTGAGTCACCACCCTTTCCCCTACTCATATAATCAAACACAAGTTTTTATCTTGAGCATTTTGTGGATTTGCATCATCATTTTTTGTATTTTCTTGTTGTCTAAGAGTTCTATAGTTGATTGTTGTTGATTTGGTGTTGGCCTTTCAAAATTTAAGCTCAATTATGGGGAATTCTCATGGAGGCCATCAATAAGGAGTCTAATATGTTTAATGTGCTTGTTTGGGCCCTAAAAATAAGAATTTGACCTCAATTGTTATTTCTCCATTTTGTTAAAAACATTTAGGCTATTTTCCATCTCAATCTCTTCTCCTTTAAGCCAAAATGAAAATCCCATTAAATTCTATTGGAAAGGGCTATATTACGTAAGTTTAAAGAACTATGGCCTAAGACAAAAGTAATTGATGCATGGGTAGTAGAACATTGTGCCCTGAAAACCAATTGTTGGGTATTTTCATTTTCCTCAAGCCATGGATTTTTTACTTTTATTTTTTGAGCAAGGAAGTTGAAAATTTGTTTTTCATATTTGGACCTTATTTCATGACCACAAGAGGAATGTATTTGTCTCCTTGGAATCTGGATTTCAACCCAAAAAAAAGAAATCACGTCTGCCCCTATTTGAGTAATGCTCTTCCATATCCCATTAATATTCTAGGATGACTATTCATTAATATAGAATGGGAAAAAAATGGGTTACTTCATTGATTGGGTAGAATTGAAAGGGGATATGTACTATTGTATGAGAATATGCATGGAGACTGATTTGGAGCAGGGACTTCTTGAAGGTTTACAAATTAATATTCATGGGTGGAGTCATCAATAAGCATTATAATATGAGTAGATCCCATTTAAATTCATGGCTTGTCACGCATAACGACATTTTGTAAACAAACATTCAAAAATCCAAAAAGAGCATTGCCCCCTTGTAACAGACCAAGGATGATTCTAAGTTCAATATGGTTTCAACCGGGGGCAAGAACTTGAAATGAAAAGTCCATCTAAACCAAAACCATATCAAGTAAATCTAACCCCTTCAAGCATCAATAAATATGAAGTTCTTGGAAATGTATAGGTTAAGGAAAATATGGAAAAAAAAGGGAATAAAAATGAAGAGGAACTAATAGAGAATCTTCAGCCATAACCAACTTTGCCCACCACTAGATCTGATCGGTCTCCCTAAGGAGCCAACACCAAATGCAAAAGAAAAACATGAAGAGAAAGAAGAGAAACAAAAAGAAGAATCATTAGACCTTTTTAAAATACTATGCCAAAAATGTAGGAAAGGAATCAAACCATTCACCCCCTTACTAAGGGTAGAAAATCCAATCAAGAATCAATTTCTCACGAGGCAAAAATAAATATTCATTAGGGGCTTCAGAAAACCCTAGGGAGTTATATTCGTGGTCTTTGATGCTATGTTTTTGTGTAATTATCTATATGAAATTTTTGAGAATCTATTGATGTATTAAGGGAATCAACAAGGTGACTTTTAGAATGATTTGCTCACTTCCACCCTTGGTCCTTGATGGGAGGTTGGAAACCACAAGTAATTTTTAATCTTTCTATAATCGTATCTCTTTTGTCATAACCTTTCCACACACTTTTGCTATGGGTTTTTGATATTGTATATTTTTCCCAATGTTTGTTTAAAAAAAATATAAGACTTAGTTTTAAAAAAAATACATAACCCACAGGTCATCAACAATCATAATAATAGCACATATTCATGAATCATATATGTATCTCATAATTAATCACAAATCCTCATAAAAACAATGCCAAATCATATTAGTTACAAGTGATTTATTAATAAAATGTAATGGCTACACAAATTGTTAATTTAACATATATTTGGCTTTAGGGTGGTGAGGTAATATTTTTAGCAATAAAGGTCATGGAAATATGAGAAAAACATGATCTATACATTACCATGGACATTTCACTAGATTAATTTGACACAATATATCTTACAATTTTTTATAAACTCTTTGTTATGCAATGCTTAACTCAAGATTAGGATTTAATAGAACTAGATTAGCACTCAAAATACTAAAATCAAGAAGCTAAAAAAAATACCACACCATCCACACAATGAAAAAATATGTACCTTGGGAAACCAAACCATAAGGTGAAGACTATGCCTTGGTTTTTCATCTTAGAAATGAAATGAAAATACCAAGAAAGGTCAATTCAATATGTAATTATTTCCATTGACTTTGTATTCTATATGGTTTCTATAGGGTATTCTACTTCATTTTTTATATATTAATATAACACTTCCTTACTCTATCTAACTATGGGATAATAAATCAATTTGTAACCAGATTGAAACCTCTTTGTTTCTTAGTGGCCCAATATTTAACATGTCTTCATAGTTGTATTAGGTTAGGGTATTTGTGTGCCTTAAGTCCTAATTAGGCTTAGGATTTTTGCATACATTAAGTCCAAATTAGGGTTAGAGTATTTTATCCTTTGGAACATTCTTAAAATCCCACACATTACTAGCTACACATGTGTGAATAATGGGAGCTAATTTTGCACCCACTTGGTACTATGGTGCTCAAAGGAATTCATAACTTGTAAGAGAGACATAACATGCTCATATAAATTTGATTTTATGTGATATTTACGTTGCTATAAAAATCTTAATGTGTAAAATAGTGTTAAGAGGGTACATGAATTGTTTGTAATTTTTTGAACCCCAAAGTGACCATTTAATGCCTCAAAGAGCCTATATATGATGTCTATAAATTTTGACTCCAAAAATGACCATTCGATGCCCCAAATAGGATTTGGAGGTTTTAGGACACCAAAACACCAAAAGCTCATCTTTTTCCTTTTAAAATATACGAAGATAGATGAAAAATTGTATGATGGTCCATTTCATAATATTCTGAGTCCCTACCTTGGGAGGCTTCTTGTCCCCAAAATATTTTACCAAAGGAGATGATGAAGTATTCTTCTACCTTGTCCTTGGGGTAAAATTTTAATTTCTTGGAAGTTATCCCTTCAATCCAACTTTCTAGAGTTCATGCTACCCTCATTTAACCATTCTAGACTTCTTCTAAGAAATGGTATCCTTTAAACCCTCCATGCGATTTTGGTAATAATTATTCAATTTTGAATCATACTTACTCATCATTTTATTAGTATAACATTGAAGGAAAAAAGAGTTTAATATTGTCCACATTCACTATTGAGTAAATGTGGATATGCAGAGGTAGGCTAAGTCCATGGGAATTATCGTCTGCTTGCTCCAACACGACCATACCATAGATGTTTAATATTCATACCAATAACCTATAACCTTTCATTGTTCAAATGCAACTAAACTTGATCCCCTACCTTGAATGTCTTCTCAATTTTGTGTCAGTCATTATGGGCCTTATACTTTTCCTACATCTTCTTCAATATCTCATATACTTGAAAATTGATTTGCTTGATCTTGTTAATGAATATTTTAGCCTTCAATACTTATTGAATGGTATATTCCCTCATTCCTAATTTATTTTTGAGTTGCATTACATCATTATGTTATTTTCCATCCATATTGATGCATTTAGAGTGGAAAAATTGGAGGAATTAACTCACAAAACCATTTTTATCAGTGGGACCCAGCTTGGCGACTTGGGGTTTGAAACCTTTTAGAAGCAATTTGAAAAATTAAACAACATTGTTTGGATCTAAAACTTTTTTCCTTAACCGTGGCACCCCCTAGCGCTATTTTACACTTAGATACATTTCCAATGACATAAGAAAGACCTCAAATGAAGTCCATATGCAAAAGTAATGTCATCTGAAAGTTTACCTTCTTGTTTTCACTACCATGATTAGAGAGGATGTCATGTCATCCCTCATTACTCATGTAAAAGGGGCTAGCCATATGATCATGATGAATAAGACTCTAGAATATTCAATATTGTGACTCTAATTAATATTTTAAGGAGTCTAATTTAATCACGGGTAGGCTATTCAACTATGTTATGTAACACCCCCATAGATTCCCATTGCGTGTTTTATGATACTTGTTGCGTGTTTTATGATACTTGTTGCCCCTAATACCCAATTTTATGAATATTTTATAGATAATTTGTTTCTTATATGTATGATGTGAAAAACTAATTGTCTTCTACCATGCAATGATCCCATGCATAGGAGTATAAACATGTAACCATAACATTATTTTTCTATGCATATGCAACACACATAATTATGTAATTAATTAGAACAAAATAAAAATAAAAATTTAAATTAAGACTTATCTTATTAAAGATGCCAACTGACTGTAGACCTCAGACATTCCTTCCAACCATAGGCTACATTGCTCGTATTCTCTCAATAGTGAGTCAACCATGAGCGGGGGCTTTAACTCCATAGGGAAGCAACTAACCCAAAAATAGGTACATGTCTAGTACCAATTATGAGAAAGGATAGGGTACCAAACCCTAGAATCCTCCAACCAAAAAGCTCACATCCCCCATCATCCCCACACCCAAGTAGTGCACTCCCTTCTTTGCACTCGAAGTCCCTTAGGTTGTGTCGCTACCTCCAGGGTGTCCAACTTGGCTATCTAGGAATGTATTAGATCCTTGTGGCTTGCAAGAGTTCCTTCTATGCTCTGGGGTCTCCAGGTACCCACCAAGCCCTCTTGCTGTGGAAATTTTCCAGCTTTTAGAGGGTCCTCCCTTGATTCCCATCTAAGTTCCCCAATCAGATCCTGTAGAATAAGTTTTTCATTGCACCAACATCCTCACTTTTATGTGCATCCAACTCTCTTGACACATGGAACCTGTTAAAGTCATTTGATTGACTTAAATTAAAAACATGTGCACTTTTAATATTTATAAGTCATACAAATTCCCCCTTTTAACTCTCATGAAATCTTAGCTAACCATACTATTTTCATCTAACTTAGTGTGCAACAATAATGTATTGTATTAACATGCATGAAATTTCATATTTACAAAACCAATATTTTTGGCCCTAAAATATATGAAAACAAATGCACATGGGCACACCAACCCCAAAACATATATGCACAAATGCACACGAGCACACGATCCCAATAAGTAATCATTGACTCACCAACCTAATTAATATGTACCAACTCACCAACCTAAGCTTCATATGTACATGTTTATTTACAATTTGAGGGTTGAGTTGGGGTGTCACTTTTCTCCCTGACGTATTTATGAATTATCCTTGGTCCATTTTATATACACATATACACAACAAAATTATCCAAAAATACAAGGGTACTCTTCTCTCATTACATCTTCATTACGTTCTCTTCCACTTCCCCGACCAAGTTTGGCCCTATCCACTGGGTTGTCCCAACTCATAGGTGTGTTGCATTTTCTAGCATACAATGCCTCAAATGAGCTCATCTTCATAGATGCTTAGTACTCCTTATCATAATCAAACTCCACCAGGTGAAAATACCCTCCGTAGTTCGATGATTTGTCCATCACATGCATCCTAAACATATCTTGATGCCTTTGGTCTCTTTTAATTTAGTTCTTCCCTTAATTATGAATCAATGATTTTCAAAATCATTGAGAGAAATATGAATCTCTCATAATGCAATTGGAACTCTATGTGGAATTAGTGGTAATCAACCTCAAACTCATAGTTTAGTATTAATTTCTATCTATTCAAATTTCAACCCCCAAATTTCTTTGAAGGCGGAAACCCCAAATTCTTGTGCAATTTTCAATCTTGAGATCTTGATGGTTTTATTGTGTTCAAAGTCCAGATATATAAAGATCTAGATTATCTGGTTATTTGTGCCAATTCATATATCCTTTTGATCTTGATACTTTCTCTAATCCACATATCTCTTCCAACATGACTAGCACTTCGATTCGGTTATCTTAAAACTGCACTATAAGGTGGATGGCAATTTGTGAACAATGAATTCAAACCACTAACAGTGGAATCTAAAATTGAACCTAGGAAATAGTTGCGTCAAGAGTCCCCCTGCAACCCATTATAGGGTAGATGTGTAGGTGTTAGATGTAAATATTTTTAAATTATTATTTTTTTATATTGTAATTTTTTTTTATAAATAAATTTATGAACAAATTTATATATATAATAAAATCATAATATACATATCACATTAAAATATATAACATATAAATAGTAGTTATAAATTAACGTCCATTTACCATATAAATAAAAATAATGATTCTTTAAACATATTTAAATTTAATTAATAAGCACATAAAAATTTAATATTTACAATATAACAATATTCTTAACCATGAATATTCACTCCCATTTTACCATGGATATTATTAACTTCTAAATGAGATTTCTTACAATACCATGGGCCAATACCATGGCTTATCAATACCACATACCCAAAAACCATAACTCATTTCAAAATAATTTTTTTTATAAATATTTTATTTTAATTTTTAAATTAAAATTTAACACTTACAATAAACATACAATATAACAAGATTCTAAACCATGTATGTTCACCCCATTCATCATGGACATTATTAACTTATAAATATTTTTTGTTACAATACCATGGCTTATCAATACCACCTCCCCAAACACCATAACTCATTTCAAAATCAAAATATTTTATAAATATTTAATTTTAATTTAATTTTAAACATTTTTAATATTAAATCTAAAAACAAAAAACTAAGGGGGGATATTGTCATGGTGTAAAGGTTTGTAACCATTTAAACATGACCTCAATTAAAAAAAACAAGAAGTTAAAAGTAATTTCTTAGAGAGACAATATGTAAGAATATTCGTAATGTCTTGTAAACATTTTGACTCGATAAAATACAATAAAAAATAATAGTGATTATTATCAATAGAAACATTTTGACTTGGTCAAATTACATAAAACTAAAAACAAAAAATAAAATAAGATATAAAATATAAAATTAATAATTATCAATAATAATAAAAACAACTTAGATCTATCTTAACTTTCGATTTATCAAGTGCAAAATAAAATCTATTGATATACAAACTTATTTTAGAGGTGAAAGAGATTTGATCGCTCTCGACACTTGGTAAATCCAAAATTAAAACGAATCTAGATTAATTACTTGCAACCATCATTTCTTCATACAACAAATAAAAAAATTCAATATAGATTATACTCACTTCAATAAAAATTCAACTACGTTAAACACCTAGAGAAATACGCATACTTTGATATACTTTCAAAACTAAAAGAGGAAGATTACAAATGTACGATTGACAATTAAATCTGTACTCGTGGTTTTTTACGACAAGGAGCTATTTAAATTTGAATGATATTCTAACATCTAATTCCTTTCGTAATTTTTAGTGAATTTGATTAAGGCTAGCTCAATCGTAATTCTAGAATATGCAAAAATTGATATCTTTGTGGGGTTCAATCAACATTGGCAAGTGGAGAAGAGTAGAATATGCAAAAATTGATATCTTTGTGGGGTTCAATCAACATTGGCAAGTGGAGAAGAGTTGAAGTAATTGGAAAGGTATAATTTTTCACTAGTAGAGTATGGATTGTTTAATGTGGTGGAAGAAAAACATATTCATCTCATAAAAAAAAAATAGGAAAATGTTCCATGTGTGTGGAAGCATTTTAATTTTACAATATCAAATTTGGTAACATACACATCTTTACCAACTCTAATGGTTTAACATTTTAGCCTATTTTAGATTGTTGCTTGAAAATGTCCCTTTAAAATAGTGTTGTTGGTCTTTTATTCAAAACAATATGATTGATTTTTAGGAAAAGCCTTAAGTCTTATAGTGGAGTTTAGTCATTTCACAAGAAATTTAGATATATTTACTTATTAGAATGGAATATCAACTTTTTGTGTGAATTTTTGCAAATGATTTTTATTATAGAGGAAAAGATTACATTGATATTTAGTACACAAGTCTTGATTTAGAAAAACCCAACTATTCTAGACGTGGAACAAAAACTAGCCAACAATCTTGTGTTTCATTCATTAAGTCGTAGGTGTGTTATAGTTAAAAAAATGAAGTCACCTTATATGGCATAAAGCATTACATTCTAGATGACTTAGCTTCAAAAAGGAGATAAGGGAACTATGAAATTTAAGCAACCAGCACCAGAGAAAACCATGCCAGGATTACAACTAGAACAAGAGTCTAGAGTGCCATCACGACCGAGTAGAACAAAATCCAAGAGTGAAAGAGCATGCCACCCACCGAAACTGCACCTTCACATCATTTGCAGGATGAGACCGATCCCAAGAGACTAGTCAGAAATGAGGACTGATGAGGAAGGCGTTGACTTGATCCAGGTGGATATTGGTGGCCACCCGCCTATTCCACCTAGACCCCCACCATTATTTCTTTCAGTTTTTCAGTTTCCTTATTTGTAGCACAATTCACTATTTTTGGCAATTTTTCGGGTCTTGAACTTCCAAAGCCGTTTTGAGGCCCTAAATGACATTTTTTTGGGAAAATCGGGACCAACATTGGCCTAAAAGTGATGTCGGTAACTCAAAAGTTGTAGTCCTCGGATAGATCTTTCTAACGAGGTATTATGCACATCAAACAAATATCGCATGCCAAAGTTACGACCCAGGAAAGTTGATGTACCAATTTACCCAAATGTGTCCCATAGTTTGGTGCTTCATCTCATAGGGTTAGGATTTTGGATGTTTAGGGTTTTCCATTGTTTCTCAATAATAAATAGGTCTTTGAGCATCATTGTAACACAGTTCACAGGTATGTAGCCACCACACCTCTTCTTAGAGATAAGCTACCATTGTCTGAGCTAGTCTTATTTCCATTCTATTTGTAAGCATATTTTAGTATTGGATATTAATGAAATGAAGTGTTATTTCTATTGTATCTTTGTATTTATGGTTATATTTGTAATTTGTTGCATTCTTGTTTAAATCCGGATCAGTGGTATCAAAGCGGTCTGCTCTTTCTCTATTTTTCTTTGCATGTCCCCAACGAGGTTGGGATATAAAGAGTTAGGGCTCGATCTGGTTGAACCTTTGCAAGATCAGCCTCGCAAACCTCGACGACTTCCCATGGGGGAAGAAAAGAAAGACGAGGGGGCAGGAGATCCTATCAAAATATTGCTCGAGGAGGCCCTCGAGAAATAAAGGAACGCGATGATGGATAACTTTGCCCAGATCCTTCAACGGTTGCCCATCGGTGGCACATCCACATCCAACAGCCACTCTGGAGGCTCCAATCCTTTTAAGGTACAAGTAAACTTTGACATTCCCATATTTGAGGGCCAAATAGATGTAGATGTCATAGATAAATGGTTAAATCTACTAGAAGGATATTTTTTTATTCATGATTTTTCCAGCCGAGAAAAGAATACTTTTTCTCTTCTAAAAGCTGCCCCCCACATTAAGGACTAGTGGGAAACCTATTGCGAGTAGAAGGATGAAAGTAAGACCTCACTGTTTTCAGTCGCACTCACTTGGAATTTGTTCCGATATGCCATCAAGGAGCAGTACTATCCTGTCAGGAGCTACGAGGATAAATACATAAAGTGGACAATGTTACGGCAAGGAAGGGACCAAGATGTGTTGGAGTTTACCAATGTTTTTCATACCCTTCACACAAAGGTGGGTATCAAGGATTCTGAGAAACAATTGGTACTCAAGTACCATGGCTGCTTACACATGTACATCTAGGATGAGATGGAGTTCTTAGGCATCTCCTCACTCAACACGGCGTACCGATACGCTACCAAGATCGAGCAGAAGTTTAAATAGAAGAAGCGAGACGTTGGATCTGCGAATCCGAAATAAGGGAAAGGTGCCCCCGAACCGCGGAACAAAGGACAAAGCTAAGGTGGGGTGGCCCAGGACAACCGGCCAAAGTCGTAAGAAAAGAAAAACACTGCGAAAATGAAGAAGGACATAGGAAAGTGGTGTGAGTTCCATAAGCGCTACACTCACAACACAAGTGAGTGTCGGGCCAAGCAGTCACTAGTGGCTGAGCTGAAGGCTGTGGAATCATATGCATGTTCTGATTCTCAGACAGAACCCGACAAGGGGAATGACAAAGGGAAGTAGATTATCGATCTGGAGCCCAACGCCACCGTTGTCACCGTGAAGATCCAAAAGGAGGAACCTGAAGATCTAGAGCAGGAGGAGCACCTCTTCCACTCCCATATGTGGGTAAAAGGTTCCCCACTACAATTCATTGTCGACAATGGGAGCTAAAAGAACCTCAATTCGGTAGAGGTCGTGAAGCGGTTGGGCTTACCGAACCCAACACACCCACAACCATACACCATCGGATGGCTTCACTAAGGACGAGATCTTCGCATGAGCCAACAACGCCACCTTCCATACAATATCAATCCCTTCACGGGTGAGGTAATATGTGACATTGCTCCCCTTGATGTTTGTGATGTATTATTAGGACAACCATACTTATGGAAGCGACATGTTGTGTATGAGTCAAGACCTCACATTGTTATTGTTACTTTGGGAAATAAGTTGTACATGATACGAGAGGTAGCAGTTCCTATCGCCATCTCTTTGGTTACTGCAAAACAATGCAGTAATCTCGTTTCCAAAATCGAGAAATTTGTTTTCTTGATGATACGCCTTCAGGGAAAAAACAATATGGTAGCCACAACCTCTAGACAGGGCCCCTCCACATGACAACAATAGATCGACAAGGTCGTGGAGGAGTACAAGGACATATTCACCTCCCCCGCAGGGGTGCCTCTACACTGTCAGGTCAAGCACTCCATCGATCTGACCCCAGGTACGTCTTTGTCCAATGGACCAATCTATTAGCATTTCATTATGGAGAATGGTGAAATCAAGAGGTTGATTCAAGAGTTGTTGCAGAAAGGTTACATCTAACTGAGTTCATCACCCTGTGGGAGCCCGATTATGTTGGTACAGAAGAAGGATGAGACTTGGAGACTCTATATTGACTATCGAGCGCTGAACAAGATCATTGTCTGGAATAGGTACCCGATCCTATGGATTGATGACCTTCTGGAGAAACTCAAGGGGGAAAAATATTTCAGCAAGATCGACTTGAAGTCCGGATATCACCACGTACCAATCGAACCCTCCGATGTGTGGAAGACTGCCTTCAAAGCCGAGGAGGTCCTTTTCGAATGGTTGGTTATGCCTTTCAGGTTGACGAATGCTCCTACAACCTTCAACAGAGGTTGATGGATGACATCTTGCAGCCATTCACCAACTCATTGGTAGTGGTATACTTGGATGACATCCTGATCTTTAGCGAGAGTTGGGAAGAGCACCTCCACCACATCTGACAAGTTCTCCAAACATTGCGACAACACAAGTTGTGTGCCAATTTGGATAAATGCACTTTTGGCATGTTCAGTATTTGGGATACATTATTGATGAACGAGGGGTGCATGTGGATCCAACCAAGATCCAAGTCATTCAAGATTGGCCAACCCCAACCACTCTAATAGAGCTTTGCAACTTTCTGGGTCTTGCCATTTTCTACCGCAAGTTCATGTTGGTATTCTCTGATATCACTTGACCCTTGAGTCAAGTCACCAAGGGAGGAGTGAAAGAAAAATTATTTTGGTCTGAATCTTAACAAAAGACATTTGCAGAGTTGAAACATGACCTCTATTTTGCAACAATGCTCACATTACCAAACTTGCAACAACCATTTGAGATCAAGACAGATACTAGACTGCCTCAACTGACCACTGATCATGGCGTTAACCATCGCTCTCAAATCTTGGGTAACAAGACTTTTGATTGGCCACTTCTCTACAAAAAAGACCCATAATTCGGCCACACATACCAGATGCTCTTGGAGGGTCAACAAGTTCCAAATTTTCACCTCTAGAATGCCCTGTTATGCTACCTGGGACATGATCCTGCATTGCCTGCACCATTTATAAAATAACCATCAAGAAGAAAGGCCTCTATACTTTGCTGCCTACCCCTATTTGACCTTGGGAATCCATATCCATGGATTACATGTCGGGCCTTCCTTATACTAAGCATGGAAATGACTATGTTTTTGTGGTTGCTGACAAATTCTCAAAGTCATTATGGCGACCTGCAAGAAGAATATCACAACAGAAGCCACTGCTAAACTCTTCTTTGAATGAGTGTGGGTACACTTTGGGATCCCATAGTCTATCATCTCAGATCGGGATAGTAGGTTCCTCAGTACATTTTGGTCCAGTCTCTGGTCGATGCTAGACACCAAGCTCACTAAGTCCACAACTTTCCATCCCCAAACTGATGGCCAGAGAGAGGTTGTCAATAGGATGATCATGCACATTTTGTGCATGTACAACTAAAAGCATCCACACACATGGGATGAGAGCCTCCCTTATGTCCAACACAGTTATAACCAGGCTCTCCACAGCTCCATTGGCCACAGTCCCTTTCAGGTGGTCTTGGGATTCCAGCCACTATGTCCCATTGTTGTGGCCATACCATTTGTAGCTACTTAGGGAGATTTAGCTCATGTCCAGTTTGAAGTCGATAAGGAAAAAAACTTCATTGAGCACATCCAACATATCTACCAGTAGGTCAACGACATTCTGGAGAAATCAAATGCCAAGTACGACACGATCAACATCGGGCGCCGCACAAGTTTTAGATGGGTGACAAAGCCTGGTTGCATTTGCAGGAGGAACGCCTTACCAGAGCCTATCAGAAACTTAGACCACTCTCATATGGTCCTTACACCATTACCAAGGTTGTGGGAGACAATGCATTTGAGCTCAACATTTCCCCATTCCTTGGCTTGCACCTAGTGTTCAATGTGGACCACCTTTGACCATACTTCCCACCATTGCTAAACACATCAGATATTGCAAAACAACTCACACCTACAGATTCAAATCCAAATTGCATGGAACAAGCCACAACTGATCGAATCATGGACACATAGATCAATAAAACCTAACAACAAAGGATCCAACTATATCAAGTTGTCAAAGAAAGCCAAGTCCTTCACCAGGGAAAGTGGCTCACTAGGGACCAAGTTCAGTAGAAGTTTCCTCATCTCATGGAAAAACTCAATGCAATGGGGACCAAGTTCAGTAGAAGTTTCCTCATCTCATGGAAAAACTCAACGCAATGGGGACCATTACTTCCTAGGGGGGAGGATTGATCCAGGTGGATATTGGTGGTCACCTACCTATTCCACTTGGACCCCCTCCATTGTTTCTGTCAGTTTTTTCAATTTCCTTATTTGTAGCACAATTTTCTATTTTTGGCAGTTTTTCAGGTCCTGAACTTCTGGAGCCGTTTTGAGGCCCTAAACAACGTTTTTTTGGGAAAACCGAGACCAAAATGGGTTTGAAATTAACGACGGTCATTCAAAATTTGTATTCCTTGGATAGATATTTCTAACGAGGTAATGTGCACACCAAATGAAGATCATATGCCAAAGTTACGACCCCGGGAAGTTGATGTACCAATTTACCCAAACGGGGCCCATAGTTTGGCGCTTCATCTCTTAGGGTTTGGTTTTTGGATGTTTAGGATTTTCCATTGTTCCTCAATAATAAATAGGCCTTTGAGCCTCATTGTAACACAGTTCATAGCTGTGGAGGCGCCACATCTCTTCTTAGAGATAAACTACCATCGCCCGAGCTAGTCTTATTTCCATTCTGTTTGTAAGCATATTTTAGTATTGGATATTAATGAAATGAAGTGTTATTTCTACTGCATCTTTGTATTTATGGTTATATCTGTAATTTGTTGCACTCCTGTTTAAATTCGGATCATGGCTGTTGTTGAGGAGATGGATCCATCAGAGGAGTCACAGCGAATGGCACACAGTTTATAACCATTGGAGCCTCATGGTCCTCCAGTGAATCAATATCAGACATAGGAACAAAATATTTCTCCACTCTTGCCAAGATGGTGTCAATATCATCGAGTCTGAAGCAGAGATTCCTTAGGATTATTTTGATGTCTTCCTGTCTGATAAACAAACAATAATTATTGACGTGTTTGTTCCTTATAACCATGCGTAGAAGGATGTCCCGTTGTCAGTGTAGACTGATGGAGTGTAGGAAATGGAGACAATGTTTCCTGAACTACCCTAGATACAAAAATCAATTGAACCTATGTCCAAAGACTTCAGAATATGAGAAATAATATTTCCGTTCAAACTCTTTCAACTCTAATAGTAGAATTTCTCTTCTGACCTCCGGAGGGATGGAGTCAAAGAAATTCTTCACTGAGTCCCATCCAAAGGGCCTTCGTGTTGATGAAGAGGAGAATGATCACTCACCCCTCTGACTAAGTTGAAGTTGCTTTTGAATCATAAAGATGAATATTCCCCCCAGAAACACAATAACTAGGAGACCAAGAGCAAAAACCAAGTATTGGCTACAAATATTTGTGAGAGAAGGCATTAGAAATCTAGCGAACAGAAAGGAGGTATTCCCCCCAAACAATTGAGATAATGAGAGGTGTAGAGGAAATAGGTAAGGTAAATTATAGTGCCTCTAGAAAAAACAAGTAAGTACTCAATAGAAGCCGAGCCCCAAACCATACACCCTAGAAAAAAGTGGAACTAGAATGAGTATGTTAATAGCGAGGTAAATGACTTGAGCTAGAATTGGACAGTTAATGGAGGGATAAACTACCAGGGAAGGAGGTGAATCAGGAGACCAATACCTAGTCACCCTTTTAGAACTAGATGGAAAACGAGCTCGGATACCAATCCTCACATAACAAAATAGGACAACGAAAGGATACAACAGTGGGTTCAAAGCTTTGTAGCAACGAAGGTGACAATACTACCACCAATTCGAAGGATGGCCCCATTTTGGTGTTATGGAGGAGCAAAATGAAGAGCATTGACCTAGTTTCAGTGTGACAAAAATAACAAGAACCTTCCAAATAATTAATAATTGAACTAAAACATCGTCTATCATAACCATAGAGTAAGCATAGGAATGGCGGTAAGTAATTGAAAAGGGATAAGTGTACCAAAGATACCAGAGCTCGCTTGAACTTGCAAGATGTTCTCTGCCACCCCAATTGTTGTAACTAATTTTCCACCAAGGAGAAAACCCCATGGAACTAAAAAGCTCAAACGAGCATGCAAAAACCAACACAAGAGGTGATCTTGTAGTGAGTTTTGGGTCTCTGAATAGACATTTGGAAAGCCAGATACAATGTTCTATACCTTCCAATAACGCAGGCATCATGATCACATGAATATGCATGATGAATATGATGTCGGGGATCAAAGTTAATTGCATCAAAGGATCCTATACAAAGGTTTCCATAACTCCTCCCTAAAAGAAACTATAATACCATACACACTCGTACAACCCCGTAACACCTACCATGTGATCGCATTTATAACGAAAGGACTGGGCAAGGTAGTTCAAAGGTATGGGTTCTGGCAGGAGCCACAACATGATTCCCGTTAAACAAGTAGAAAACACTACATAGGTAATAAATGTCACCAAGCTTTGCACTATTCTCCTCTTCAACATGTTAATCATGCTTGTTGTCGAAGTAGGGCTAGGTGGTATCACCCCATTAGGGATTTAGCATGGAATATTGTCACATATAAATCCATTCTTACTTAAATACGATGTGATTTGCAAAGATATACATTTAATGTCATTTTAGTATAATTAGTAATGCTCCATTTGGTTTGTTGCTTAAGATTATAAAGTTTATAACTAAGAAGGACCAGATTTTGGTTGTGTATTCTAGTTAATGTTATTAGTGTGAAAATAACAAGAAGGTTTAAAGCTCTCATAATCCTTTTGTGCACTACGATTTTTTTAAATTTCATGTTTCTAGGTGGTTATATAAAAAGTATTAATTGATATAACGTATAGAAAATTTAATGGTGCCAAACGCGTCTATATTTAAATATTTATCTTTTCATATAATGGTCTTTTAGCATGCTAAGAGATTTTGTCTCTTGTTAATAGAGTATGGATATATCTAGATGGCTTTGAACTTAGGTTCATAATGTTTCTATTTATCTTTAGAGATGAATATAGGAATTTCTAATTTTTTATAGGTTTTTTTTTGTAATTAGGATTTCGTCACTGTGTCGTTGATTAGTTAATATATGTGGAAAAATATCCTATTATTATTTTACTTCCAAAATTTATCAATGTCATTAATTTACTTCCAAAATTTATCCATATCAATAATAATATCAAAATTTTGAAATACATCAAGGATTATAGGATTTTTACCCATTTATTAGAATCCTTCTCCCACGTTCCTTAACATCTTAAAAAAATGAAAATACTCAATCCAACTATGGATTGGGACTATTCTTTTAAAAACAACTTCGTCCAAAGAATAAATAATTGCTTGCACCACATCAATAAGAAATCACATCACCCTGACTATGCCTAAATTTCCAAGATGAAAGGAATTTAGTGCTCGAATACAAAATATAATGCATTAATAAGGATTATATTATTATACTTGTTCGCTGGTAGAATATAACGTATTTAGTTTTTCATTCGCTAAATTTTTTTAAAATCTATTCAAAATTTAACATTATAAAATTAAAATTATTATTTTTAAATAAAATTTATTTCTATTATTATAAGAAAATGTATGGGAACATAATCAATCTGATATTCGGTGGATCAATAAGGGTGAGTAAGAGAACTCTCGACTACGGGAAGAGGGACCTTCTCCTCACCTCAATTGGGTATGATATATAAATAGGGTACTTATCCTCTATTGGCGGCCTTACTTGGTGTATTTTGGCGGGTGCCTTATGCAAACGTACTGGGCAGAGTTCTTTTCTTTGGCGGGTTCTTTACGCATACTAGGCAGACTTCTCAAATATGATTGGTCAAAATGTCTCCTCTCTTATTGTGTAATGATGACAAGAATTGACTTTTGTGTACTCTATTAATTACTATGTACTATATCACTAATTACTATGTACAATAAATATAAATAATTTGAAAAATAACATTATATATTAATTACTATGTACCATAAACACAAATGGTTTGTAATTAAATTCAAAAATCTCATTTTCTCATTGGTGTAAATTATTGAATAATGACAAGAATTGACTTTTGTGTACTCTATTATTAATTAGTATGTACAATATCACTCACTACTATGTACAATAAATATAAATAATTTGTAAAATAACATTATATTAATTACTATGTACCATTAACACAAATGGTTTGTAATTAAATTCAAAAATTCCATTTTCTCATTGGTGTAAATTATTGAATACTCAGTTTTTATGGCTTATATTTTTTAATTTACAAAAAAAATAATTTAAAAATATAAATTTGAAAAAAAAAATGTAAAAATAACATGTGTACAATTTGTACAACTCTCATTACATCAATCTATACTCTAATGACATGACATGTGTACTATAATACGAGCATTATATAAAAAAAATGTCATCATTTAGTATTAAATAGATAATTATTAACTTGTTATCATTCTCTTCAATGTCAATTATATATATAACCTTTATCTACCAAAAAAATGCTTAATTATATTAAAAAATTAATAAAAAGGGTTATACAAATATTCATATAATTCATTTTACAATTTTATTATTGTTTGGAGTACATACAACGCATCATGACATTAAAATATTTTATTAAACTAAGCGGCAATGAACGCTAGTTATGTGACCTTGTTTAAATATAAAGTATAATGCATTAATCTTGCGTAGAAAAGGAAATATGAGGAGAATATTGCCCTCCTTTTTTTAGTAAATCAACACAAAGGTATTCATTTCTAAAAAAATGTGTGTACAAAGATAACATAGATACAACTATAACCATATAAAAACTTTATAAAAAATCTAAGAAATCTTTGTAGAGGCAATTGTATCTTTTTCTACACCTGACTTGACTCCTTGCCAAAAAATACCCATGGACATGAAAATCCATCTTGACAATTCCAAGGAGCGATAACTTATGCCCAAGAGAAAACCTTGAGTTATGAAAAAGGACTGGCATGAGACCACATAGAAATTATGAAGAACCAAGAAGAAATGACGAAGGGAAGTGTTGAAACTTTCTCCTTCTCCTTATGCAAGCTATCAGGTTCATGTGCCAAAACTTTAACATGTAAACCAAAAAACAACCAACGTGCAAAGAGACAGACAGACAGTTGAAGAGCTATCACATTAATAAGAGATAACGAGCATGGGCATTGGAGTCCCATTTGCTAAAGTAGCACGAAGGGCCGATGAGTTAGAGTTGGACGAAGGATCATATGAATCAAAGTTCCCGTGAGGTGTGTTGATTACCACAGGGGTGTCAAAAACATCTCCTAAATCAGAGTCAGAATCAGACACAACGCATTTCTCCACCCTCTATAGATGAACCAGGATGTCATCTAAACAATATTTGATGCTTTGAAGAAGACATTTTAGGTCCTCTTTCCCTGCAAATATCTTGTAATGGTCCACCTTTTTATCCTGATGATCAAACAAAACAAAGAATCCAATTGTTGATATATTGCAACAAAATGTAGGAAACACAATTTCCTCTTGCTAAATTTACCTAGGTTTAGAATCCAGGTTAATTTCGAGTTACCGAATTTTGAATATGAGAAATATCCCTTGTACTCAAATTCAAGGGCCTCTAGTTCCCAAATTTCCCTTTGACTTCTATGGGTATGGTGTAAAAAACAATTGCAACAAAATTCCACCCGAACAAGCGTTTGGGGCGAGAGCTAGCCCTACTGCTGGAATGTCCCCTTTGACTTACCATTCTCTGATGAGGTGGCATGGTCAATTGGAGGGTCTCACAACATGGATACCAGGGGTTTCTTGGAATATGACAATTTACCCATCGCGAAATTGATTTGTTAAAGACCAAGGGTGGAATATTATGACTTAAGGTTATATCATCATCATAACATGAAAAGACCTAGGATGGAGGGAAATGAAACCTCCCAGATACGCTATTCACTAAAATATCAGAGACGAGATGGGAAAAACATATCAAAGGAGTTAAACATAGACCCAATTGCCAAAAAAATTTAAGATTAGTGAAGCCCAAGACCAGGTGAGGGAAGGACAAAACCAAAGTTATATGAGGAACCAAGGATTGCAAGAAAACTAAGCTATAACATAGGTGCGAAGTGGATACAACAATTATGCAGAAAGTGTTAAATCTAATGAGCAACCAAACCTAAACCCATATAGACTTTAACAAAAGCAAAGGCCTCCACAATTGACAACTAAAGAAACAGAGTAAAGCCTTTGGAAATTTTATAGAAGCCAAGATAAAGACACTCTTAGAACTAGATAGAGAAATTACCCGGGTACCAGACCCCACATACCAACACTAGACAATTAAAGGATATACCTAGGAAATCAAGATCTTGAAACATCGATGATGGTAGCACATACACCAGCTCAAAAACCAACCCTGATGGTGTACTATGTAAGAAAAAAATAAAAAACATTGACAATAGAGCCTTGGGAAATATATATAGTCTCTATCGTGAGGGTATGCTTTCCACTGTGGTTGAAGAGGTGACTGTTGACACACTGAGTAAGTTGTTCCAAGCATGAGAGAAGCTTATAGAACCGCAGGCCTTACAAGGCCACTAACCTCACTGCATGACCTTACATACATGTTTCACCACCCATTGCCTGATCCAAGCCATTTATAAACACACAAGGAAGAGATGTCACATGTCGTTGAGGGAGCCTCCTGCTACCAGGATAGGATGAGGGTTGGACAAGTGTGAAATATGACATAAAAGTTAAGAAAAACATTCCCTTTGTATTGCAAAGAGCCATTAATGGCTTGCAGGAGACCTTCATTCCTTCTCATGGCTAAACCTGTTATAACATTTAAGGAAAAATCTTTGATGAATGATCGATCAAAAGTGATACAAGGAAGATTTTAGGGGCGAAATTCCACAAATGGGCTATTTTTTTGACATTTTCTTAAAAAATATATATGCCAATTTGGTTAAAATTTCACCTATTTTTCACACACACACACACACACACACACACACACACACACATATATATATATATATATATATATGATTAAATGAATGATATTCGCCAAAAAATACCAATTTTAATAGTAAATTACATGTTTTTTTTATTGAATATTCACCCACATTCTATACATATGAATTTTCAAACCAAAATAGTTGCCTACAATACTATATATAAGAAAATATTTAAATCCTTAAAAAATACCCTGAAGTGATACATCGACCTAGAAGCGGAATGAAACCCAATGTCACCCACCACATCGTAGTTGGAATAAGGATCATTGCCAAACAAAAACACTCCACTTTTTAATCGTGTTTCCTCCATGTTGCAATGTGAATGAGACCCTTGTCAGCACTCTTCTGTATGTGCTTAACTCCATACTTGGAAATAACGCTTAGAATTGATCTACCCATGCTCTAGATCCTTCGTTTAAGTGGTGGTCATTGATGTGGTTCCCATGGTTGACACCCCCATCAAGGATTTTTTTCCATTTCTAACAATGTTTTAATTTCTTTATTCTCCACGTCCTAGTTGGGTATTGGTCATTTTCTATTCATGTTCAACCCCGTCATCTTACAACCCAAGTTTGCTAGGTAATCTTCTAGTCCATTACCCTTACGTTTAGTATGCTCAACAAGGACATAATCAAAGTGTTTAAGGTAGTTTGCGATATTGAAAACTACATTTTCCAACCTCCAACTATGAATGGTTTTATGTATTTTCTTACCCACCAGTAATTTATGAACACACTATATCACCAACAATGAATCTCCTTGTATTTTTATCAACTTGAAATCTAGCCTTATTGCAATGTGTAGTTCTCTCTCCACCGCTAGGAAATTTGATAGATGATTTGTTGCAAAAACACAATCAACCGCAAAAATTCTTATGGGTGTTGAGTAATGATCTCCTAGTATGTCTCCTAAACTTGTTGGTCCTAGGTTCCCCTTCGATGCTCCATCAAAAATCACCTTAATGAAATTTGTTGATGGTGCTTGGTAATATTCCTTTGTCGTACCAACCCTTGGTTCCTGCTTTATTGATATGAAAGTCATCACACTTCTTTCCAATTGTAAGTTTCTTAATATGTGCATGTCCTTAGCATTTGCTTCACAATATTCTGATGACCAAGTTATTGATAATATAGTCTCTCTTAAGTTCTCCAGAATAATTGTTTTGAGGGTGTCCACTGTTTTGGAACGTTGTCTAAAAATTCTATGATTTCGTTCTTTCCACAAATTCCATAGAATAAACCCAAGTATTAAATGAAAGCTCTATTCACTATACTATTCTTAAACTTAATATTATTCTAGTGATTGAAAATAAAACTCATATCATAGAAAATTGGAGTTAAACACTCAAAACATTGCACAATAAATTCCCAAACCTGAATAGAAAAGGTACAAGAAATACAAATATGCTCCAATGTGTCCTACTCTTCCCTGGAAAGGAAATAAAGATAGGGGCCCTCAAAACCTTGCTGTATGATCTTATCCCAGGTTAACAATCCTCTCCATGCAATCAACCACAGGAATTTAGAGATTTTGGGCCACCATAAATCTGACCAAATCTGTTATCATATTTGTTCTCTGTTGATTGGTATTCTACTACAATATGATATGCTTCCCTAACATTAGAACAACCATGTTGCTCAATCCCTAAATATTTCCTCTCCATATGACATTTGAATCTGTCTTTGACCTAGTTCTTGTGAAAACTTTTCCCATGGGAGTGGATGAAGGGAGATATGCCAGTCCTTTTGTTCTTTCCATTTCTTCCAAAAGGAAGCATCATTGTATTGCATCCAATAGTATTTTACTTTCATGTGACCCGGACTTCAAAATATTCTTGAAACTCTCCCAACTTTATTTTGTCATTAAGTCTTGGCATCTGTTTCGAAGCCTCATCCAAAAAATTGGCTTTGTCACCTGATTTCACATCCCAAAAGGCATATTTCCTCACTATTTCTTTACCACCTTTAGCCCAATTCTATAAACTCAATCCAATCCAAGATTAATTTGATCGTAATCTCTCCTCTAATGTCACTATTTGGGCATATTTGTAATTCTATATTTTTATCCATAATTGTTCTCTGCCTTGCACCCATTGCCACCAGATCTTTGCTCCAAGTGCCATACTCATAACATCTGGATCTCGCAACCCCAATCCCCCTTGAGACTTAGGTAGAATAAGTTTGTCCCAACTAATCAATATCCATCTTTTATCTTTAGTCGCTCCTTTCCATAGAAAATATCGCCATATTGTTCTGAACTTATTGGCTATCATTTTGGGGAGAGGCATAACTGACATCTGATATATGGGAATAGCTTGCAAAACTACTTTTGTTAAGACTAATCTTCCTGTAAAATTTAGTGCTCTAAACATCCAATTTTGTAATTTCTTCCCCATTTTGTCTACTATCTTTTGCTAACAATCCAGGCGTTTCTAATATAAGAGTAATGGTACTCCCAAGTATTGTACAGGAAATACACCTCACTTAAATTGCAGTACCCGGATTAGGTGGATTTCTACTGAGTCTTTGCAATGAAAAAATAAAAGCCTGGTTTTATCTTTGTTGATCACAGTACCTGAGGCACTTGCAAAGATTCTCAAGCTAGTTTGAATTTTGTCTTCCTTGCACAATGTTGGGAGCCCAAATAAGAAGACATCATCAACAAATTGTTGGTGTGTGACTCATAAATCTAGCCCAAACAAATTAAGCCCTTTAATAATTCCTTTAGAGAAAGATAACTTTACGGATCGGTCGAGACCTTCCATTGCAAGGATGAAGAGGAATGGGGATAAAGGGTCCCCTTTTCTTAGTCCTCTTGAGGACCTAAATGTAAAAGAAGGTGAACCATTGAATATTATGGAGAAAAATGGTGAAGAGATTAGTAAGAAAATCCATGATATCCATTGCCAAGAGAATTCTAAAGAGTAATATTTTGAGTAAATAATCCCAATTCAATTGATCATGTTCTTTTGATAAATCTAACTTTAGTAACATACCTAGCTTCCTTGTCTCTTTGAGTGAATGCATAATTTCTTGAGAGGAAAAAATGCCATCCATGATCTGTTGACCTTCCACAAATCCATATTGTTCTCGTGAGATAAGACGAGAGAGAAGGGGTTTCAGGCACTTTGTTATAACCCTTGATATGCTTTTATAAATAACATTACGTAGTGAATTTGGTCAAAATCCATCAAGATCCTTCGAGCACCCCTGTTTCTGTACCAACGTCATAAAAGTCACATTTAAACCTCTCCACAAGGACAAATTTTGTCTAGATTCCTCCACTAGTTCATGAATCTCCTTCCCCATAAATGACCAATAGGCTTGGTAAAAGTCAGAAGTAAGACTATCCAAACCACGTGCTTTATTTTTGGGCAACCCAATAACAACTTCTTCCATCTCCTAAAATGAGATTGGATGAATTAGGCAGAGATTCTAATCCTTGGAAACAATCTTGGGAATGCCTTCTAATACTTTGTTAATATAACGTTGTCTTTGGAAATATTTTTCTGTTTTTCCTAAAGTGATGTACTAGTTCAACGTCAATTTCTGAGTGAAAATTATTTCATTGACCATCACTTCCTAGGATGGAGAGGGTCCTATTGTTATGGCTGTGTTACAACATTTAATTATGAAATAATTTTGTATTTGTCTCCCCTCCTTTAGACAATGGAACCTATACTTTTGCTTCCATAGTAGTTCTTCCCGTTTTATTCTCTATTCCAATATATTTAGTGTAAGGCCCTCTTCCACAACTAGATCCATATTTTTCCCTTTCGCAATAATACATTGTTGGATTTCTTGCGTTTTTCCTTCCAACTTTAACTTCTCTTCAAAAATGTTGCCAAAGTGTAATTTATTCCAAACCGCATGCTTCGTTTCAAGTTTTGTGACTTGAGTTGGAAAGTATGCATATTATGTTTACCATTAATTAATTATTCTTGCCACCATAATTTAACCAGTGTAAGAAATTCAGGTCTAATTCTAGTCTGATTAGCCAATGATCAGACCCCAAACAAGACAAAATATTTGCTTCAACAAATATATCTATATGTAACTCTTACTCCATTATAGGGAACCAGTCCAACCTGCTAGCTATATGGTGACATTCCTTTCTTCTATTGTTCCAAGTGAAGGTATGATTTACTGTAGGGATATCCACTAAATCAATGTTTTTAATGAAACTGTTAAAAATTTCTGATATCAAGTCAAGTCTATCAGAGCCTCCTCTTTTTTTTTTTTGACAATCATATTATATTGAAGTCTCCACCCACAATCCAAAATTTGTGGTGAAATTTCCGTCTATGGTAACAAATATTCTCTACGATTTTTGGTTTTCTATAGGTATTGGAGGTCCATATACCGCTGTCAAAACCACTAGGTCCTTTGTACCAAGGTATCTGAAAAGTCTCGTGAAAATGCGAGTGCTTTCCATCCAATCTTGGAATATGACCTCCATAGGGTTCCCTAAGATTGCTAAACCCCCAACAATGTTTTGAGAATCAATTTTCCATGAATTGGAAACCTTTCCACCAAAAATCATCAATCTTATTCAGTTTGTCCCAAACTATTTTTGTTTCTTGCAAGATTAGAATGGTCGAATTCTCCTTCTTTATTTTTTCCCAGAGATACCTTTGTTTACCTTTTCCGTTAAGGCCTCTTATATTCCAAGTGAGAATCTTCATTGAGATGGTTTTTGAATATCCTTATAGTAATCCTTAATTGCCATAACTTGTCCATAATTCACTAGGACATACACCTTTTCCTGTAGAGATTCCTTTTTTTTTTTCCTTCCCCAATTTTGGCCTTCTTAACAAGCTCCTTAAGTAAAATATCATTACTTTTTTCTTGAAATTCTACCATAGAATGTATACCAACTCCCTTGGATGCTTTTTTCGTTTTTGGGTTTTCCAGGAAAACAAATCACTTGCATAATGATTACGTTGGTAAACCAACATGGTTTCTAGGTCTTTTTATGCCCATTCATTATTAGGCCCATTGGTCGGCGTTCTTCCTTGAATAATGATTCATAAGTCTGCTATGTGAGCTAAGCAAACTCCCTCATATATGGGATGTTTGTTACCTCAATCATCTCACTTACCCCTTCTTCAACCTTAAATGTTTGATACTTAGTCATTTGCTTTACATCCTTCTTATTCATGTACTTGTTTTCTTCCCGCATATGAACATCCGTTGAGATATTCTCTGGTAGATCTTCTTCCATTGTTGCTAGGGTTTCAAAACTGTTCTTCTAGGTAGTGGCGGAAAAATATTATTATTATGTGGCCCAAAATTTCTTCGAGGATTAGATTCCTTCGTAAAGCCTTCTTTGTCCACTGAGCCCATACTATCTAGATCTTTTCTGCGACTGGGGAAATCCAAAATAAATTGCCAAGTTCATGGCAGAGCTGACATCAAAAGGGAATATGTTCATAGTCAAGTGGCTGAGACCAAATTTCTCCTTGATAATTTAAGGTGATGGGCTATGTGACGGGTTGAGATATATTCATATATATAAAGACGAGCATATGACATATTCCTACCCTGTCTAGTAATCTCTAATACTTTCAAAAAATGTCCTAGTGCATTCCCTATGCCTTCAGTTATTTTTGGGATCCAGAAAGCAATTTGGAGTGAATATAGATGAACCCAAACCGATGTAGACATAAACTCCTCTTTGTGGGGGTTGAAAAATTCCTACCAATGTCTTATGTACAAGCCCACATTATTGTACAAGTAAAGGCCGTCGTAAAAAATTCTAGCTTTGTCTTCCAAATTAGAGAAAATAACAATGAAGAAACCCTTAGGGCCCAGATGAAGGTCCATTTCTCATTTGGCTGCCATTTTTGTGAAATCCAACGTTCTAAGTCCCTTTCTGAGGGCCATCATCCTATAAATTTGCAAATGAAGGTATGATCTTTCAATTGTTTTTGATGGCCATCTATGCTTTTAGAAGGAATATCGAAAGTGAGGTTCTATGGTGCTTTGGGAATACAATGTCCTTATAAAATCGCTTTCCATTTTCCTCCTAAAATTGGTAGCTCCGAGGAATTGGATTATGCTTTTCCTCCTTTGGTAGACCTTGAAATGATATTACAGAAAGATGGAGGTAGGGATGGGGAGCTTGGCCCCCCTTTCAACGCACTCATTAGAAGAGCCTTAATGAAACCCTAGACAAAGGATGTCACAAGTAGAAGACAGATAGAGGAAACTCAAGCTAAGGGAGGTTCATGATTAAATCTGATCACATGCAAGAACAACTATGACCTTCTATACTACAACCCTCACATATCGAAAAAGTGCAAAAAGTTAAAACATGAATCCTATAAAATAATTTAGGGTGCAGAGTAATAATATTTTCAACTATAGTGCAAAAGGAGAATATTGTCAACTACAATGCAAAATGAATTTTTTGGGGAAATTTCAGATATTATATTTTATATTTGATAAATTTTTATTAATAATTATTTGATATAAAACAACAATATTTACATTATTATTATTTTTTCTTTGTAAAAATTGAATTTATTATGTTGATAGGCATGCCTATTTTGGAATAAGGTTTCCAAAATTTTAATTTAGTTATCAATAATTATTGAATTTATAATCGAGATTTAAACTCCACAAAATATGATAGAATATTCTTAATATTATTCATAAATCAAAGGTTGAGATTTATCTCCAAATTAGTTATGTTCTTTTTGGCCATTAATGAAATTGATTAATTAAAAAAATGTCATATATACATGAGTGGTTTTTTGGGCATGTGGTATGAATAAGTCTTGGTATTGTAACAAAGCATATTTATAGGTTAAGAATATCCATGTTTAATAATGTTGTTACATGTTTTTTCAAAATATATAAGTATAACTAGTGTATTGATTTTCTTAAAAAAAATGAAAAAATAAAAAAAATTAATAGAATAATGAAAGTTATTCATAAAATAATAGTTAAAGAACTAAAAATGTTTCAAACAACCCATTAACCATGAGTTAATTTGGTCAATTATTTAATATGTGTTAATAATAATTAAAACAAATAGTAGTTATTAATTATTATTAATAAAATTAAACACTTTACATTACAATTTAATTCCAACAATTTTTTTTAATTTGATTCGACACATTACATTTAATTTAAACATTAAACTCAACCCTAATTTATAATTAATAAAAACTAATGATAATTAATTAATAAAATAATGAAATCTATTTTATAATTTTTAAATAATAAACAACAAAAATTTATTAATAATCTTTAAAGAAAGCTAGGTATTAAAAACTAAAATTAAAAATTAAATCATTATCTATTGTTTCACTCTCCTTCCATAAAAACTTGACAGTTGTCATTCATTTCCATCCTAGCCCACACCTTTATTTATTAACCCTATTGAGTTATGGCTTATTCACTCATAGATCTATCCTGGTGATGAACCACGGAGGATGGTAAGAAACATCAATTACAAAAATATGAATGTGATGACTCTAGAAGATTGACACCACAAAAAAAATGAATCACAGAAGCTTCAAACCAATAATAATAATAGTTAATCTTTATGTTGTTTTTTACATGTTGGCAATGTTGGATGTGTCATGAGGTAAGTATTTTGATGTCTATCAATGCTTACCAGGTATTTGATTTATATGGCTAGGATCATTACGACAACCATAGAAATTGAATGACGAGTAATATATGAAATTATAAAATTATTTTCAATTATTACTACTATATATCCATATTAACTACACATCTATTAAGTGTAAGCTACTGATAATAATTTAAATATATTAACCATAAGAAGGGATCACTATATGGCTAGGATCATTACCACAACCATAGAAATTGAATGACCAGTCATATATAAAATTATTTTCAATTATTACTGGTATATATCCATATTAACTACACACCATAAGTAGGGATCACAACCCACCAGGAAAACTAACATGGCCTAACCCCAAGGGTGTCGAGGAGAATTTATCCCATGAACTCCCAATTAACAAGATACTTTGCAACCAAAACTTAACTAGTGGAGCTAACCCTTGTTTCTTCAAGCATTGAAATAATTTGTTATTATCAACATCATAATAATTTATTTCTTTACTTTTATATACATAAAGTTGTTGAAATAAATTAGTTAATATGGATATTCAAATAGTTTATTTAAATATCATACTAAAATATTCTTATATTCAAAATTGAAAATGTAAGATTATTTATTTATTTTATCTCTTTATAAGTTTACATAAAATTATGTCACTGATATTATTGGTGTTTTATGATACTCTTAATTAAAACCAATCAAACATGTATATACATTTTTTCTTTTTATTATAGCTAACATTTTTTTATTTATTTAAATGATATATCAATTATAAATGAATTATTATTAATTTATAAAGAGAATTAATATATCAATTAAACATGTATACATTTAAAAAAGACATTGCCTAAACATGCTACATTTTTGGAGTTTTTGCAGAATTCGGTTGATTTTTTTTAGCCAAATCTTACTTTTTGTTGTTTGAAAATATATGGATTCAACACCATGAAAAATATTGGGACACTTTACAAATCAAACTTGTGATTCTTAGAAATCCCTCTGGGCAAATAGATCAGAAAATATGTCAGAAAACCCTCCAAAACCTAGAACAGATAAACTATGGCTTTCAAAAGACATGTAAAAATATTCTTAACCATGAGATTCACCCCCATTTTAGCATGGAAATTCTTAACTTTTAAAGATCTCTTACTACAATATCATGGGCCAATACCATGGCTTACCAATACCACATTCCCAATATGACATGTGTAATATGTCATTTTTTAAAATTAATTAATTAAAATATCATAACTAAGCTAGAGATAAAAGCTCTTTTACTATTTATTATTTTATATTTAACTATTTTTTTGGTGTTTTTTTGGGTATGGTTATTAATGTCAAATGGGTCTGCATTTTTCATTTATTATTTTTCGCTAATATCAATATTTCCATTGCATTAATAATTTTTTTTGATATTTTAATTCATATGAGGAAGGCAATTAAAAAATATTACTAAAATATTTCATGAATACCCAAATTATTAATAAATATTTCACCGATACCCAAATTTATAACAAAATATTGCACAAATACCTATTTTTTTTTAGACTTGTACTTCTTTTTAAATTGAAAATATTTTGATTGGTTTACACATTATGACATGGAAATTACGTGAAGATTCCATGGGTGCGATTGGACCGTCGACATAAATTCCTCAAGGGAAGTAATTCCAATAATTTGTATATGTGAAGAAAAAGAGGATTCGAATAGTGAGGAATTGGTTGAAGTAGAAGTTGAAGATCCTCAACATTTCCACTCAAATTTAGATAATGAGAATGAACCACAAACATCACTATCAATGATGACAAGAATAACTTATCCACAGACCGTAAAATTAAAAGGGCACATATTTACAAGAGAAACATAGTGGTCTTAATAGATACAGGAAGAAATCATAATTTTGTTGACACAAATATCACATACAGGTTGAATCTTTTCATATACCTAATGCAAAATAAGAAAGTTATGGTAGCAGATGGGAAAAAAATTGAAGGCATAGGAAAATTCCATAAGTATAAATTAAAAATTCAAGACTATAATTTAGAATCTCAGTTTTAAACCATATATTTAGGAGGTCTGGATGTAGTCCTAGATGTCCAACACCTATAAACATTGAGCACTTACTTTTCCAACCATAAAAAAACATTGTATAAAGTTTCAACAACAAAAAGAAAAGTATATATTACATGGGTTTCAAACTCCTCAAAATAAAATTATATCTTCCCATCAGATGGTGAAGTTAATTCAAAAAGGCACATCTACATATGCAGTAGAATGTAAACAAATGAAAATATTGGCCCTAGAATTAGTTAATGACGAGCCACCCAAGATTGAGGAGTTAATTCAAAAACAAAAAGAGTATTTAAATATTTTCCACAGGAGATGCCCGCTTAAAGAGAGATTGAGCACATCATCGAAGTCAAAGAAAGATCGAAACACATGTCAACATCAAACCATATCAGTATCCCATAATCAAAAAATAGAAATTGAAAGGATAGTCCAAGAACTACTCAAGTGTGGTATCATTACAAAAATTAGTAATCCTTACGCAGCTCTTGTAGTCCTTGTTCGAAAAAAGGGTGCATTTTTTAGGTTATTCACATTAATTATACATGAAGGAAAAAAAAAAAAAAAAAAAAAAAAAAAAATCCTATTCCCTTTATAGTCAAAATGTTGGTTGAACTGCATGGAGCTAAGTATTTTTCTAAACTAGATTTGAGGTCATGATATAACCAAATCAAGGTAAGAAAAGAAAATGAAGCTAAGACTAAGTTTTTTCACTCTTGAAGGGTATTATGAATTCAAAGTTTTGTCATTCGAATTAACTAACTCTCTAGACACCTTCTAAGAAACTATGAAGGAAGTTTTCTAACCCTACTTAAGGAAATTTGTGTTAGTATTCTTTGATGACATTCACATATATAGTAAAACATGGGATGATCATTTGAAACACTTGGAGCAAGTTCTCTATCTTTTGATGAAAAAAACCAATTCTACACAAAGATGTTGAAATGCACCTTTGGAAAGGAAGAAATAGAGTATCTGGGACACATGATATCATAGGAAGGAGGAAGGTAGATCCCACCAATACAAAAGAAATCTTGCAATGACCTAGGACAACTAACATTTCTAAATTAAGAGAATTTTTGGGGTTAATATGATATTATTGAAGGTTTATTAAGAATTATGCTCGTGTAACTGCACCCCAAACAAAACTTTTCAAGAATAGCTCATTCCAATAATGGGATCATAAGAAAAAAAGATGTTTTGAAATATTAAAGGAAAATATGTCCACTACAACTGTATTAGCAACTCTAGATTTTTTTAAACCTTTTGTATTCAAAGGTGACACTTTAGGTTTTGGGATAGGGGAAATGTTGACGTTGGATGAACATCCTATGATATTTGAAATCAATAAAATGGAATTCCTAAAATCTACATATGATAATGAAATGCTCGCTATTATGAAAACTCTAGTAAAATGGCGACAACATCTTCTAGGAAGCTATTTTCTGATATAAATAGTTCATAACAATGTTCAATACCTTCTCTAACAAAACCAAAACTTTTTATAGAAAAAAAATGGATCAAAGAAATTGTCACTTTTGATATGGATATATTACATAAGAAAGGGAAGTACAACATAGCAAGAAATTCTCTCTCACTAAAAGCTGAAGAGTCACGATCTCTTTCAATTTCAATTTTAGTTCTAAAATGGGTCAATAAAATTCAAAGTGAATATATAACAAATCTAGAAACATGCGCTATAATCAATAATCTTGTTCAAAACTAAAAATTGAATGGAAAAATGACATTCTCTGGTATAAAGAAATAATTTACCTAAGCCTAACTTCATGATTTAAATCCAAAATTCTCAAGGAACCCCATTACTCGCTAACAACATGACATGTGGGTTTAATGCACACTAGTCATTTTTTTGGAAAGGGATGAATAAAAATATTCAAAAGCATGTAGAAGAGTGCGATAAATGTCAAAGAAATAAAAATGAAAACATTATGACTCCTAGATTGCTCCATCTCTAACATATTCCAAACCAAAAAGTGGGAAGAAGTATTGATGAACATCATTGAAGGATTGCCCATGTCAGATCGAAAGGACAAAATTTTAGTAGTAGTCAACAAAATCACAAAGTATGAACACTTCATGGAAGTAAAGAAATTAGAATCCTCAAAATAATTTGCTAAAGTATTTTGCAAAAATGTCTAAAAATTGCATAAATTTCCATAATTAATGATAGGCAATAGAGATTCCAAATTTAAAGGGAGCTTCTAGAAGGAATTCTTCCAACAGATTAGAAAATACCTCAACATGAGTTCAACTTATCACCCCCAAACAAATGGTTAAATAGAAATTGTCAATATATGTTTGGAAGCTTACCTTCGTTTTTATGTAATAAACAAATATAATAAGTGGTTTCAATGGTTACATCTTGCTCAAGGTGGTATAAATCTACTTATCATACTTCAACCAAATTTACTCTATTTCAAGTTGTTTATGATTATGAGCCCCTAAATGGAAGGAATTCGTTATGAACAAAATAAAGTTTCCAACTGTAAAAGATGAATTATAAGAAAACAAAAAGGTTCATTGGATACTAAAGAAAACCTTTTATATTGCAAGAAATCGTATGAAATAGCAAGCCAACCAATAAAAAAAATAAGGGAATTTGAGGTTGGAGATTAGTTATTTGTTAAGCTTCAACCTTACAAAAAATGATCACTGAAGCAACAAGGAAAGAATAAATTGCAACCAAATTTCTATGGACCATATCAAATAAAAAATAAGATCAACCAAGTATGATACAACTTGAGACTCCCTAATAAAAGTCGTATTCACAATGTTTTCCACGTATCTTGCTTGAAGATGATACTGGGTAAGCACCAAACGACACATATAACACTCTCACAATAGATGATGAAAGAAATATCGTTTTAGAATCAGAAGGTATTATTACTATAAAAAAAATTATGATAATAGATAATTAAATAATATATTATTAAGCAAAAAAATGTACCAAAATAAAAAATTTCTTGAGAAATAATTTTTTTCCTATCAACAACATTCTTCACCTATGCTTTGAACTAGAAAACCATTTAAAAGAAATTACAATGTTATATATAAAATAATAATAAAACAAATATAAATAAATAATTATAGGTAAAGAAATAATTATATAAAAAGACATTACTAGTAAAAGAGTACCAGAGCTATATTTAAATTAGATCGCCTCATTGTAAAAATAATCCCCACACACATATATGCACAAAAAATGAGTGTAAAACAAAATAAAGAATATTGAAACACTTAGCCTAGGGTTATCATGATCAGACTAGCCAAAATCAATTAAAAGTATATAAAACCAACATCATTTTATTTCTAATTGAGTATTATTATTTTCACTTTAAAACTAAGGAAATATTCAAAATAAGTATATGAACATGCATCATATTATTATTTTCACTTTAAAACTAAGGAAATATTCACAATAAGTATATGAAACATGCATCATTTTATTTCTAGAGTCATATTATTTTCGCTTTAAAACTAATATAAAGAAAATATTTAACCATTGTGTTGAATTATTATCTTTCACGTTATTAATAATTTTTTTAGTTGAAAAAAGAGAGAAATACTTTAAATTTAGATTTATGTTATTTAACTAAACAAATTCACAAGTGATAGTATAATACTTCTAATTTTAAAACACTTGAAGTAACTAGAATTGATTTATTCAAAGATCTCCTTCCACTGTGTGTACATAGAGTTCAGTTTAACTAGAGGCATAATTCTTATGCAAAAAGGTTTATGACATAAAGTGTTAGGTGGATAAAGGGGTTTAAGCATGGTATTGGTTTAATTTGTTGAAAAACAGTAACAAGAAATTCTAGTTTAATTTGTCCTTGAATTAAATTGTGAATTAAATTTGAATTCTATTCTCATAGCAACTTAAAATTGTTAAATTAAGTTTATTAAACTTACTTAACTTTGGAAATTCGAGTTGGAAGTCTTTTGGAAGTCATGTATATGTTCTCCCTACTTTGTAGGAGTCCAGTGTTAGTTAATTGTGAGTTGTAAAATAGAAGACTTAGTTTCATGAGTTAGTTCAGTTAAATTAGTTCTCAAACTGATTGAGAGAACTAATAGTGAGTTAACAGTCAGTGGTGACACTAATGAACTCCACCAGTGCTACTTTAGTTAACTGAATATTTACTCATCAGAAACTCATGCATGTCGATTATGAGAAAGACCCAATTGAGACTATAGTGTAGGGACATTGTACTATTTGTTTTAGATTTTTCTGAGTTGCACTGATAGTGCATGCATTCAGGAACTGATCCTAGAGGGATTGAGCTATTTTTAGAGGCTTTATTTCCCTTTAAATACAAGCTATCCTTCATAGGAATTGAACATTAGAATAAAGACTTGGAGAGAATGTGAAGAGGTTAAGATTTGGCCTTGAGCTTGCTTATGAGTTGGAGATTGAATTTGTTGAGTGCTAGGATTATTCTAGATAGAACAAGCATTGTAATTTCATATTGATTTTCTAGATTAATACAAAACAGATACTGGGGTTTTGAGCTGTGGATTTCCCCAGATATTTTTTGTGTTATGTGCCTTTGATTCTCTTCCTCTATTAATTATTGTTTTCTCAATGTTTATTGGCTTCCGCTATAAAGTGTAGAAGTAGATTCTTGTCTCTTGCTTTAGCAAATTGCATTAGCTTGTGAATCTATAGGATTTTATACATGGTATTAGAGAAAGATTGTACTTTAGACCAAGATTTTGTAGAGAATATATGAGAAATTATGTGAAAATTTAAAAAAAAAAATTGCAGATCTGGATTCCATGGGAAAAGATACCCAAATTCAAAAAAACAATATGCCGAATCAGACTTCGGATGATGGAGATATCGTTGAAATAAAATTAGCTCTCTAGAGGAGTTTTCAAAGTTTCTGGGTTACAGGTGAAATTCAAATTTGCAATACATACTTTAGGATTAGTAGATGGGGTTCCATAGATTGAGGCTTGAGTATGCCTTGGAAGGAAACTCGAATTTCATAGCTAGAGGGATAGGATGGAGGATGTGCTAGAGGACAATAGTTTGAAGGAAATTGTTGAGAAAACAATTCCTAAGCCAACAGTTAGTGATACATAGAACTTGGCCGAGTGGAAGAAGTGTGTGGAGAATGAAAGGTGGATAATCCTTGAGGGAGTTCGAGATCATATTGTCTTGAGTATCCACGGAAAGGAAACCCCGCATGCTATGTGGAAAACATTGATGGACTTGTATCAGAATATCAATGATCAAAGGAAGTTGGCACTAAAGGATAAACTTTGTAAAATCAAGATGGAGAAAGGTGAGACGATTCCAAAGTACTTGACTAAGTTCACTCAATGTAGGGATGAACTTGGAAGTGTTGGAATCATGGTTTCCAGGGAGGATATGGTGAACCTTGCTCTTCTTGGACTCCCAAAGAGTTGGCATAGTTATCAGGACTTTGTTAATGGTCAAGAAAAGTTGCTAGATTGGGAATGACTATGGTTGGATTTGATGTAGGATGAGATCAGGAGGAACAATAGGGATGGCTCTTCATCAAAGGCTAATGATGAAGAAAATCATGCCTTAGTGATTAAAGCGAGGAAGGGGAAAGGTAAACTTTCCCATTCCAAATCAGATTCTTATCACGGAGGTAAGAAGGACATGACGAAAGTTAAATGCTTTCATTGTCACAAGATGGGACACTTTGCTACAAATTTTCCATTGAAGAAGTCCTCAAGAGGAGCGGTAGGTGAGGCTTGGGCCTCCCAATTCGAATTGTACTTTTCCATCATTACATGCACGATGTCTTCAATGATGGGAAGTGTCTAGTACTTAGACAATGGAGCTTCTTTCCACACATTGACTGGTGACAAAGAGTTATTCAATGAACTGGACGAGAAAGATCTCAAGACGCATATCGATATGGGTGATGACAGTAAGTATAGTGTTACTGGGCACTATTAATTTTCGGAGGGAGCATGTGACTCCACTCACCTTGAAGAATGTTATGCATGTACCTGGACTGAAGAAGAACTTAGTATTCATTGCCATGCTTGAGGATAGAGGCTATGATGTAATATTTTCGAAAGGAAAAGCATTCCTTCGACACATAGCCATAGGTCAAGTAAAGAAGATAAGGGTTTGGGTTCAGAATATCTATAAGATAGAGGTAGAGGATTGTGCTGCTTTGAGTTTAAAAGTAGAAAACATGTTGAGCTGAGATGTCGGAAAGTTGTGGTACAGGCGATTGGGCCACTTGCATCATGGGGCTCTGAAGATATTGCAGAAAATATCTACCGGTCTTCCCAAAGGTACGCTTGAGCAAGTTGATACATGCAAGGGTTGTGATTTTGGAAAATACACCAAGTATTCCTTTGGAGACAAAGACAGTCGAGCAGAATCTATTCTGGATAGAGTCCATTCAGATGTGTATGGACCATTCTCGATAGCATCCACAACCAAGCACAGGTATTATGTTATATTTGTTGATGACTATTCTCATAAATGCTAGGTATTTTTTATGCAGAAAAAGGATCAAACTTTCACAAAGTTTTGCAAGTTCAAAGAATTGGTAGAGAAAGAGTTTGGAAAAAAGGTTAAATCTCTATGGAGTGATAGCGGTGGTGAGTATGTCTCTAATGAGTTTAAGAAATTTTATACAACAGAAGGGATTAAATGAGAATTGACGGAACCCCATAACCCTCAACAGAATGGGGTTGCTGAGTGGAAAAACAGGAGAATAGTAGGGGCGGCAAGGGCGATGTTGCATGATTAGGGCCTACCACTACACTTGTGGGCCGAGGCTTACAACATAACAGTTTATGTTCAGAACCGTAGCCCACATTGGATAATTGAGATGAAGACACTACAGGAGGCTTATTCTGGTAAGAGGCCAGTTGTTGGTCACTTCAAGATTTTTAGGTCATTAGTTTATTGCCATGTGACCAAATATGCATGAAATAAGCTTGAGCCAAGAGCAGAGTTGGGGATCTTTGTGGGGTACAATGATACACCCCACAACTATCTGGTGTACATGTCGATCAGTTAGATGACAATGGTTCGCAGGGATATCAGGTTTGATGAGGAGAAGGCCATGCGAGTATCCCTTGAGAAGGAGCTTGAGATACATGCGAATGAGGAGATTTTAGCTCCTAAGGTTGAGGGGTCTTAGGTTGATGTGGATCACCCACATGCAAAGGTTCATAGAGTGGAGACATCCACTTAGGTAGAGTCTTCCAGAGAGGGAAGAAAGCACACTAGAGAGAATGACAAATTGTTGGATGATGCACGGGAGAATGTGGGAGCACCCTCTTCTCAGCACAAATAGAGGAGGTCACAAGAGTGGTACACTGGATACATGGAACTTATTGGTGCATGTGTTGTGAAAAAGCCATCTTCCTTTCAGGAAGTAGTGCAACAACCAGTTTTTGTTGATGTGATGTTGGAGGAGTATGACTCCATAGTTCAAAACAGTGTTTGGGATGTAGTTCCGAGACCGGAGGACAAGTCCGTTGTGATCTCCCATTGGCTTTACAAGGTAAAGCAATCTGCAGATGGTAGTGTGGAGAAGCATAAGGCCATATTTGTGGCCTGTGGCTTTTCACAAGTAGAGGGGATTGTCTATGATGAGACCTTTGATCCTGTTGCAAGGTAGTCGTCAATCAGATCTATTTTAGCACTATCAACACATATGGGTTTGAAGATCCATCAGATGGATGTGAATACTTCCTTCCTCAATGGCATGATCGAGGAAGAGGTGTACAGAGAGCGACCTGAAGGTTTCGAAACCTTGTATCGTGAGTCACATGTGTGTAGACTCAAGAGAGCGTTGTATGGGCTGAAGCAAGCACCACGTGCTTGGTACACCATGATAGATAGCTACTTCATTGGGTTGGGCTTCACAAAGAGTGAAGTAGATGTGAACCTGTATCACATAGTGGTGGAATGTAAGCTATTGATAATTTTACTTTATGTAGATGATCTCATATGGACAGGTGATGAGAAGCTCATCAAATCTTGCAAGGAGGACCTTGCAAGAGAGTTCGAGATGAAGGACATGGAGCTCATGCATTACTTTCTTGGCATGGAGGTATGGAAGGGATATTGGGAGTTGTTTGTATCTCAGGGAAAGTATGCCAACACGATACTCAGGAAATTCCACATGGAGAGGAGTAAACCCATGGAGACTCCTCTAGCTGGTAAAATGAGGAAGGAGGATGCTACTTCAGGGGAAGGAGGATGCTACTTTAGGGGAAGTAATGGAAGCTACCATTTACAGGAAGCTTGTGGGTTCACTCATGTACTTAGTGAATGCACGACTGGATATGTGCTATGAAATTAACCAGCTTAGTCAAGCGATGGTTAGGCCTACCAAGCTATATTGGAAGGTGACAAAGCATGTATTGAGATACCTCAGAGGCACTACTAAGTTTGGGTTATGGTACAAACGGCCAGAGGGAGTGAAGATTCAAGGCTTCATCGATGCAGATTGGGTAGGGAGTCCATCCGACAGGAAGAGCACATCAGGAGGGATCTTTAGTATTGGGTCAGCGACAATTTCTTGGTACAATAGGAAACAAAGATTGGTTGCACTCAGTTCGACAAAGGAAAAATACATGGATGCATGTCAGGAAACATGTGAGGTTATCTGGATGAGGAAGATCTTGGTTGGTTTGTTTGTTCAGTAAATGGATCTGACAATGATTTAATGTGATAATTAGAGTTGTATCAAACTTTTTAAAAATACAATCTTTCATGATCGGTCCAAGCATATTGATATCTGGTAGCATCATCTCAGAGATTGTGTATTGAGGCGGATCATGTTGTTAGATTACATTCCCACAGAGGAGCAAGATGCTGACATCTTGACAAAGGAGTTGTCAAGATGTAAATTTGAGTTTCACAGAGACAAGATTGGGGTAGTTGATAATCCCTCTCTTTTTGAGATGGAGTGTTGAGAAATGGCAACAAGAAATTCAAATTTAATTTGTCCTTGAGTTAAACTATGAATTAAATTCAAATTATATTCTCATAGCAACTTAAAATAGTTAAATTAAGTTTATTAAACTTACTTAGGAAATTTGAGTTGGAAGTCTTTTGGAAGTCATGTATATGTTATCCCTACTTTGTAGGAGTCCAGTGTGAGTTAATTGTGAGTTGTAAATTAGAAGACTCAGTTTCATGATTTAGTTCAGTTAAATTAGTTCTCAAACCGATTGAGAGAACTAACAGTGAGTTAATAGTCAGTGGTGACACTAATGAACTCCACCAGTGCTACTCTAGTTAACTGAATATTTACTCATCAGAAACTCATGCATGTCGATTCTGAGAAAAACCCAGGTACTATTTGTTTTAGATTTTTTGAGTTGCACTAATAGTGCATGCATTTAGGAATTGACCCTTGATGGATTGCGCTATGTTTAGAGGCTTTATTTCTCTTTAAATACAAGTTATCCTTCATAGGAATTAAACATTGGAATAGAGACTTGGAGAGCTTGAGAAGAGGCTAAGCTTTGGCCTTTATCTTGCTTATGTGGTGGAGATTGAATTTGATGAGTGTTGGGATTGTTCTAGAGAGAACAAGCATTGTAATTTCATCTTGATTTTCTGGATTAATACAAAACAGATAGTGGGGTTTTGAGTTGTGGCTTTCCCCAGATATTTATTGTGTTATGTGCCTTTGATTCTCTTCCTCTATTGATTATTGTTTGCTCGATGTTTATTGGGCTTCCACTGTAAAGAGTAGATGCAGATTCTTGTCTCTTGGTTTAGCAAATTGCATTAGCTTGCGAATCTACAGGATTTTCTACATAATTCTACAAATTGCATAGATTTCCAAAAATCATTATAGGAAATAGAGATTCCAAATTTAAAGGGAGATTCTAGTAGGAATTATTCCAACAAATTAGAAAATACCTCAACATGAGTTTAACTTATCACCCCCAAACAAATGGTTCAATAGAAATTGTCAATATGTTTGGAAGCTTACCTTTGTTTTTATGTAACCAACATAAAAACAAATCCAGTTATCATACATCTTGCTCAAGGTGGTACAAATCCAGTTATCATACTTCAACCAAATTTAATCTATTTCAAGTTGTTTATGAATATGAGCTCCTAAATGGCAGGAATTCATTATAAATAGAATACAATTTCCAATCGTAAAAGAGGAATTATAAGAAAACAAAAAGGTTCATTGGACACTAAAGAAAAAAAAATATATTGCAAGAGATTGTATGAAAGAGCAAGCCAACCAATAAAAAAGAAAGAAAGAGAATTTGAGGTTGGAGATTAGTTATTTGTTAAGATTAAACCTTACAAAAAATCATCCTTGAAGCAACAAGGAAGAATAAATTGTAACCAAAGTTCTACAGACCATATCAAATAAAAAAGAAGATCATCCAAGTAGCATACAACTTTAGCCTCAATAAAAGTCACATTGACAATGCTTTCCACGTATCTTGCTTGAAAAGGATACTAGGTAAGCACCAAATGACACATACAACACTCCCACATTAGATGATGAAGGAAAGATCGTTTTAGAATTAGAAGGTATCATTACCATCAAAGAAAATAGATTATGATAACAGATAGTTAAATAATATATTATTAAGTGAAAAAATTTACCAAAATAAGAAATTTCTTGGGAGATATATTTTTTATCAACAACATCCCTCATTACCTATGTTTTGAACCAAAAACCCATTTAAAAATAAAATAAAATGTTATATATAAAATAATAATAAAACAAATATAAATAAATAATTATGTAAAAGAAATAATTATATAAAAGGGCATTATTGAATATGATGATCGCTCATAAAACAATACCAAAGCTATATTTAAATTAGACCGCCTCATTGTAAAAATCATACATTAATTATTTTATATATATTTCAATTATAAGTGCACCAAAAAATGAGTGTAAAACAAAATAAAGAATATTCAAACACTTAGCCTAAGGTTATCATGATCAGGCTAACCAAAATCAGTTAAAAGCATATGAAACGAGCATCATTTTATTTCTAATTGAGTAATATTATTTTACTTTAAAACTAAGGGAAAGATTCAACATAAGTATATGGAAAACACATCATTTTATTAGTCCCTACCATTTGGCTATGGCATGGGACTATAGCAATCGGAAACGAGGTGGTTACTATTAGTTGAGATGTTTATTAGGGCTGGTTAATATGGTATAATCAAAATTTTCAATCATATAGTCATTTACCGTCTTATTTGGCCTATTCCCAAGGCGGGGAGACAAAAACATTACGTTATAATTATTTATTTGTTTCTGATCATGGTTACACACGCGCGACAAGCACAATTTTATCTTAATGCTAACATTAATTCCCTAACATTTAATGTTTGGGATAATGTTCACTGATATCTCATATCATTTTGTGGAGACAAATGATATATTGTCGTCTTATTTTAGACAGTAGGTCTGCATGAAAATGCGTGTGGCGAGACTGTCGTGCCAAGAGTGGTGAGTGTGCAACAACTACCAACTTATGCAGATGATTATCTGCTACTACCTCTTCTTACGATGCCTCTGGGCTATTTGGCTGGATCTATTGATGTTGCTAGTGCTACAATTAACCTCTGCTTTGAAGGAGCTCCGCATATAGAACCATATTTGCTTGACCTCCATGAACCCCTGAAAGCATAGTGGTTCTACTTACACTGGTGCTGTTGGATCACTAGGGTATATAACTCTTCGTGCTTCCTATGGTGGCCTTGGATAGGAGAGTGTTGGATGACTAATACTGTAGCTACAGTGAAATGAGATGTCTGAGAGGGCCATTCCCATCACAGATGAAGGGTTTTTGTACATTTGTGTTGCAAGGATCAGTGCCCACTATGACTCCTAGTGACTGCAATGCTTTTACCTGGGAAGGATCCAGAGTCCCATTTTTTACTGGTTCATGAGATGATGCTTTGGCAGGGGCAGAAGCAGGGGAAGGGGCAACAAACCGGCCACCAGAACTGGGATGATGATGATGATGCTGTGTGGAGGGTTTGGGAGTAGGGGAAGGGGAAGCAGAGTGATGCTTTCTTGGTTTAGAGCGAGGGGATGGCTTCAGGCTTGGTGGTTTGGGCGAAATAGAGGGCGTTTCAGAAGATGATGAAACTGCATAGCAAGAAGCAAAATAAGAAAAATATGGTGATAACATTACCAGGAGGAGAAGCAAAGCCATGACATTATGGTTCTCCATCTGATGAAATGAAAAATCATAAATATTTCTGTATGGAATGAGCTCTAGTGACAGGACATATTATAAATAAAGAAGGAACAATACAGATTAAATAGAGCAGGAACAATAGACGAGAAACTAACCCAATGTTGTTTACTGTGGTGCTATTGTTTTTTTTTGTTGCGGAGCCCAGAATAAGAAATGAGTGAACAGAACAGGTTGAACATAAAACAAAATAATACCCAGAGATTTATAAGCAGCTCAAACCAAGTGGGTGGGGTGTGATCAGAATGCTAGAATTCCTGTTTCATAATCAAAGCTTCCCACCTCCCGCTCTAGCAACTCTACCTGTTTGATTGTACTGGTTCGTGCATAGTCTTAGCTGGTTGGTTTGTGTTTCTCAGGTAGAAAACTAACACCAAGAACAATTCCTATTGTATGGTAACAATGCTTTCAGCAGGAGCCATCCCTCCATCCATGCAATAAATGAATCCGTTTATACAAATCCTTCTGTCCCTGCTTGCTATCTGTCTAGACTAACCCTTAAATCCCTCCCTCGCTAGCATGCTTGCATCCTTGGATCCTGGCTATACCTACCTTCTATCTGTAGAAACTTTCACTCGATCCTAGATCCTGGCTGTCTTCACAAACCCTTGCATAAAGAAACAAATCCATCCTTCAGTCTTCACAAACCCTTCCTTCTGTGAAATCCTTATGTCTGAACTAAGAAATAAATCCATCTATCCTTCCATCCTTGTGGTAAAACATTAAGGAAGCTTTTGAACACGTTAAGCAAGTTGTGATGTATTTCAGAAAGGTAGATGTACACGTGAAACACATGCAAGCTCCACGTGACAAGTCAAGTCTTCTGCGGGTGGAGCTGGAAGGGGGCCAGCCGGACTCTCTATGCATATAAAGGTGCTTGTGATTACACCATCTGAGCGAGAGTATGAGCATTATTATTTTGATAAATGCATCTATATCTATTGCTATTTCCATGCTTATGAACCTTTGATGATTGTACCACCCCTTTCTTTCTTTTGTTGGTTTGCTAAACCCAACCCCCACTTGCACTTTTCGTTTAGGGATTCGAGTCAATCCCCACATGGGATTTAGGTCCCTTGGTTTCTTGCTTTGGTAAATGTGTAGCCTTATGAATAACCATACGAGTAGTGGGAGCCATAGCCTATTGAGCTAGAACTAGAGTCGCCTAAGCCAAGAAGGCAGGACCATAAGCTCTCTATCTCTAGCCTTCCCTTGTATCGAATAGAAACCGTTCTACTGGGGAGGCACAAGCCACACACCCCGCATGCCTTTTCTCTCCATAGATTATATCCGGAGTGGAGTCGGACTTCGGGAAGTAGGATGCCTTATCTTAATATGCTTTCTTTCTATTAAGTCAAGGTGTTTTCAATGTCAAAAATTATTATCTAGTTTGGGATGCCGATTTGGAGCTATTGATGCTGTTGGACGATCGCATCCACCAGGATGACAATCCAACCAAGAAAGAAAACCCATATCTGATACTCTAGGGCAAGACATCCCGATGTTGCCTCTTGGAAGCATGTGTAGTCTTTGCCTAGAGGCAGTGGAGCGTGCTTCTTAATGCTTCTAGCATGTTTCTTCTTAGTGCTTGAGATATGTCTGCACTAAAAACAACGGTACCAATCTAAGGCACCAGTTAGCAAAAGGCACCGATATCAATCCAGACATCGAGATGAGACACCAAGAGCACCAATCAAGAAGAGCAAGCGCTTCCTCCAATGTGTTAAGGACCGATGTGTTAGGCCTACGTATTATCTAAAGTTGTTTTCTTACCGATGTTCTTGGTTTGATCTTCCCATTTCAATGCAATGTTTTTCCACTAGAAGTCATGGTCCTAATGTATGCTTTAGTTAGGACGTTCCAATTCTTCAGAGTGGCCCATCGATCTGTCCCACTGATTTGGGTCAAAAGCTGCCATTGTACAAATAGGTGGGTAGGTATCTCACTGTTGATGCCACTGAAGAACCGACCCAACTCATTTCATTAGCGAAAACCCGGCTCAGTGGCAGACCTACCCCACCGTGATATGAAAGTGATGTTGGACAATGGAGGGGGTGTTTCTGTTGGGACTTCTCCAATAGTTTCCCCCTTGTACATTGTGGATCCTCATGTGACAGATCAATGAACCTTGTGTCATCTAGGAATAAAACTTCTTCTCCTTCTTATGTCCTCTACAGATCGTCACCAAAGTCATCCGAGTCTTACTCCTCTATGGGCTTATTCATCAAGGAAACCTAAATGGGACAACGTTGTTATCTATACCCGACCTGTTAAAGTAGGAACTATGCCCCACTGTTCTTTGGATTATGGTGACACTAGTCTGATAGTTTTCATTAAGCCCTAGGCAGGGACTAGATGCCTTGCAACTCCTCTTGTTTCTACTTGAGTCCTATTATTTTCGCTTTAAAACTAATATAAGGGAAAGATTTAATAATTATGTTAAATTATTATATTTCACACTATTAATAAATTGTAGTTGAAAAAGGAGAAAAATAATTTAAATTTAGGTTTATGGTATTTAACTAAACAAATTGACAAAGGATAGCATAATGCTTCTAATTTTAAAACACTTGAAGTATCTAGAATTGATTTTTTCAAAGATCTCCTTCCACTATGTGTATATAGAGTCCAACTTAACCATAGGCATAATTCTTATGCAAAAAGGTTTATGAAATAAACTGTTAAGTGGATAAAGCAGTTTAAGCATGGCATTGGTATGCCACATCATCCAATGGAAGTCAATGGGATGTGAGTGAATCTTGAGTTAAGATTATCTTTGCTTCTTATAATATAATTCGTAATTATCAACTGGAAGATTATATTATTTTTTTCTATGGTTTGTTTGGGCAATTGTTTTAATATGTGAATGAAAGAAAATGATGTGTTTTTAAAATGAATTTTATATTTATAAGTTTTTAATTTATAATAACATATGTAGAATTACTTGGGGTTATCTGGTTTGGTTGGGTGAAATAGCTATTATCATCCTTACCCAAGTTCAAATTTTTGCTAGTAACATGATGAACATTATTGTAATGAGTTCATGTCTATGAATATTGTTGTATTGGCTTTGTGCCTTGTAAACTCTTAAGTGAGTATACTTGTGGGTGGCTTGGTACCAAAAAACTTAGTCTATTTCAAACAAAAAAAAATGAAGAAAAAAAGAAAGAAAAAAGAAAGAAAGAAAGAAAGAAAAAGAAAAAGAAAAAGAAAAAGAAAAAAAAAAAAAAAAGATACAAAGAAAGAGATGTTTTGTAAAATTTTAATGTCAATTTATTTATTTTTTAAAATGTTGAACTACATATTTTTATATTTAATAAAAAAAAACTTATTTTTTTATATTAAAAAAATAAAATAAATTTTTATTTTTATTTTAATATATATATATATATATATATATATATATATATATATATATATATATATATATAATTGCAATGCAGTAAATAACTTTTTCCTTTTATACAAGTCACCAATGTTATTTCATTGGAAAAGAGAATTTTGTAATTATTGTGCCGAGAGGCTCTCTACAACCCAATATGGGGGTGATGTTATAGTGGCATAAATGTTTGTAAACATTTAATATTTATATATGGTCTCAGATAAACAATAATAAAATGTTTAAATTAATATAAATCCCTGTACGAGGGAGATGTTGTAGTGTTGTTAAATGAGTGTAAACATTTAAATATTGGATCAATTAATAATAAAAATTTAAAAGTAATAAAAACAATAAAATTCAATTTGTTATATTGTAATTTTTTTGCAGGTTAGAATAGTTCCTCCAATGTAGCGACCCCAGTCCTCTTGCAAAGAATATTGATGGTCTCGGTCAGGAGACATCCATGTATATAATGTAAATATTTTGTTGGTCAATTGCACATGTATGGTTATTGTAAATACTTCCATAGTTACCTTTGTATGTATATTGAAAATAATAAATATACTCTTCTTTAGTGTTGTGCATGTTAAGTATCATCCTTCATTATGATTTGTCTTGAATAAGTGCATGATTATAGCTCATAATATTTATAGATATGTTATTAAAAATATATGACTAAAATATGGTGTGTTTTAGAGACCCACCTTTTAAATCTAACATGTATGAGACAATCCCTCTAATGTAGGTAGGAGTGGATGTTATAAAAGGCCTTGTATAAATTATGGACCTTGTTGGTATTATCCAAATAATTTAAACTTAAATAACATTAACTTACTGTTTAGACCAAGGTGTTGTCATTGAACCATCTTTTCCTTTGAAGGAAGAATTGTGCACAAACATTGGAGAGGGGGTTTTGAGGATGGAAAGTGAAGGAGATTGTGATGGAGGGACATATGTAGATATTTACATGATAATGGCATATGGTGGAGAGGATCTTCTTGCACACACTGGTGATTCTAGAACAGACCCTAGGAAGATGGCAGATGGATTAGGGGAATTTTGAGGTCTAAAATGGGCCTCCTAAGAAAAATGTACAACCAAAATAAACTTAATAAGAAATAATAGGATTCAAGATGATGATGTAAACCATGGGGGATGATTCACCATTTTTGGAGTAAAAGAATAAAAAGATTAAAAAATAACAAAACTACTTTTTCAACTTATCTCCCTGAGGTTTTACTCAAATCTCGAGCATGAGTACTCGTTGAATGAAAAATTTAATTCACCATCCAAGGAGTACCCATGTTTCATACTTTCGATGGACCCTTATATACAAAAAAATGAGAAATCCATGAAAAAATGTGATTGCAATCACGTTTTTCATGTATTTCTCATTTTTCTTGTAGAAGGGTCCATTCAAAGTATGCAATATGGGTACTCCTTGGATGTGGAATCAAATTCTACATCCAACAAGTGTTTCTGATTGAAATTTGAGTAAACCCACAGTGAGATAAGCTGAAAATATGAGTTGGAAAAATATTTTTCTCTTTTCCCTCTAAAATTTGATAATGTAATCTAATATTATTTTTATTATTTCCATTATTATTTTATAATTTCCCTAGGAGGCCCATTTTAGACCTCAAAATTCCCCTAATGGTAGGGAAGGATGGGAGGAGGAACCAAATGGCAGGGACCGGTTGGTCTAAAAATTCAATTAGCAGTAACATGCTAAGAGGGACAGGGGGACATCTCTGATTGGTCCATAGGTGTTGGGTCTTAACTAAATGGGATTAGTAGAAAAGAGAGGAGGAATAAGTAGAGGGGTAGTAGAACAATGGTGGAGAAAAATAAGAAAATAATAGTAAGTGAAAACAATTGAGAAGGGTAGAGAAAAATAAGAATTCGAAGAATGTCGACAAGGGAATTGTTTCATAGGAAGGAGAGGCGCACCAAAGATGATGTCATGGGATAGAAAACACTTGGGTAACAGGGAAATATGCAACCCTAAAGTTTAGTTTCCTTGAAACTATGAATACTTACCTTGATATGACGTTGGGCATTTTGTTGTCTCAGCACATAATATGTATCTATATGTTAGGCTATGATGTATTTGTCAGTTACTATATCTGCATTTAATTATTATATCGAGGCTAAGTGTGATTGTTTATTATGTTGTTGGTTATTTTATTGCACTTAAAGCACATCTGGTTGCTAGTATGTGATCCAGAAGATAATGTTTCCTATTGGAACTAGGTTAATAGAGTCACATGTTGTGAATACCATGATTAAAGCCATTTATATAATTTGTGGAAGTTGCACTATTGGGAGCTTGCCAATGGCTGCGAGGAAAATCTTGAACCCTGCCCCAATGCCTTACTAAGACAATCATTTAACTATATTTTTTAAACAACTCATCACATGTCAAGGTTACAAATTCCCAGGTGCTTCCTAAACTGCATGGTATTTTGTAGGCCTCTGATAGTCATGGGCAATGTATTATAATTCGATACTGTGGCCATACACATTGTTGTACTCTTAAGTATTGTGTCTTCCCATGTGCTAAATGCTTTTCCCAAATTGAATGGTTTACATGACCTTTGGGACAATATTGTTCCTAGTGAGCATAAGGCAATGTCTTAGGTCTCCTTACGAAGAGACCATCATGTATCACAATATAGCACTTTGACAAACCTTACAATTGTAATCCATGACGTTCATAGGTGGAGAATCCAACTTTCCAAGAACACCTAGAGTGCTACTGTTTGATTTATGTAAAAAATGAGAATATTAATGAGGTTTACCATAATGTTGTTCCTAGTGTAATTCTACGGATATTTTATTGAGGGATTGCACACAATTGGGGCATATTACTTATGCCTATGTTCTAGTGTATCTATGTACATAGTCTATTGGAATATGTGGTTTTGTTCAAGAGTGCGATTGTTATCATTGCCAAATTCTAGCATTTAAATTTTATATGCCCTCTCTAACAATAACAATAAAAACAAGTGATTGTATGCCTTCTTTGTAGGGCCTTTGCTCTATTTGTTGGCTAATATAGTTTGATTGCTACTAGGATGAGTTTAAGAAAAATGGTTTATAACCTAGATTATGTGTACCAATTACATGCACAAATGTTTCGGTTATTTGTAAAATATATTTACTACCACACCCATAGATCATACCAAACTTAGAGGTTTCTTGCAATATGTTGCTCAACACTTTTACAGATTTGGAAATAGAATTCAAGGTTCATTAATATGAGATTTCTCAATGTCCTTACAGCCTTTAGAAGTCAAAATTGGATACTTATATATATGAATATTAAAAATTTGGGCTTCCTACTATCTACCATGTATTTGAGTAGTGTAATTCATTCTCCATCTTTGGACAGTACAGAGATAGTCATTGTTGAATTGCTATCACTATCACTAAATCATTCAATTGTTCATAATCGACAATCAAGTTAATGGTATGTCCAAAAATTCTATTAATACAGTGGAAATGGATGTGCATTCTGTTGTATGGCTAGCATATAGAGTTTATGTTGAAACCATAACTAATATTGCTCCAAATGAGAGGATTAATTACTTGAAAGAGTATCCATGTTAAGCCTAAGAACATGGGCCATCAATTTTTGTATGGTATCTACAACATTAGAAACTTGGAAGTAGTCATGAACATATTAATTATCTTTTGGTATCTTATAATAGCCATGAACATTTTGATGTGTTAGTGACATGATTGTTCACATTTGTTACATAGAGAGGAATGTATGGACTATTGTACATAATTCACTATGAAACTAAGGGTTGTCATGTTAAATCTCCTCACAAGTATGATGCATGTATACCAGATATAAAGTGGCCTTCCTTTGTGGCTAGCAGTTATGATTATGCTTCCCTATATATATTATTATACTGCTTTCTAGACAATATTATTGTGCTAACTTCCTTGGACAAATTCTTGGGTTAATAATTCAAATTCATGCAATAGGATTCCAAGCTCTCATAACCAAGCCAACAATTATGCCCAATAGTCATAAGCGCTAGTAAAGAGAGTCAATGATTGTAATCATAATAGGTTTAAGAAGAAAACTCCTCCAAAAGAAAATTGCCCAGTAGAGACAAATAGTGGCAACAAAGGCAAGTCTGGTTGGTCACCTCAAGTGATCTGTTACCCACTAGTGTATGAGGAGTCCTAGACCAAATGACAATAAATTAAGAGACAATCACCACCCAAGAATATATTGGTTTCATCAAGTATAGGTTATGGGGAAATATATAAGTAATAGCTTGAAATTAGGGTTGACAGTTGCATCAGGCTTTAGTATGTAGGGAAACTCGCAGGCCTAGTGTTTCAACTTGCAATAAGTAACTAGAGGGAAATTGTTGGGTCCCTATAATACTAGTGATTACCCCATTAATATTGTAGTTGTATCCATTATTAATATTGTTGTGCCCCTATTGTCCCCATATTGTTATTACTGTGCCCCATAGAATCTCTCTATTGTTATTTTTGTGGATTTATATTATTATTGTTAGGTCGGCTGGGCTATATTATACTCCTTAGACTCCTATATATAGAAAGGAGGTTTTGTCATTTGAATCATCCAAGAATTGTTCATTTATGTAATTTAAAGGAGGTTTCCCCCTCTAAGAGGCTAAATTATAAGGCGTTGATCTATCTTTTCTATCTTTTTGTGAGCTGGTTTCATAACATTTGGTATCAGAGCTTTGGATTCTAGGGTTTCGCTACTCCAAATAGGTCATCGTGGCATTTTCACTATAACTTTTTTTCTGCAATGTTTCAGAAGCTAAAAAAAAACCCATTTGAGAAGACATCGTGCTGAAACTCTCTTCCAAATTTCAAAGCTTTCCGCACTATATTTGCGGATATATGATCTGAGGAAGTTTGTCTTTTTGCAGACCCTTGAATTACATTCCAAACAGGTGACTTGGGGAAAATCCTCATACCTTTCTCTGTGAGATTCGGATTGAAATTTCGTAAGAAGGTACAAAAAGAAGACGAAATTTAGTTTCTTGTATATATTTTTTAGAGCCAAAGGTAGAAACAGTGACTCGTGGCACATCATACAAGTTTGCTCTACAATCAAGTCACTGTGGGAGATTTCGCATAACTTTTCCTTAGAGAATCCAATTTGGATCAGACTGGTGACATTGGAACGAGGACATACAGGGGTTACTACAGGTCGCAATTTCATAACTAGATGCTCAGAAAGTACATAGATACATCAGAGGCAATATCGAGCTCCTACAAAGTGAAAAAAGGTGTGCAGATTTTTTTAAAGTTTTGCTTAAGCTTGGTTTGAAAATTTATTTTGAAGGAATTCAAAGGGCATAGTAGAGCATTATTATCAGTAACTGATGCCCCGAGGAAAGAAAATTTAAACACCTAGTAAGCAACCTGAAAGCTCTAGCATGACTCATGAAGAAGAGGAAGAAATGCTACATGATATATCAAAATTACAAGAACAAGTGCAACAAATGTCACTCTCACAAAAGCTAACAGAAGCTAAGATAAATGGCGTGGAATATAAGATAAAGGGCATGGAAGATAAGATGGATGATTTGAAGATAGATTTGAAGACATATTTGAAGAGATACATGGCAGATTTGAAGATAGACATGGGAGATTTGAAGATAGATTTGACAAATTTTCTACAAGAAATGCTTACTAATGGTGAAAAGGTAGTAAAGGAAACTCATGATGCGAACAAAAGAAATGTTAATCATGATTTCATAGACTCTAATGTGGGATCGAAGACCCACCATATTCCAAAAATCGATATGAGGAAGTTTGATGGCAAGGATCCTGCAACATGGATATTACAGATGGAGCAATTTTTCAATCTCAATAATGTGCAAAACACACAAAAGGTATGTATTGCAACTTTATATTTGGAACCAAATCAGTTTGTATGGTATCAATGGCTTTGCTCTAGTAAACAAATTATCGCTTGGGAAATTTTTACGGAAGAATTGATAGCACATTATGAGGATACAAAAAGCAACACTTTTTTTAGCCAATTGATAAGTCTCAAACAAAAGGGTTCAATAATGGAGCACATTGAGGAGTTCCAAAAATGGAACATAACGGTAAAAAATATTCTAGAGGAGAATAGGATTGATGTGTTCATAGGGACTTTAAAGGATAATATCCAACATGATGTTCGCCTTTGGGAACCTGATTCATTAGAGAAGGCATTCAGGTTAGCAAGAAAAATGGAAAGCAAAATTATGGCAACCAGGAAGCATACCACTCACAACTATAAAGATGGAAGTGTTTTTTCCCCTAGTCTTCCACAACCTATAAGGTTGACACCACAACAATTGGAAGAAAAAAGAGCAAAACGGCTTTGTTACAGTTGTGATAGTAAATACACTAAAGGTCATAAGTGTGCTGAGAAGAAATTATTCTACATAGATTGTGAAGAGGAAGAAGAAAAGGAGCAAGAAAGGTCAAAAGAAGATGATATACTCCAGGAAGAAAGCCTAGATAAAGACGAAATGAATCCAACCATATCTTGTAATGCATTGGCATGAATTACCACTCCTCAAACCATCAAGATAGAAGGACAAATCAAGAAGAAAAATGTAATAGTGTTGATTGATTCAGGAAGTACCCACAATTTTATTCATTGTAAGGTAGCAAAAGAATTGAATTGCTTCTTATATCCAGCACGAGAGTGTCAAGTGATGGTTGCAAATGGAGGAACAATAAATTTCTCTGGAAAGTGCCATAATATCAAGCTATCCATTGGAGAATATGTATTGACTAGCCCAATGCTTTCCATTCCAATGGGAGGTGCTGATGTTGTACTAGGAGTCCAATGGCTACAATCCTTGCGTACAATAGCTTTTAATTTTCATGAAATTTTCCATAGAAGGAAAGGAAGTGGAATTAAGGGGTATTGCAGGGAAACAGGGAAAGATAATCAGCTCTAACGGTATGACAAAGCTTCTAAAAAAGGAACAAAGAGGTGTAATTGCACAATTATTTTTGCTAGATGTTTCCACATTGGAACCATCTATTTCTCCAAATATCCAAAAAGTCTTGGACAATCATTGCAAGGTATTTTAAACTCCCAAAGTTCTCCCACCTATTTGTGATCATGATCATGCTATTCATTTGATTCTAGGAAGTGTTTGTTGGGCCTCAAAATAGTCCCTATTTTCACTCCATTATTCACCAATATTTTCACATTTTACCTTCATGTCATCTCCATTCCACCTCCATATCATTACATTTACCTCATTATTGGGTTCTAACAATACTTTTCCAAAGTTTATTAATTCTTAACATTTCTAAGTGAATCTATGGCTAAAACTTAGAAAATAATATGCTTAAACTTATACCTAACAATTAGCATGAGTTTGTTGACATGTGTAGGCACAAAGGAAGCTTCCAGGGCATCTTTATGTGGCCTTGAATGATCAAATTCGAATTTGATAAGATAAGCTTCATGGAGAAGATCATGGACCTCATGGAGGAGATCATGGAGGATAGGGTTATGTGTCATCATTGGTTGAGAAATATGTGGGTCAAAGGAGAGAATAGTGGGTCTACATTTATGAGGTTGTTATCATAAGTTTTTGTATAAATAGGAGTACCTCCTCCATTCCAAAGAGGAGGACTCTTAGAGCATTGTATCCAATTGATGATGGAATAGAATAAGGCTTCATTTTTCGTATATTTCCATTATGTAGTTTTAGAATGTAGGATATGAATTTATGTAGTTTTAGAGATAAGTTTTCTTAATGTAGTATATGGAATAATTTGTCTTGTTCTTAAGAGAATTGAGCTCACTCTAAAAGGATGAGAGAAACATTTTATTTCATATTAGATCTTGTTTCATTTCATTGTTTAGATGTTTAAGGATTTGATTGGTGAATGAGTTTTGAATTAAAATCTTATCAGCATGTGAGAAAACAACCAAGGGTCTAAGTTAGACCCTCTCTCCATTTGATTTGCATGATAATTAAAATTCATTCTTTTGCTTTTATGTTTCAAGTATCATATGAGGAGATACCAAGAGTCTAAGTTAGGCTCTCTCTCCAATGATCTATATGGTAATTGAAATTCATTCTTTTGTGTTTATGTTTTAAGTCATTTCATTTCTTATGCTCATGAATGACTCTTAGTTTAGTTTGGATTAGTACATGAGAGGACAATAAAGAGACTAAGTTAGTCTCTCTCTCTACTTGAATCTAAACAATAACTAAGTTCATTCTCTTGTTTTCATTTTAAGTTTTTTTAGTTTCATGTAATGAATAATTTCTCTATGATACTGTAGGGAAGGACAACCAGGACCTCCTTAGTTAGGAGCCTCTTCCCTTGCATATTGTATTGAATCCTAAATAATTTCATTAGACATAGAATTAGTTGCCTAGTCTTGCATATATATTGCTGGCACCATCACAAGCTTACGAGTTTCCCTGGTCGATAATTTATGCAGCAATTTAAGCCCAATAAATTGCCCAACATTTTGGCGCCGTTGTCGGGGAATGGTGCTAAGGGATTAGGCATTAGAAATTTAATTCAGTTCTAGTAGTTTTCTTTAGATAAAATAACTTGTGAGACCTGGTGACAGCAGGATCTTCACAAAGGAGTTTAAGTTTGAAGTTTTCTGATGTTTTAATATTTAGCTAGTTTTAAATTCAATCCTTTTTGAAACCCCCCTGCATGAATAAAAACGAATCAATCGATTAGTATGCTCTCTTCCTGCGCTTCGTGTGATCAGGAAGATCAGAAAATCTATTGATTTCGTTTAAATAAAAATACTCTTGCTGGAGAACTAATGTGCAATGCGACAATAAAAAATTTTGTGAATGAGAAAAAATATCATCTTCAAAACGCAACCCCATAAAAACGTCAGTTTTTAAAGGCAGTTTGTGATCCAATCAGGGCAAATCTGGACAAACGAATACATGGGTTTTTTCCATAATAGAATCAATTATATAACCCAGAAATCGTTTGCTTAAATTCCTAACAGTATAAGAGTAAATCGTGGTTCTTTGAGACCCTATTTTGGTAACTGCGTAAATAAAAACCAAATCAAACTGCGTAAATAAAAAGCAAATCGGTGAAACTTATTTTTCTCTGCATGTACATTCAGGAGATCAACATTGAGGTCACACACTGTCAAGTCCAAACTCTCAAAGACTTCGTTTAAGGTGAGATATTTGCCATCCCGGAATATAACCACCTCATCCGGTTCTTTCTTCAGCTTAGATTTGATAAAAGGCAGCAGATATTTCTGGTTCATTCATGCCGAGTGATGTACATGGGTATCAACTTTTCTAACATTGTAAAAATCGCGATGGGGTGCACACTTCTGAGCCATGAATTCGCATTAAATGAAGGCTAAACTTTTGTTCTAAAAGGCGCAATCGATGATGGCACAACCTACGAACATTTCCCAATGAAATGATTCTAAATATCCGATGTACATCAGTGAAGAATGTTGTTGCATCAGCAACAGGAAAAAGTTCTTTCCTTGATTCTTTATTTGGATAAACATGTACCACACCATCCTCCATTTGAAAATTATGTTCACTTGCTGGCTCATCCTCAAAACAAAATGGTTTAGGGTTTCGTTTTGATGTGCTAGGATCTGTTGTAATTGTAATTTCTCTCTCCCATGGAACAACTTTTTCCCTGAAACGGAAAGGCACTCTTGCATCATCCGACATATCTCCTCCTCCTCACTTGTTGGCACATCAGTGGGAGTGATTTTCAACCGTACAAGATTATCCTGCTCTGGCTCTTTCCTTGGAATATCTGCAACCATTGGATCCGGTGGATGCATAGCAAGAATATCCCCTGATATGCTATGTGATTTCCTCATCATGGTTCCAGAGTTCTGGTTCTGGTCTTCACCAGCATTAACCATATCTGGAGGAACAAGGGATGATGCTGTAATATTTACGTTTGTCCTGTCAAACCTTCAGCCAAACCTTCAGCCGCAGCACCACCATTGGCATTGCCATAATTGAAATTCTGGTCATGCAACTAAGCGCCGCTGGCATTGTAATATTTGTTTAGATTTTGACTTGTGTGAAACTTGTTATGAGATGATGAATGGGGACAGGCTTCCACGACTACATACCAGAGACCATCCAATGTCAGCAATTCCTATTGAAGTCGAATCTGGTGCACAAATTCAGATATCGTTAAGGATGAGTTGCCAGGCTGTGCTTTTAGTTTTGATGAACTCGTTGTGATATCTGGAGATGCAACAACGGTAAAAAAGCATTATATTCTGTTTCAGCCTCGGATCTGCCATCTCCCTCGATAACATACATTTTTCCTGGGTGAAACCAATCAGAACTGAAAAAACTGCGGATAGGGTATTCAAGATTCGACTGCAAACAATCAGAAATCCAATGAGAACCGTATCCTGTACCTCCCGCAGCTGAGAACCGAATCCTGTACCTGCGGTTTCCGTTTCATTTGCTGAGATGGGGCAAATGCTCAATCCATCCAAAATCTTCATATGCCTGCAATCCCGATTTGTTTTGCATTTCTTTTGGTTTGTTTTATATTTTTAGATTTATTTTGTTTTTATTTATTTTGTTTGGATTTGGTTATTTATTTTTCGTTATAATTTGTGTGAATGCTTGTTATTAAAATTATATTAATATATTAATATAATTATAATATGTTATGTTTGTTATTATAATTGTTTTTAATATTTGTTATATTGTTAGGTTAATATAATTGTAATTAAGATTTGTTGTATATATTTATTAGTTATGTTATTTAATTATTAATTAATGTTTGTTATAAGAATTGTATTAATATATTAATACAATTGTATTAATTATATTAACCGTATTAATATATTATTATATTATTATGATTGTATTAATATATTAATAAATTAATAGGATTGTATACTAAAAAAATTCTTATTTTTATTGTTTAAAAAAAAAAAAGAAAAAAACAAAAAGAGCTAACTTTAATTTAGTAATAGTTTTTTATTAGGTTTTAACAAATAAAATTTTGTTGTTTTTCATTTAAAAATAAAAAATATAAAAAATTTCACTTAAATAATAAATTAAAAATCTATGTTTTTAATTTATTGTTTAATGAAACATCTAAAAAATTATGTTTTCATTTAAAAAAAATCTCTAAAAAATTTTCACAAAATTCACACAGATTCGAAAAATGGAATACTTGGAAACAAATTTTAAAAATCGATTGAGAGGATTCTTTCGATAGCTTCAAAATTGGCTCTTTGTGTCAGTTAACTCATGAAATGCTTTTATGTGACATATTAATATGCAGAAAGGTGCCCATACTTCTAATGTCAATCTTTTTGCGGAGCACATTTCATGACTTATCTGACAGGGAGTAGTATTTTACATGGTTATTTTGAAGAATGGATTGAAATTGATATCATGAATTGAGTTACATTCAACGCTTTGATTTTTCTTAAATCTGTTTTATTTGGTACGGAATTTTTGCGTAAGAATCATGAAGGATATGCGCAATTCTTCTTGAGCACACTTATGTTTTCTTTGTACCAAGTTTTTTTACAGGTTACAGGATAATCAAGTGATCATAAGGAGATTACATTATGTGCACAATTGGTCTTCCAAAGACTAATTCATGAAAAAAATTCTCAAGACAAATCCATCTCCACAACCACTACCTTCCACCTCCCTTTCTGAAAAGATTTTGAATCCCACCAATTGTACATCCATAGAGCATGACATTTCCATATCCATTTTTCACAGCAAGAGTTCTTAATCATCCAACATGCATTTCCTTACATTCATTTCTTACAAGCTTATTGTCATTTCCATTGTCTTCACCATTTCCCTTCATTTCCACCAATAAAACTCTGCTTGAGTCAAAGTCCTAGAGTCTATGTACCATTGAAAAACACCTAGAGGCTTGCATGCCTTAATGGCAAGTACTCTTGCCAATGAACAATGGGAGTACATTAATATCCCTTGTTCGTTGGATCTTGTAGGTGACTCGACTACGACAAATTTATTCGTACCTACAAAGATGTGTTAGGCATCCTGACTCCCATTGGAATCAATGGTGGGAGCTCTTGTGTTGGCTAGGGGCATTCATTAACGGCCACTAAGTCAACAACTTCTTGCTATGTTCGACATCGACACATTTAATCACATAGTAAGATTTGTGCCATCGAGCGTTGAAGACTTGAAGACCCATATTTTGTAGCAGATGAAACCAATTTCCATTCATTGTATTTCCATTCATTGTATACATTGTATTTCACTTGAGGACAAGTGAATAAATAAGGCTGGGAGGAAAATGTAACTTCTATATTTTGTATACCTTCCAAGCCTTATATGTTTTCAACCATATTTAGCAAGACTCATCAGATTCATCATCCAGCAGCAGATACAACTTTCAACCATGTTCAGCAGACTCCTCAGATCTTTCATCCACAGCTTGAAGAAGCAGATTTAGAGAAAAATTGTGGCAGCTGCACATGCATGATTCATGCATAATTTTTCCAACCAAGTAAAGAAGACCATGAACAAAAGTTCTTGCAGCCACACGTGCACAACTCTCATCCATTTTGGAAGGGTAAGTTAAGGTACGATATTTCCTAACTTTTAACCATTAAATTCCTTGAAAAGTTAGAATAATAATTTTTGGAAAAACTTCACTTCCTTTTTCCTTGCTTTCCCCATTTCACATAATTTCCCAAATCATCCATTTAAGGGGAAGGATACATCCACATTCATATATCACATTCATATAACATCCACATTCATATATCACATTCTTAACCCCACTTACCTTCAAGCTATATTCACTATTACATGAGCATACAAATAGCTTTGTCAAAAGTATTTAAAAGTTAATTGGATGCTAACAGAATCATGGTTGTTACACAAGAACCAACCATGGTGCATTCCAACAAAATGCCAACACAAGCATGGTTGTTACACAAGAACCAACCATGATGCATTCCAACAAATATACTCTGCAATAAAAAGGTCATACATTGAATGCAACAAACAAAATATGGTTGAAACACAAGAACCAACCAAGTTGTAATTCATCAAAAATGCTTTGCAAAAGTTAAGTAAATGATATCATGCAGAGTTCGAGCCAAAGCTCAAGTACCAAAAAGTAATGTAATAGATTGCATGAGGACATGCAATACCATTGATTGCATGAGGACATGCAATATCTTGAGTTTGGGGGAGATGTTGGGCCTCAAAATAGTCCCTATTTTCACTCCATTATTCACCAATATTTTCACATTTTACCTTCATGTCATCTCCATTCCACCTCCATATCATTACATTTACCTCATTATTGGGTTCTAACAATACTTTTCCAAAGTTTATTGATTCTTAACATTTCTAAGTGAATTTATGGCTAAAACTTAGCAAATAATATGCTTAAACTTGTACCTAACAATTAGCATGAGTTTGTTGACATGTGTAGGCACAAAGGAAGCTTCCAAGGCATCTTTATGTGGCCTTGAATGATCAAATTCGAATTTGATAAGATAAGCTTCATGGAGAAGATCATGGACCTCATGGAGGAGATCATGGAGGATAGGGTTATGTGTCATCATTGGTTGAGAAATATGTGGGTCAAAGGAGAGAATAGTGGGTCTACATTTATGAGGTTGTTATCATAAGTTTTTGTATAAATAGGAGTACCTCCTCCATTCCAAAGAGGAGGACTCTTAGAGCATTGTATCCAATTGATGATGGAATAGAATAAGGCTTCATTTTTCGTATATTTCCATTATGTAGTTTTAGAATGTAGGATATGAATTTATGTAGTTTTAGAGATAAGTTTTCTTAATGTAGTATATGGAATAATTTGTCTTGTTCTTAAGAGAATTGAGCTCACTCTAAAAGGATGAGAGAAACATTTTATTTCATATTAGATCTTGTTTCATTTCATTGTTTAGATGTTTAAGGATTTGATTGGTGAATGAGTTTTGAATTAAAATCTTATCAGCATGTGAGAGAACAACCAAGGGTCTAATTTAGACCCTCTCTCCATTTGATTTGCATGATAATTAAAATTCATTCTTTTGCTTTTATGTTTCAAGTATCATATGAGGAGATACCAAGAGTCTAAGTTAGGCTCTCTCTCCAATGATCTATATGGTAATTGAAATTCATTCTTTTGTGTTTATGTTTTAAGTCATTTCATTTCTTATGCTCATGAATGACTCTTAGTTTAGTTTGGATTAGTACATGAGAGGACAATCAAGAGACTAAGTTAGTCTCTCTCTCTACTTGAATCTAAACAATAACTAAGTTCATTCTCTTGTTTTCGTTTTAAGTTTTTTAGTTTCATGTAATGAATAATTTCTCTATGATACTGTAGGGAAGGACAACCAGGACCTCCTTAGTTAGGAGCCTCTTCCCTTGCATATTGTATTGAATCCTAAATAATTTCATTAGACATAGAATTAGTTGCCTAGTCTTGCATATATATTGCTGGCACCATCACAAGCTTACGAGTTTCCCTGGTCGATAATTTATGCAACAATTTAAGCCCAATAAATTGCCCAACAGTGTTCCTCCAAACATCAGGCCGTACAGATATCCCTATGCCCAAAAGAGTGAAATTGAACATATGGTTGCAGAAATGCTAGAGGCTGGTATAATTCAACCGAGTCAAAGTTCTTTCTCTGCTCCAGTAGTATTGGTGCACAAGAAGGATGGATCATGGCACATGTGTCTAGATTATAGGGAGCTCAACAAGCTCACTATTAAAGATAAGTTTCCCATTCCTGTCATTGATGAATTACTGGATGAATTGCATGTTAGGATATTCCGACACATAGGAAATAGTTAAGTACAACTTGGTCTAGTATAGAGTTAGGTAAAGTTTGATTCTTTACTATGTACATTTTGTAACTTACAATCCGACGTTCACGATATGTAGTGATCCGACGGTTCATTCTCTCCTCGGTATTAACGACACTTGATCCGTGGCTTAACACTCGCTTGGTCCATGATCTCTATTTAAAGAGCATGGAGGGTCATTTGTAGGTGAACCGTTCATGAGAGAAGCTTATGTAAATTTTCATTATTTTATTAATAAATTGCCTAAAGTGGTCGCGTTGGCTCAGGCCATGGACTGTTTCCCTCTTTGAGGGTTTTAACCACGTCAAAAGTATTGGTGTATTGATCTGCGATCTATTTGTGAGCGGTGTCCTTTGGTGTTCTGTCTGAGGAACTTACCCTGTAAATTCCTACATGGTATCAGAGCTATTTGAGGGCCGTGTCCGTTGGTGATCCAAATCTGAAGCCGATAGAATTGCATCCGACTACATTTTCCTAGATCTACTATTTTTGACTGCTTTCGGGCCGAGAGGACTGCTCTGTCGTGTTGGGAGCATCTGTTCCAGGGAGGAACCCCTTTCGTTTCACGCGAAAAGGTTTCCGATAGCCCTAGCTGCGTCATTTTTAAGATCTAGAGGTATATAATATTTATTTGCAGTTTATAGTTATTTTCTCTCTGTTTATTTCGATTTTCGGTTTATTTAGCTTTTTTATTACCAGATCTATACCTTTCAATTCTGTGTATGCTCTTTGCCCTGTGACTTTGTGCGATCTGGGCAAATCAAAAATAGAAAGGAAGGACTTTTCTCATGCGTATGCTCTTTTCTGCTGTGCCTTAGTGTGATCTCGGGAAATCAGAAACATTGAGGAAAATATTTAGTTTCCGGATAAAGCTAACTTCGAGCTGCAAGGTTCATTTTTGAAAACATTTAGTTTCCGGCTAAAGCTAACTTCGAGCTGCAAGGTTCATTTTTTTTGTATGTCTGTGTTGGGTTTTGTGTTTTTTGTTTTGTAGGGAAAAAGAGCTTTCTCAAAGCAAGCACGCAACCCAAAGCATCAATCCCTCTCTCTCTCTCTCAAACTTTTTGTATAGCTCACTTGGTGCAAAGCTAATTTATGAGAGTAGAGGTCTTGGGTTCAAGTCTCCATTTTTTGGGGGCGGATTTTTCATTTCTGCACATTCCCGCACTTCGTTGACGACTTCATCAAATTTTCTTCAAAAAGCTATAACTTCTTCATCCGGAAGCCGTTTTCAGAACCGTTTTTTTTAAACAGCCTAATTTTTCGAGATCTTTCCATTGAAACACTTAGTTTCTGTATCTATAGCTTCAGTTTTTTTAAAATGGAAAGTCCATGCCAAGTTATTCTTGACAACACAAACTACTTCCAATGGTGGTCCTACATTGTGGATTTACTTAGAAGTAAAGGTCTTTATAGAATAGCCACAGGCCAAGAGACCAAACCGAAAGATGAAGACAAGGAAGCTAAATGGGAAAATAGGCAAGACCAAGCATGTGGGTTGATAGGGATGTCTATTTCTCCAGATCTTAGATTCCATATTGCAGAACTTGATACTCCTGATGAAGCAATGAAACAGATTACTAAAGTCTTTGGAATTAAAAATGAACTTAAAGCCCATCAACCTCAAAATGAATTTCTTACTTTGGACCCCAATAATGTTTCTTGCATTGAACATTATTTGTCCAAGTTCAAGACCCTTAGACTTCTCTTCGAAGGTGTTAAGGTTAAGAAAGAAGATAGTATCCTTATCTACTCCATTCTTACTAAGTTGGGACCGGCCTATTCTGTGTTTGTTTCCACCTTCCATTCTACAAGAGAAGCCTTCATTTCTCAAGGACAAGCCTACAAGTCCCCTTCCTTTGATTCCTTTTGTGATTCTTTAATAAGAGAACAAGATACACCTTGGTCTTCTTCATCTTGGAAACTCTTCTAAGAAAGCATTAGCCGCCGAGCAACAACCAAATTCAAAGAATCCTAAGAAGTCGTATCCTAAAAGGAATGGTCCTAAACCAAACAAGGGTCCTAAGTAATTTCCACCTCAAAATGAAAAATCATTTCAACAAAATGATAAGACAAATAAAAACAAATGGAAGAAGACTGATAGACATTGCAACTTTTGTAATCGAGATGGCCACTTAGAATCCAAATGCTTTAAGAAGATGGAAGCCTTGGAAGTAGCAATGAAGAAGCATAACATCCATTTGGAGCAATCTTCAACTTCAACTTCATCTTCAGGAATGGCACTTTCTGCATGTGGTTGTCAAGCATCTCGGTTTGGCTATGCAATAAATGTATCTTCTTCTTCTCATTCTCATTAGTGGCTCATTGATTCTGGAGCTTCTTATCACATGGCCAAAAACAAAGCCATGTTTTCTTCTTTAAATGATTGTAACACCAAAAATATATATGTTGGTGATGATAGATCTCTTTGTGTTGTAGGGACTGGAACTGTTCATCTAGACAATGGTCAGTTTAATGATGTATTATGTGTTCAAACCTTATCCTGCAACCTTCTATCTGTATATCAGACAACCCATTCAGGTGAAGGTAAAATCGTTGAATTTTCACCTCACGATGTTGTAATTAAGGACTTAAGAGATCTTAGACATATTTTAGCTACTGGCATTGCTGATGATTCTACAAGGCTGTATAAGTTTCACAACTTTGGGTCATCAAATCTTCCCTCAGTATTTGTTGCTCATAATGATGAAGTGAGCAAACTTTGGCATGAGTGATTTGGTCACTTAAATTCTCGCTCTCTTCAGAATCTATGTAAAGAAAATATGGTGACAGGTCTTCCAATGGTATCTTGCAGAGATGGTGTTTGTTCCGGATGTGTACTCGGAAAACATCATCAGGAAAATTTTGAAAAACGTGCCTCTTGGCACGCCTCAGCCCCTTTACATCTCGTGCATAGTGATTTATGTGGTCCACTTCCAGTTGCTTCATTCTCTGGCTACAAGTATTTCTTAACTTTAATTGATGATTTCTCCAAACGCACTTGGGTATACTTCTTAAAACTCAAGAGTGAAGTATTTAACATGTTCTTGGCCTTTAAGACCTTTGTTGAAAAACAATTTGGACATCAAATTCTTAAGCTAAGATTTGATAATGGCGAAGAATATGTTAAAAACACATTCATCAAATTTTGCACTGAGAATGGAATTCAAATGCAACATACTGTTCCATATACTCCACAACAAAATGGTGTAGCTGAAAGGAAGAATCACACCTTAAAGGAAACGGCTAATTGTATGCTTCAATCTAAAGGACTTAGTCTTAATTATTGGGCAGAAGCAATTAACTGTGCAAATTACATAATAAATCGCACTCCTACTAAGTTTTTAAAGAATATCACTCTAGAAGAAGCATGGAGCTCAATCAAACCAGATGTACGTCACTTTCGTGTTTTTGGAAGTGAAGCATGGGCCCATATTCTAGATGAGAAACATAAAGCCTTAGAACCTAAGAGTGAAAAATGTATTTTTGTTGGATATTTTGAAGATGTCAAAGGATATAGACTTATTCCACTTAAGTCCAAAAATGTTATCATTAGAAGAGATGTAAAGTTTGCTGAAAATATATCGGCCTACGAGCCTAGTTCGACGGATGTACCATCTCTCCCTATCTCTTCTACTTTTGAAAATATTTCTTCTTCAGATGATGAAAGCGAGGATGAAAATCCTCCCCCACCTTCTCAGGATCCTCCTTCAGCTCCTCAGCTTCCAAAATGGGTCCGTGCTACTCGGGATGTAGCAGGTGATCTTGCCGGTGATCCTACAGATCAGCGACGTACACGTTCTCAGTTCGAGAGAGCCTCTTATTTACTGGCTCAAGCTTCAGTGAATTATGATCCTGACACCTTTGCAGAAGCTTCAGGCCATCCAGATTGGGAAGCAGCTATGAATGAAGAATATCATTCATTATTGGCAAATGATACATGGGATCTTGTTCCTCTACCAAAGGGATGAAAACTTGTTAGATGAAAATGGGTTTACAGAACCAAGTATGGACCAGATGGGAAAGTTGATAAACATAAAGCTCGTCTTGTTGCTAAGGGTTTTTCGCAAGTTGAAGGCATTGACTATACTGAAACCTTCTCCCCTGTTTCCAAAATGAACTCTATCTGTCTTGTTCTTTCTCTTGCTGCCTCTTTCAAATGGGAAGTCCATCAGATGGATATTAAATCCGCCTTCTTGCATGGGGACTTGCATGAAGAAATCTATATGGAACAACCTATTGGCTTTATACAAACAGACTCCAGCCTTGTATGTCGGCTTAAGAAATCCCTTTATGGTCTCAAGTAAGCTCCTCGAGCTTGGTATGCCAAAATGGATAACTTTCTTTTAGAAAATGGCTTTTCTAGGTGTCATTCTGACAATACTGTCTACACCAAGAAAGTGGGCAAGTCTCTTATCATTCTTGTTCTTTATGTTGATGATCTTATCCTGACTGGTAGTGATCCCAACCTTATAAACGATGTGAAGTCTAGCCTTAAAAGGAAGTTTGAGATGACAGACTTAGGACACTTACATTATTTTCTTGGTCTTCAAGTCTTGCAATCCAAGGAAGGTATTTCCCTTTCCCAATCCAAGTATGCCTGTGATATTCTATGCCATTTTCACATGGAAGACTGTAAGCCAGCCCCTTCTCCCTTTCAGTCTGGAGTCAAAATTTTAGTCACTTGTACTTCTCCTGAAGTTGATGCTACCTTATACCGTCAACTTGTAGGAAAACTTTTGTATCTAACCCATACTCGTCCTGACCTTTCCTTTTCTATTGGCCTTGTTGCTCGTTTATGCAAAACCCACGTGAAAGTCATTGGAAAGCAGCTAAAAGAATACTTCATTACGTTCGAGGTACAGTTCAGTTTGGGATTCATTACAATGCCGAAGCATCTCCTCTATTGGTTGGTTTCACTGATTCCGATTGGGCTGGTGACCCTGATGATCGGAAGTCTACTGCAGGTTATGTGTTCACTCTTGGTTCAGGACCTATTACATGGGCTTGCAAGAAACAAGGTGCCATTTCTCTTTCTTCAATCAATTTACTTCAATTTACTTCACCAAGTTGGATCTTCATTCAGGATATCATCAAATCAGAATGAAGACTGAAGACATTCCAAAAAAAACATTTAGAACTCATGAGGGTCATTATGAATTTTTGGTCATGCCTTTTGGCCTTACCAATGCACCTTCAACATTTCAAGTTTTGATGAATTCCATTTTCAATCCATTCCTTAGAAAATTTGTGTTAGTATTTTTTGATGATATACTAATCTACAACAAGTCTTGGAAGGATCATGTTGAACATGTTGACAGGGTGCTAGAACTATTGGAGGAGAAACAATTATATGAAAAAAGATACAAATGTTTCTTTGGAGTACAAGAGGTGCAATATCTGGGTCATATTTTATCTCATGAAGGAGTTAAGGTAGACCAAACAAAATTAAATCCATTAAGGAATGGAAAACCCCCACATCCATAAAGCATCTGCGAGGATTTCTCGGGTTGACAGGATATTATCACAAGTTTGTTAAGAATTATGGGAGAATAGCAGCACCTCTGGCAACATTATTAAAGAAAGATGCATTTTCATGGACTCCAGAAGCAACAAAGGCCTTCGAACATCTTAAAGAGGTAATGTGCCAAGCACCGGTCTTAGCTACACCGGACTTCACAAAAACCTTTATTGTGGAATGTGATGCTTCAGGAAATGGAATTGGTGTTGTTTTAATGTAAGATGAAAGACCCATTGCTTTTGAAAGTCGTACAATCAAGGGAAAGTTTTTACACAAAGCTATTTATGAGAAGGAAATGTTGGCAATACTCCATGGAATTAAGAAATGGCGACCCTACCTAATGGGAAGAAACTTCAAGGTAAAAATGGATCATGATAGTCTTAAATAGTTTTTAGAACAAAGATTATCCTCTGAAGAGCAACAAAAGTGGGTCACAAAGATGTTGGGTTATGAATTTGAAATCATCTACAAAAAAGGGAAGCAAAATGTGGTGGCAGAAGCACTCTCAAGAAAGGATGAGGATGTGGAAGCATTGTTGTGCGCCATTTCTATTATCCAACTAGATTGGATAAATGAAGTAAGGGAGGAATGGAAGAATGACAAAGAAGTGTGGGAACTTATTCGAAAGTTACAACAAGATTCCAGTACGTCTGATACATTTAGCTAGAAAAATGATTCGTTATGGTAAAAAGATCGCTTATACCTCTGTCAGAATTCCCAACTAAAACAAAATATTCTTATGGAATTGCACACTTATCCCTTAGGAGGGCACTCAGGATTTTTAAAAACTTACCACAGGGTTAAGAAGGAATTTTTTTGGGATGGCCTTAAATTAGATATTCAAAACTTTGTGGCGGAATGTTTGGTTTGCCAACAAAATAAAGTTGAAACAACTAAGACACCGGGTCTATTACAACCTTTATCCATTCCCAGCCAACGTTGGGAGGAGGTTTTAATGGATTTTATCATAGGTTTACCCAAGTATGAGGGAAAGAGTGTCATCATGGTGGTAGTTGACAGACTTACCAAGTATGCACACTTTTGTGCATTATCACATCCATTTAAAGCCAGTGCAGTTTCTACTGCATTTATGGAAATAGATCAAAAGATACATGGAAACCCAAAGATTATTGTAAGTGATAGAGATCCCATTTTCACTGGAAATTTTTGGACCGAATTATTTTCTTGTCTTGGTACTTAGTTAGCTCATAGCTCATCTTATCTTCCTCAATCTGATGGGAAAACTGAGATAGTAAACAAATGTTTGGAAGGATATCTTCGTTGCTTTGTATCTGATAAACACACACAATGGGTCAAATGGTTGCCTCTGGCTAAATGGTGGTATAACACTTCCTTCCATACATCAACAAAAATGACCCTATTTATGGCACTTTATGGATATCAACCACCATCCATCACATCATATTTAAGAGAAAATTCTAAGGTTCAAGCAGTGGAACATCACATTGAACATCAACAACAAGTCCTCCAACTCTTAAAGGATAACCTCGTGTTGGCACAGAATAGAATGAAACAACAGGTAGATCAACATCACAGCGAAAGAAGTTTTAATGTAGGGGATTACGTATTCCTACAGCTACAACCATATAAGCAAATGTCCCTCAAGCAAGCTAAGAAGGATAATAAATTATCACCAAACTATTGTGGTCCGTACAAGGTGTTGCAAAAGATTGGTACTATGGCATACAAATTGGAGCTTCCTGCAGCTTCTCGATTGCACCCAGTTTTCCATGTTTCATGTTTAAAGAAGGTTATAGGTGACAAGCTCCCAGTTCAAACAATATTTCCAGAACCTGACGAGGAAGTAAAAATTATATTGGAACCGGAAGCAATTACAGAAACAAGAACTCGACAACTACGAAATCGATCAATTTCATAGTATCTTATCAAGTGGAAGAACTTATCCACTAAAGATTCCACATGGGAGGATGAGAATTTTATACAAAAGCATCCAGAACTACTCAAGCGTTGAGGAAAACACTTTTTTGAAGGAGAGGGGCATGTTGGGTCCCTATAATACTAGTGATTACCCCATTACTATTGTAGTTGTATCCCTTATTAATATTGTTGTGCCCCTATTGTACCCATATTGTTATTACTATGCCCCATAGAATCCCTCTATTGTTATTTTTGTGGCTTTATATTATTATTGTTAGGTCGGTTGGGTTATATTGTACTCCTCAGACTCCTATATATAGAAAGGAGGTTTTGTCATTTGAATCATCCAAGAATTGTTCATTTATGTAATGTAAAGGAGGTTGCCCCCTCGAAGAGGCTAAATTCTAAGGCATTGATCTATCTTTTCTATCTTTTTGTGAGCTGCTTTCATAAAAGAAATTTTCAGTCTTACAAATGTAGCTAGAAGGAAATTTCCAGTCTTGCAAATGAAGCTAACAAATTAAACGTTTTAAAACATGACAAGGATAATGGGGGAAGTCAACCTTCATAACAGGGTGTTGGGAATCAACTTGAATAATGGCCAAGTCCAAGTCATTAAGAAAAATAAAAAAGAAAAAAGAAAAAAAATGGTGTAGAGAGGTGTGTTAGAAGTGGTGTCATATCTCTCAAGTTCAACACTCGGACCTAATGGGATGTATTGTGAAAGGAATTAATATTTTCCCATCAAATTATACTAAATATGTTCCTTGTCATGATTTAAAGTATATTAGGACTTTCCTAGGAGTATTACATTCAATATCTAAATGGGTCACATATATGCATGTAATGAATCTACCCCCTTACACCAATTTGCATAAAGATTTTATTCAAGGTCTTTGCTATGAAACTTAAGGAATATATGAATTGATGATTGAAACTAAGCACATACTGAATTCAATTTTCCACATCAACTTGTTAAATGGCTATTTATTTGTCTTTGAAACCTAAATTTCGTTGATCTATAATCTATATCCAAAGATAAAATAATAACATTAACTTATTTATCATGTCATTATAACTCATCTTCAGCCAAAATTCTGGAAACAATGGAGTAGGGTTTTGTTAGGGTTGTCATCAGGGTTATGTTGGAGATAGAGGAATTAATTGAATACTCTAAAGATCCTGTAGTGGGAGCTTCATTTTCATTGAAGTACCTTGTTACTGCTTGAAAATTCATTATTCATTTTGCATTATAAGAATCATTCTTTTCCTAGTAGTCAAACAAAGCTATTCTTGGTCTACTTTTCTCTTCAAATTTCACGAATAGACCTAGGCTTTGGACAATCAAGGTTGGCTTTTACATATAAGCATGTTATCAATTTAGGGTACCTCACATTCTCTAGGGCACGAATTACATATGTGGAGGCATTATTTTTGGTCACTTGAAGTGTTAATTTCAAGTTTCATTATCAGAAAGTATCCTAAGTTTCAAACTAGCATATGATTATAGCATTTTCAGATATTGTAATAGAAGTAGGGTGCTATTAAAGGAAATTTCAACATTCATGGAGTTTGAAATTGACTTCATGTAAGAGTAAATTCAACATGACATATATCTAATCTTAGTTAAAGAATGCCATCTTCATTGAAGATTGTTTTCAACTTTCCTGTGGGATGGAATGCTTACCTTCAAGAGTTATCTTGTGCCTAGAATACAAGGTTTTTTTAGGGTAGCTTCCTGTAGTGTATGGTCCCTTTCTTGATCTTTCTCTTCTCTATTTTATGCAATATCCAAAACATATCTTAAGTAATGATATTTTTAGTCTATGTATGCATAAGCTAATAAGAAGGGTTTAGGGGTCATGAATTGGAGAACTCTCTATTCTTGGTATAGACACATCATGCAAATCCAAAGTGACATGCTATGTACATTAGAATAAATAAGGAGGAAAAAATCAAGCATAATGAATCAAAGGGGTTAAACGTGTATCCCTCAATAATGTCAATAAAGAGCCTCATGTTCCTTAGACACACACTTCAACACGTAGTAACAATTCTTCACAATTGGTTAAAGTCACCTCTAGAAATTTTAGACCAGAGAGCATTATGGGTGAAGGTGGTTTTGGTTTCATCTTCAAAGGGTTGATAGAGGAAAATAAAAATACTCTCGTAAAGCCTTGTATTAGTCTTACTATTGATGTTAAAGTCTTAAACCATGATGGGCTACGAGGACACAAAGAATGGGCGGCAAACGTTAATTTACTTGGGAAAATTCATCATTCTAATCTTCTAAAAATCATTTGGTACTACATTGAAGATGATCAGATGCTCCTTGGCTATGCATTTATGCCACAGGATAGCCTGGAAAACCATATTTTTAGAAGTGAGTAACTCTAGATCTCTTGCTTTGCAAAATTAGATTCTAGTGCACAGGGAGTGCTTGAATGATATGTTGATATCTTTAGTCTAGATAGGAACATCACACATTTTCATTCTTGATGGAAGACTTGATTGAAAATATCTTATACGACCTTATTGGTTTCATATTATCATTGATTGGAATCAATGCTACTACTACACATTCTACTTATTAAATGATACCAGAATCACATAGTTAAAAATTTCCAAGGTATCCATGAGTTTATGCTATAGTGACCAGCTCCACCCCCTTTAAGGTAAAGGTATGGATTTGAAACACCTCAATAAACAAGAGCCTGAAACATGACCCAATATTTCTTTTTGATGGTGCAAAAAAAAAAGAATTTGAGTTCCTAAAATTCTTATTTGATGGTCACCTCAACCAATTAAATGGTCATCAAACTTGTGGGGACATTCTGATTATGAATCCGAACTCAAATTTTTTTTATTCTTGAAATAAGTCTTGGATATGGTCTTCTACCATTTTCAACTACTATTTTAGATGTTGATTTCCACAATTTTGTAGTTTTCACTGGCATGAAGAGATGGACCTTACCTAGTTGAATAACCAAAATTGTTCTTCCACTATTCAATTTTTTCTTGCATGTTTCCTTTACCCCTCATGAGAGGAGCCTTGTTCACACACATAATAAAATAGATAATTAAGAGCATGATAATTGATACCTATGGTTATTATATACATAGGTTACGTGGTTCCTCAACTAGATACTACATATTCCTTATACAATGGTGGGGAAAGAAACAACTAAGGCCCATAACCTTTGTAGATATTATTTCACTGTAATTTTTTGAAAAATTGGTCAAAGTCAATTGGAAGCATCAACGCCTCCAACAATTTTTCTTGTGGTTTGTGTTTCTGACTGTGAACCTCCTGATACTCTTGTCATAAATACTATTTTTGTTTTTATGAACAATGCCTTTGAAATTCCATTAGTTTAGAATTGGAATTGTTTAGATTGTCTGAAAATAAACTGGTATAATGGTTTCTAGCTTGATCATGTCATAATTGCGGGCTTGAATTATATTTTGTTTGTTGTATTCTGAAGAGAGGTTTGTTTTCTTATCTGCTGGATAGGAGTGGGAAAAGTGTACACATCTTCCATAATTATTTTTTTAGTTTGTTTTCAAATACAACTCATGACCAAGAGATTTTATGACCTTTGGTTTCATGAAACCATTGAATTTGTTTGACTGACATGTAAATGAAAACATGGTATTCACATGAGAAGGGGTCTTCATGCTTTAGTACGATTTTTCCTGTTGTTATTCTCATGGCATGCAAGCCATATGAAATTTTTGTGGGTAGCTTTAAAATACTAGTGAGAGCAATGTATTCACAACTATGCAAAAAGCTACAGAAGTAAGAGGAAGAACTAGTACCAAGTTGAAGCAGTTGCATCTAGCATTAAATCTTATTTTAGGTGGATAGTAAAAGTTCATTAAGATGAATTTGGGCCTTGTTACCACTATCTTAGTAGGGGTATTTATAAAAATCTTAATAGCAGCAATGAAGGATGTTGCCACCTTTGGATTCATACATCATTGGTAAATTTTCATGCCTAAGCACAACTATTTTTTTATTATTATCAATAGCCTTTAAATATCTTGAAAAACAAAACATTTGAGACAAATTTAGAATATCGTCATCCATTCGTTGAGCAGTCTTCCCGATCTAGTTCCACTGGTTTTCAAGCCTATATATTTTTCATTACAACAAACCCTCATAAAGAATCTTTACCAATTCATATTTAGCTGTGATATATATTTTGAGTAGTTTCCTTTGAGAAATGGATTTTAGATGAAGCTTGTTTGAGAATGACTCATGAAAGCATCACCAGTGGACCTAAAGGATGTGAATTGGTTCGAATAATAAGCGTGAATATGGAGGCATGAGCTGGAATGCAAATATGCCAACATAAGTTACTTTGAATGTAAATCAAGTCCATAAATAGTCAATATTTTGGGAATTACCATGATCATTCAAGTACCATATTGTCGAACCTTTTCCATCATTAGAGATTGCATAAATTTTCTATTTTTCTTATAAAAAAAGTAACTTTATATATATATATATATATATATATATATATATATATATATATATATATATATATATATATATATATATATATATATATATATATATATATATATATATATATATATATATATATATATATATATATATATATATATATATATATATATATATCCCAAAGGGATAACGCAGTTGGTCAAGTTCTTGTTTCTAAGTACCTCACCTATTAGGAGGTCATGGAGTCAAATCTCCTTGATGTATATATATATCCCCAAGGGATAGCTCAATTGGTCAAGTTCTTGTTGCTAAGTACCTCACCTATCAGGAGGTCATGGGGTAAAACCTCCTCGACGCCCTTAGGGTTAGGCCTTGCTAGTTTGGACGATGGGTAGATCCCTTCAGGTTGATTTACCTAGATTTTCTCGTGGATGTTGGAGGATTATATATATATATATATATATATCTATATTCCGAACTTACCCCTCATAATAGATGTAGAAGGGATATGTTTCCTAACATCTAGGGGCATTGATTTCCCCACTGGAAGAGATGGAAATAAGGATGCATTGAGAAAATGTGTAACTCTTGCCCAATTGGTGATGCATTGGAATTTTCCATCTAATAATATATACTATACGTTGATTTCAATTAGCTCTAAGAATTCTCTTCCAATTCAAATATTCCTATTTTGGTCGAGTCTTTTTATAGTCTACTCAAGTCACAATGAATGTGCATGATCATCTCACCTTTTGTGTTGAAGATAAAATTAAACATTGCCTTATTTACAAGACAAACAATGAGTGCATTGCAAATAAGTGTAACACCATATCTTATGGAAAAATTTTATATCCCCAAAATCATCTTGATGAGATGAATCTAATGGTGAGGTTTGTTTTTATCATATTTTGTTTGCGGTTTTAGATGGTCATAGAACACCAAGGTCTATGTTCCCATTAAGGAGGAGGGGTTGTAATGACCCCAGTCATCCTGCAACGAATATTGATGGTATCGGTAAGGAGACATCCATGTATATAATGTAAACATTTCCTTGGTCACTTGCACCTGTATGGTTATTTTAAATATTTCCTTAGTTACCTCTGTATGCATATTGAAAATAATAAATATACTCTTCTTCAATGTTGTGCATGTTAAGTAAGTATCATCCTTCACTATGATTTATCTTGAATAAGTTCATGATTATAGCTTGAAATATTTATAGATATGTCGTTAAATATACATGATTAATAAATGGTGTGTTTTAAAGATTGTTTTACTTAGTAGATCGGTTTATTAAATATGGTATAACTCTAGACACCCACCTTTTAAATATAACATGTATAATACAATCTCTCTAATGTTGGTAGAAGTGGATGTTAGAAAAGGCATTGTTGGTATTCTCCTAATCATTTGAAATTGGATCACATTAACTTCCCATTTGAATAAAGGTGTTATCATTGAGCCATCTTTTTCTTTGAAGGAAGAACTACGCAAAAACATTTGGAAAGGGGATTTTGAGGAGGGGAAGTGAAAGAGGTTGTGATGGAGGGACATACACAAATATCTATAGGATAATGGAATATGGTGGAGAGGATCTTCCTGTACACCTTGGAGATTCTAGAATAGGCCTTGAGAGGATGGAGGATGGCAGGCAAGGAGGGAAGAAGGAGCCAAATGGCAGGGAACTAGTTGGTCTACAAATCCAATCAGCAGTAATAGGCCAAGAGGGATAGGGGACATCTTCGATTGTTTCATAGGTGTTGGGCCTTAAATATCTGGGAGTATTAGAAAAAAGAGTAAGAGGAAGAAGCAGAGGGGTAGCAGAACAATGGAGAAGAAAAAAGAAGAAAATAATAACAAGTGAAAATAGGAGATAAGGGTGGAGAAAAGTAAGCATATGAAGAATGTCAACAAGGGAATTGTTGCATAGGAAGGAGAGACATGCTAGATATGGTGTCGTGGGATAGATAATGCATGGGTAATAGGGAAATATGCAACCCTAAAGGTTAGTTTCCTTGAAACTATGAAGAATTTCCTTGATACGGTGTTGGGAATTTCCCTATCTCAGCACATAATACATATCTAGATGCTAGTGTATGATGTGTTGGTCAATTACTATCTATGCATTTAATTAGTATCTCGAGGATAGGTGTGATTTTTGGCTATGTTGTTGGTTATTTTATTGCACTTAAAGTGCATCTAGTTACTAAGGTGTGATCCAGAAGATAATATTTCCTGTTGAAACTAGGTTAACAAAGTCATATACCATGAATACCATGATCAAAGACATTTCTATAATCTTATACCTCATCACTAGTCATTACTTGATACAATGATTAAAGGATATTCATAATCTTTGTATGCTGATAGGGAAGAATACACTTCATTAATGCAAGTATTTGAATGTCTTTTCCCTTTAGAGATAATGCTATTGTTTGACTCGAGAATAAGGAATTTGTAACCAGAACGATTTGGATTAGCAGTTGTAATTTTCATCCCTCATACCATTACACCACAAGAATGAATTATGTATTTTATGCAATGGAACTATTTTATGCCTCTGCTACCTTAGACCACTTAACTTGTTGAGTGCTTAGACTTAGCACACTCTAGATTCCCAGAATTGGGTAGAGTTGTTGAGCAAACACAGGGTGGAGATCGATCTGTGGAATCCCTGGTCAACACATATATGTAGGGTGGAGGTGGGACAAGACTTCTAGAATCCTCGGTCAACACGTATATGTAGGGTAGAGGTGGGATAGGACCTCTTGAATCCTTGAGAAGCACATATATGCAGGGTGGAGGTGGGACAAGACCTATGGAATCCATGGGAAGCACCTATATGCCGGGTGGAGGTGGGACCAAACCTATGGAATCCCTAGGAAACACCTATATGTAGGGTGGAGGTGGGACAAGACCTTTGAAATGTTAAAAATAGCAACAAGAAATTCCAATTTAATTTGTCCTTGAATTAAATTGTGAATTAAAATTGTAATTCTATTCTCGTAGCAACTTGTAATAATTAATTAAGTTAAATTGACTTAATTGACATAGGAAATTTGAGTTGGAAGTCTATATAGAGTCATGTAGAGTGATCTGTAAATTTTAGGGGCCTAGGTTGAGTTCTTTTGAGTTGAAATTAGATAACTTAGTCTAACTGAGTTATAGTCAGTTAAACTAGTTCTAACTATTGGAGGAACTAGTAGAGGTCTAGTAGTGGAGTAGAGCACCAGTGCATCACAAATATAACACTATTTAACTAAAGATTCACTCATAAATAACTCATGCATGTTAGTTCATAGGAAGACCCAGTTGATACTAGAGTGCAGGGACAATGTACTATCAGTTGTGTAATTTTCCAAGTTCTACAAATGGTGCATGAAATCATTTAAGGAACTAAGTTTGGATTGCATGATTATGGAGGAAGGATTTCCCAATTAAATATGAGTTGATTCTCTCAGGAATTGTGCAAGGAAGTAGGGTCTTGGTAGACAACAGAATTGGCTAAGTGTTGGCTAGAGAGGGCTTGTGAGGTAGAGAGTTAGATTGTACTTGTGAAGGAATTGTTTGAGTGTGAACAAACATTGTATTTTCTTCTCAGATCTTTTGGTTAATGCAATATAGGTAGTAGGGGTTTTGATCAATTTCTTTCCCTAGAGAAATATTTTATTATGTGTGATTGATATTCTTCCTCTTTCTGATTATTTTTTTCATCAATTGTTATTGGTTTCTGCTGTAAAGAGTAGAGTAGATTCTTGTCTTATGTTTTCGTATATGACATCAGCTATTGAATCTATAGAAAAATATACATGGTATCGGACCTGAAGACAGTATAGAAGAGGAGAGTTCTAGTTTGTTGTGTGGCTGAAAATTGAATTTGAAAGTTCATACTTCACATCAATAATATGTCTTTCTATGGTTTGTCACTTGAGTATGCCTTGGAAGCAAACTCAAATTACATAGGATGGAAGGACATGATGGAAGCAGTGATGGAAAAAAATGGCCTCAAGGAATTATTTGATCAAGACATTCCTAAGCCTCCAGCATCGGATGCTAAAGATCTGGCTGAATGGAGAAAGGGTGTGGCAAAGGTGAGATAGATTATCCTTGAGGGAGTTTGAGATCACATTGTCTCAAGTCTCCATGGTAATGAAACTCCATACTCAATGTATAAGGCATTGGGAAACCTGTTTCAGAATAGCAGTGACCATAGGTTAGCACTAAAGGACAAACTTAGAAAGATCAAGATGGGAGAAGGGAGAATCTATTCTAAAATTCTTGACCAAGTTCACTTACTCTTGTGATGAGTTTGGAAGTGTCCAGATTACTATTGTTGAGGACGATATGGTGAGCCTATCTCTTCTTAAACTTCCTAAGAGTTGGCACAGTGTTTACGGTGCTGGACCTGCCAACATGTCTAGGGGATCTCCCTAGTAAGAATTCCAAATTAGGCCTCAGACAGTTTGGTATAGGAGTCCCAGCAATGGTTCGTATGGTAATGCCTTGACCCTAGATTTCACACATAGGCAAGTAAGATAACTCTGTTGTTAGTAAAGCTGTGACTGTTGCAGTGAGTCAAGGAAGGTGCATGAGAGGTTCTAACACATGTGGGTTGAGATGAGTGTGCCCCTTGGCAACCTGTAACAGTACTCGGATGGGAAGGGAATGCATGAGTGAAGAAGCATCACAAGCTGGAAAGCAAGTCAGTCGGAAATCCAAAGTGATGGTTAAAACAACAACACATCTGCAACAAGATTCATACAATTGCATACAAAATAGCTCATACACAACTACGTAAGTTAAACAACATACTAATAGGGGATTTTTGAGGTCTAAAATGGGCCTCCTAAGGAAATTATAAAATAATAGTGGAAATAAAAAAATAATATTATATGACATCATCAAATTTTAGAGGAGAAAAAAAAAACTATTTTTTCAACTCGTATTTTCAATTTATCTCCCTATGGGTTTACACAAATTTTGAGTGGAAACACTCGTTGGATGCATAATTTGATTCCTAATCCAAGGAGTACCCATGTTGCATACTTTTGATGGACCTTGCTACCCAAAAATTGAGAAATACATGAAAAAACATGATTGCAATAATGTTTTTTCATGTATTTATCATTTTTCGTGTAGCAGGGTCCATCAAAAGTATTCAATATGGGTACTCTTTGGATGAGGAATTAAATTTTGCATCCAACCAGTACTCCTACTCAAAATTTGTGTAAAACCTAAGGGAGATATGTTGAAAATACGAGTTGAAAAAGTAGTTTTATTATTTTATTATTTTTTAATCTTTTTACTTTTTTACTCCAAAAATGGTGAATCATCCCCCATGGTTGACAACATCATCTTGAATCCTATTGGTTCTTATAAAGTTTATTTTGGTTGTACATTCTTCTTAGGAGGCCCATTTTAGACCTCAAAAGTCCCTTAATGATTGCTACAACAACTGGAATAGTCCAACTACAATAACAACATATGCATGAAAATGCACTGGCTCTGTTTTATTAAGAAGTGTAAGTTCCAGTCATACTGTACATCCATGTAAACCTGCTAGCTCCAACAGTGGAATGTACAACCACATCCGCCTGCTCCTCCAAAGAGATGTACTAGATCCATGCAACAGAGAAGCCAAGGTGCATTACAATATTGTCCAAACTCTCTCCAAGATAGTATTATCGGAAGCTTGGCTGACCAAAAGCCTATACAATGAGTTATGAGGTTCTATTTATAGAAAATGGTGGGGTGACCCTTGAAATTCCCCTTTGTGACATTTCATCTACCCTCATGACTCTTCATCTACTCTATTACTATTACATCCAACTATTGACACTTGACTTACACTTGACATGACATTACACTACAATGCACATGTACTCATGTGAGACAACATGGCTTGAGCAAGCCATGCAAGACATCACTAACACTCGGTCCGTTGTGATGAGACCAACTCTTTGACATGATTGTGATGGTGAAGGTGGTGAGCTGATGCCAATCTTGGTCATCCGTGATGGTGTGCACGCACCCCATGGTGATGTCTTGCTGAATCCAACTCTTACCTCCGTTGCAACTGGTGCATTGGTTCGGCCCCTTCATCCAAATCGTCTGCTAACATGCACATGGTCTTCTTGGGTGCAGATGAATCAACAACAAAATGTTGCATAGTGTCCGTGCTAATCTTCAAGTGTGTGCTGGTGGTCATGCACATCAACTTTCCGAAGTACATGTTCAACTCTAGTTGGACTTGCTTCTTGTCTTCACCTTGGTGAGTGTGCTGAATGAGTTGGATCACATGCGTGCACACAATGACATGCATGCTGCTAAATCCCTTGCATGCAATCAAAAACATTGCTCACCATGTCTGCTCCATGCCAGCTGCTTGGATATATCTATAACTTGTACGGGTGAAATTTCATCCGTGAGTGCATGTTGCGCCCACTGCTGTTCTTGCTCCTGCTGTAACTCATTTGTGTGTCCGTGCAACTTCGTGTTCTTCCTTGTGTTGCTACTTCAATACATGAAACTCCTACTTTGTTCCACCCTCTATCTTCACGTGATCTTCATGTTGCACCGTTACCTCATAGCCCGAGTCTCCAAAGTTTCTTTCATCATCAGTGGATCTGCTTGAGCTTACAACTTTATTCTACCTCTATGTTGTCAACAACTTTCCGCTTGCATTTGTTGCATTTGGTATGTTGCCTTTAGCCACTGTTCATGATGATGCTCATTGTGATGTTGCTACTATCATATCTTGATGTCCTTGTCTACGAACAACTTGATATCTTCGTGAGTAGGCAAGCTCATAGACATTTGATCGACTGCATCTCCAGGTGTGCTCTGAATTGTGTCTTCGACTCTGCTCTCTTAGAAATGATTGTACCTACACCGCTGAGAGGTAGATGAACACCTACAATACCTAGAGACATGGAAACACTCATGGAAATAAATTTGTCAGTCAAAAACCAAAATGAACTTGAGAATTGACTTGCAACATACTTGTGTGAATGATCATGAAGGTTGTAAAATTTCGACCAGGAGGTCGGGAGACTGACTGGAAAGACTGCGCAAGGCAGAGTCTCGGCTGCTGAGAGGATAACTGACTGTTGGAACTGTGTAATGCACAGTCTAGCCTGACTGCTGACTACGGAACTGTGCAATGCTCAATCTCAACTGGCAATGGTTGCAGGCTCAGTGACTGCATTGTGCAATTTTCTAGGCTAGCAGTCAATGTTCCTTAGAAATGAGCAAAGCAGTCCTAGAGGATAGCGCCTGGGAAGAAATGCACATTTATGGAGAGGAAGACAGAGCCTTCCTTCCCCAAATTATGCAAATGCTATCTCAGTGAAAGCAGAGTCTGGGCCGAGGTTGCCCAAACTCGCCGATGGGAAACTGAACGTGAATGTGAGTGCAAATACATGGTGATATTGAGTGTAAGAGAAGTGAATGATCATGCATGCAAACGATGATTGATAGATTTCAGAAAATAGAACAACATGCATGTGGGTGAGGCGAGTCACTGAATCGATGACTGTTCATGAAAAATAGTTTCATGCATGCGACAACAGCGAGATAGCAACGAAAACTAAAACAATGCTAGTACAAGCTAGTATGTATCAAAATGACAGCAAGCACTTGCTGAAATCAGGCAGACAAGATTCATACGAAGCGAAATACAAAAATCACCAGAAATGCAACACAAGACATGGGAAGTGGGCTTACCCCCAAAACAGCTGAGCTGAATGTGCCGACAGCTCCTAGATGTGATGTGGGATGTCAGAGCTACAAGGTTGATGTGAGGAAAGAGCTATGCAACATTTAGTTAATGAATTTTGATAACATTGAGGTTGTGACATGCATGCCACATATCTAGGGAAAGTGACACTTGCTGGGAGGTTTTTGAAGTGATCCTTGCATGTAACCTCCAAATGCCCAAAAATTGACCCCTGAAACAAGGGATTCCTTTGCATGTTGCCTTGGGAGAAGCAACCCATGCATGCAAGTCTATTTTCTCTATCCCAGAGGGAACTTTTCACCTCAGGTGCAGATGCAAGAGGTTGTTCGATTGGTGGGAGAAAATGTGCATTTCTAGCTGGGAGCTGGGCTGGTTGCCCAGGAGATTTGCGTAATTTGTGGGTAGTGCAGCTAATTGTTGTTCATATTTGCGCAAATTCTGGGCTAAGTAGCCCTGCTAGGGAAATTTGCACAATTTTCACTCTGAATTTTGACTACCAGAATTGCAAAATTATGGAGCCCAGTAGACTGCCAGTTAGGATTACGCAATTTCTAGAGGGAAGGCTGGTTGCCCTCAAGAATTGCGCAATTTCATGGGGGAGCTTCTCAGCTTGCAGTTAGATTAAGTCCAAGTGATAAGTCTGTGAGGGGAATGCATTGAGTTGTGCTCGATAGGTTTCCTTTGTGCAAGAAAAACACCAAAGCTTGTGAAATTGACGAAGCACGACAATTTGTTGTGAAACGTTGGTAAGGAGGCTCCAAAATGAAGCTAAGGCAAAATTTTGGAGGGTGGTTGTAGTCGCTACAACACACAGTTATCAATACTCTTTCAATGGGAGGGAGAAACTACCAGATTGGGAATGGATGTGGTCGGATTTGGTACAGGAAGTGATTTGGAGGAACACCAGAGATGGGTCCTCATCAAAGACTGATGATGAGGAAAATTGTCCCTTCGTGGGTAAGGAAAAGAAAGGGAAAGGGAATGCATCATATTCCAAATCGGATTCTTATCATGGAGGCAAGAAGAATGACATGTCAAAAGTCAAGTGCTTTCATTGTCACGAGCTGGGAAATTTTTCTACAAATTGTCTCCTCAAGAAGTCCAAGAATAAGTCCTCAGGAGGAGCAGCAATTAAGGCTTTTGCCTCACAATTTGAACTGGACTTTACCCTCATCACATGTATGGTGTCATCAATGATGGGTAGTGTATGGTACCTAGATAGTGGGTCTTCTTTCCACATGATTGGTAACAAGGAGCTCTTTAATAACTTGAAGGAGAAGGATCTACAGATGCATATCGAGATGGGTGATGACGAGAGGTATAGTGCTACCAGGCTTGGTACAATTATCTTTTAGAGGAGTCAAGTGCCCCCCTCACTCTGTGAGATGTTATGCATGTTCCTAGTTTGAAGAAAAACTTGATATTGGTTGCCATGTTGGAGGATAGAGGCTATGATGTGATCTTTAGTGAGGGAAAGGCATTCCTTCGTCACATAGCCACAGGAAAGGTAAACAAGATAGGGATTCGAGTGAATAATCTCTACAAGTTGGAGGTAGAAGATTGTGCTACCTTGAGCATGAAAACAAAAAAGGTACAGAGCTGAGACATTAGTGACTTGAGTGTCATGGTGCTTTGAAAATCATGCAGCAAATTTCTACCGGTCTTCCCAAAGGTACACTAGAGCAAGTTGACACATGCAAAGGGTGTACTTTGGGAAAATTCATTAAAGGTTCCTTTCACGACAAAGATAGTTGAGCACATGTGATCCTCAATTGAGTCCATTCATATGTGTGCAAAACATTCTCGATAGAATCCACAGTCAAGAACAAGTATTAAGCTATATTTGTTGATGATTTTTCATAAATGTTGGATCTTTTTCATGCAGAATAAATATCATACTTTTGCAAAGTTTTGTGAATTTAAAGCATTGTTTGAGAAAGGTACTCCCAAGAAGATTAAATCTCTCAGGAGTGATAATGATGGAGAGTATGTGTCTAATGAGTTTAAAAACTTCTATGTAGTAGAAGGCATTTGATGAGAGTTGGCAACTCCTCATAACCCACAACAAAATGGGGTGGTTGAAAGGAAGAATAGAAGAATTGTAGGGGCAGAAAAGGCAATGTTACATGATCAAGGCCTACCACTACACTTTTGGGCCCAAGCATGCAACATAGTTGTTTATTTGCAGAACAAAAGCACTCATCGAATTCTTGGGATGAGTACACCAGAGGAGGCTTTCTTGGGGAAGAGGCCAAATGTGGGTCACTTCAAGATTTTTGGGTCATCAGTATATTTCCATGTGACCAAAGATGAATGAAAGAAGCTTGAGTCAACAACAAAGTTGGGGATATTTATGGGGTACACTGATACACCTCACAACTATCGAGTGTACCTTCTGACCAATAGGATGATAATGGTTCGTAGGGATGTAAAATTTGATGAAGAAAAGACCATGAGATGTTCCCTTGAGAGGGAGATTCAGCTACATGTGGTTGAGGAGATTTTAGCTCCTAAGGAGGAACCTCAAATTGATGTGGAGCAGCCACATGCAGAGGATCTGGGAGTGGAGACATCCACTCAGGAAGAGTCTTCTAGAGATGGGAGAAAGAGCACCAGAGAGGATGACAGGTTATTGCATGATGCGAGAGAGAATGTGGGAGCACCCACATCACAATGCAGGCAGAGGAGGTCACTTGAGAGGTACGCTAGATACATGTATCTTATTAGTGAATGTGTTGAGAACGAGCCATCTTCTTTTGAGGAGGCAGTGAAACAACTAGTTTGGGTTTATGCCATGATGGATGAGTATGATTCCATTGTTCATAACAGCTTTTCTGATGTGGTCCCAAGACCGCCATACAACTCAGTGGTGAGTTGCTGATGGCTTTATAAGGTAAGTCAAGTAGCGGATGGTAGTGTGGAGAAACATAATGACAGGTTGATGGCTTGAGGATTTCATCAAGTGGAGGGGATTGATTATGATAAGACATTTTCTCCTATTGCAAGGAACTCATTGATCAGATCTATTTTGGCATAGCCAGCGCAGATGGGTTGAAAGATACATCAGATGGATGTAAAGGAAACATTCCTTAATGGCATGATTGAGGAAGATGTGTATATTGAGCAACTTGAATATTTTGGGACCTTCGATCATGAGTCGCATGTGTTCCGACTTAAGCAGGCATTGTATGGGCTGAAGCAAGCACCCCATGCTTCGTACACCAGGATCAATAGCTACTTCATTGGTTTGGGCTTCACCAAAAGTGAAGTGGATACGAACCTGTACCATATTGTGGTGGAAGGTAAATTTTTGATTATTGTTTTATATGTCGACGATTTGATTATGATAGGTGATGATAAGAGGATCAAGTCTTGCAAAGAGGATCTTGCAAGATAGTTCGAAATAAAGGACTTGGGGCTTATGCACTACTTTTAGGGCACGGAAGTACGGCAAGGTGATGGGGAACTTTTTGTCTCTTAGGGAATGTATGCCAATGAGATACTAAAGATGTTCCACATTGAGAGAAGCAAACCCATGGAGACTCCTTTAACAAGTAACTGAAGGAAGTAGGATGCTACTTCGGGTGAAGTAGTGGAAGCTACTGTTTACAGGTAGCTTGTGGGTTCACTCATGTATTTGGTGAACACATGACCGGACATGTGCTATGCATTTAACCAACTTAGTCAAGCGATGGTTAGGTTGACCAAGTTTTATTGGAATGCGGTCAAGCATGTGTTGAGATACCTTAGAGGCATTACTCAGTATGGTTTATGGTACAGACGGATAGAGTGAGTGAAGCTTCAAGGCTTCACTGATGCATATTGGGCAGGGAGTCCATCCGATAGGAAGAGAACATTAGGGGGGGTCTTCAGTATTGGGTCAACAACTGTTTCTTGGTACAGAAGGAAACAAAGATCAATTACACTCAGTTCAACAGAGGAATAGTACATGGTTGCTTGTCAAGAAGCTTATGAGGCTATCTAGACAAGGAAGATTCTGGTTGGTTTTTATGGTCAACAGATGGATCCAACTATGATTTACTGTGACAATTAGAGTTATATCAAACTCTCTGAAAATCTAGTTTTTCATTATTGGTCCAAGCATATTGATATCCAGTATCATCATCTTTGAGATTGTGTATAAAGGAGGATTATGTTGTTGGAGGTAGAAGATTGTGCTACCTTGAGCATGAAAATAGAAAAGGTATAGAGCCGAGACATCGATGAGTTGAGTGTCATGGCACTTTGAAAATGATGTAGCAAAATTATACTGGTCTTCCCAAAGGTACACTAGAGCAAGTTGACACATGCAAAGGGTGTACTTTGGGAAAATTAATTAAAGGTTCCTTTCACGACAAAGATAGTCGATCACATGTGATCCTAGATCAAGTCCATTTAGATGTGTGTGGAACATTCTTGATAGCATCCACAATCAAGAACAAGTATTATGTTATATTTGTTGATGATTTTCTCATAAATGTTGGGTCTTTTTCATACAGAAGAAAGATCAAACTTTTGCAAAGTTTTGTGAATTTAAAGCATTGGCTGAGAAAGGTATTGACAAGAAGATTAAATATCTTAGGAGTGATAATGGTGGAGAGTATGTGTTGAATGAGTTTAAAAACTTCTATGGAGAAGAAGGCATTCGACGAGAGTTGGCAAATCCTCATAACCCACAGCAAAATGGGGTGGCTAAAAGGAAGAATAGAAGAATTGTAGGGGAAGAATAGGTGATGTTGCATGATCAGGGCCTACCACTACACTTTTGGGCCCAAGCATGCAACATATTTTTTTATTTGCAGAACAAAAGCACTCATCGAATTCTTGGGATGAGTACACTAGAGAATGATTTCTCGGGGAAGAGACCAAATGTGGGTCACTTCAAGATTTTTGGGTCACCAGTATATTTCCATGTGACCAAAGATGAACGGAAGAAGCTTGAGTCAACAATATAGTTGGGGATATTTGTGGGGTACACTAATACACCTCACAACTATTGGGTGTACTTGCTAACCAACAAGATGACAATGGTTCACAGGGATGTAAAATTCGATGAAGAAAAGACCATGAGATGTTCCCTTGAGAGGGAGCTTCAACTACATGCGGTTGAGGATATTTTAGCTCCTAAGGAGGAACCTCAAATTGATGTGGAGTAGCCACATGCAGAGGATCTAGGAGTGGAGACATCCACTTAGGCAGAGTCTTTTAGAGATGGGAGAAAGAGCACTAGAGAGGATCACAGGTTATTGCATGATGCGAGAGAGAATGTGGAAGCACCCGCATCACAATGCAAGTAGAGGAGGTCACCTAAGAGGTACACTAGATACATGTATCTTATGAGTGAATGTGTTGAGACCGAGCCATCTTCGTTTGAGGAGGTGGTGAAACAACTAGTTTGGGTTGATGCCATGGTGGAGGAGTATGACTCCATTGTTCATAACAGTGTTTGGGATGTGGTCCCAAGACCGGCATACAACTTAGTAGTGAGTTCTTGATGGATTTACAAGGTAAATCAAGTAGCGGATGGTAGTGTGGAGAAACATAAGGCCAAGTTGATGGCTCAAGGATTTTATCAAGTGGAGGGGATTGATTATGATGAGACATTTTCTCCTGTTGCAAGGAACTCATCAATCAGATCTATTTTGGCATTGTCAGCGCAAATTGGTTGGAAGATACATTAGATGGATGTAAAGACAACCTTCCTTAATGGAATTATTGAGGAAGAGGTGTATATTGAGAAACCTAAAGATTTGAGACCTTTGATCATGAGCCGCATGTGTGTCGACTCAAGCGAGCATTGTATGAGATGAAGCAAGCACCTTGTGCTTGGTACACCAGGATTGATAGCTACTTCACCAGTTTGGGCTCCACCAAAAGTGAAGTGGATACGAACTTGTACCATATTGTGGTGGAAGGTGAATTGTTGATTATTGGTTTATATGTCGACGATTTGATTATGACAGGTGATAAGATTATCAAGTCTTGCAAATAGGATCTTGCAAGACAATTCGAAATGAAGGACTTGGGGCTCATGCACTACTTTCTGGGCACGGAAGTATGGCAAGGTGATGGGGAACTTTTTGTCTCTTAGGGAAAGTAAGCCAATGAGATACTAAAAATTTTCCACATTGAGAGAAGTAAACCCATGGAGACTCCTATAACAAGTAACTGGAGGAAGGAGGATGCTAATTCGGGTGAAGTAGTGGAAGCTATTGTTTACAGGTAGCTTGTGGGTTCACTCATGTATTTGGTGAACAAATGATCGGACATGTGCTATGCATTTAACCAACTTAGTCAGGCGATGGTTAGGCCAACCAAGTTGTATTAGAAGGTGGCCAAGCATGTGTTGAGATACCTTAGAGGCACTACTCAGTATGGTTTATGGTATAGGCGGATAAAGGGAGTGAAGCTTCAAGGCTTCACTAATGCAGATTGGGCAAGGAGTCCACCCGATAGGAAGAGCACATTAGGGGGGATCTTTAGTATTGGGTCAACAACTATTTCTTGGTACAACAAGAAACAAAGATCAATTGCACTCAGTTCAACAGAGGTAGAGTACATGGTTTCTAGTCAAGAAGCTTGTGAGGCCATCTAGGCGAGGAAGATTCTGGTAGTTTTTTTTTGTCAGCAGATGGATACAACTGTGATATACTATGACAATCAGAGTTATATCAAACTCTCTGAAAATCTAGTTTTTCATGATTGGTCCAAGCATATTGATATCTAGTATCATCATCTTTGAGATTGTGTGCAAAGGAGGATTATGTTGTTGGAGTAGATTCCCATAGAGGAGCAGGATGTAGATATCTTGACAAAGGAATTGTCAATATGTAAATTTGAGTTTCACATAGATAGGATTGGAGTAGCTGATAATCTCTTTCTTTTTGAGAGGGAGTGTTTAAAAGAACAACAAGAAATTCCAACTTAATTTGTCTTTGAATTAAATTGTGAATTAAAATTGTAATTCTATTCTCATATCAACTTGTAATAGTTAATTAAGTTAAATTGACTTAATTGACTTAGGAAATTCTAGTTAGAAGTCTATCTAGAGTCATGTAGAGTGATCCCTAAATTTTAGTGGCCCAGGTTGAGTTATTTTGAGTTGTAATTAGATAACTTGGTCTAACTGAGTTATAGTTAGGTAAGCTAGTTCTATTTGTTGGAGTAACTAGTAGATGTCTAGTAGTGGAGTAGTGCACCAGTGCATCACCAGTACCACACCAATTAATTGAATATTCACTCATAAAAAACTCATGCATTCCAGTTTAGAGGAAGACCCAGTTGAGACTAGAGTGTAGGGATAATGTACTATCAGTTGTGTAATTTTTCGAGTTGTACAGACAGTGTATGCAATTAGTTGAGGACCTAAGTTTGGATTGCACTGTTATGGAGGAAATATTTCCCAATTAAATATGGGTTGATTCTCTCATAAATTGTGCAAGGAAGTAGGGGCTTGGAAGGAAGAAAAATTGGCTAAGTGTTGGCTAGAGCAGGCTTGTGAGGCAGAGAGTTAGATTGTACTTGTGCAATAATTGTTCTAGTGTGAACAAGCATTGCATTTTATTCTCAGATCTTCTGGTTAATGCAATATAGATAGTCAACGTTTTGAGCAATTTCTTTCCCCAGAGAAATTTTTTGTTATGTACAATTGATATTCTTCTTATTTCTGATTATTGTTTTCATCGATCATTATTTGTTTCCATTATAAAGAATAGAGTAGATTCTTGTCTTATATTTAGTATATCACATGAGCTATTGAATCTATAGAAAAATATACATGGAATCCTTGGTTAGTGCATTGGAAAAGGTTCTCATAGGTTGGGTGGAGGTTTGATAAACCTCTTGAATCCTTGGTCTGATTATTGGAGCAGGTTTCTATTGAGGTGAAAACTCAACACCCCCATTTTTATCTTATTTATTTCAAATAATGGGGACCCTTTCCATAAATTTTGGATAAATCGTCTTTTAATATTTTATTTATTTGGTTAAGTCTCCTACAATTTTGGTAGATTTTCATTTTCTTTAGATTTCCCTTTTTATTTCTTCATTGTGTTTGATTTTCCGCTAGCTTTCCCTCGATACCCATTTCATCTCATTTGGTTGCATTGATTGAAAATGGCACTCCTCCGAAGTTCAATAATTTTTATTGCCTAGGCTAGAAAATCTACAAAATGTATATTATTTTTGATTTTTGTAAATTATTTGTAGTTAATTTTTAGTAATTAATTCATTTTTTCGCTAACGATCCTACAAAATCACCACAGCCAAATTGTAGAACAATTAATATTGTGTTATTGAATTTCGAAAGTTAATTCAAATTTCAATTTTAATAAAATTCTGAGAGTTGAAATACTTTAATATCAAGTGGTTGTAGTTTTTGGGTGGGTCCCACTCCCTATGGGCTCAACTTCACCTTATACCCCCCACTCCAATCATTCCTTGGCACACATCATAATATAAAAATCCATATATTGGAGCTACACCTTTAAAAAATTACAATAAACATAAACCCTGATTAGCCCTCACTCATAAAATGAAAGCTCCATCATAATACTTCCATCGGAACTTTATTATATTGTAACTTCCCTTTTGAGAAATTTAGGATAAAAATCATCCCTGATATTACTTCCTTGATAACTGCTTTATTAATATAATCACATTAAATGGGTTTTTACCAAGGTTTATTACCAGTCTCGTGCACCTTTATATAAATGAATATAATAATCCGCTGGACCCACAACCATCATTTATTATATCAGCGTTTTCATTATTGTAAGTTTTATTATGTGACACCTCTGATATCGCACGCCTTCGATGCCTTTGATATTTTCATTAAAGCTCTTTATCATATATTTTTTATTGGAAGCCTTTTCCTAAAACCCTTTATATGATTCCCCCGATATGTCACTTTCGATATGGCTTACTCTCTAATACTTCCAATATCCATTGACTCCATTCCTCTGATCTCTGATGTTTCACTTCACCTCTGATGTCCCTCATAGCTTCAATGGGCTTGGTTATAAAATGATGATTTGTATATTAATTTTTTTATAAAAGTTACTTAACACATAAAGAATTTATTTCATATTATTTATGTAATTGTGTGAATATAATATTATGATAATGTTAAATAATGTATTTTATTACTAAATCTCCACCTATATAGTGGCATTGACAGTTACACTTATACCTATACCTACTACTATACCACCCTCTAACACCTCTACCATAGCTATAAAAGGCCTCTCTACCCATAATATTTAATAATTTAATTTAACTAATTTTTAATTAATATTTTTATTTTGTAAATAGTTTAATTCATATGAGAATTATATTGGATTTTGTAATTAATCCATTTTTTTTGTAGTTTGTAATTTAATTTAATGTTTTTAAATATAATGTATATAATTAATTTAACAAATTGTAGTTAATTATCTATTAATTAATTTTAATTATACATTTAATTAGAATTAGATGTTTAATTAAATTTTCTGAATTTTAGCTTAGACATAACATTTTCCAAAATTCAAATTATTTTGACACCTCATCTTTGGAGATATATATCTGGAGATTTACACAACCAAATTTAGCCCACAATAGCTCATTAGAAAGCTAAGATAGAGGAGGAAAATCAGGAATAGTTAATTTTAGAAAATATCATCATTTAATGATCTGAAAATCTAGCAGAAAGAAAAATGATGAATTTGAAACATTTTTTTTTTAATTTCTTTTAATTAATTAATTTATTTTTTATGTTGATTTAGACCAATTCTATTAGCTTTTGAACATTGTTGTTACTCATTCCTCCTCCAGCATTACTCAAAAGAAAATCAGACTTAATAGAATAAATCACATCTTGAATTTTTTTTTAATTTTAAATTATTTTTATTTTAAAGCAATTTGTTGAAAATGAGTTTTTATTTTCTATTTTTTTCATCAAATCTATTTTAATTTCTAAATTTGAATTTGTTGTGGCAAGAGAGCAATTGAGGAGATGAGGAATACAATATTTTGATCAATAGAATTACTCCAACAAGAAAGGAAATAAAATTTTGGCCAATCAATTTTTGGAGCAAATGTATTCTCCAATAGTTCTCTCATTTTAATTCTCTTTTGTAATTATAAATTGGGCTTTTGTTGAATGGAAAAAGAGGGGGTTCCTCTTCTCTGCACTGAGGGAATTCTGAAGCACTATTGTAAGGGATTTTCAAGTTGTAGAAGTAGGAGGAAAAGCTCAGATCCAAGTTATTGGGATTTGTCATTTTCAATTCTAGACTTTGTATTGGGAGTAGAGCTTGCACTATTGCAACTATTTCTTTTCATGACAAGGCTTATGATTTGAGAAAGATTGTTGGAGATCAAATCAAGGAACAAAACAAGAGACCAGGTATTAATTAGTTTGTATTTTAAAGACTATTATTTTAATGCAAATTTCATCTTTTTAAAAACAAATCTGTGTAAAATGTTTTTCTTGTTGAACATTATTTTTTAATGTGAATATGAATGTCTTTTTGATAGTCTATATAGTTCATTAGATTCATAGATATGTTGTTAATTTTCTCTTTTTATTTTATACTCAAGTCAGATTTCTAAGTAGTTATTTACTCAGAAATCTGCTATCTAAATTCGTTTTAATTATCATTGACATTAAGCGACCTATTTCCTAATGTTATTGGTTGATCATTCACTATTAACAGGTCTCTAAACAAAGCATGTTTTGGTAATTTTAATATCAATTAGTAGAATTATTTCATTAGCAAGATATTCATCTAAAACCAACATGTTACAATCCCAATCATTTAACTAATTTTCTCTCCATTGGATTAGATATACATCTTCCTAATATAGACAAGCTTAGGATTTATTTCATTTTTCTTGCATTCTTGGATTAGTTTGCATATAAGTTAATCATTACATTTCTATAAGTCCTCTTATCAAAGAGGTAAACTTTAGTTGTCACTTGGTTGAGCCCTAGATCAACTTAAGGATCACTTTCTTACCTAAGCTCAACAAGAGGGTTGATCTGATGTATCTTCTCTATTGGCAAGAAAAAAATATACTTTAAGATAGTAGATATAAAGAGAAGGTAACTAGACCTAGTTTAACCAATTGGAACCACTATTCCAAATGGAAAAGGAAATTTTTAAGTTCTTGACCAGACAATCTCCCTTATAATGTTAAATGGTCAAAGAGAAGGTAACTAGACCTAGTTTAACCAGTTAGAACCACTATTCCAAATGGAAAAGGAACTATTTTAAGTTCCCAACTGGGTGGTCTCCCTTATAATGTTAAATGGTCATTTTAGGCCATCAAAAGTGTCCTAAGGTAAAGGGTGGCAGGTGCACTATTGGAAACTTGCCAATCATTGGGAGGAAAATCTTGAGCCCTACCCTAATGTCATTATGAGATAAAAAATTAACTATATCGTCTAAAAAACTCATCACATGTCAGGGTTGCAAATTTGTAGGTGCTTCCTAAACTGCAAGGTATTTTGTAGGTCTATGACAGTCATATTCAATGCAATATAATTAGGTATGGCCATACACAATGTTTTAATCTTAGGTATTGTGTCTGCCCATGTTCTAAATGTGTTTCCCAAACCAAATGTTTTACACAACCTTTGGGATGATATTGTTCCTAGGGAGCATAAAACAAGGTCTTAGGTCTCCTTATGACAATACTACCATGTATCACAATCTAGCACTTTGAAAAACCTTACAATTATAATTTGTGAGGTTCATAGGTGGAGAACCAACCTTCCAAGAACACCTAGAGCACTATTGTTGGATTTATGTACAAACTTAGCATATTAATGATGCTTACTAGAATTTTTTTCCTAGTGTAATTCTACACATATTTGTTGAGGGATTGTACACAATTGGGGCATATTACTTGTGACTTTGTCCTACTGTAGCCAGGTACATACTCTGTTGGCATATGTGGTTCTGTTCCTGAGCCCCATTTTTATCATTGCCAAATTCCAACAATTAAATTTTATATGCCCTCTCTAACAACATCAATAAAAGCAAGTGAATTTTTCCTTCTTTGTAGGACCTTTGCTCTATTTGTTGGCTAATACAGTTTGACTACTAACAGGATGAGTTTAAGCAAAATGGTTTATAACCTAGATTATGTGTACCAATTACCTACACAGATGAGTTGGTTAGTTGTAGAATAGATTTACTGCCACACCAATAAATCATACCAAACTTAGAGGTTTCTTGCAACATGTTTCTCAACACTTTTATAGGGTTTGAAAACAAAATTAAGGGTTTGCTAATATGAGATTTCCCCATGTCCTTACCACCTCCAGAAGTAAAAATTTCATACTTCGATATATGAAGAGTAAACATTTGGGCTTCCTACTATCTACCCTGCATTTGAGCAGTGAAATTCATTCTCCATCCCTGGATAGTAAGGAGATAATCATTGGTGAATTGTTATCACTATCTCTAAATCGTTGAATTGTTGATAATTGATAGCCAAGTTAATGGTCTATCCAAAACTTCTATTAATACACTAGAAATGGGTGTGAATTCTGTTGTATGATTGGGATATAGAGTTTATTATGTAACTATAACTAATATTTTTCTAGATGAGAAGATTAATTACTTGAAAGCGTATCCATGTTAAGCCTAAGAATATAGGCCATAAATTTTTATATGGTATCTACAACATTAGAAACTCAGAAGTAGTCATGAACACTTTGATTCTTTTATGGTATATTAGAATATCCATGAACATGTTGATGTGTTTGTGACATGACTCTTCACATTCGTTACATAGAGAGGAATGTATCGACTTTTTACATAATACACTCTGAAACTAAGGGATTCCATGCTAAACCTCCTCACAAGTATGATGCATGTACACCAGATATGGAGTGGCCTTCCTTTGTGGCTAGCAGTTATGATTATGCTTCCCTATAGATAATATTATATTTCTTTAGAGTTAATATTCTTGTGGTGACTTCCTTGGAGAAATTCGTGGGTTAATAATTTAAATTTATGTAATAGGATTCCAAGCTCTAATAACCAAACTAACAAATCTAATTGTAAACACAAGCACTGGTCGAGAGAGTTGATGATTGTAGTCACAATAGGTTCAACAAGAAAACTCCAAAAAAAATCACCCAGTAGAGACCAACAATGGCAACAAAGAAAAATTTAGCTAGTCACCTCTAGTGATCTGTCACCCACTAGTGTATGACGAAGCCTTGACCAAATGACAATTAATTGAGAGACAGTCACCCCAAGAAGATCCTGGTTTCATCAAGTACAGGTTAAATGACAATACATACATACTATCTTGAAATTAGGGTTGGCAGTTGCATCAGGCTTGAGTATGCAATGCAACCCACAAACCTAGCATTTCAACTTGCAATAAGTAGCTAGAGGGAAATTTCCATTCTTACAAATGCATCTAGAGGGAAATTTCCATTCTTGCAAACACAATTAACATAATTCAATCTTTTAAAACACGACAAGGAGGGTGGGGATAGTAAATCAGCCTCCACAACAAGGTGTTGGGAATCAACACGAACAATGGTCAAGTCCAAGTCATTTAGAATGTAAAAAAAAGGAAACAAAAGGGTGTAGCGAGGTGCGTTATATCCAACTAAAGTTAGAAACTAAGCTATGGAAAAAATTGCATAAATAATTATAACTTACACTGGTCAATTATAAATTAACTGTGGTCGATAAGCTAATCATCCTATAGTCTGGATTTTACATGAACTAATAAATTGATATGTAAAATGGATAAGTAAATTCCTTGCTTAAGCAAAAGAACTTGCATAAATTTTGGTGGGTAGTAACCACTAGTATGTCTACACATTTATAGTTTTACTCCTACATAAGTGTTGAGGAAAACATAAATAAAGGTGGGAATTTATTTACATCTTATTCATATCCATATTTTATGCAAAGACTTGCTTAAATTATGGTTTGAAGTAGTTGATAATATATATGCTATTTACCTAAGTGAGTTATTTTCAAAGATTTTATTTTTGGATATTTTTTCCTACAAATCTTAAGAAAAAAAATCACCACACAAATATTTAAAAATCATGCATGAATGTTGCAACCATATCATAAGTTATGGCATAAAATATTTAAACTTAATTAATAAGCACACAAAAACTTAATACTTACAATATAACAAGATTTTTCACCATGTATATTCATCCCCACTTTACCATGGATATTATTAACTTGTAAATGAGTTTTGTTACAATACCATGGGCCAATACAACATGCCCAAAAACCATAACACATTTCATAATAAAAAAATTAAAATGTAAAATATATTGTAAAATGTAAAATGTAATGCAAAATGTAAAATGCAATGTAATGTAATATAAAATGTAAAGTACAAAATTCAAAATGTAATGTAAAATATAAGGCACAAAGCTACTAATTTCATCATAAGAAATTGGTTTGTCTAAAATGTAAAGTTAACATATTATTATTTCTTTATATATAATTATTATTATAACAATCAATAATATTGATTATTATTATTCCAATATATTATAATAATAATCATCTCCATCATAAGTATTATTATATTAAACCGTATATACATTATTGATTATACAAAGTAACAATTATTGATCATATGGAGAATGACAATTCTTGATCATATTGGAGGGGGGATAGAGAGAGAGAGAGATGGGGGAAGATACGGAGGAGAGAGAGAGAGAGAGAGGAAGGATGAGAGAGAAGAGGAGGGAGAGAGAAGGAGAGATGGAATTGGAGGGGGAGAGAGAGGGAGGGAAGAACAAAGACATAAAGAGATAGATGTTGAGGGAAAGAGTTAGTGACAAGAGAAATATGGAGAGCGAGAGTGAGGGAGATACGAGAGGAGGGAAGAGAGAGATAAGGAGAGGAGATACATAGGAAGAGAATGGGAAGAGAGAGAGAGGGAGACACAGTGATGGAGGAGGGAGGGAGTGGGAGAGAGAGGGATATAGTGATATAGTTGGAGGGTAGAGAGAGAGAGTGTGTGTGTGTGTGAGTAATGGTGGGGGAGATACAGAGGGAGGTGGGAGAGGAAGGGAGAGAGAGGAAATTAGAGAGAGAGAAGGAGAGAGGGAGGGATAGAGAGATGAATTTGTAGGAGGAGAGAGTGGGAGGGAAGAAAAAGACAATGAGAGATAGAGGTGGCGAGTGAGTGAGAGAGAGATATGAGAGGGGGGAAGAGATATATAAGGAGAGGGGAGAGAGAGGGAGAGAAGGGGAAGAGAAAGAGGGAGACATAGATATGGAGGAGAGAGAGAGGGAGGTGGGAGAGAAAGAGAGAGAGAGAGGAAGGAATAGAGAGAGAGGACTTGAGAGAGATAAAGAGAGAGGGGGAGGGAGATAGAAATAGAGATGGAGGGGGAGAGAGAGAGAATAAGAAAGAGATACACAAAAGGATATATAGATATTATATAGTAATATATAATACTAAACATTATTAACCATAGAGGAAGAGGAAGTAAGGCATTTACAAGAGGTAAAAGAAGTTGGATTTAGAAAGCCATGAATATTTTGGCTTTTCACTAAAATGGATACATTAATTTTAGTGTAGATGTTGATTTTGAATCCTATTTTATTGATTGCATTTGATGCATTGATTTTAGTGTAGTTGTTGATTTCTAATCCTATTTGATTACTTGCACTAGATGCATTGATTTCAATGTAGATGTTGATTTCTAATCCTATTTGATTGCTTGCACTAGATGCATTGATTTTGGTGTAGTTGATTTGTAATCATATTTGATTACTTCCAGTAGATGCATTGATTTCTGTGTAAGCACAAAAAAACTATGGATGATGTGCACTGATTTATGTGTTACAATAATTCAACCATAAATAAAATACTTGAATTTTCATCTTAAATAAAATGTTCACTTACCTGAAATGTTTGCTTCTTGAAACTGTAAACTATTTGTAATTTACTTCATTCTTAGTATTGTCATTTTCCATGATTCAATGTTGTTAGTCACTTTGCATACAAACAAGGTAATATAAACAACTACCATTGAAACTTAGGGTTTAAAATTCCATAAGTCGCAATGGTTGACTTTGGATAAAACTACAATTAATATTGGAGAGAAAGAGAGACAAGGCATGTCATTTAGTACAATAGATCAAGTTAAATATTTGAATGGTCTATGATTTCAAGAACCCTTTTCATATGATCGATATGAAAAGATGAAAAAACCAACACATGTGACAATAAGAATAATAGAGAAAATAGTTTGAGATTGATCATAATGAAGAATTTCTATAATTGACTACATTCTTATTATTCACATTTTCTATCATTCAACGCTTTTACATTATCACTTTGGATTCAAAATTTTTGTTTCATCACTTTTCATTATTCAAATTATTAACAATATCTATCATCTTAACAAATTAAGGTAACTGAGTAAATTTAAAATTAAAATGACTAGATTAATTTTAGATATATTTAGCATATTTAAAATGATCAAAATAATTAGATGGTCAACAAATTTTGTGTTATCGTGTATGATTGATTAACCTTAAATCTATCAAGCATCGATAGAGATCAAATCTCTCGAGGTGCAAACCTTTCCTCAAGTTTTACACTTAAACAAGAGGTTTGTACCTCAAGAGATTTGACCCATCTTAAAACTTCATAAATCCAAAATTAAAATAAATCTTAACTAATTATTTAATTTTTTTATTTTTTTATAATTATCTATTCCATAATGTGAACCTTTCAGGAAAAAGTTATAATATCAATCCTTCTTCATTCTACCATTTCTTTGGATTTTCAAATATTTTTATTCATCAAAATATTTTTAATCTTATTTACCTTCTTGTTTGTATTATATAACATTGGAATTATTCCAAATTGAAAATGAATATTTTTGAAAGTGAAATGTGGCAATTTAAAGTTTATAATAAAAATTAAATATTTAAGTATTTATATTTTTAATAAGTATTTATTTATATGTATAATTTTAAATTTATTATAACAAAAAAAACACATGTTATTTATATATATATATATATATATATATATATATATAGATATATATGATTTACCCAATATCTCTTTCTCCCTCTCTTTCTCTCTCTCTCTCTATATATATATATATAATTGTTATTTATCCATTATATATATGATTTACCCAATATCTATCTCTCTCTTTCTCTCTCTATATATATAATTTTCTATATTTATATTAATATCTAACTTAGTTTTGACTTTAAAATTAAATTTTAATTATTTTATTATAATATAGTATTTAAGTTTTATTAATAAAATAGTATAATATCAATTTTAATCATATGTGTGAGAGAAGTAGACATTTATTTTATATAAAAAAATAGAGTTACTGATTTTAAAGAATTTGGTTTTCACTCAATTTTAATAAAAAAGAAATATTTGTTCCTTAGGTCTTGGATAGATGACCATCGTGCTTTGTTAAGGCCCCCTTGATGTGAAGTCACTAGTTCAATTCCTCATCCAAGTGATATTAAACATGATGAAAGTAATCCTAACAAACTTACAAAAATAAATAAATAAATATATATATATATATATATATATATATATATATATATATATATATAATCAAACAATATTAAAAAATGATTTTCGCAACTATATTTGAAATGAAATTTTAACATATTTTTTCTAAAAATATTTAAACTTATATATTAAAAATATTAAAAAATTATTAAAAATTTATATATTATATATTTATTTATATTAACTTTTTTTTTTAAATTTTAAAATAAAATACTTAATTGTATTTAATATCGTTTTAAATTATCCCTTTTCAAAAGATATGTACAATTACTTAAACTCTTTTCGCCCTTTTTTCCACGATCATAAATATAACCCAACAAAAATCTGAAAGTGAACTGTACTTAAAAAAAAATAAAAAGCTTTCTTATTTATTCTGGTTGTATTTGCGCTTTTTATATATATATATATATATATAATTTTTGTATTGCTCTTGAGATAAAAGAGTTAAAAATATATATAAATAATATTTGTATTCAATGGTGTATCTGTAACTATCGTTGTATTTATTTTTTATTATATATATATATATATTAATTTAAAAGTCGTTATAAAATAGAATAGTTTATTGAGATTATAAATTTATTTGGAAAATAGTGGAAATTTTGATATAATTTTTTGTTAGTAAAATTTTTGAGAAATCTAAATTACAATGATCAAATTTCAAAATTTTGGATACCAGAATTTTTGATAATATTAAATCAATTTTTGCCACCAAAAAAATAACTTTAAACATATTTGTGACTTTGAAATATATTTGTAACTCAATAAACAATACCTTAAAAATTATAAATTATTCTTAATTAAAAATATTATTAAATCATTTTTTCCATACCACTGAATACATTTGACCACCCTAAAATACTTTTCACCTTTCTAACACTTCACAATAACCCAACAAAGAAAGTTGACATATAAGGATGGGCTTCCTTGTCTGCGTTTGTTTTCTAGTGATCTACTTGATGGGAAGACACACCAAAGCTTCGCTATACCTTAAAAATTATAAGTTATTCTTAATTAAAAATATTATTAAATCATTTTTTTCCACACCATTGATTACATTTGACCACCCTAAAATAATATTACTAAATCATTTTTTCCATACCAACAAAGAAATTTGACATCTAAGGATGGGCTTCCTTGTCTGCGTTTGTTTTCTAGTGATCTACTTGATGGGAAAACACACCACAGCTTTGCCACTTCTCATGCTTATTATTTTATTGTGTCGTTATGTTTTTATATGAATGAATATAATCTTTGTCTATATATTTTTATATGGGAAAATGTTAGTTTTAATTGTGGAATCTAATAAGATAAGTTATTGGTTAATTTTTCTTGCCGATCATTCAAAAATCAATCGAAAAATTGAGAAAAATGTAGGGTTAAGCTATTTAGTTTTTTCCAATATGCTAAATTAATTTCTACATTCAAAAATATAATTTATATAATTAAACATTACAATCTCATAATGCAAAAACCAGAAATATCACCTCTTTACTCTAAATCATTATTTAATTAAAAAAAAACACATTTATGATATTTAAAAGGTTTAAGAAATTATTTATTATAAAAATATTTGCATTAATTTCCCATAATTTTTTATTTTTTTTTGGGTATTTAGTAGTGGCTTCCTTGTCTATCTCAAAGCAACCACACAAACTAGACTCAAATGATTATAAATATTTACATTAATTATATATTATTTATATCAATTTAATATTATTTAATAAATAAAATCTCATATTTAAACTAGACTTATAATGATTATAAAATTTCACATTTAAATGAGAACGTTGTCACCAAGCTTAAGACCACCAATGGTTGGTCTAAAGGGATTAAATGCAATAAGGTGTCTCATTTCCCTTGCCCATTTTGGCATTTACATTGATAAGCTAGAAGAGTGTTTGGAAGTTGCAGGATGCAATGGCCCCAAGCTCGATAGTACAATCATTACTCTTTTCCTTTATGTTAACAATATCATTCTTCTAGCCAGAAGCTATGATGATCTTGATAAGAAACTTAAAATCCTCCATGATTACTGCTCCAAGATGGGTATGATGGTTAATACTGACAAGAATAAAGTCATGATAATTAAATCCAAAAATATCAACCATGATAATTTTATTTATGATAACAATTACTTGGAGAAGGTTTCTTCATACAAATATTTAGGTATTGACATTAATCATTAACTCAACTGGAATTATAGCATTGAGAAAATGATTATTAGGGGCTAGAAACCTTACTAGAAACTTGAAAATAGTTGTAAGCTGACTGATATTTAGGTTTGGAGTAAAAAAAAGTTCCTCTTTGAGACTCTCGGCACCCCTGTTATTTCATATGGTTGTGAGATTTGGGGTTGTAGTATATCTAGAGAATCATGGAGGAAGATTAAGTTGATCCAAAAACAATTTATAGTCTACAACATCAAGATTAAAGGAAATACTCCCTATCCTATCCTCTTGATTGAAGCTATCATTTCCCCCATTGAAATCATGACAATGTTTAGGTATTTGATGTATAAGAAGAAGCTTTACAACATGGAAGCCAAGAGGTTCCCAAAAATTTGCTTCTAACTCTAGCCAAAATCCCCACATTCGACTCAAGCAAAGATGGCACAAGGATCCCAGTCTTGGCTCGACCATTGGAGGATAAAGGAGAAGATTATCTTGGAGAAGAAGGATAGTATTAAAAATACTATTACTTCCAAATTCAAGGATAAGTTGTGGGACGATAAGGAGTTAGAGGGGAAAATAAAGCTATCAACCCCACTCTTGCTAATCAGAATTATCTTTTTTGTCTTGATTAGTGCTGAGAAAAAGATGAACATTGCAAAGATAAGAACTAATTCTCATGAGCTTCAAAGTTAGACCGAGCGTTAGTTCATTCCCAAAACACCTTGCGATGAAGGAATTTATCTCCTTTGTGGTACTAAGAGGGTTAAAGATGGAAAACAGTTTCTCTTGGATTTCCTAGCTCTTACTCACATCCACTCACAATTCCAAAGCATTTTCCGCACTACCAACCATCTTGACAGGCTAAGTCAACAAAACTATGGCGATCTAGGAATTTTTTTTTCTCTTCTTTTTAATATTAAAGAGTCTCACCACCACCTTCATCAATTTACTATTATTAATAAAAAAATCATATTTTATTATAATAAATTCCAAATGTTAAAAAAAATATTTATAATTATTTGTAATAATTCATTTTTTATTTATACATTTTTATATTTCATTTTTTTTAATTTCTTATTAATATATACTTAAACATATTTATAATTAACAATATATTTGAATATATTTACAATTATATTCTTGTTATTGGTAAAAATAATTGAATAAATAAATAAGAAAAATAACAATTATTCCTTTTAATTATTTAAATTAAATTTAATTATTAAAAAATTCAAATAAATAAATAATATATGTAATTTATAATATATTATAAATTAGCCCCAAGGGATAGCTCAATTGGTCGAGTTCCCGTTGCTAAGTACTTTCCTAGTTGGAAGGTCACAAGGTCAAATCTCCTCGACGCCCTCGGGGTTAGGCATGTTAAGATTAGCTGACGGGCAGATCCCTTCGAGTGGATCTGCCCCGATATTTCTCGTGGATGAAAAGAGCCCCAAGGGATAACTCAATTGGTCGAGTTCCCGTTGCTAAGTACTTTCCCAGTTGGAAGGTCACGGGGTCAAATCTCCTCGACGCCCTCGGGGTTAGGCCTGTTAAGATTGGCCGATGGGCAGATCCCTTCGGGTGGATCTGCCCCGATATTTCTCGTGGATGTAGCGACCACTCAGTGATCATGAACCAAAGCTTAATATATATATATATATATATATATATATATATATATATATATTAGTAATATAAGCTCGAGAGTTGGTTTAATTATTTGAGTCCTCATCATTAAGAGCACTTTTACTATTGAGAGGTTATGAATTCAATTTTCTCAACATTCACTTCACAATTGGACTGAGAAGTAATCTCTTTGAGTAAATCTACCTCTCCATATCAATATATATATATATATATATAATTTTTCATATATTTTATTAACATTATATTTAAAAAAATAAAAAATAAACTACAGGTTAACCTCTTTTTAATTTTCATAAAAAATAATGTAAGTAAGAAATATGAAAACATTGAGATTGCTCCATGTACACATTTTTTCTTTCTTTTCTGTTTAGCTGAATATATAACTACGGATTTAATTGGATAAGGACAAATCCCGAACTAACAGCTTTGGCATATTGAAGTATAGGTGACCTTTCTTTGAATCTTTTGTCTCGTCCTTGTAAGTTGAGAGGATGTCTTTTCTCTTTGGTCATCTATATCCATTTCATTCGTTGATGTGATTTTAGTGGAGGGGACCATGAGAATTATTTAACTTAGGCATAAAGATTAGTTATTTTTTTTCATTTAGTATGTCTTGAAGTTCCAATTTAAGAGTGTTTTTGGATCTTCTTTAATCATATTTGTATCCTCTTCAATAGCATCTCTATCAGAACCTAAAATGGGTATTTGGATCCTCTTTAATCATATTTGTATCATTCTCAATAGCATCTCTATCATAAAGTATGATAGATTCTTTTCACATGACTATTAGCTTAAATGTTTTTGGTTTTGTTCTTTTGGATATCTGATTTGTATCATTTAGTTAGTTTGAATGCCTTGTTTTTTGTTTTGTTCTTTTGGATATCTGATTTGTATCATTTAGTTAGGTTGAATGCTTTTAATTTATTTTATTATTTTTCACTATTTAATGAAATGCATTTTTTTATTTAAACTTGTTAGAGTTAATATGTCCTTCTTTTCTTAGCAAACATTACATTTGAAATTAGCCTTATTAATTAGTATATTTAAAAAAATTTAATATAAAAGTAAAAGTATTTTATTCTGGATAGAAAAGTTAAAGAATATTTTGCAATGTAATATGAGTGAGATTTATAGTTTAAAAGTGTAAAAATCCTAGGAAGTTTTAGAGGAAATTCTGAATTTATAAAATTAAAAAAATAATATGATTCTTTTGAAAGACTAGAATTTCTACTTATAATTTTTTATGGATTTCTTGATGCTAGAACTCCATTCTAAATGTTCCTACAAAGGATGAATTTTTCTTATGGAAGACAAAGAGTTTGAGGTTAAGTGTACCACAAATGGGAAAACTAAATACATTGAAGGCCACCAATCTAAAAAATAAAATAGAAGGATTGTTCCTCATCCGTCACATACGTAATATCTTCATTTTAATAGTGAAACAATGCTTCATTAAACCCTACATGTGAAGCCTCGTTGTACCTATAATTAATAGTGTGGATAAAAATGTTCCCTCCAAGGATAAAACCATTATGATTAGCCCCATTTTATCCAAGTTGTATAAAATTGTTTTTGGAAAAGAAGATTACCCTATGGCTAGAAAGCGATGAAAAATGTTAAAGGCCAAGCCAATTTTAGGCAATATCATTTAAATGTAAATCACATTGTTACTCTTAGGATCATTGCAAAGGAGTGCCAAAATAATAAAACTAATTTCCTATGTTATTTCATTGACTTCATAAAATATTTTAGCATGATATTGAAGACAAACTTTTGAAATAGGTTGGAAGAGATAAAGGTACATTCTGAGTTGATGATTGTTATGACAAGGTAGTATGAGAATGTTTTTGTCAAGTTTAAGAACACTAAGGGCTAGTCAAAATAAATTAATTGCGATAATAGATTCAATAATGACTATCCCTTGTGCCCTACCCTTTTTGACACATACATTGATTAGTTAGAAAATTGTTTTGAAGACACGGGTTATGTTGGCCCAACTATGGTTAGTATAGTCATCACTCTTCTTCTTTATGTTGATGATACTATTCTTATAGTAAGGAATCCCTGTGATCATGGGAAGAAACTAAAAATTGTCAATATTTGTACTCCAATATGGGTATGACTAGTAATAATAATAAAAAATCTCATGATAATTAAATCCAAAAAGATCACCTATGATACTTCTCTATATGACAACAACAAATTGGAGAAAGTTACTTCATACCATAATATCTCATAATTGATATTCATCACAAATTCAAATATAAATATAACATTGAGATATGGATAAATAGAGGGTTGAAAGCTTATTATGGGCTTGAAAAAAATTATAAATCAATGAATCTTTGGATATGGGTTGATTAAAAAATAATTCCTTATATAGACTTTCGTTACTCCTTTTATTCTACATGGATGTGAGGCTTATGGATGTTGTATCTCTAGATTGCTATGGACTAAGATAAAATAGATCCAAAATAATTTTCTAACATACAATCTCAAAATTAAAAGAAATACAACCTATCCTATCTTCTTTATAAAAGCTATCATTTCCCCCATTGAGAGCATGCTATGACTAGGTACCTAATGTATAAGAACAAGTCAAACATCATCAAAGACAAGAGACTATTAGAATTTACAATTATATTAAGAGGTGGGGTGTATCATTATAATGACAATTTTTACTTATTTAAACATTCAAACATCGCAAAACATCAATCTCACAAACTAAAGAAGTAACACAAGACATACATGGAAATCCTTATGGGAGAAAAAAAAAATGTTTATATGAAAGATATTGTAAGCACCAACATACAGGAGACACCAATCCCCTTTGCTTCTTTGTATTCTCTACAACCTATAGGAGACACCAATCCCCTTTGCTTCTTTGTAGAAACCAACCTATAGGAAACATCAATTCCCTTTGCTTCTTTGTAGGAACCCACCTAAAAGAAACACCAATCCCCACTGCTACAATATTTGTAGGTTCCAATCTACATGAGACACCAATCCCCATTGCTGCAAATATTTATAGGCACAACCTACTTCTCTGAATCTATGTTCCTCTTCACAATGTTTGTTAGCAACTTCTTCTCTCATGAAGTCGTCTTGATACTTCTACCTTCACTAGGTATATTAGTTTCTTGTTCCTTCACCAAGTCGACCTACTGCTTCTTCCTTCATCAAGTCTACTTTTCTCAAAACTTGTTCCTTTTGGATTTTTCTCAATAATGAACTTCCACAACATTTCACATATCCAATTTTTCAAATATGGTTATGAAATTTCTACCACAGGTACCCATAGATCCCTTTTCTACCCCCTCTATTTTTCAAAACCTAAAACATCTCAAAAGGAAAGTTATAACAAAAATCCCAAGCTAACTTAATTGATGCATGTTTTAGGAACACTCAAGAACACTAACTTCCTCGGATATAAACACTAACTTCCTCAGATAATATATTCAAAAATACAGGGAAACAAGGTTTGAAAGTTCTACTATAAGTATGTTGAGATATTTTTTATGCCTTCTCTATATTTAAAATTATGAAACATCATAGAAAGAAAGTTATAGAGAAAATACCAAGTTGACTTGTTTGAAGTAGATTTTATGAGCATTCAGGATGCCTAACTTTCTTAGTCCACATCTCTAAAATTATAGCAAACCAAGGTGTGAAATTTTAATCATGGGTACATGAAGATATTCTATCTCTATCCTCCACATTTTACATTCCAAAAAACCCAAGAATAAAACTAATAGAAAAAATACCAAGCTAACATGTTTGAAGAAGATTTAAGTAGCATTCATGAGGCATAACTTCCTTAGAGCATATCTTTGGAATTATTGAAAAACCAAGGTCTAAAATTTTAACCACTATATGAAGAAATGATCTCTATTTCCTCCAAGTTTCACAATATGAATAATTCCAGAAGAAAATTTATAAATAAAATTCAAATGTGACCAGTTCACCCCACAAATCACATTTTTCTTTCACCTTTAAACCCCAAGAATCACCCCAAAAATTATTCTTCATATCCTATTGCAACCTCAAACCTTTTATTGCTTGTATTATTTTTGAAATGTGCTCAAATTACATTTAATTACAGTGTTTTCACATTCACTTATGGAGTTGACTTGTAAAACTAGTTTGGTTAGCCTGCTTGTACTTTGGTTGGGTCATGCTAACAAAATATTTCATATCTCTTCATTCCTATGGAATTACAGGGAGTGCCATATACCATTGGAAAGGTATTGAATATTATTTCCAACCATAGATCATATCCTAACATTTGAGCTAGATAATTGGAGTTAAAATTCCTCCGAGATAGGGTATCCAAATAGGGCATCAAAAGTCCAAAAAAAATATATCCAACAATATTCATTTTCCAATCTTTATCTTCAACACATGTAGTCTTCCCTTGTATTTGAAATCAATGACAACAATATTTCCAATAGAGACTTCCTAAAATTGCTTCAAACTCTATGCAAAACCACCTTCAACTCAAGCTAGGATGACATAAGGATGTCAATCTTAGCTAAACCATTGAGGAATAAAGGAAGAAATCATATTGCATAAGAATAATATCAAAAATGTTATTACATCAAAACATACAGAGAATTTATGCTGTAATAAAAAGCCAAAGGAAAAAAGGGAAATTAAAATATTATAAGGACATAATTACTCTATAAAATTAAAACTATCTCTATGTTTTGACTATTGTAAAGAAGAAAAATGATAATGCTAAAATAAAATAATTTTTTATGAGGTCTACAATGAAAGTGAGCATTGATCAATCCCAAAATCATTATGGGATAAAAGAGCCACCTTTGTGATACTTAAAGGATTGAAGATGAAAAACATGTTACCCTATATTTTCCAGTATATACCTAAATTAGCTATTAGTTTCAAACATTTGGCACACTACCAACATTTCTAACCTTTTAATTTAGAAAAATTATGGTGATATTGAAATTCTTCTCTTAATATTCTTCAAATAGGAAAATAAAATTATAGAAAATTCCAAATTATCTCTTATATTCTTAAAATGTGACCAACAAATTTCATGCTCACTAAAGTAAAATAATAATATATTTCAATAGACATAATGATTTTCATCAACATGAATAACATATACTTAATCTAAAATAAATAGATACACCCACCAAAATCAAAGCATTTACAATAAATATGTATAGGTCATAAATATTTTATAATATTAAAAAAAAATCTCATTATTAAAACCATATTTAACATCAACTAATAAAGTTATAGATTATGATTCATATAATTAATTCTTAAATTTTTTAATTTAACAAGTTAAATTTGGAAAATAAATTTAGAAATGATGATCCATCATATTTCTTTTATATTAAAGTGGAAATTTAATTATTAACTATATTAATTATGTATATGGAATAATTTAATCACATAAATAATAAATAATAAAATAATAATTATCTTTCATCACTATTTTATTATTTGTAAACAATTAAATTAAATTATAATTATAATTATAATTATATATATATATATATATATATATATATATTGATATTAAGTAAACACGGTAAGCCAATTTTTTATAAAGATATTCTTTATGATGTTAGGAATTCTAGAAAAGTTCACTGGTATAGTATTGGAAATATTAGCTATGTTTTTTTCAAAAAAATATAATATAGCATCAAATAGTTCAAAAGTGGGTGAGCATTCCTAGACAAAGTTGAATATGAAAAATTCAATTCAACCATGTGCGCGTATGGGGAAATATGACCAATGATGAAAACCATCCCTTGGTCTCTCTAGACTAATCACTTCTTCTAGGAATCTCATCAGCTAAAAAAACAAAATCGAGACAATCCATAGACAGGGTTGAATCAGTGTCCTAGATGGGTATTGTATCAAAGTCAAATTCCTCTGCCCTGGTAAGGGTTGGAACATAGTCTATGGCACTATCAACAATAGCTTGATAAGAAATCTTGGTTATAGAAAAAGGAATAACCATTCCTATGAATTGACCTTCTTTAATTGTGGTAGAAGGAGAAAGCAAAAATCCAAGGATCCTCAAAATGATTGGTATGGAAGGAATAATTTCAAGAGACTTGCATGGAAGTCACAAAAATGGTGTTAATAGGCATTACTAAGGGAGGGAAATATAAATGACCCATTAACAATAAGTACATTCCTATCCCTAAGTTCTCAAAAGGTTTCTAAGAATTTATTACCAATGGAATAGTGGAATTTGGCATAAAATTTGTGTCGATGTGGCTATAATCCAACCAATCTATAACAACAATCCTCTCTTAGTGAGGGAAGCATAATATGTAGAAAAGAGTCAAAATGATGGATTGAATCACGTATACCCAATTATGCCCCAGGAAAAGTTTGTAGTCAAGTTTTGTGTTGACTACATCCACCTCCACATTGACAATATTCCCACCTACTCCAACAGGAAAGGAAAGAATTACCCCATGAGACCTATGTGAATGACCATCAAATGTCTTTAAAATAGTTGTAGACAAAACCAACTTTGGAGACCCAATAAATTTCCAACATGGAATTTCCATAACACATGTGATGCTCCATCATCAACCATCGTTCAAAATATATTCATCTTACAATACATGGCCTCAATATGGAAAGCAATATGGTGAGGGAGTACAGGTTTTATATTAGCAATATGAAATGTAATTACTTGAGAGCTATTGGGGTCAACCACTTTGATCATGGTGAGAAATGTTCTCCTTTATGTGGGATACAACTAGAGCACCTCTAACATCAACATAGTATAAGGGGCTTAGACTAGATCTTCCACAATGGAATGATTTTGAGTAGCCCTAGAATTGGGATTATAAGTCAAGAATTTACAAATCCTTTCAACATCTATGGTATAGACTTAACCATAGGTCTCTCTATATGAATAAGTTCTGATGGATTGGAGATTTTCTTAGCCTTAGAAGACTTAAGGTCTCCATAATCACATGCTCAATTTGATAAATCAACTTGAGAATTAACCATATAAACATTCAATGGATGATCCCCCCTCTTTGAAATTAAGCTGCTTGTATCCTTGTTGGGTTCTAGGGCTAGAAGTAGCACTAGCAAGAAGTTGTTGACCCTAGAGGAAAGGGTTGTTGAGCACAGGCTGTGAATTAGATGAGGCATGCTATGCCAATAAGTGTTGAGAATGCTAAATATTAGGGATAATATGGGTCATGTAATCACCCTTACAAAGCTTGCAACAAAACTTAACCATTTTCTTATATTCCATATTTCCCTCCCCAATTTTACCGCTAGGCTTAGCTACACTATTTTTTCCCTTTGTAGTATTTTGTTACCTCAACATTTCTTCCTCCCTATATATTGTTGGTTTCTTTTGGGGGTCGAAGAATGGACTGCATTGCCTACAAATGACTATGATCAAGAAGGAGAAAGAAACTGATCTTACCTGGTAGATGTTGAATTTAAGGGCATATGCTGCAATTTATTACAAAGAAACCTAGTTATGTTAGAATCAAGTAACCTCACCACATAATTAGAGTTGGGTACCAGTTTTAGATTAGCTAATTCCACTTGGGTCTTGGCACATCAAGTAAGATATCATAAAGTAAACCGGAATGAGAACAAATTAGGTCCAACTTCTAGGCCCTAAATATAGTTTTATCTTTCATGTAAACCCTCGAAAGGGACACATATTTCAAAATCAGTGGTTGAAGTTAATTTCTAAGGAACCATTCAAGAAAAAATTCATTGGGAATTATTTCTTTAATAATCCTCTTTCTTCTCCTCCATTCTTGAATATGGTAATATATTTGAGTGGATTTGTCTTTTTTAAAGTTAAGCAACAACTTAATCCTAGTATCATACCTCACAGACAACTAAAAATGGTTCAAGAATATTGTTTCCAAATCTTTACATGTATAAAATGATCCCCCCTTTATATCTATGTACCACTTAGCTACATTCCTAGTTACGGTGCATTGAAAAAATCTCAATTTGATTCAATCATTAATCAAAGAGTTTAAGGAACATAAAAAATGAAATGTGGCAATATGATCTGAAAGGGTCCTCTCATAGTTATCTTGGAATTTCAGGATATTTGAAGAAATTTTGGTGGGGATATGTGATCAATTTTGGTCATACCAAATTGGGTCATTCATCAACATTGGTAGATCTGGCAAATTCAAAGTTGCCAAAAATAGTAAATGCCATTGAGCCACGAGGTTCAACCCCTAGAAGAAAAGGATCTTGGCTAACCGTAACAAGGAAACAAATAACTTGTATTTTGACTAAAACTAGGTTGTCAGAAGTTGTTCATAGAAAATCCCATATTAAAGTTAAAATATTGAGGTTTGGGACTAATCCGAGAAAATTATCTACTCACTGAAGTACCTTGAGATGAAGAGGGATTTCCCCTTATCGAAATACCATATGAAGAGGACACATCTTGATAAGGGTTCCATGCATTTGGAAAAGGAATAAAACTTGTCAACATACTAGTAGAAGGGAAGGCATTCCTTCCCCACTGACTAAACACCAGAAAAGGGATTCCACCATCAACCAATTTGAAGATGGGAATGCTCATCCATCTTGTCATGAAAGTCCTTGGAAAGTATTGAATATGGGATGTGTTATGTGGACTTATCCCTCTTGTGGACAAGAACTATCTCCCTAGGCTTCAAAGAACCATAGTAACAAACAAACATGAACTGCTACCTTTCTCTAGACTCTGATTGACTGAAATGAAATAGAATGATAGAGGCCTCTGAAATAAAATGATTGATGAAGTCCCTAAAATATTTTTACCATTTTCTCCTCGTTTCTATAGATGTCCTCTCATCGGTCTCGAAAGCTTCTCTATAATGTCTTGAAATAGATCTGCAAAGACAGAAAGAAACAAGAGATCAAAGAATACAACATACAATTAAGGATATAAATGGAATAATTAACCAATTATATATCATAAACTGATCAATTATGCAATCGAAATATAAGTAGGTGATCAAGGAATCTTAAAAATAAATTCAATGAAGATGTAATTGAGAAAGGACAATTGCTTTTATATCCATAAAACTAAATAAAATCCTTACAACCATCTCCCTTGTAAGAAAAGCCTTGATGTTGCAAGTCCCTTCTAAAATCTCCAACCCTCTATCTTGCAAGAAAAGTCTTCCAACCTAATGTCAACAACATAAACCTACTTCCAACAGTCCTCTCCTAATCCTCAGACCTGTAGTTGCTTTATAGGCCAAGAATAGCAAGCTTTGGATGCGTTATCCAAGGGATGAGATCCACTATTAGTGGGATAGAGGTTCCACAAAGGAAGGGGAGTTACTCCATGATGGGAGGGATCAGTATTGAATAGGCACCCATTCGAAGCTTTTTGGTTGGGATAGATGCTACCAACAATGCTTATAGACTTCAATTTTTATTTTTACATACTTTAAATCATGTTCGTAGGTCACAGTGTAAGACAAAGTGTACTTATGTGCAACTATTAATGGTATTCTCTTCGTATGCACAAAAATCAACTAGGGAACTATGCAAGTAACAAAAATAAAGGTTTTGTACCATAGGATCTAGAAATTCCACTTTCTTGGGAATGTTTTAGATTCAAACTGTGCAGGAGAATGATCTCAGACATATTTGTGGATAGTGAGAGATCCAAACCAATGATCATTTACCTAATGCGACAACATGACATGTAACAGGAGGAAAAATAGGAAATGGAAAAGGTCCATTCCCTAATTATGTTTTCACGGTGGGAACATATACATCTCCAAATGAAATTCCCTATAAGGGGAATGAAGAACTTTCCATGGTTGGCATGGATGATGGGATGGTGGACAAGAATACATACAAGATTGTGGAAATTCTAACTGAGGCATCCCAAAAGAGAAGTCACGAGCGTATGAAGTAGAAGGTTGGGTGTTCCCACTTAGAAAAAGAGTGGAAGTAGAGATAGTAGCTATTGAAAATGCTTGAGAAGCAGAGATAGTGGAGAAATAAGGAAATGTTCCTCCCCCACTAACAATAGAATACAATGTGTGAACACATGTAGATTCGGTAGTTGTACTAGTGTTTCTCACATTGGCCATCATGAAAGAAGGAGAGGAGAGAGGATTAATTTGAACCAATGACGTTACAAAATATGCAATAAGAGGATGGTCCCCTATAAGGGGATTTATGTTAAGCCCAAAATTATCTAGTATATTCTGAACTAAAACAACTTCTAAGTCTTCTAAAGACCTAGACTAAAATAGAATTTGAGTTGGAAGATGACTATCGAAATCATAAAGAAACCCTTATGCTTTGAGCTCATCCTCTAGCTATGATCCCTATGAGAGATGGTTTAGTTTTGGAGCATGAAGTTGAAGTGGATAACAAACTAGAAAAATATTGCCTATGCCTTTTGCTTGAAGGCTCAACACTGATGGGGGAAATCCCATGAAGCCTCCTAGATTAGTGAATTGTTCAGTCAACCAATTTTGAAAAAAGAAAATAAAAAAGTACCAATCACTTTAAGGAAATATAGGAGAAAATAACACTAAACTAAAATGATCTAGAAGATATTAAATAAGAAAACAAATTTCGAGTATTTCCACTCTTGGTAATTATGGACAGACACCAAAATATAAGAAAGTAGATAAGTGGCATTTTGAAGGTAATTTTGGGATGTTCGGGGTTAAATTCATGCTGGGAAATGTAAAAAAAATAGTTACATTAACCTCTTGAAAATAGCTTTCACTGGTACAAGTACCCTCACTTTGCAAGGCACCCTCCATGAGCACTACAATAGTGATAAAATGTTTTCCTCATGTATCGGAGGTTTTCCCCCCTACAATCACTTAGGAAGTCCCAGTTGTAGAAATTCCTTGTAGATTCAAACTACATATTGTAAAATAATAAAACAATTGACTTGAATCTACTTACCCATCAGTGGAAACAATAAAAGATCGATTAAATCACAAAGAATAAAAGGGAAAGAATTCAATCACACATAACACAATAGTTTCCTGAAGAAAGCCACAACTAAAAGACCTCTACTATTTGAATATTGCATTAATCAGAAAATATGAGAAGATTACAATGCTTTGTTCAAACCTGAGCAACCTCTGCACTATATTAATCTATCTCACTACTTCCCAAACAAGCTCAAGTCAATACTTTGAAAATTTTGCTGACTGCCAAGATCTTATTTCCTTGTGCAGTTTCCTAGGGAATTAACCCATATTTAATTGGAAAATTCCTCAATTTTTTAATTGCACAATCCTCATAGGGCTTCCTATGATTGCATGCACCACATGTACAATTCAGATGATTATACAAAGAATAGTGCATTGTCCCTAAACTCCAATCTCAACTAGGTCTTTCTCTGATCGAACATGCATTAGTTAATTATGAGTGAATATTAAGTTTACTGGTTAATCACTACTGGTTACAAACCACTACTGCAGGTTACACCCCAATACTGGATCTCCCACTAATTCCTCCATCAGTTGGAACTAGTTTAACTTACTTTAACTCAGTTATGCTGAATGAAATAATTAGAACTCAAAATAAACTTAACCAGGGCTCCTAAAAGGTAGGAACCACTCTACATGACTCAAGTTAGACCCTCAACTTGAATTAACTAAGCCAACTAAGTCAAATTAACTTAGTTAACTATTACAAGTTGTCATGAGATGTGGAATTACAATTTAATTCCTAATTTAAGTCAAGGACAAAATTAAATTAGGATTTTCTTTCTTGATCTACTATTTTTAACATTTCTTGTTGCTATTTTCAACACACTCTCTCAACAATAAATGAATTCAACTCTATCTAAATATGGAACCTTTGGAATGTTCTGCATGTAACTATTGTCACTGTTGTTGTTGCTACTACAACTAAAAAGAATCCAAACAAAATAAATTGAATCAACTATGTTTTCAACTTTCTACTAGGAAAACTATGTTGCTCCTAAATTTGTTACTGATCATCCTGCTCTGTTATCAACACTTCTCTACACTCTTTAGTATATGACTGACACTGATCCTCCTGCTACTAAATACTATGGGTCCCCCATAGCAAGGTAATGATCCATGAGATAGAAAACACCTCAATGGATCCTACCCAATTTCTGAAACTCTTGGACTAAGGTTTCATATTGCCCCACCTCACACCTAGAGGTATGGTTGTATGTGCTCCTTCTTCCCAATTGGCATGAAATTCCCTCCTATTGGAGGTCTTTGCACTAGTGTATGTCTCCACTCAATCTCCTCTCTACTTCTCTAATTATGGGTACACCACAACTTGCTAAGGCTACTTCTGAGGTTGCATGTTGAGAGGTAATTTATGCTCCCTCTCAAATAGCAAGTCTCTAACCTTTGCCATGGTAATAGAGGATTTGCATTAATATTGTACCTCAAGTGCATACAGGTTCTTGAATCGCACACTGATTTGTTTCACTTGTCTCATGGCGATGTTTCTAAGGAAAACCTTTCCTTTGCTAAAAATCACATCATAGCCACTATCTTCCAATACCGTGATGGAAAAAAGAATCTTCTTTAGTCATGGAACATACATCACATTTGTGAGTCTGAGAGGGGAGCCAAACTCCCTTTGAAAAGTAACTGTATCAATGTCAGTCACACTATACCTCCCATCATCTCCAAATTTTATGTTCTTCTTTAGATCTTTCTCCTCAAAGTCAATGAAGAGATCTCTATTTCCCATCATATGGAACGATGCACCACTGTCGAGATACCACATGATTCCCATTACAGTTCTTTCCATGCATGAAATGAGAGTGAAATCAAGTTCAAATTTTGAAGCTAGAGCTTCACCTGCTACTGCTACTACATGCTCATTTTTGCTTGCTTTCTTCTGTGGGAATTTCATGGCATAGCACCCAAACTCGTGATAGGGAAAACACTTTATGTTAGACAAGTCCTTCTTCTTTCTGACCTCCTTGCCTTGGGACTTATTTCCCTTGGATTTCATTTTCTTTTTGACTAATGCAAAGTCCTCTTCCACTTCTTTAGATGAGGTCCTATCTCTGGTGTTCCGCCAAAACTCTTCTTGCACCAAGTTGGACCACAACCGCTCCCACTATGGTATATTCTCCACTCCATTAACTGATTCATGGTAATTGTGCCAACTATTGGGAAGGCCTAGAAGTTCTAGGCATGGCAGATCGTATTTAGGAACTATAACACTGACACTTCCAAGCTCATCGTGACGTTGGGTGAACTTGGTCAAGTATCTTGGTACTATGTCGCCCTTCTCCATCTTGATTTTTATGAGCTTGTCCTTCAGCGCCAGGATCTTGCGATCACTACTAATCTGTCACAGGTCAATAAAGGTCTTCGACATTGTAAATTGATTTTCCTTACCATGGAGGTTCGAGACAATATGATCTTGAACTACTTCTAGGATAATCCTTCTTGGCTTTGCCAGACACTTTCTCCACTTTTCTAGATCCTGAGAATTAGTTGGCTTAGGAATATCTTTGTCTATGAATTTCTTAAGCTTTTTGTCTTCCAACACTACCTCCATTCTGTCCTTCCAAGTAATATAGTTTGAACTACCTTGAGGAGCATACTCGAGTCTCAATCTATAGAATGACATCCTGTTGGCTCTAAAGTATGATACTACAAATTCGATTTCTCCTATAAAAGACAAACTCATATTCTCCTCTTCTATAGTGATTTCATCTCTTATACCATGTAAATATTTCTACAAATCTAGCTCTGATACCATGTAGAAAATCCTTGTAGATTCAAACTGTATATTGGAATATGCTAAAATAATTTACCTAAATCTACTCTACTGATCAGCGGAAACAATAAACGATCGATGACATCATGGAGCATAAAAGAAAAGAATTCAATCATACATAACACAATAATTTCTTGTGTATTTCATTAATAAGAAAATATGAGAAGATTACAAATCTTTGCTCAAACCCAAGCAACCTTTTCACTATCTCAATCTATCACATTACTTCACAGACAATCTCAAACCAATACTTAGCCAATTCTGCTACCTTCCAAGCTCCTTTTTCATTGTGTAATTTCCTAGGGAATTATCCCATATTTAATTGGGAAATTCCTCAATGATTAATTATGCAATCCTCATAGGCCTTCCTCTGATTGCATTCACCACTTGTAAAATTTAGATGATTATACAACTGATAATACATCGTCCCTGAACTCCAACATCAACTCGGGCTTTCTATGATATGACATGCATGAGTTAATTATGAGTGAAAATTCAGTTTACTGGATGATCACTGTTGGTTACACCCCACTATTGCAGGTTACACCCCACTACTAGATCTCCCATTAATTCCTCCATCAGTTCGACCTAGTTTAACTGACTTTAACTCAGTTAAACTCAATTAAATAATTACAACTCAAAATAAACTCAAGCAGGGATCTTAAAAAGTAGGAACCACTCTACATGAATCAATTTAGACCCTCAACTTGACTTAACTAAGCCAACTATGTCAAATTAAATTAGTTAACTATTACAAGTTGTCATGATATGTGGAATTACAATTTAATTCCTAATTTAATTCAAGGACAACATTAAATTAAGATTTTCTTTCTTGATGTTATTTTTAACATTTCCTGTTACTATTTTCAACGCTCCTTCTCAACAAGAAAGGAATTCAAATCTATCCTGATCTGATACCTTTGGAATGTTTTGCATGCAATTCTTGTCATTGTTGTTGTTTCTACTACAAAATTTGCAACCAAAAAGCATCCAAACAAAATAAACTGAATCAAATGTGTCTGCAAATTTCTACTGGGAAAATTATGCTGGTGTTGACTCTACTATTGAGTCTCTTGCTCTACTGGCAACACTTCTCTACACTCCTCAGTATCTGACTGACATTAATCCTCATACTACTAAATATTTTGGGCCCCCCCAGCAAGGTAATGATCCATGAGACAAAAAACACCTCAATGGATCCTACCCAATTTATCAAAATCTTGGACTAAGGTTTCATATCGCCCCACCTCACACCTAGAAATATGGCTACATGTGCTACTTATTCCCACTTGGCTAGAAATTTCCCCCTACCAGAGGTCTCTTCTTGATTGGATGTCTCCACTCGGTCTCCTCTCTGCTTCTCCAATTATGGTTGCTCCACAACTTGCTAAGGTTGCTTCTCAAGTTGCATGTTGAGAGGTAATTTTTTCTCCCTCTATACCACCAAGTCTCTATCGTTTTCCTTTATCCTCAATGATTTGCATCCGTATTGTACCTCAAGTGCATACAAGTTCTTGAATCACACACCGATATGTTTCACCTGTCCTGTGTCGATGTGTCTTAGGAAAATATTTCCTTTGCTAAAAATCACATCGTAGCCACAGTCTTCCAATATCATGATGGAAACAAGATTATTCTTTAATACTAGAAAATACATCACATCTGTGAGTCTAAGAGGGGATCCGGACTCCCTCTGAAAAGTAAGTGTACCGATGACAGTCACGCTATATGTCCCATCATCTCCAAACTCTATGTTCTACTTGAGGTGTTTCTCCTCCAAGTCACTGAAGAGATCCCTATTCCCCTTCATATGGAATGAGGAACCTCTTTCGAGATACCACATGCTTCACATTACAATATTTTCCATGCATGCAATGAGAGTGAAATAAAGTTCAAATTATGAAGCTAGATCTTCACCTATTGCTGATACTGCAGGATCCTTCTTGCTTGCTTTCTTCTATGGGAATTTCATAGCATAGCGCTCGAACTCGTGATATTGAAAACACTTGATGTTTGACAAGACCTTCTTCTTTCCGCCCTCCTCACCTTGATACTTATTTCCCTGGTGTTTATTTTCCTTTCTGACTAATGCAAATTCCTCTTCCACTTCTTTGGATGAGGTCTCATCTCTGGTGCTCCATTGAATCTCTTCTTACACGAAGTCAGACCAAAAACACTCCCACTATGGTAGCTTCTTCATCGCATTCACTAAGTCCTGGAAATTGTGCCAGCTCTTGGGAAGGCCTAGAAGTGCTAGGCTCACCAAATCGTCTTCAACAACTATAACAATGACACTTACAAGCTCATCCAGACATTGGGTGAACTTGGTCAAGTAATTCAGTGTTGTGTCACCATTCTATATCATGATTTTTCTGAGCTTTTTCTTCAGTGCAGATTCTTGTGGTTACTGTTGTTTTGAAATAGGTCTGTCAAGGCCTTCCACATTGGAAAATTAAGTTTCCATACCATGGAGGTTCAAGACAATATGATCTTGAACTCATTCTAAGATAATCCTTCTTGCCTTTGCCACACACTTTCAACACTTTGCCATATCTTGAGCATTAGTTGGCTTAGGAATATCTTTGTCTATAAATTCCTTAAGCTCATTGTCTTCCAACATTTCCTCCATCCTATCCTTCGAAGCAATATAGTTCGAACTACCCTCAAGGCATATTCCAGTATCAATCTATAGAATAAAATCCTGTTGGCTCAATAAGTATGATACTACAAATTCAATTTCTACTTCAAAAGAGAAACTTGTATTCTCCTCTTCTATAATGATTTCATCTCTGATACCATGTAAATATTTCTACAAATCTAGCTCCAATAGCATGTAGAAATTTCTACAAATCTAACTCTGATACCATGTAGAAATTCCTTGTAGATTGAAACTGCAGATTGTAATATGCTAAAACAATTGACTTTCATCTACTCTACTCATAAACAGAAACAATAAACGATCGATGAAATCAAGAAGCATAAAAGAGAAAGAATTCAATCACACATAACACAATAATTTCCTTGGGAAAGCCACAACTAAGAAACCCCTGCTATCTATATATTGCATTACTCAAAAAATATGAGAAGATTACAATGCTTTTGTCAAACCCGAGCAACCTCTACACTATCTAAATCTGTCTCACTTCTTCCTAGACAATCTTAAGCCAATACTTAGTCAATTATGTTGCCTTCCAAGATCTTATTTCCTTGTGAAATTTCCTAGGGAATTAGCCCATATTTAATTAGGAAATTCCTCAATTATAAATTGTGCAATCCTTATAGGCTTTCCTTTGATTGCATCCACCACCTGTACAATTTGGATGATTATACAACTGATAGTACATTGTCCCTAAACTCAAATCTCAACTGGTTCTTTCTCTAATTTGAAATGCATGAGTTAATTATGAGTGAATATTTAGTTCACTAGTTGATCACTGCTCGTTACACCCCATTACTAGATCTCCCAATAATTCCTCCATTAGTTGGAACTAGTTTAACTAACTTTAGCTTAGTTAAACTAAATTAAATAATTACAACTCAAAATAAACTCAACTAGGGCTCCTAAAAAGTAGTAACCACTCTACATGACTCATTAGACCTAATTGGGGACAATTTTTCCAAATTTTGGATGCAAAGGAAAATCATGGATATGTGGACCACGTAGACATGTATAAATACCACCATCAATTGGTTTGGGTGGTTATGCCAAAGGCTACAATAGGTGGTTTTTTATTCTAACTTGTTGTTACACAATATTTTAACACACCTCCTGTACTTCCTTGTGACATACCCTGAAGTGCCCGAAACATGACCATTATTTAGTGTACTCATTCATATATGCAGCTCAGATCCTCCCTAAGACATTAATTGGAAAATTCCTTGAGCTTCCCCTGAAAGAAGTATCTCTTAAACCCTAATTTGAGAGTCATCGCTTTTATGAGACTAAAAGCTACCATGTAGATCTACATTGATTATGTAATGTACTAAAGCAAAATACATCTACTTCTACAATCAAACTTGCAGAAGCTTAATCGATTTTGAGCAAGATCAAATAGAACACATATAACAGAGAAGAAGAAATCATACACATGAAACACAGAAGAATACTTTGGGGAAAGACTCAGCTAAAAACCTCGATCTCTATATTATCATACAAGTGGAAATATGTCTGGATTACACAAAGCATTAGCTCACAAGATATCCTTCTCTCAGTACAATCCAACAATGTTGCTCATAGACAGAATAGGCAACAAATATGCCTTCCTTCAGTCCTCCAAGCCTTCTATTTCCTTACGTAGTTTCTCCTGGGTCCTCAAGTTGCCACCTGTGTGTAATAATCCCTCACACACTGCTCTGACCTCTAAAATAACTGCGCAATCCTGAAGGAGATAATTCCTTCTGCATGGATGAGTTTCCTATATAGGAAAATTCCTCCAACTGATAGTACATTGTCCCTTTCTTTAATCTCAACTGGGTCTTTCTCTGAACTGACATGCATGACTTATTTATGAGAGAATATTTAGTTATCTGGAGAACACTAGTTGCATGCATGCATGCATTAACTGACTGAACTCACAATTAGTTCCTCCAACTGTTTGGAACTAATTTAACTGGACTTAACTTAGTTAATTGAGCTAACTAATTACAACTCAAATACAACTCATCCCTATCTCCTTAATTAAGGGATAACTTCCTCAATCAAAGGGATAATTGTTGCATGTCTTCATAAAGACTTCATGTTTGATTTTCTCCAACTAATTAACTCAAGATGAATTAATTAATTATTTTTCAAATAGGTAGTGAGACTAAATTCAAATTTTAATTCAGGAACTAATTAAAATTGGAATCTATCCCAAAATGCTATTTATAGAAATGATATTTTTAGCATTTCTATTTTTTTCTATTTCCAACAGAGTTGGAGTATATCCTGAAATGCTATTTATAACAATGCTATTTTTAGCATTTCTTGTTGCCATTTTCAACATTATGTAGTGTACTCATTCATATATGTAGCTCATATCCTCCCTAAGACATTGATTGGAAAATGCCTTGAGATTTCCCTAAAAGAAGTAGCTCTTAAACCCTAATTTGAGAGTCATCACTTTTATGAGACTAAAAACCGTGATGGTCGCTTGTTGTATTATACTCGACCGGCGATGGCATCGCTCTGTTTACTTGTATACCCGTGATGATCCCAGAAAGGAAATTTTCCCAAAGAGAATGAGAAGCTTCATAATCTAGAAGCTTCCAGAGCAGCGAGCTGGAGGTTGTTTGACGTACATGAGGTCAAGTTCTTCCAACGTGGCCTCTTGGTCTTATCCCTATGAGCTGCCTCCTTGATATGAGGGCCTACTCTTATCTTCCGATAGATCCTAACTCCCTTTCCCAGCTTATATATTCATCCTCTCCCATTCACAAATGGTTGGTCTATGTCTATTTGCACCCTTATGCTAATATTGTTCCTATATGCTACTCATTTGGCTTGGAGAAGGAGGGCTTGGAGAGCTTAGCTTGGAGTTGGATATTCATTCAAAGAGAGTCTATCAACATCAAGGCTTAGTTGTATGCTTCCCCTTCTTTTCTATTAATATACATTTGTTGGTTCATTTCCCATTGATGTGTATGCTCATGTATCATCTATATTAACATTCCTTGATTAGTTAAGTAGGTTTCTTTTGAATATGCTATTGGTATTTGAATGCCTTGTTGTGTCTTGATATCTTGTATAGGTGCATAAACATTGTGAGTAGTAGTAACAAGCCCGTGACACAAGTGATTCAATATCTTCAACAAAGGACGATTTGATAGCATCAGAATGAAGTAGGCCATCTTTTTCATCTCTCTTTTCAATTGTAGCTTAGGAAAGTGTCTAGTAGATTGTCACGTAGGTTGCTAGTCCCAATCATTAGGCTAGAGAGATTGTCTCTATCCATAGAGAGGATTTACCTAGACAAAAAAATGATGACTCCATTGGGGAAGCTATGATCCTTTCCATTCAATACTTCATCCTACTTTTTTGTCGAGTTTAACCAACCGTTCACTTTCAGGCTTGTTTTCTTGTCTACAACTTACTTCACTTATTGGTGATTGCTTGAAGGTTCTTAGTTTTGCTGATCTTGAAGATTGTTTGGATTTATTTTCTACTTATGTGTTCATGTATCATGATGATGTGATTGGTTTTATAAATTACCTAAATTTCTATCAAGAACATAGCTTGTTAATGCATCTATTAATGTATTCAAATTGCATGGAATATGTTGATATGTGATAAAATCGAATTTTCTTTCTAGTAATTGAAAACGTAGATACATACACAATATTTGTGGATTTCTTACCAAATAATGATTTTTTAACTGTAACAGAATGAGTTGTGAATCTAAATTGACAGCTAAATCTCTAATTCCAAGAGAAAATGCTTCTAATCTATTGCTTGCTAATGGGACTAAAGTGACTTTCAAAGAATCTACTTGATTCGACAATAATGAAAACAACTTTATACCAAAGAACCAAAAGTGACTTGCAAAATATTTCCAGATGCAAAAAGACACTTTGAACAAGGGTAACTAATCTCTGAAAAATAGATCAATAAGTGAACGAAGGGTGACCTAGAAACCCTAGGAACCCTAGAAACAAAATCAAGCTTCTAACACACTTAAACCAAAACAAGAGGAAATTGTAGTCAGACAAACATGTCAATCAAGACAATGACTCTATAATGACATTGCCAAATCACTACTAGAAGGTAAAATACTGAAATTAAGAAGAAAAGCCTAATTTTCTTTAACCTTTGGGATCATCACACCTGTCATAGGAAAAACAACGATAATCGTGACTTTAATTAAAACATCCGTGACGTCATTGCGATTCTTAGGGAGATAACCATGATGGTTAAGAAATATGAGATAAAACCAAAAAGTCTTCAAGATCAACAAAAACTATGAACCTTCAAGCAATCAATAGCAAGTGAAATAAGTTGTAGACAAGAAAACAAGCCTGGAAACAAACAGTTGGTCAAACTCAACAAAAAATTAGGATGAAGGATTGAATGGAAAGGATCATAGCTTCCCTAGTGGAGTCACCATTTTATTGTCTAGGTAAATCCTCTTTGCGGATAGAGACAATCCCTCTAGCCTAATGAGTGGGGCTAGCAACCTACGTGACAATCTACTAGACACTTTCCTAAGTTACAATTGAAAAGAGGAATTTCAGGTATACCACTAGAAGAGTAAGCCTTATCACCTACAGGCTAACGGGTCGGTGGAAGCGTTCAACAAAGTGCTTGAAAATGCGCTGACCAAGGTTTGCAGTGCTCAGCAAAGTTATTGGGACCTACACATACCTGCAGTACTGTGGGCTTATCGAATGACATGAAAGAAGTTTATTGGACAAACCCCTTTTAGGCTTGTCTATGGTGTTGAAGCGATAATGCCTATTGAGTATATTGTTCCTAGCTTGCGCATAGTAGTGCTCACAGGTATAATGGATCGTGAAGCCCTAGAGGAGAGGCTTGCACAAATGAATGAATTGGAGGAAGAATACTTTTAACAAGATTTCACCAACAGGTCCAAAAGCAGCGCGAAAAGGCATGGCATGATCGACACATTAAGTTGCTCTCAATTAAGGTAAGTGACCTGGTTTTGCTATATGATAGTAAGTTTGATAAATGTCCAGGGAAGTTCAGGATGCACTGGTTAGGGCCTTATGTCATTAACGAGATTACCGATAGAGGAGCGGTACAGTTGGTCAAATTGAATGGAGAGCTCTTCCCCGGAGAGGTGAATGGCAGTTGCTTGAAGCCATACACTAGTGGTCTGACGATGTGACTAAATGAAGGTAGCACTGTATTAGTGCTCTAGGCAGCTGAAAAGAGGCACAGGACTATAAGAAACACTACCCGAGTTGGGGAGTTGCGCGATTGGAAGATGGTGCAAATCAAGGACGTGTCACTGGGTTCATGGAAACGCCGAGGGAGCTACGCAACCCAGGGAGAAATCACGCAGGCTGGTCGGAAAGTGACTGTTAAAGTCACTGTTCATGGAAAGATGGAAAAAGTGAGGCCAAATGGAGTGGGCAAATAGAATTTAAGACGAAATTTATGGCTTAGATCCTTGAAAATTTTCTACCAACCTGGCATTAATGAACCGATTTTGGGGGGAACGATCAGCTTTGAATTCAAAATTCCCTATAAACTACAAGTGGCTCTCTAGCAAAAAACACTTGGCATTTTGAGAATTGAGTCGTTGTGCTCTCAGGTATATGCTAACCTACAGAGCTATGCCGAGTTTAAAGTTGATTTCCATTGAGTATCAATTAGGGCGTGGAAGGACCTTGTGCAAAAGTGGTACGACTTGCTATACCTGGCCACAAATGACACCATCGATGCGGTGCTTGGTAATTGGCTGGCAGAGTGGCACACTACCACATAATTGAAGGTGGGTGGAAGCAAGTCCACCACATAGAAGAAGATGGAAGAGGCCAAGTTGAAGATGGCATAGTTTGTCGAAAAGAGGAAAAAGGAGGCTGTTGAGAAGGCCCAGGTGAAACAAACAAGAAAGGAGGCAGGAAAATAGACAGGTGGCACAGAGCGGGGATTTGAAAAAGGTGCATGGTCGCCTTCACCTGAGACCAAAGTAGAGAACACAGAGCAGCACAGCGCCAACCCTCAGGAGACGTCCACTCAAATTAAGCATTCGAGAGAGGTGGAGAAGGGAGGGTCTAGAAAGAAATCCACAGCGACCAAGACCTCACTGGACCCTATTACATTGACAGAGGGTGACTTATATGACATCAGTGACACAGTCATAGATGTCATCGTGGAGGCCCTGCATTTGAAAATCAGCAACTGATCATACTAGGGGCCATCTAGGCTGGGTTGCAGGAGTTGTAGACCCGTGCATCACAAGCTGGTTTGGTGTCTACTAGCTTGGCCATCAGCACTTCAGAGGCTGCCGATATGCTGCGCATGAAGGCTTCCAATGCGATAGTGTTGTTGGATGGAGCATTGACCATGAAAAATGAGGCTGACAAGCCCACTGTCACCGCCTGGAAGGGAGTTAGACTGAACCTGGAAGCGCTTCTGCGCGAAGCACTCCACCTCTGGCAGGATGGAGTAATTGTAGGGTGGAGGGCCGATGAGCACCGTGCCCTTCAGGTGATTAGTGAACAGAGGATAAACAATGAACAGATGGCCTACAGAGAAATACTTTCATTGCCGTTGAGGCCGAGGCGACCAACTAGAGCAATAAGATCATGCAGGTCATGTAGGAGGCATGTAGAATGGTCCACAAGTTGGCCATTCCGGAGGAGAAGCCTGTTGAGGTCTACATCCGTAAATTGGCCACAGGGGTGCATGACACTCAGAAAAAGATGGCGTGGGTTCAGTTGGAGCGAAACCTATAGATTACAAAGCTCCAATTGAGGGCCCAGCCTTCAACACCACTAGAGGTAAAGGAGTAGCGGGCAACCGCTGTCACAGAAGCAGTCACGGTGGTGGAGAGTGCAGTAGCAGACTGCACACAGTTGTTCAAGCAATCATTTAAGGTCTTGACAAGCTTGCAGGAGGACCTAAGCATCTAAAGGCTAGAGACAAAAGTGTGCGAGCTACAACAGTGCTACGACAAAGTTAAGGGCACAACGCGAGCTGTCGTGCTGACACAAAGGTTAGCCAAGCTGCAGGAAGCTAAGCAGTTGAAGGAATAGGTGGTCACAGTGCTGCACAAGGAAGTAGTGTTGAAGGCGTGAATAAAGCCCGGACTGGAGGAAGCTTACATAGTCACAGGAAAAATCGAAGACAAGCTTGCGACCCTGCAAGCAACGCAACAAAAGCTTCACACTGACAATGCAGGAGCTTTAATCAAGAAGATAGTTGAAGATGAAAAGCAGGCAACAACTCAGTGCACGGTCGAGGTTGTGGTCATCCGGGTCGAGCTGGACAGGCTTCGTAAAAAGATCTCTGCACCTACTGAGTGACTCAAGGTCAAGTCACGAGGTTTATGTTGGGGGCCTATTGGGAGTGGGATCCCCCAAGGGCAGTTTTGGGGCTAAAAGCCCATGTTTAAGTCAAGTTTTGTAATTTAATTATAAAGACTCCACATTTTTTGGTCACGGAGCGTGAAGGTATTATGGGTCAAAAAGGGTATTCTGCCCTTAGTTTTATAAAGAAAAGTCGATTGTAAGAGACATACCCATGGTCCGTTGACCTTGGGATTGTATTGACAGCTTTTGCATTTGTTTCATACTGCTTCTTACCAGCTGCATTTGTAGGAGTTGCTGGTGGAAATTTGTATCCAGTATCCACAATGTCCAAAACTTCTATACCAAGAGATTGAAGATATGCAGTGATTCTTACCTTCCAATAGACAAAGTTGCTTCCATAAAAAATCGGTAGCCTGATAGATGCTTCTTTTTTGTAGTTGCTCATGATGATAAATCTTCCTTCAAGCAATCAAGCTTTTCCTGAAGGACCTTCTCTGATACCAATTGTTGAAAATAATACTGAGAGGGGGGGTGAATCAGTATTATAAATTATTTTTCAACTTATATAAAGATTAGCAGATCTGACTAATGAAACTTGTGAATACCTTCCAGACTTATAATTTAATTTATTCTTCAGATGTTGATCATTAATCTGTGTGTCAGAATAATATAACAGTAAGCAGGAACAGAAAAGTAGAGCAGACAGTCACACCAAGGAACACAAGATATAAGGTGGAAACCCAATGTGGGTGAAAACCACCTGCTGCAATATGTCTCTATCTCCATTAATTAGAATTTTCCTTTTACAATGATTCTGTACTGGTGTAGTCTTATACCAGTATGTAGGCTTCAACCTGCAGAAGGCTACAACCTTCTTTCGTTCTCCAGACTATTCTGGAAGGGAGCTACAACCCCCTTAGCTCTTGTACTAGCTGAGGTACTAGTACATAGGTGTTGACCTACAGAAGACTTCTCTTTTCTTCCAGGGACCACGTTTCATAAATTTTCAAACTAGATCCATGAATATCAATCAAACATCAAATAGATTTGCAATCAACCAACTTCCTTGTACAAATGCTAAATCAATAACTTCTCAGAACACAGTACCAGTAACCAAACACCAATTCAGAACCCTGAACACTGTAGAAATAGACAAAAGCAGCTAAAACATATTTCAAGGAAAAAGTCCGCAACTTCACCAATAGAAACCTATGTATGTCCGCAGTATTTCCTTCTTTACCCTGTGGGTATCCGCACCTCCTCTGTATTGAACCTGTGGTATTCACACCTATGCTCTGCCGGGACTGCGGGTATCTGCACCTCCTCTCTGTCGAACCTACAGTATCTGCCCCTGCGCTGTATCGAGACTGCGGGTATCCGTGCCTGTGCTGTGTTGAGCCTGCGGGTATAGAAATTTATCAGACTTCAATTATACCCAGATTATCAGATTTACAGATTTGATCATGCGCCAAAGAGATCTCGACCCATCAGTAGGTCTGTCTTGTAATGCTCAGGTTTCTCCTTGATTCAGGTCCAGTTATAACTCCCAACCGGTCACCAGTTTTTCAGATCTTGCTCCTCTCAAGATATTAAACACATTAGTTTCCCCAGCCAAATGATCTCCTTTCCTTTTTATAGTCAAGGCTTTACTCAAACCATGGTCCAAAACCATAGAGATCCAATACTAGGAACCCAAAACCTAGGTTCAATACCTTAGATGCAAAACCACGGACCAAAACCATAGGATCAAAAATGTTGGACTAAATACCATGGACCAACCATAAGATTTCCCACGTGTGCGAATTTCTCTGCATGAAAGTGCGTGTACTTTATATTCGCAAATTTTGTTCGAAGCACCTGTGTACATGTCTGCAGATTTTGTTCGGCGCACCTGCATATGTCCGTGGCTTTGTGAACAGGAACTTGTGGGTATCTCATTTTCTACTATTTTGAGAGCCTGAACTTGTGATCTCCTATTTGAGTGAGTTTCCATCAAGGACAACACTTATGTCACTGAGCCAAACCTATGTCATAATGCCAATAGTTTTCCCTTTGCTCTATTGGGGTTCTCAACCCAAAGCCCTAGGGTGGTTTCACTCGCAACAGAATTGGCAACTCCGCTAGGGATAATAATCTTGTTATTCTTAGTTTGGGTTGTTTGTTCTCAATCAGGGTTCAGTTTCTTGATTGCTTGGTTTTATAGTATTGTTTGGTCCATTAGTGTCCTAGGCATCGAGTCTGATCTTCTTGAACAGACCTTCACTTTTGTTTTTCCTAATAAATATTTGTATACATTGTTTTCTTTGATTATAGTAGCGTATACATGCAGGTTTCTTTAAAGCAGATTCACATATACACGAGTTTGTTGTATTAGAAATGCATGTGCATGCTTTTGTGTCTTTACACAGTCGCGTATTCAATTTTTTGGATTGTTTTTTCAAATCTTTCTGACTAGTTAGGTCTACTGCCTAGTGGTTTATGCTGTTATATGGTCATCTACAATATGGAGAATTCATTTTTCCTGCAAGATTTCTTTTTGAAAATATCCTTCTCACTAAAAATATTTGGCCTAGGATTGCTTCTTAAGCAAGTTTGTAGTTTTTTATCTTGGTTTCAAGGCTTCATTTTGAAGTTCTTGGTTGTTCTAGTCTTCCAGAACAAAAAATTGTTTTCAATTTCGTTTCCAACCTAGATTTCAAGTCCCTTCCTTTGCCTTCCCTTGTTTGGTGGCGTTGTTGCTTTTCTTGCTTTTTTGAGAGTTGTTTTTGACAAGTTTGAAAGTATTTCTTTCTTGGTATTTTTGTCAGTTTTTCGAAATCTTTTGCTGCTAGTTGGATCGGTTTGTGCAAGTTTGTAGTCTTCCTTGTTCAAGTTTTATTCATTTTCAAGTTTATAACTTGCGAGATTGAAAGACTCCTTGTGCCTATTTATTGATCTTTCGAGTTTTAGTAGTAATTTTGTGACCTCAAAAAGTTGTTAAAGAAGAATCTCAAAAAACATTGCTCTTGTTTTTCTTTTTCCAAGTTTTTGGTTTTTCGTTTCTTTTGTTTTAGTGTTGAAAAGCGAATTGAGATCTTTTTTTATTTTCTCTACTTACTTTGAAGAGAGATTTGCGTTCAAATTTTTTCCCTCTTTAGTTTTAAGTTGGCTTATTGTCTCTATAAAGAGTTCAATTTTCTTATGAGTGTTGTTTAGGATCTTGCATCATCACTGTAACTTGCATTAGGGTAGTTTGCATCTTAAGGAATTCTTAGTCTTTTTTAGTTTTTGGGTGTGTGTGGATTGTTTCAGAAAAGAAAAGAAAAATATTTTTCTTATATATAAGTTTTCGTATAACCCAAGTAGAGATCACTCTTCATCGAAGAAAATGACTGCATTCATATAGTTAGTTTTCTATTGATTTCTTTTTCTTGATAAAAACATCATCAGTTTCACTCTGGTATTTCCCCCTAACTTAAAGAATAGCTATATAAAATCAAGTGATTAATAAAATGAACTAGAACTTTTATTGTTTCCATTAACAAACACCAACAATTTTAGGTTCATTAGGGCCGTGGATTAGGTGAGTGGAGAGTTAACTCTCCAAGGCCACTCAAATTACAAAATGTAGAAGTTGAATAAAGAGTGAAACCCAATATCGTCAGAAAGACTGGGAAAGCTCCGTGACTGGGAGTTAAGCACAAGGGAGAGTGAAGACAAGGAAGAGAGATACACCCTGTCCTACTTGTTAGATCCCGCCTCATGATTGTTCCGCCCAGCTTTTGATACGAGTTGGTATCCATAGTTCCTTTCCTAGGGATCGCATAGGTGGCTGCGAAGGGGAATCTTGTGGCACCTAAGGATGACGTTGCATCACATTTAGTAGTACTTCTGGAGGGTAGCCTTGCGAAGCTTGGGTGCATGCATTGGCCAAGGCTGTTTCCTGGAGGTCAGCTTAACTACTTTTGATACCTTCACTAATAGGCCAGGGAGGTAATTACCCCAGTCTACTTTTGGAAGGCCCTTGATTTTGGATTTCTTGTATTTTGGTGTCTGGTCCTAATCACCCGAAGCATAAATACTTGAAATTTTTTTGATTGCTTGTATATTTAGGGACTTTTAGAGAGTATTCTTTTCTCCTAGTTGGCCTAACTTTACAAATTTTTTGAGTCTTTAAGTAGATTTCTTAAAAATAATTCAAAGTGGCTGATCGACTAGCTCGTCGGTCTAGGATAATTCATGGGCTATCACCTATGAGTCTTGAGACTTCTCCTTAAAGGCATAGGAGCGATACTACCACTGGTTTTCAACCTATGGCAACAGGTGCATCGGAGATTGATCCTCCGGTTGGAATCATTGATTCACAAGATAGACCCGGTACAAGTAGAGAGTTAGAGAGGAACACTCCAGTTCCTTCTCGAGTCCTCTTCTAGTCGGAAGATAATATCAAGGTTGAAGAGCTTTCAAAGTCTATTGTGACTCCTAATTCTCCTCTTCCTCCTGATCATCTAGATGTTTTATTATACGTCGGAACTCCGATCAACAAGCCTTCAAGCCTAGGTTTATATCAATATTTTCCTTCGATGACCATTGTTGGAAGCATGGAATCCATGACAAGTGCTATGAGTATGAAAACTCCTATATTTGTACAAGGAGGAGGAACAATTTCTATACCTTCTGTCACTCCTAGCACTGCTATATTTGGTTCTACTTCCATTCCATCTTCAAGAGGAAGTTCTCGGGCCGCAGCCTCTAGCATTGGTCTTTTCCCATTTGGAGTGTCGACCAGCGTGATTCCTTCATTTACGTTGAGTATTCCATCAGCTGCCTCCACATCCATGGCAAGTGGATCAGCTTCTTTTTAGGGTTTCCCGTTTAGGGGTGGTCATATACCACATTCCAACCCAACTGTGGGATCCATGCCTTTTTCCTTTTCAGGTCAAGGTTATAATCCATTTCAAAGTTGGACAAACCCTGCAGTTAGTGGGTTAGGAGCTAGGAATCAATATTATTTTGGCCAATAGGGGAATATGTCATATTCTTCTATCAATTCGTTTCAAAACTTTTCTCCCTATGCTAATGCATGGAATCCTTATCTGGGGATTTCTGCTCCTTTTAACACTTCTTTAGGGGGTAACTTTACTAGTTACAAAGGATTTTTGGTAGGAGTTGGTCAAACTCCAAATTTTGCTGGACCACAAGGGGCTCCTTATGGTTCGGTTGGATCTACGAATTACTTCGGGCAACCTAATGCCTTCACAAATCCAGGTCATTCTTTTCAGAAAATTGGGAGTTTCACCCACACCGAGTGGAATCGTCAGGTTCCACCACGACTCCCTTTTCTAGCAATGTCAAAATTTCCAGATCTCACTAAATTGACTAATGATCTGATTAGGTATAACCCGGTTTGGCCTCCAGTCCCAAACAAATTCCCTCACATATGCCAAAATTCGAGGGGAAGACTGGTGAAGATCTGGGTGACCATGTAACCACTTTCCACTTATGTTGTTCATCCAACTCCCTGATAGATGATTCAATCAGGTTGAGATTATTTCAACGGACCCTAACTGGAAATGCAACTAAGTTGTACATAGAACTTCCAGGGGGCACCTTCACTTATTTTGGCGATTTGGCTACTATATTTTTGAACCATTTTCAATTTCTCGTCCAATGCGATGTCGGAACTAAGCTTCTCACTAATTTCCAACAGGACCAGGCAACTCATATTTTAGATCATATCCAGGAATGGCATAGAAGGAAGAGGCTCATTAAAGTCGACATTCCACAGGAATTCCTTCTTGAATGGTTTCTCAAATCATTACAACCTGAGATCTCTAAGGACGTGTCCCTCTCCGGTGTTTTCATTGAAGAGAAGGCTATTTTCAAGGCCCAACAGTTAGAACTGATCTATTCTCAGTCTGGGGTTCTTCAAAAAATTCTACCTGACACTCCTAGATCTAAGGTGGATATAGAAAACCGAAGGCAAGTCCCCACGCCAATGGGCTAGTTGGATCAATTGATGTTAACATGGTTAACCTATTGAATCAATTGCAATAGTTGTCTTTACAAACTGCTTCCTCTATGTAGGCATCACCATCCACATATACACCTTCTCAACCTATGTCTATAAACGCCATCCAAACTTTTAACCCCAAAGGAAAACAACAATCTGATGGAAAGAAGAAACGACGATGCAGGAAGAAGAACCAATATGGGAAGGGCAATGCAAAGAAACCCGGCAAGGATTTCGGAGACGGTACGAGAGAGTCCAAGAAAAAGGTAAAATTTCCATGCAAGTTATGTAATGGGGATCATTTGACTCATCTCTGCCCTAAGATCCAAGACGCTCAGCGCTTATTAGTGCAGCAGGCGTCTTCTAGCTCCCAGGTTGTTCTCACTAACCCTTTTCCCCAAGGTTAGCAATTACTTGCTGGCGCGAATTCTAATGCTAGTACCCCTACAGGGGGAAACTAGGAAGGGGATAATTCGTCAAATTTCTACATGATGAGCTCACATGTTGATGACGCTACGCGATCGCGTGATTATGGTGAATCAGAATCATCTAAGGCTAAGTCTACTTCCAATGCCTCAAAGCCACTCCATATTGGGAGACCCTCTACTGAGTCGATACCTCGGATGCCGAAAGGATTCGTGAAGTGCTAGAACATTAACCCTAATGCTAGGGTAGCCCAAAACTACTCGATTGTAGAAGATCTAGCTTAGAGTCCTTGTGCTATGTCAGCAATAGAGGTACTCTAGTCGTGCCCTACTCAAAGGAGTGCTTTTCTCTCAGCAATTGGAGCAGTGGATCCAAAAATTTCTCTTGTGCTCACTTTTGATTTGTGAAATGTCAAAAAGAGACTTCCCCGTCATATGGGTTTCCAAATAAAGTCTACATATAGAAATACTAACATCTTTCAAACAGTTATAGATGAGGGAGCTTCCACATGTGTGATGTCCATGTCATGTTGGAAGGCCACTGGATCACCTCAAGATGTTCCTTCACCAACTCTATTGATGGCATTTGATGGACATTCTCATATGGCACACGGGATTATTCCAACCTTTCCCATCTATGTTGGGGGAAAGCTGGTAAATATTGAAGTAGAAATAGTCGATGCCAACCTCCTCTTATGAAGGAATTGGATATATGAGATGGATTCCATAGTTTCATCGTTATTTCGCATCCTTTTCTTTCCTCATGAGGGAAGGATTGTAAAAGTGGATCAGATGGATTATTCTTCGGGTGAATCCCATGCATCTTCTGACTCTACTGTTCCATTAGTGGACAATCCCAGGCAACCTATTGATAATTAAGGAGTTGGAATGTACTCTTCTTTAATGGGTATTTTTTATCTTCCTACTCCTTCAACTAAAATCAATGCTATTTCATCCTCCAAGGGACCTTCTCGAAGAGAGTTTTTTCGAACTCATTATTTTTCGGACCCTTGGCCTTTACCCTCTATACCACCACATTAGATGGAGGGAAGGTAGGTGGAATGGCATGTTATATGTCTACAACGGAAATTGCTTATCATTCTATTGTTATCTCTGCAGACTCCCATCCTACTCCTTTCTCACCAGAAGAGTTAGATGGAGATGTGGCTCCGGCCTGGATCCTCGACTCAACCTCAGCCCAATATTGCTTAGATACAGTCTTACCATCTGAGGAAGCAATTCTAAAAGCAATGATGGGTGTTGATAGACCATGGGATGATTTACATCATCATTCATATTTCCTCCCTCATTTGTGAGAAATCAAGTTGAGTTTGTCCAGTTCGTCTACTAGTGATGTTCATACAATTTTAAATCCTTTGGCCCCAGCATAGTTTTACACCGAAGATAACATGTATGTTATCTCATGAATTATACTCGTGAACATATCTAAGAATCCTAACATAATCGAAAATATCTTCATCGGTGCTGTCTGTTCCCCTGAAGAAATTCAAATTTATACTGATATCTTCAAAGAGTTTCATGATGTGTTCGCTTGGTCTTATGAGTAAACTCCTGGAATAGATCCATCTATAGTCTAGGATGAGATCAAGACATATGAAAATCCTAAACCTATTCAACAAAAACTTCGACCGGTCAATCCTAGAAAAGAAACATCTATTAAAGCTGAAGTTGAAATGCTGCTTAAGGCGAGCTTTATATACCTTGTTCCTTTGACTAAGTGGATATCTAATCCAGTCCCCGTAGATAAAAAGCAAGGAACGATCCAAGTATGTATTGACTTTAAGGACCTAAATAAGGCTTGTCCGAAAGACAATTACCCAACAACCTTTATTGATCAAATTATTGATGAATGTGTGGGTAATGAAAAATTTTCATTCATGGATGGATTCTTTGGTTAAAATCAAATTACTATCCGTCCAGAAGATCAGCACAAGACAACCTTTATTTTTCCTTGGGGTATGTTTTCATACAAAAAGATGCCTTTTGGCCTTAAAAATGCTGGAGCTACTTTTTAGTGGGCCATGGCTTATGCTTTTCACGACATCAAACACATGATCGAAGCATATCTGGATGATTTAGCTGCTCATTCTCGAAAGAGAATTGATCATCCTAAATACCTTCGATAGATTTTTGAATGGTGTCATTTTTATAAAATTCAGTTGAATCTGAATAAGTGTGTTTTTGCAGTCACATCAAGTTGGTTGTTAGGATTCATCATTTCAACAGAGGGGATTCGTGTTGATCCATTCAAGATTGAGGCAATACTTCAGTTGCCTCCCCTGTCTTCCATTCATCAACTTCAAAGTCTCCAGGGAAAGGCAAATTTCTTAAGGAGATTCATAGCAACTTATGCCGAGATCACAAAAGGATTTATGCCTTTTCTTAAGAAAGGAGTCCCATTTTTATGGGATGATTTCATGCAACAATATTTTGATGCTTTGAAAAAAGCATTAACTTCTGCTCCTTGTTGAGTCACCCTAATTATAGCAGAGATTTCCTCTTGTATCTCGCTGTGGCAGCATCAACCATTGGCATGGTTCTGGTTCAGGAAGATGATGCCTTTTGTGAGCATGTAATCTACTATCTAAGTCGAGGCTTGGTAGGTCCTGAACTACGCTACTCTCCCATCGAGAAATTGTTTTTGGCAGCCGTCCATGTTGTCCAACGACTTCAAAATTACATTCTGCTTCGAAAAATGTTCGTCTTAGCAGCGATCAATCCATTTCAGTTTGTTCTCAATAGGTGAGTGATTGGGGGCAAATATAATAGATGGATTGTCATTTTGTGAGAATTCGATCTTGAATTCATGTCGGTTAAATCTAAGAAATATTTAGTATTTGCAGAGTTGATATCAGAGCTGCCTTGTGAGGAAGAAATTATTCACGAGGAAAATTTTCCCGATGAACATTTATTTCTCATTTCTTCACAAGATCCTTGGTATGGGGATATCATTATATATCTCCAAACTTCGAAGTTTCCACCCGCTTTCTCCAAAGATGAGTGTAGAAAGTTGCATCACCTCGCTAAGAATTATGTTATTATAGGTGACACATTATATCATCGTGGGATTGATTCAATCCTTAGGCATTGTTTGACTTTGGAAGAAGCTGAGTCAATTCTTAATGATTTCCATAGTGGAGCTTGTGGTGGTCATCTATCAGGGCTTGCAACAGCCCAAAAAATTTTGCGAGCAGGCTACTTTTGGCCTTCGATTTTCAAATATTGTATTGAAGCGGTCAAAAGATGCCATCCTTGTCAAGTCTATACTTAGAAAACACACGTGCATCCAGATTCACTTTTCCCTATTATCACCATCAGTCCTTTCACGAAGTGGGGCATTGATTTTACTACTTGTAATCCACTTTCGGCAGGGAATCACAAGTATATCATTGTAGCCATAGACTACTTTACGAAGTGGGCTGAGGCCATTACTACTTTTAAAAAGGACAGTGAAACAATGGCCTTGTTTCTCTTCAATCAGTTTATTTCATGATTTGGTATCCCTAGAGAGATTGTCACTAACCATGGCAGTCATTTCCAAATCAACTGATGTCTGAATTGGCTCTCAAATTGGGTTTCTGGTAGGAGCATTCATCTTCGTATTACCCTCAAGCCAATGGGTAGGTTGAAAATGAACAAATCCCTTAAAACAATCTTGAAAAGGAAAATTAACAAAGCTCGATCCAATTGATACATCATGTTGTATCTGGCACTTTGGGCATACTGAACGTTAGTTAAGACTGCCACTAGATTTACTCCTTTTCAACTAGTTTACGAGTTGGAATCTACTTTTTCTATCGAATGCGAAATTCCTTCTATAAAATTAGTTGTTGAGCTTCTTCTAGAGACTTCTAGTCTTGAGGAACGACTCGTTCATTTGGAGCATCTTGATGAGCAGCGTCAAGATGCCACCATAATTAACGAAGCCCATAAAAAGAGGATAAAAACTCAATACGATAAAGTTGTCCGTCCTCAGAATTTTTCTAAAGGTGAACTTGTCCTTGTCTACAATCAAGATAAAGACTATTGGGTATGGATCCTGATTATCTTCTATATTCAAAGGTATCGCCACATTGGACCCCAATTCATAATGTTGCCGCCCCTAAAATATTCACTGCAGGGGGGGTCCGGGGGGGCAGTTGCGACCTTTGGGAGCCCCCCCTGGCGGGGGAGTCAGGGGCAGATCCCCCGAAGCTAAGAGTAGATGTAAAATTTCCTTGTAAAATGTTGTAATTTCGTAGTCAATCTGGGCCGTTCATTAGGCAGAGATCTAACAGTAGAAGTTATGTTTAATTTAGGTTTTTTTTCCCTAGAAGGAAATCACTCACTATAGATGAGGGAATTGTATTGTGTCTATGTATATCTGTACTCTGAGTGAGGAAGAGAGAGGAGAATGAGAGAAAAGAGGGAATTACAGTGGATCTGCTGTAGGTTGTATCTCTTCAGTTTGCTAGATAATATAAAAAGAAGCACTGGATGTTTCTTTGTTGATGTAGCCCAAATTGGGTGAATCACATATATCTGTGTCTCTCTTGTTTTATGTGTTTTCTATGTTTATACTTCTACAATATTTTATGTGTTCCATTGCTCTGTAATATATAATTCTCTAACAACTGGTATTGGAGCAAAAGGTCTATTTGGCTGATAAACTCGCAGGAGAGAAGGGTTCCTGGTTCGAGTGGGAGCAATGGCAGAAGATGGTAGGTTTAGGGTCGAAAAATTTAATGGGAAAAACTACCAGCTGTGGAAGATGTGGATGGAAGATTATTTGTAACAGAGAGATCTATACCAACCATTGAGAGGAAAGGAAAAGAAGCTAACGAGTATGACAGACACAGAAAGAGATATTCTTGATAGAAAAGCACTTGGAACAATACGGTTGTGCCTAGTGGCATCAGTAGCGTTTAATATTTCAAAGGAAACGAAAACAGAGGGTTTAATGTCGACATTGGCCAAACTATATGAAAAACCCTTGCCCTCAAATAAGGTATTTCTTATGAAGCGTTTATTTAATATGAAGATGTCAGAAGGTTGATCTGTCACTGATCATTTAAATGAGTTTAATATAGTTACCAGTCAGTTAAGTTCTGTAGGGGTGACTTTTCATGATGAAGTTAGGGCTCTGTTATTTCTATGCTTATTGCCAGAAAGTTGGAATGGTTTAGTTATGGCCATTAGTAACTTTGTCTCTAGATCTAGTACTTTAAAGTTTGATGATGTTGTCGATGCAATCCTTAGCAAGGAAATATGACGGAAAAGCTCCGGTGAGACATCAGGTAATGCTTTGACTGCAGAGACTACGGGAAGAAAAATGGAAAGAGGAAAGAGCTCTAGATATTGTAGTAAGTCAAGAAAAGACAGATACAAGTCTAGATCGGGGATAGTGTGCTGTAAATGCGGGAATAAAGGACACCTGAAGAAAGACTGCAAGTATCGAAAGGGAAAAGAAGGAGACGCACAACAAGAAAATAATCATGAAGTGAATGTAACAGGTGATGTGTTGCAAGATGCTTTGACTCTTTCATTAGAAAATATTATTGATGCCTGGTTGGCATATTCAAGGGCCTCATTCCATGCCACACCTGATAGGAAACATTTTTATGATTATGTTCAAGGAGATTTTGGACAGGTTTGACTGGGTGATGATAAACCATGTAAAATCATTGGAATGGGTACAGTTTTCAAAAAACAACAAAATGGAAATTAGTGGCTATTGAAGGAGGTAAGGCATGTTCCAGATATGAAGAAAAATCTGATTTCAACAAGGCAGTTGGGAGGTGAAGGTTGCGTAACTACTTTCACAGATAAAACCTGGAAGGTCACTAAAGGATCCTTGGTAATAGCGAAAGGAGGAAAGGTTGGTACATTGTATTTATGCAATGGTATTTCTAATTATGTTAATGCTTTAACCTCTATAGGATAAGATACAACATTGTGGCATCATAGGCTTGGGCACATGAGTGAGAAGGGGATGCAAATTCTTCACTCAATAAATTTGTTGCCAAGTTTGAAGCATGTTGATTTAAAATTCTGTGAGAATTGTGTTTATGGAAAATAGAAGAGAGTCAGATTCCTTAGAGTTGGGAAAGAAAACAAGAGCGAAAAATTAGAGCTTGTGCATACAGATGTGTGGGGACCTGCTCAGGTATCATCTCTTGGTGGCTCTTGTTATTATGTTACTTTTATTGATGATGCAACTAGAAAAACCTAGATTTATTGTATTCGAAATAAATTTGATGAATTTGATACTTTTAAGAAATGGAAAGTTTTGGTTGAAAATGAGATAGGAAAAAGGTTGAAGTGTCTTAGATAAAAAAATGGAGGTGAATATTGCAGCAAAGATTTTGATAGGTACTGTTCAGAGAATGGAATTCATAGAGAGAAGACAATTCCAGGAACATCACAAGAAAATGGTGTGTCAGAAAGGATGAACAGGACAATCATGGATTGTGCAAGGTGCATGAGATTGCATGCAAGATTTCTGTTATAATTTTGGGCATATGTTGTAGATACTGTTGTTTATCTAATAAATAGAGGGCCTTCAATTTCCTTGGATGGTGGTATTCCAGAGGAGGCATGGACACGTAAAAAGGTAAACTACTATTTTTTAAATACTTTTGGTTGTGAAGCCTTTGTCCACATTAATAAAGAAAATAGAACAAAGCTTGAGGCAAAATCAAAGAAATGTAACCTTATTGGATATGGTGTTAATGATTTTGGTTATTTTAATATCCATCCCCTTAATAATAAATAATAAATAATAATATAATAATAAATAATAAAAATAATAAATCATAAATGTTAAATAATAAATGATATTAAAAATATATACAAAGAAAATAAATAAAAATAATAAAATAAAAATAGTAATAACCATACTAAAACTCTAAATAAGAATAAATAGAAATAAAACAAGAAAACTATCAAAAAGAAGGAAATAAAACAAGAAAGCTAAAAATCAAAAGAAAAGTAAAGAAATAAGACAAGAAAGCTAAAAATCAAAAGAAAGTTTCATGTAGACACATATAAATAATAAAAATAATAAATCATAAATGTTAAATAATAAATGATATTAAAAATATATACAAAGAAAATAAATAAAAATAATAAAATAAAAATAGTAATAACCATACTAAAACTCTAAATAAGAATAAATAGAAATAAAACAAGAAAACTATCAAAAGAAAAGTAAAGAAATAAAACAAGAAAGCTAAAAATCAAAAGAAAGTTGCATGTAGATACATGGAGTGTGTGCATGTGGTTCCCCTTCCAATGTTGTTCTATTTAATAGATGGTGAGGAAGATGAGAGGCATTCCTGCATTCCATGATTCCAAGAGTCTATCTTTCATTCTCTTGGGAGAATGGTGTACTAAGACTTAGGAGTCACTGGCAGTAGTACGTTGATTGAGGGCTCGGGGGTGGCCAGTTGTAGCAAAGCCTTGCGCAATTGAGCCTATAGTTGGGTGGAGAGTCATTCCCAAAACCTTGTTGTCATCTGGCAGATATCGATCACAGGTAATATAGATATGTACTTATTTGTTGATTCTGATTTTAACTAGGAAATTAATTTTATATTTACTTTGGGATGTTACAGTTATCGCTTTTATGATTATGAAAAATACAAAATCATTAGGAGCAGAGATGTCATATTCAATGAAAAGGTTTTGTATAAGGATCAGCTGCAGGAAAAGAAATAGGAAAAATAAAATAGAGAATACACAGTTCTTGACAAGATCACAGGAAAAGTGATGGTGCTTGAAAATCATAATGATTAATAGCTAGAACAACAACCACAATAGCAACAAGAACCTCAAACACCTACAAGTGGTGTTAGAAGATCTACCAGGATAAGTAGACCCCTTGAACGATACTCTCCTTCATTATATTATGTATTGTTAACTAATTCCGGTGAACCAGAATGTTATGAAGAAGCGGTGCAAGTAGAAACTAGGAAGAAGTGGGAACAAGCCATCAAAGAAGAGATGGACTCCTTAGCACATAACTAGACTTGGGACTTAGTTAGGTTGCCTGTTGGTAAAACAACATTGCAGAATAAATGGGTTTACAAGTTGAAGGAAGAAGATGGGGGTAGGAAAAGGTATAAAGCTAGACTTGTGGTGAAATGGTTTGCACAAAAAAAGGGTATAGACTTTGATGAGATATTTTCTCCTATTGTTAAAATTACTTCAATCAGAACTATTTTAATTCTAGTAGCAACTGAATATTTGCATCCTAAACAGTTAGATGTAAAGACAACCTTTCCCCATGGGGATTTGGAGAAAGAGATATATATGCAGCAACCACAAGGATATGAGGTAAAAGGGAAGGAGAAACTAGTGTGCAGGTTGAAGAAGAGCTTGTATGGCTTAAAACAGGCTCCAAGGTAGTGGTATCTAAAATTTGATAGGTTTATGTCTGAATAAGGTTATACTAGATGTCACTCTGATCATTGTGTTTATCTTAAAAGGAAAAATGATGGCAGCTATATTATTATTATTGTATGTAGCTGACATGCTTGTTGCAGGTTCTAACATGCAAGAAATAAATGCGCTCAAAATAAAATTGGCAAACTCATTTGCAATGGAGGATTTGGGTACTGCAAAACAAATCCTTGGTATGAGAATAACTAGAGACAAGAAGAATTGCAAATTAACATTGTCTCAAAGTGAGTACATAGAAAAGGTGTTGAAAAGGTTTAATATGCAGAATACAAAACCAGTTAGTATACCTTTGGCTAGCCATTTAAAATTAAGTAAGGGAGGAGTGTCCCTAGACTCAGGAAGAAATGGCTCATATGTCTAAAGTTCCATATGCATCAGCAGTTGGAAGCTTAATGTATGCAATGGTTTGCACAAGGCTGATATTGTACATGCAGTGGGCATTGTAAGCAGGTATATGAACAATCCAGGAGAAGAAAATTGGATGGTGGTGAAGTGAATTCTCAGGTATTTGAGAGGTACCACAAATCAAGCATTATGCTTTGGTGGTTCAAATATTGCTCTACAGGGATATGTTGATGTAGATATGGCAGGTGATAGAGATACCATGAGAAGCACAACAGGGTATGTGTTTACTGTAGGTGGAACAGCTGCTAGCTGGGTCTCAAAACTGAAAAGTGTTATTGCACTCTTAGCAACAGAAGAAGAGTATGTTGCTGCTACAGAGGCTAGTAAAGAAATGATTTGGTTACAAAGGTTTCTAGATGAATTGGGTAAGAAGCAGGAGTTGGGCAAGTTATACAGTGACAGCTAGAGTGCCATACATCTTGCAAAGAACTCTGCGTTTCATTCCAAGACTAAACATATACATCTCAAGTACCATTTCATATGGTCAGTGTTGGAAGATGGAGAGTTGAAGATGGAAAAGATACACACTAGCCAGAATCCTGCAGATATGAGAATTTGCTCAGTTTCAATTGGACTTCAAGTATGATGAAGAAGATGTGAAATGACCATGTCCAAAGTGGAGTCATTGTCCAACAAATGAAGTAGTGTTGGAGTTGCTATAATCAGTCTCCAAGTGGGAGATTGTTGGGTGTGGAGCTTGATTATCTTCTGTATTCAAAGGTATCGCCGCATTGGACCCCAGTTTGTAATAGGGTGGCCACACCGTCCGTAAAATATTCATTGTATGGGAGTCTAGGGGGGGCCGCTGCAACCTTTGGGAGCCCCCCCCTAGCGGGGGGATCAGGGGCAGTGCCTCCAAAGCTAAGAATAGATGTAAAATTTCCTTGTAAAATGTTGTAATTTCATAGTCAATCTGGGCCATTCATTAGGCAGAGATCTGACGGTAGAAGTTATGCTTAATTTAGGGTTTTTCCCTAGAAGGCAACCCCTCGCTATATATGAGGGAATTGTATTGTGTCTATGTATATTTGTACTTTGAGTGAGGAAGAGAGAGGAGATTGAGAGCGAAGAGGGAATTACAGTAGATCTGTTGTAGGTTGTATCTCTTCAGTTTGTTGGATAATATAAAAAGAAGAACTGGTTGTTTCTCCGTGGACGTAGCCCAAATTGGGTGAACCACGTATATCTGTGTCTCTCTTGTTTTATGCATTTTCTATGTTTATAATTCTGCAATATTTTATGTGTTCCATTTCTCTATAATATATAATTCTCTAACAAAGACACCCTGGGGGGAAGGCAAGTTTAAATCTATGTGGTATGATCCCCTTATAGTCAAGCACGTTTTGAAAAAGGGGGCTTATGAATTAATTGACTTTGAAGGAAACAAGTTGACGGAACCCAGAAATGGGCTCTACCTTAAGAAGTACTTTGCTTAGGCTTCAGTCGAGCACTTACTTGTTTGTATATATTGTATGATTGTACATATCTATTTATTGGTGTTAGTGATGTCGATATTTTTTATCTGCTTTGGTAGGTATTGATGAACGATTTAGTATATCTAGGATTCATCAGTGGTGCAAGTAAGCATACTCGGAACCTTGCTTCTACGACTTGGGTGGTTTATTATCTATCTAACCAGTTGATGGTTATGAGAGGAGTATGTATCAATCCTGCTTCGAATAATATTGCCGAATATACTGTTGTTATTAATTTACTATCCGAAGCAATATCTCTTGGTATTGATTCATTAGTGGTTTATTTAGACTCACAACTGGTGGTATCTCAGTTGAACAGTACTTATCAGGTACAAGAACCCTATTTGTATCGCCAATTTCTGAGAGTGATATTATTGTAACGATCATTTGTTTATATCACATATGTTCACATTCCATGATCAGAAAATTCATTAGCAAACTTTATTGCTAATCAAGCATTAGATTGGCATATAAACCATTCATCAAATTAAAAAAAAAACAAAAAAACAAAAAACATCAAAAATAATCGAAGTGTCATTTGTATATATGATCATCATAAAAACACTTGTATATAGATAGTGTTTGTGTCCAAAATAATATACAAAAATTGGAACAATATGCCCTACAAAATTTGGACTTATGCCCATCATAATTTCCAATCATAAAAAAGATATGATCATCTATCTAGCTAGCTGAGGGTGAGCATCTAGAAAATAAAAATTGGCATTGGCCACACACCGGGAGAGTTGCACCCAATCCCATGGTACTCCTACCATGTGGCGCTGCATCTCCCTAGGTAGGTCCTCTATGGCTATCGTGGGTACTTAATGAGTCAGTCTCACCAAGTTCCTCTGAACTCCATGGAGAAATCTCTTCGTCTCAACTGCAGCCCCTTTGGCATCTTTCCCACGACGCCTATGTCGGGGAAATTCGTCAAGTCTCACTAATCCCACATTTGAAACATGACCAATACATTTTGTAAGTGTCTTGTATCACCAAAATAATTTTTAACTTCATTTATATTAAAAATTCAAAAAATCTTAAAAAACCTTAAAAATTAAAAAATTATTACCTATGGCACCAAATGCTGCATTTGGTGGTAACACTAAATTTGGATCTCCTTGGAAATCCATCCTGGCATAGGGGTAGTCATCAACTGTGATGACCTGTTGATCCCACCATGCAAAAAACTCGTCGCCAAAAGTCGTGTGGAGCACATCGCCACCCCTAAGGCGTTTCATCAAGTCAGCCCATCTACCCATTTGTGGATCTCTAGGGCTACTGATAGTTGATAATACCTTGGGTTGAAGCCCAGGTACTTTCTCAAAGAAGAATGAGCATAAGATTGTGCCATATCCAAAATTCTTTATATGACCCTTCTGAATGGAGGTTAGTTGGTTCTTCATATTAGTCAATAGAGGTGTGCACCAATCAAACACTGTGGTGAGAGATTCCACTGTTAGGCTCATAGATACTAGTGAGGCCTGATGCAAAGCAGCTGAACCATTTACCGTGGCAATGGTAAATAGTAAAATATTCAAGGACAAGCTCTCTATGTGTTTAATTGGAATTTGACTTCCAATATTTTCATGATGATGGGGACAGTATATGTGGATGTAATCTTCTACAGAAAGATTACCCCTATTCCTGCCAGTAGAATGCACCACCTCTCCCCTTCGAGATAGGACGGTAATGAAGTAAATATCTCTGATCTCAATCCTTAGGGGCATCTGATCGATCATGAATGCATCATCCTCTGCACTCCAGTAATGAATCAATAACTTAAGCAATTGTGTGTTGGCTTTCATATTTGGCATTTTAAAAGAACTTAGCAAGCCACAACCTCTTAACACATCCAAGGCATTTTGGTCCTCCATTACTTGATTATCTATAGCACTATTCTCCCTTTCTCGCCAGGTGATGGTCATCCTACCAAAAAAATGTTTCAAACCATTAGATTTATGTTTTAAAGTTTTTACTCGTGCACACATGGGTTTCCTTTTAACATAGTCACATGTAGGGCCCTCGTATACACAAGTTACCTGTATTCAACCCACATGTATGTAGAGTTGAAATTTTTGACATATTTTCCTACAGTCAAAACCTAAAAAAAACATTTAAAAAGTATCACAAATAATTACAACAGGATATACGGGTTACTTAGAAGTTTTGGAGCGATTTGAATGGTTCAATTGGTCGAAGGAAGCTTGTTTAGGTTTGTATCCATAACTCCTTGCTCAAAACACAAATGACAAAATTGTGAGTCCAAAAGCCCTTATATAAGTTGAAAAATAAAAATCATTTTTTCAAAAATTATTTTTGTCTTATGGAATTTTTAACCTTGTGGCTTGGAGTGTCGAGAATGGTTGACTTTTCAAGAAATTTGGATACTTCTTTGAGACATCATTTTGGTCCCATGACCGCAAACCCATCATGGAAAGTATCATTTTCTTACTGACATATAGGTTAGAGAATACCACTTTTTGCTGCATTTTGCATATTAGCCTCCATACTACGATATGTTAGCCATAGGGTTGACCCCATCATATCTTGGTTTGCAAACCATTTTCACTTGCTGACTTTAAAAATCATGATGCGATGGTAGAGCCAACCTTTACATTGGGATCATAGTTAGATCCTCATTGACATTGGCTTCCCATGCTGCTATATTGAGTAGGCTCAGGAGTCCTCTTTAGTCCCGCCATGACTTGTGCGTTGAAGACTCATTCTCATTCTTTTGTGCTACTTTCTGGATTTATACCCTAGAGGATCCTTTGTGTTGAGTTGTACTGATGCACTACATATTGACTACCTGTACCTTTTGGCCTTGAGTCGGCTTCCCTTGGACTCGTGTTTAAGCCACTTATTGACCATGTCTTCTGCAAAATCAAATTTGCAATCACTTAGGCTCTGAAACTTGACACACCCTTTTACCCGTGGAAAGAACATCCCTTTGAGTGTTCTTGACTAGTTTTACCACCTTGCATTGAGCATAGGAATGTTCCCCTACCAGGAACTAGAGAATCTACTTTTTTGACACTCTTTCTTTCTACTATACTATAGAATTATTTTAATATTTTTCAAGCTTCATATATAAGAAAAAGACAAAAAAAATTATATATTCCAGAAAGAGCAGGAATGGGACATTATTTCCATATTTGATGGCAGCTAGAGTCAATTGTGTCACCCTTGAACAAAGCACTCAAAACAAAGTCTTTCCTCCATTGGGGTGGGCTTTAAGTTGACTTAGGAGAGCCTTAACCTTGTTATCGAGTTAGTTCTCCTCCGATTGGTTACCTCTTCCAATCATATGGAGAGTTTTCTTATGCCTCCTGCATGACAAACTTATACAAAGTTATCATATGCTTCCATGTAGTCACAGTTGAGTCATGCTTTTTTGTTCAAGGGAAGTAAACCTAAGTCGACCTCTCTATGGTGTCTCTTGACCTATTTTTTGGTTGGCCATCTCTGGTTGTCAGCATCATGTTCGTTATCACATCAGTTTTATTAGTCCTTTGCTCGTGCTGGTTTAAGAAGGTCTCCATTGACTTCTTGGTGGTAGATCTTGTCCTTATCGACTAAAATAAATTGCTCTGAGGGCAGATCTAGAGCCGCACCCTGGCCCTAATTTAATTATTGATAGGTCACCTTGTGCTCAACATCGATCAGTATCATGGGTCTTTGACTGGGTGGTTTCCTTATGTTCGACGTCAGCTTTTATTATCACACATTGGGATTCATGCAGTGCCTTGGTTTCCATTTTACCCTATTGGTGGTTTCCTCGCCTCTATGTCATCTTTCATTATTGGTTGGTTCAAAGGGTTTAAATCTTGCACTAGCCACATTCTGTGTATGCCAGAAACATGCTTCGGTTGGGTTACTACATCTTTGTTCATCTGATTCCTTCCACATTATTGGCCTATGGATTACACTTGCGCTAGATTGATGAAGGATGCCTTAATGCCTTCCTTTTAGTGGATCTTTTCCTATCGACTTCAGCTCATTTCTCTCGGAAAGAGATTTAGAGTCCATTTGGAAGTTCCTTGGGGTTTGCAATCATTGGTGGAAGATTCCTTCGCCATTGATAGTGGGACAAAATCATTGTCTCCTAATTGATATATTCTTTCAAGTGTTCGACTACAGCTCATTTATTATCACTTGTTAGATTGTACTGGGTACCTTGAATCTCATCATCATTATCGATGAGTAGTCTCACATTTGTTAACGGTATACGTCAATGACCAGTAATCTAATGATTTCTCACATGGTCGACTTTAGATCATTCATTCCCATTGTGTAGAAATGTACCATGGTGGTCAGTGAAGACCTCTGGTTTGCATCAACATGTCTTCATTCACTTGTTAGGTGCACTTGTTTTTGTTAGTTGACACCATCCACATTATATGTTGCAGTTCCTTACAACGACATCTTATATGATAGAACCCGAGTTGTAGTGTAGTACCATTTATTCCATCATGTTCACTTGGTACTATTTGGATCAGTTTCTTGACTTCAGTGATCAACTTCATACTTCACCATCATTGATCAGCTATTTATATGTGATATTCAGACATGTACTTTCTTGATTATGATCAGATGATCTGTTATATATTTTTAGTTCCTTTATACGTATATGCATATTGGATCCACTTTTGTACTTAACATGCAGACATGCTTTACCATTTCTGAGCATGGGTATGCCCGCTACAAACAATAATTTCTTTATGATCTCTTTCGATGGCTTGGTAGGCTGAATTTTGGTGAACTCCTCCTTGGTCTCGGCATGATTCCTTCCATACACTTAATACATGTGGCCATCATGTACCCCTTCTGACCTCATATATTAGGGGGCATCTGTTATAGCACCATTTACCACTCTTGGTAGATTTGATGCTCTTATTATGGCCTAGGGCAACACTTCCTCCAAAAATTGGTCCAAAATCTAAAAAACCAGTGTTTTATTCCCTATATGCTACTTTTCCCTGTGATAAAAGCGTTTACATGCGAGTCAACATATATCCAACCTGCGTACATGTATTAAAACACTTAAAAAAATTAATTTTCCTTAATTTTGGGTGGAGTTCACGGGTTTTACCTATTACTCACTTCCTATTTCCCATCGCCCAACTGTTTCCCAATTGAAAAAACTAATTTGGAAAATTATAAATAAACCTCCATCGGAAGTCCTTAAGGGAGAAGAGATGAGATATTGACACTATAGTGAGATTCTTCCTGATCGAATATGATGAATCCTTGTGCCTCCTGCACTCCTCAAAGCTTCAGGGAACCCTTGTTTCCCTGTTATAGATATCTTCCATCTTGCTTGAGATATCCTTGTATTGGTGATGGAGGAATATTGTTTAAGGCCAAGAAAGGATGGATCCAGAGGATGGTTCCACTTGGAGCCGAAGAAGGACTCAAGTCGTATTTCTCCACTTTACTTGTAGCTAACTTCAATTAAAGGAATTATGTTTTGTTTCTGATATTAAATGTGTTTATGCATCAAATTATGTTGTAATCTATTTATGAATCTTATATTGATGTATAATTAGTCATTCATTTATATTATTTAAAATTAATATCATGAAAATGATTTATGTTTCTACAGCTATGTATGTTCCATTTGAATAATTTTCAAGTTTCAAGAACATTAGGAGGAGTTGCTGGTTTTCACCCTACATGATCTACCAAAATGAAGGACATTCGGGTAAGGACACTCCTACAAAATTTAGTAGAATAAACATTTTTGTTGATTGCCTGAGCATTTCTTATTGTGGTTTTCCCTCTGCTCTGTTGGGGTTCTCAACCCAAATCCCTAGGGTGGTTTCACCTACAACACCCGAAGGTGAAGTTCCAGTCTCCTCTCTGGGTCACTTGGAGGTTTCCACTCCACTTGCTATCGAAGAGGAAGAAGATTAGGTTCCTCTTGAAGGTTTCCCCTACATGGGAAGCATTCCCATTAGTGTTTATCGAGACTTACCTCCTAATTATGTGATTTTAGCATAGTTGGTCTTAGATACACCTAGTGCCTCATCACTTTATCATAATCATGTTTAGGTGTCTAGTGTTATACCTACCACAGGTCTGCTCATTCGAAATCTGAACCCCCAACAAACGGTGATTTCTGTGGTTACTTTAGTCCCGGTGCAACCCACCATTCTGAACCCTTTTTTCTCTTCTGTCTAAATCACCTGTCTAGTGTAGCCAATGGTCTTGATTTCTTCTTTTGTCAATCCTTTAGTTCCTCCAGTAAGTGCACAGGTTGTGCCACCACCTGGGGGGCAGAATCCAAATATCTATAAGGTGTCTTGCAAAACTAATGTGAGTAGCTCACAGGCTCACATGGTTGGGGTGAACCAGCCTTCTTCTGGTGCTATTCAAAACCCTATTGGTCCTGCTAGATCAAGCAATGTCTAGTACCAACAGGTCCAAAATCCCATTGGTCCATCTAGGTCAAGAAATTTCTAGTATCAGCAGCCTTATGAGGCTCAGGTTTAGTACCAAACTCCTTATGTTCCATATGGTTCCCAAGGAATGGTAAATCCACCTTACATCCTTCAACTTAGATAGTACGTTCAGCCTGGTCCAACCACCATTCCTGGTGGCTATGGCCAGATACAGTTCAGAAATTTTCAAGGTTTCAATCTGGGAACTGTCCAAGTACCCTTGCAGCAACAAGGAAAACCTCTGTAGCAATAAGGGAAACCTTCGTTGCAGCAAGGGCCATCCATGTAGCAGCAGGGGTCGATGATGTAGCAACAAGGACAACTGTAATAGCTGTAGGGGTGACCCTCGTAGCAGTTGCAGCAAACCATGCAACACAAATGCAGTATGTTCAACAAACCTCCCAACCTATGTCTTCGCAAGGCCAACCTCTGTAGCCGCAAGGACAACTTTTGCAGCCGCAAGGTCAACCCTCACAGTAGCAAGGCCAACCTAGGTAACAACAACCCTTATATACATATCAATAGGGTCAACCTTTATAAGGACAAGGTCAGGGTCAAGTCCTGCAACAACAGGCCCAAAATCCTCATGTCCAAGGGCAACAGGTTCAAAATCCTTTTGTCCAAGGACAACAGGTCCAAAATCCTTATGTCTAGGGCCAACAGGTTCAAAACCCATATGTCCATGGACAGCAGGTGCAAAAGCAATACATCCAAGGTCAATAGGCTTAATAGCCTTTTAACCTGTATGTTGTTTATCAATAACCTATGGCTGGACACTTTCAAGGCTTTCAAGGTCAAAATCCTCCCTACGGGCAAGGTAACCTATAGTGGGGGAAAATCAAATGCCATATGGACAAAACCATCCACTATGGGGACAAAATCCTTACTAGCAGGGATGGGCTCCTCCAGTTGGACCCGCTTATTGACCTCCAATGCTTTTCAATACTTAATTGTCATTCTTGGCTACACTAGAGTTGTGAGATGTGTCTTGACTCACGAATGATCCAATTCTTCATTCGCCATACTAGCCTTTGGTCCCATCCAAGATCCCAAGCGATTGTCCAAAGTTTGATGGAAAAGAAAAAGAAGATCCTCAAGCCCATGTGATGACATATCACCTCTGGTGCTCTTTGAATTCCTACGTTGACAATTCTATTCATCTCTGTCTTTTCCAATGAACTCTCATAGGAATTGCAGCAAAATGGTACATTGAGCTCCCTCAAAGTACTTATTATGACTTCAACTCTTTAGCCATGGCTTTCCTCATGCATTTCCAATTGCCGGTTCGCTATGAAACTGACACCTATTTGCTTACATCTCTCAAGAAAAATACTGCAACCCACATCTCCGATCACATCCATGAATGGAGATGTAGGTGTTGCCTGATCAAATTTGAGATTGTTGATTAGTTACTGGTCAAATGGTTCACCAAATCATTCGTCGCTCTAATTTCTCACGATATTGCTATGGGTGGGTGTGTCACAAAGGAGCAAGCCATTACTCGTGCCCAATACTTAGATCTCATTTACTCTCAGTCTGGCACTTTGTATGAGTTATTACCCGATGCTCCGAGGCCATCATTTGATCCAATGACATCAAAGTCACAGGCTACACCTCCTATTGATGGAGTAATTGGTTCAATGTCCTAGGCCCCTGCAAAATCTTCTTCCAAATAAAAGTCGGCCTCAAACACTGCTTCCAATAGTCCCTCTCAGAATCCACATGACCCTGGTAAAACCTCAGAGGTCCACGCTTTTCATTCTACTGTGGCGGACAAATCCTCAAAAGGTAAGAAGAAAGGCAAAGGCAAAGGTAAAACTGATGCCCCAAAACAGGGTCCTCCTAAGTCATCTGCTAGTGATGCTTCCCAATGGAAGCCTAAGTATCCATGCCTCATTTGTGAGGAAGATCACTATACTAAGGATTGTCCCAAATGATCCGAAGTTAGTCGGTTGCTCAAAGGGACCCCAATTGTCCTGAAAGAGCCCTTTCCATCCCAGCAGACCCAAATGGTAGACCAGCCTCAGTCATCTACTTCCTCGGGTTCACAAGTGTTCATGATGAGTACAACAATTAACATGGCTACCAGAACAAAAGATTATCAAACTCCTACTCTAACAGCAGGGAAAGAAAAAGAAGGTGCCCCTTCTTCTTCTACCCCATCAAGTTCTAGTCCTATCCATATAGAGCGACCTAATCCTGATTCTGTCGTTCGACCACCTTCTTGAGGTATGCTATGAAATTCCTCATACAATCCAAATGCTCTCAGTATTATAACAGTGTTGAGGATTTGGCTCAAGCGCCATCAACTATGTCTTCTCTCGAGGTCCTTCAAAGATGTCCTTGCAGAAATCATTATTATTGGCTATTTGGCGTATTGATCCTACTGATTCTAATCTTATTTGTTTTGACTTGGGAAACCACGTTCCACATTTGCCTCATAAAATTTCCTTTCTCATTCAGGTCATCATCAATGAGAAAACCATTCACAGGACTGTCATCGGTGAAGGTGCTTCCACTTGCAATCTTGTATCTTGCTTGTTGAAGGCAATTGGTTCTCCTACTCTAAACCAATCCCCTAACACTTTGGAAGCTTTTGACAGGCACGATTCGCGACCATTCGGTGTCTTACCCAACCTTTCCATTACTTTGGAGGGCAAGACAATGTACATTGAAGTAGAGATCATTGACACTAATCTCAATTATAATATTCTACTCGGATGCAGTTGGACCCGTGCCATGCATGCTATAGCATCCTCCTTGTTACGCGTGATTCTTTTTCCCCATCAATGGAAGATAGTCACAGTTGACCAACTATCCTTCTTTGCCTCCTCCTCGGATGGCAATGTTCCATATGTCAAGCACACAGGTGCTCCTTATGAGAGTGTGGGGGCAGGACTCTATAAAGATCCTGCTCTAATTGGTATCTTTCCGCTCCCACCTCCTCATGTTGCCTTTGTTAACATTATTTCGGTCAAGTCTGATCCCTAGGTAATCCCCTTTTCGAATCTTGTTGACACATGGGGTGAGGTAATGCCATTAAGTCCTGCTGAAATTAATTACATGAAAATTTTTTCGACTTCACATTTAGTGTCCTCTGATCATCCTGTTTCAAGTTCATCTCTCAACTTGTTTTCTCAATCCCCGTGGCTTAGTTCTAGCCCGACGGTCATTTCTATGTGTATTAAGAAGTTCTCTTCTTCACTACTTATTGACATGTCAGTTTCGCCTACCATTGTCAAGATCTTTCAATTAAGGGCACCTTTATCCCCTCATGGATTCAGGGTTTTTCTCCCTCCTCGAGTTTTTACCAATTGCCCATTATTGCAATGGGGTTGTCATATGACTCATCACCCTCCATCGCCCAGGGGGCATGGTGGCAAAGCCTTCTATGAGTTCTACTCTATTATTTGGCCAAGTCGATGCTTACTTGTCATGTTAATGGTAGAACTCTAGTGTTCATCTGTGTTGATTGATTACCCAAGTCCAAGCATGGACTCTCTCAAAAAGTATTATGCTTAGGTCATCTTGCATGGTTACTTTTGTACAATAAGTGTCATTCATTTTTGTGCATTGTGGTTTGGTGTGTTGTTTTTCAAGCAGCTTTCATGCTTATTATGTTTTTTTCCTACTTTGCAGATGTCAGTGTCTCCTCACATCGGTTTCATTGATGGTGCTTGTCAAAGTACCTAGAATCTATCATCCGCGGCATGGGCCATTTATGAACCCCATGGCGAGTTGATTGATCTTCAAGGTATTTGTCTAGGTCAAACAACTAATAACATCATTGAGTATAGTGCAATTATCGAATTGTTGTCAGAAGCTATCACTATTCGCATCTGGGATTTTGTTGTCAACCTTGATTCACAGTTTGTCTTTCTTCAACTTAACAAGCAATATTCCGTTAGAAACCCTCAAATTTTGATAATGTATCTACGTATTCATCTATTGGAGAGAAATTTTGATTACATTACATATCATCATATTCCTATACATATGAATACATTGACAAATGCATTATCTAATTATGTGTTGGATAGACATTTGCGAAACATGTAAAAATAAAAAACAAATCATTTTGATCATAGTAAGCAGGGAAATATAGCATATATATATATATATATATATATATATATATATAATGTTTTTCATATATCAAAACCACAAAAAATAATATGTGTGTTCAAAAACATCCATGGCTCATAGGCCTTATATATTCGTGGCTCGCAGGCCTCAAAAAATGTGGAATTCTAGGCCTATGTACTAATTAGCATGATGCTCATTGTAGAATGTAACTGCTCGGACTACATGAGTCAGCAGTCGGTGGATCTGCTTTGATACTCCCACCGTGTGCCTCTAGTACTGGTGCGGGAAATCACCCACCTAGGCATACTCCGGGATATCATGGGTCAATCCCCTGAGGTTCTGCATGATATCTTCCTCATTATCTCTTCCTTCCTGATAAGGAACAACATCGAACTGATGAGCAATATGCCTGGAAATCAGGGACATCCCGACATGGCGTTCTAGTCCAACATCTACATTCATAAAATTGAAATGTCATGAATACATATATTTAAAAAACAATAAAAAACATCAAAGTATTAAAAAATTGTTTGTCTTTTACCTTCGTCGTCAAAGAACTCCCCCTATGGGAGCAGCATATCCAGATCTCCATGGAAGTCGGTATTGCTGTAAGGCCAATCCTCCACTACAATCAGCTATTGTCTAACCATGAGAAGAAGGCAAGCTTATAGGACAACTGTTGGCCCCTCGTAACCTTGGGCATAAAATTGCTCCAACGAACCACCCTTGGGTCTCGTTGCATCGGCGGATCCACCTCAGTCAAATAGTATTGGAACAGTGGAACCCACTCCAAGAATAAGGTCACTATCACAGACCCAAAGAAAAACTACTTCAGGTTTCCCTCCTTAGCTTTTGATAGTTGGTGCTTCATGTTGATTTTCATAGATTCGACCCAGTTAAAAATAGTGGGTGTTGCATACTCGATAGCGTACAAAAACTCTGACTTGTTAGTATCATGTGGCACTTGGGACTCAACCACTCTGTTGGTGGTCAATAGTAACACTCTAAACACAAGATTCTGAATAGTCACGATCTTGATCTTTCCACTTTTGGATTTGAGAGCTTTTGGGAAATGTTCGGCAAGTAGCATGGACACCCTTGCCCCCATCGGTCTCAACCCATATAGGTTGATTGGTTCCCCTCTCTAGGATAGTCCTGTGATGAAATAAATTTATGAAGTCTCCAAATCTAGCACTTGGTCACTGATGATTAAAATCGATTTATGTCCAAGAGACTAATCAGGTACCGTAGTAGCTTGGGTTGAGCCCGCATCCTTGGTGTGACAAAGAACTTGAGGAGTCCACAGTTCCTCAAAGCCTCCAAGCCATTTGGATCAGCTATTTCTTGAGTATTGATATCCTCATGCTCTCATTCTTTCCAATCCACCATTTTCAATGATTTGCTTTGCAAAAATCATTTAATCAAGTCAATGATCATCTTTTGACGAAAAAAAATGGATTCAAGTGGTCAAATTGAGAAAAAATCATGTTTTTCCTTTCCTCACGGTGCTGGCACAACTGTTTTAAAAATAGTGGTGTCGACAACGCGATTGGTGGTTTTGTTAACCCCCGGTCTACGTGGATCCGTGTTCGGAAATTGTGTTGACCAAGGGTGAAATTTTTTTGCCAAATCCTTCCCATGAAATCCAAAAAATGGATAAAAATAGGTAAAAAATGGTATGAAAATGGAGCTTAAGGTCTTGGCTCTTACTTTCTGCTAATGGCTCGGAAAATGACCTCCCGAATCTCCCGCAATCTTCTCTAGAAAAATTAGGGCAAAAATGGGTAAAAATATCTTCACACAAAGGTAAAATGGTAAATGGTAAAAAAATAATTACTTTTTCCCCCTTTTTATTCATTTTTCATGAAAATATTATGGTTTTTAAAGTGTTTTTGACCTATTTTTCCTCAGAACTGCATAATGCATTTACCTTTCTTGTGCAGCGACAGGTGACAGATTGTTGACGATGATACTCGAGTCTCGTTTAAGCTCTTTTCTTGGCTCGTAAAACTCAAATGAAAAGATCGCCGAGTATTTTTCCCTTTTGACTTGTTAAAGAGAATAAAATGGGGGGTTTGATTTCAACTCTTTTCCAACCTTTTAAACACGAAAAGATTGTTGATCTCCTTTCATTTTGAACTCGTTAAAGGATTGAAACATCATTTACCAAGTATATGTTTACCCCCTTTTCGGGTTGGGATAAACTATTTATGAAAAAGGTACTCCTTGAATGAGATGGTCAAGTGATTCTCTCAAGTATCGTTTTCTACCTTTTCGGGCTCGAGAGACACAAATGTACGAAAAGGGAACATGTGGAGTTTTCTTTTATGTGTCTTTTTCAAACTCTCTAAACATGAAAAAGATACCGAGTTACGCCTTTGTTGGACTCATTAAAGCATTAAACGACATCGGATTTGTCATCATGACAAATATGAGCTTCTCCTTCCTAGGGCTCTTTCAACTTACTAGGTCAGATTCGTCTGAAGGATGAACTTACAGTGCAAGCACATTCTATCCCCTTCAAGCTTGCAATAAAAAATAATTGGGGTACCTTCTAGAAATGGTGGGGGAAAATTGGAAATCCTATCAGTCGTGTCACAACTCACTATTGAACATGAAACTCTCTATTTCATGTCGAGTTGTGATATCCTCACTTCATCATTGAATTTCCTGGGTTGGGCCTTTCACTTGACCTTCCATTCGATCTCTACCATGTCATCATGACCACTAATCCCATGGATCCAAAAGCTACCAAACTTCAGAATTGTGTCGCCAATATGTTCAAGAGTTAGTCCCTCTACAATTACTCTTACTCCCGAGTCTTTGTACCATCTAAAATCACTTGCATCGCTTTGTCTCATGTCGATGATGTGGGATACATCATGGCCCTCCTTCGACACGGTCACTTCCTATCAAATTCAGCTCATTATCTAGGAAGATGACCGAGAGACTCCCTTCCAGTACCTTAGAGCCTGCATGCCCTAATGGCAAGTTCTTCGCATTCGATGACAAGTTAACATCATTAGCTTTCGATCAGGTGATTTCAAAGGTGTTCAACATCAGTTCCTTTATTCACATTCGATGAACTATGCTGCCAGTACCTTGAGAACCATTGTCATTATTGGTGGTTTCTCTCGCTCTTGTTAACAATTCACATCATTGATTGGTAATCAAGCAACTTCTTAGCATGTTTGAATGCAACACATTCATTCACATGTTAGGATTTGTACTTTGATCAGGTCATGTTGGAGCACAAGACCCTGGGCTCATATTACAAATGTCCAGGTTGTAAGGCGATGTGACATGATCATGTTGATATAAATGTCTGTTTCGAATGGATGGGTGCGACCATACCATGAGTTGTTATATGTGATTCTTCTCATTGCCGGATGGCTACAACCATACCTTGGTTTCATTATGATCCTCTCTATTGGATGGTTGTGCCCATGCCTTGGATCTATTTATATGATCATTCTATAGATGGTTGTGTCCATACCATGATTCATGTATCATTTGTTAGAGTTTTCAGTGATGTATATGTATCTATGCTTGCTTGCAAGTTCTATGACGATGGACTCCCCTTCCCCGCACGCATTTGTAAAGAATTTCACTCCTCACTCTAGTTTGGCCTTCATGCTTTTAGGGGCATCTGTTACACATCATTTTGTCACTGTTCCTTTACTCCCCATCCAAAATCCTAGAGGACCACTACAGTGAACCCACATGCTTTCCTCTCATGAAGAAACTCCCATTATGTCCCTCTTCATGAGCAAAACAATTCCCTTTTGCATCATTTCCCAAAAATCTTCTGTTTACCCCAGTTTACAAGACCAGCGCTAATGACCCGTGTCCTCCTCGTGCTGATATGTAGGGATTAAAACTGTCACCAGTGCCGATCAGATCGACTGAACCCTCTCTCAGTTGCATCGATCCTCTTTTAGAAATTTGTTTAAATATGGGGCCGAAGCTTCCAGCTCTAGAAGCGCCATAACGGAAGTTTGGTAAATGGTTAAATCGGATGGAGCCAAGGAGGTCAGTTTGGGCTCTTTTCCCCTATTAGGATGGAACAAACTCAAGAGATAAGGCCTTCTCCCATGAAGAGAGGAACCATCTCTCATCCATCCAAGCTATATAAACCTCTCTTTTTCCCCAGCAAAAGATATTTTGAGCTTGGAGTTAGAATAATCAACAAGACATCTATAACTTGAAGTTTTCTAGTGTATGTTTGAGGGAGAATAGTGTGCTTTGGTTTGATTTGAGATTAGAGGGAAATATGCCTTAAAACCTCTATTTTTAGGGTTGTCCATATAGTGCTAGCAGAAGTGTGGGAACCCGGATACGTCAAAGGAGACCAGCAATGTAAAGGCACCGATTGTAATCCCTTTTTGATTTATATAAATGCAACTATCAATTGATTTCCTACATGAAATGTCATTTTACATCTTTATGGCTTAGTGTTCCTTTACCTATTAAGTAGGCTAAACACAATATTGTATGTTATTACATTTGTTGTTTATTGTTGTTTGCTTGTTTTAGGTGTGCGAAGGGAGGAAATGAAAGATAGCTAGAGCAAGGAAGTAGGATCATCACCAAGCGAAATAGCATTCTAAGAGGTAGGCCCTCTTAATTGATTCTAGCTTAAGGAGATCTTCCATAGATTGCTTGTTTGTGACTAGACCCACTCTCTTGAGCTAGAGGAATTGTTTGTGTCCACACTTAGAATTTACCTGCATCACAATGACTTTTTTAGAGAGTGCTTTGTGCTTGTAGCTTTCCATAGGTTATTTGAGTCTTTAATTTTTATTTATATATAAAGGTGGCTCATCGACTAGTTTGTCAATCTAGAAGGCTTGTGGGATTTCATCTGCGAGTGTCGAGCCTTCACCTAGAAGGCTTAGGACTAATTTTGTCGGTTCTTTTGAACTAGTACAATCTAACACAATGGAGACAAATCCTTCATTGTTGGCTTTTATTTCATAGGGAGAACCTAGTCTAGTCCATAATCTGGCTGGAAACGCTCTATTTCTTGTTAGAGTACTCTTCCATTTGGAAGACGAAGTAGAAATTAAAGATGTTTCAGAGTCCCTTACGACTCCTATGGAACCTCTTCCTTCTCATATTTCTTACGTTGTATCACATGTGGGTACGATGACTCATAGACTGACTAGCCCTGATCACTCTCCTTATTTCTTCTTAATGGCCAATGTTAGTGGCACAAGTATGGTTGTCGATATGGATGGTATTCATACTACTTCAGTTATGGGAGGAGGTATTATTGCCATCTCTACTATGAAACCTAGCACGGTAGTTGTTGGCTCTATGTCCATCCTGAGTTTGGGGGGGGCACCCAATATTCTTCTCCTTTCACTTGTTCTTATCCTTTTGGAATTACATCTAGTGGGATTCCATCAGTTTCATCAAATTTGCCTTATGTTTATTTTGTAACTATGGCTTCAATGGCTAGTGCTCCAACATCTATACAAGTTTTTTCACTTGGAAGTGGACATGTTCCTCCTTCTAATCGATCATTGAATGTAGGATCAATGCCTTTCTCTGGATATGCTCAAAATGGTAATCCTTTTCAAGGGAGCCAGGGATTGGTATATCCTTATGTTAGTGGTTTTGGGTCTAAGAATATAACTTGTTTATTTGGTCAGTAAGGGAGTATTCCCTTCCCTACTGCTAGTACTTCATAGGTTTTTCCTCCTTTGGCTAGTGCTTGGAACCCTTACCAAGGGCTCTCCCTTTCATATAATATTATCTTGGGACAAAGTCTTCCTATGACTCGTAATCCTGTAGTAGGAGGTGGATACCCTTTGTATACCCCTAGACTACAAGGTTTCCCTTATAGCTCAGTTTATTTTACGAGTAATCCTTGGCATCCTGGTGCCTCTCAAAATCCAATATACTCTTTTTCAAATGTTGGGAATTCCACTCTTAGAGCTTGGAATTATGTAGTCTCTCCATAGTTACCATTCCTATAAACCCTTAATTTTCTAGATATTTCAAAATTAACTAATGATCTAATTTGTTACAACCCAACATGGCCTTCAGTCCCTACCAAACTTCCATCTGATATACCAAAATTTAAAGGGAAGTATGGTGAAGATTCAGCTGCCCATGTAACCACTTTTCACTTATGGTGCTCATCAAAACCTTTGATTGATGATTCAATTAGATTGAGACTCTTTCAATGAACCTTAACTAGAAATGTAGCGAATCGAATTAAAGGGTGGGTTTTTTTCTATGTTTGGTGAGTTTGATACAATGTTTCTCAACCATTTTTAGTTGCATGTTTGTTATGATGACAAAACTGAACTTCTGGCCAATTTTGAGCAAGACAAGGCCACCCATATCTTTTACCACATTCAAGAGTGGTGCAAATGGAAAAGATTGATGAAGGCTTATATCCTTGATGAATTTCTTCTCGCATGGTTTTTGAAATCAATACAATCGGAGATATCTATTTATGTGTCACTTTTAGGAGTGTTCACAAAATAAAAGGTTATCTTTAGATCCCAACAATTAGAGCTTATTTATTCCCAGCCCAAAGTTCTCTTTAAGATTTTGTCTAGTGATCCTAGATCAAAAATTGATCTCACCAAACTAAAACCCGTCTCCCATACTGATGGAGTTGGAGGATCGATCGATAGTAATATGACTTTTTTGTTAAATCAATTATAGCGTTTGCCATTACAATCTACTTCTGTGAGGTAGACTATGTCATCAGTATATCCTCCTTCTCAACCTTTAGCGATTAATTTTTTTCAATCCTCAAATCCCAAAGGAAATAAATAATTCTATGGGAAGAAGAAAGGGCGTAGGAAAAATAAATATAAGGGAGGGAAGGGAAATGTGAATAAACCTAGTGAGGACAATGCTGAGGGAAAGAAAGATTCTAAAAAGAAAGTTCAATTCCCATGCAAGTTTTGCAGTGGGGATCATATTACTCATATTTTCCCCAAGATTCAAGATGCTTAGTGCTTGTTATCCCAACAAGGTTCTTCTAGTTCACAGAATATGCTTACTAACCCTTTTCCCCAAGGGCATCAATTACTTGTTGGCACAAATGTTAATAGTAGAGCCCCTATAGGGGGTAACCAGGAAAGGGAATCTACTTCAAATGTATATATGGTTGAGTATCATGTCTATATTTCAACTATAGCTCATGATTATAGAGAGCTAGAACCTTCTAAGGCTAAAACGACTTTTGATACTCAAGAACCTCTTCATATAGAGAGGCTCACAGTTGAACATGTACCTCGGATGCCGAAAGGCTCCTCAGAATAGTCAACTTATAATCCAAACGCTAGGGCTTCTCATAATTATTCCATGGTTGAATATTTATCTCATAGCCCCTATGCTATGTTAGTGGTATAGGTACTCCAGTTGTGTCCTGTTCAACGGAGTTCTTTCCTCACTGTGATCGGAGCATTTGAGCCAAAAAAATTCTCTGGTGATTACATTTGATATCTGAAATGTTTAAAAGAGACTCCCTCAACATATGGTTTTTCAAATTAAATCAATGTATCATAAGAAGACCATATTTTTAGTCATAGTTGATGAAGGGGCTTCCACATGTGTCATGTCTATGTCATTTTGGAAAGTTATCAGGTCCCTTGAAGTTGTTACCTTTCCTACTCTTTTAACCACATTCAATGGTCATTGTCATAGGCCTCATGAATTTTTCCTGCCTTCCCTATCTGTGTAGGGGGAAAGGTTGTTAATGTGGAAGTAGATATAGTCGATGCTAATATTGATTATAATCTTTTGTTGGGTCGAAACTAGGTTTATGTGATGGATGCCATAGTCTCATCTTTATTTCACATCCTATGTTTTCCTCATGAAGGGAGAATTGTTATGATAGATCAATTACCCTATTCTCCCAATGACCCAAATGCATTTACTGACCCCACTATCTCCTTGGTGAAGAACACGAAGTAGCCTATTGAGAATTTATGAGTTGGAATGTATTCCTCATTGATGGTTTCTATTGATCTTCCACCTCCTATTTCTCATATTAACGCCATCTCATTCTCTAGGATGATCCCTCGACACTATTCTTTTAGAACTCATTATTTTTCAGATCTTTGGCCCTTTCCCCCTCCTACAGCCACATTAGAAAAAGGGGAAGTGGATGGAATGGATTATCCAACATCTACAGCAAAAATTGCATATCAATCTATTGTTAATTCTGCATATTACAATGCCATCCTTGTTTCATCAAAGGATGTGGATGATGATGTGTAATTGGCCTGGACAATTAATTCCATTTTGGTTATGGATTTACTTGATTTCATTTTTCCATCTGAGGAGGAAATTATAGAAGCAATTACTGGCATAGAGAGATCGTAGGATGATTTGCATCATTGGTCCTATTTTCTCCCTCACTTGCATAAAGTTGAATCAAGTTTGTCTAGTCATCTTTCTCATGGAAGTGATGATAAAATTTTAAATACTTTGGCTCCAACACATATTTTTGTCAAAGGTAACATGGCTAATATTTCTGAAACTATTCCGATGAAAATTTCCAAGAATCCCAACATTATCAAAAATATCTTCATTGGAGTTGATTGTTTCCCTGAAGAGATTAAAATTTACATTGATCTCTTTAAAGAGTTTAGAGATGTATTTGCTTGGTATTATGAGGAAATTCTTGGGATTGATCCTAGTATAGTTCAGCATGAGATCAAGACTTATGAAAATGCAAATTTTGTGCATCAAAATATTCAATCGGTCAACCTTAGGAAAGTTGCGACTATCAAGGCAGAAGTAGAGAAACTGCTTAAAGCAGGTTTCATCTACCCTGTTCCTCTAACTGAATGGGTTTCAAATCTAATCCCTGTGGAAAAAAACAAGGAACAATCTGTGTATGCATCGATTTCAGGGATTTAAATAAGGCATGTCCAAAAAGAAATTTCCCCACTCCATTTATAGATCAGATTATTTATGAGTGTGCTAGAAATGAAATTTTTCCTTCATGGACAGATTTTATGGGTATATTCAAATAGAAATTCGTCCTCAAGATCAAAATAATATTGCATTTATTTGCCCTTGGGGTACATTTTCCTATAGGAAAATGTCATTTGGCATTAAAAATGCTAGATATACCTTTCAGCAGGCTATTTCATATGCCTTCCATGACGTCAAACATATAATAAAATCCAATTTGGATGATTTAGTTTCTCACTCTCGTAAGATAATGAAACATCCAAAACATCTTCATCTAATTTTTTAGATATGTTGTGATTATAAAATATGATTGAACCCTAATAAGTGTGTTTTCACTGTTACATTTGGTCATTTGTTGGGATTCATTGTTTCTAATAAAGGGATTCAAGTTGATTCTTTCAAAGGTGAGGAAATACTTTAGTTTCCTCCCCCATCTAATATTCATCAACTTCAAAGTCTCCAAGGAAAAGCCAATTTTTTAAGGAGGTTTATCGTGAACTACGCTAAGATCACAAAAGATTTTATGCGTTTACTTAAGAAATGAGTTCCATTTGTTTAGGATTAATGCACTCAAGGCTCATTCGATTCTTTGAAAAAAGGCATTGACCTCTGCTCCCTTTTCTTAGTCCACCTGATTGTAGAAGAGATTTCCTTTTGTACCTCACGGTGGTAGAATCAATCATCAGTATGGTTTTGGTTCAAGAAGATGATGCCCTTAGAGAACATGTATTTTATTATCTAAGTCATGGATTAGTCGGTCCTAAACTCCAATATTCTCATATTGATAAATTGGCTTTAGCAACAGTTCATGTTATTCAGTGACTCTGTCATTACATTTTTCTGAGAAAAACCTTTGTAGTAGCTGAGGTCAATCAATTTTAATTTGTCCTCAGTATGCCGGTGATTGGGGGGGATACAATAAATGGATTGTTATTTAATAAGAGTTTGATTTAGAATTCATGTCAGACAAATCAAATAAGTCCTTGGTTTTCCCAGAATTAATTTCAGAATTGCCTTGTGAGGGAGATGATACCTATGAAGAATCATTTCTAGATGACCATATTTTTCTTATCACCTCACAAGATCCTTGGTATGGAGACATCATTGTATATCTCCAGAATTTGAAGTTTCCTCAATATTTTTCTAAGGATGAACATTAAAAATTGCGTCACCTTTCTAAGAGTTATCTGATCATTGGTGATACTTTATATGGTTGCGGGGTTGATTCAATTATCATATTTTGTTTGACCTTAGAAGAAGTTCAGTCAGTTTTAAATGACCGCCACAGTGGGTATTGTTGAGGTCATTTGTCTAGGCTTGCAATATCTCATAAAATCTTGCATGAAAGGTATTGTTGGCCTTTGATTTTCAAATATTGTATTCAAGTGGTCAAAAAATTCCATCCTTTTCAAATCTATACATGAAAATGCACGCTCATCCAGCTCTATTTTTTCTTGTCATCACTGTCGCTCCATTTACTAAGTGGGGAATTTATTTTACAACTTGTAACCCGGCTTCAGCTAAGGGACACAAGTACATTATCGTAGCAGTAGACTACTTTATGAAGTGGTTCGAAGCTATGAAAACTTTTAATAATGATGGTGAGACGACCATTCTATTCCTTTTTAATCAAGTCATCTCATGTTTCAGTGTCCCTTAAGCGATTGTGATCATGGAAGTCACCTTCAGAATAAGATGGTGTTTGAGTTAGCTTTGGAATTGGGATTTCGGCAGGAGTATTTGTCTCCTTATTATCCTCAAGCTAATGGGTAAGTTGAATCCATGAATAAATCCCTTAAGAACATCCTACAAAGGACAATTAATCAAGCTAATTCCAACTGGCACATCATGATTTATACTGCATTATGGGCATATCAAATGTCTATTAAGACTGCCATGGGGTTCACTCCTTTTCAATTAGTGTATAGTTGAAATCAATCTTTCCTATAGAATGTGAGATTCCATCTCTTAAGTTGGCAGTCCAACTTCTTCCAGACACCTCAAGTCTTGAAGAGCACCTTTTCCATATGGAACATCTTGATGAACAACAATGTTATGCTACCACAATGAATGAATACAATAAGAAAAGAGTCAAAGCTTGATATGGTAAGTCTGTGCAACCTAGGGTTTCCTCTGAAGGTAACCTTGTCTTGGTCTATTACCAAGATAAAGACACCTTGGGGGTAGGAAAATTAAAACCTATGTGGTATGCTCATTTCATTGTTAAAAGGGTCTTGAAGAAGGGTGCTTATGAGTTGGTTGATTTTGAAGGGAATGTGTATGCTTAGGCCTTTGCCTAGAATTTTCTTTATTTTTTTAAATATTGTACATAGTTTTAGTTTATGTCTATGAGTGTTAATGTGACGATGGTGTTTTCGATATGCTTTGGTAGGTTTTGATGGGTGATTCAGTGTATTTAGGATTCATAGATGGTGCTAGTAGATATACTCAGAATTTAGCTTCTGGTGCTTGGGTAATAAATTATCCATTTGGTTAGTTGTCGGTTGCAAGAGGCATGTATATTGGTCCCACTTCTAATAGTATGGTTAAATAAAACGTCCTTATTAATTTACTTTCTGTAGCAATATCTTATGGTATTGAATCATTGGTGGTTAACTTGGACTCATAATTGGTTGTGTCTCAATTAAATAATATTTATCATGTGAGGGATCCTTTATTACATCGTCAATTTCTGAGAGTGATATTATTACAAAGATCATTTAATTTTATTACTTTCATTCACATTCCATGATCAAATAATGTATTTGTTGATTCTATAGTTAACCAAGCATTGGATTGGCATATCAACCATTCATCAAAAAAATTAAACAATCATCTATATATATATGATGAAGTCATCAGGAAATCTCTCTGTATATAAATAGATAAGTGTCAAAATATTACAAAATGTGGAAAAATGTCCTACAAACTTAGGGCTCAAGCCCAACCATCTCCATAACAAGAAAAATAAATTTATCTAAAATTTAAGTCTAAGGGCCACACCCTAGATGATCATCTCAGTAGAAGATGATGGAATTTTCCACCTTTCGGAAGAGTCACACCCACTCTCATTGTACGCCAACAATCCATCTTTGTATAGCCTCGGGAAGATCCTCTATCATTGTCATTGGAACTTGGTGAGTTAGACTCTCCAAGTTCCTCTGTACTATATGGAGGATCCTCTCAAACTCAGTTGTTTCTCTCTCCATGTCTTTGTCGCGAAGCCTATGCATTGGAAGACCCTCAAGTCTCACTAGTCCCACCTATGCATCATGAGCATTTAATGTTGTTAGGATTTTTGTTTTGAAAAAAAAAAAAAACTTTAAATTTCTTGAGATTATCTTTAAAATCCAAAAAAAAAAAAATGTTAAAAACTTAAAAAAACATACCAATGTTTCCCCATGCAGCTCCCTCAGGAAGTACTAACTTCAAGTTCTCTCGAAAGTCTAGTCCTACATACGGGAAATCATTTATGACCACGGCTTGTTGCTCCCACCACTAGAAGAACTCATCATCAAAAGGTTTCCTGGGTGACTTCTCCTCTACCAAGTCTCTTGATCATTTTTTCCCATCTGTTCATCCTTGGATCTATAGGACTGTTGATGGCAAATGCTACTCTAGGTCATAGAGTAGGAATCCGCTCAAAAAAAATGACAAGAGAATGGTACCATAATCGAATTTCTTTTTCTTCCCTATCTAACTGATGCAAGTTGCTTCTTCATATTGACAAGCGTTGTACACCAATCATACACTACTATTTTCAAGAATTCCACTGCTAGAAACATAAGTGGTCATGAGGCCTGGTGTAACGAAGTTGAGCCTAATATCCTAGAAATGGTGAAAAGGATGACCTTGATAGGAAGACTTGTAATTTATTTTATCAGGACTTGTGAACCAACTTTGTTAGTTTCTGGTGCACAATATACAACAATATAATCATTAATATTAAGGTCTCCATTGGCCTTGCCTTTTAGATTGACTTCTTCTCCCCTTCAAGAGAGACCTGTAATGAAGTAGATGTCTTCCACTTCAATTTGCAAAGGCATTGAGTCTATGATGAATTTCTCTTGCTCTGGGTCCCAATAATTAATCAACATCTCCAATAATTGAGTTTGAGCTCTCATATTTGGCATCATGAAGAATTTGAGCAAACCATAATTTCTCAATCCATCCAATGATTCTTGATCTTCTAAGACTTCATTATCCACATCATTGTGTTCTCTCTCTCTCCAAATTATTAGCATCCTGAAAAAATTGAGTGATTTCATCAAGTAGAATTTGATTATGAACTTAACTTTTCATGTATGTAGCTTTTGTAAGATATAGTCACATATATACATGACTTTCCCTTTAGCAGCTTGTGCATAGGGCTTTCTATACGTGACCTAATAGTTCTAGACCCTCATATACATAGATTTTGTTTTAAAAGTTAAAAAATATGCTCAAAAATTCATATAATCTATCAATTTTTTTATCTAAATGGAAGAGTTTAGGGTTATGAATTAACTAGAGTTCGCGGTTTCCAGATTCGTTGGTGGAATTGATTGGATTGGCTTGCTCAAATTTTCTCCAAAAGCTCTCTCCTCAACGCTTGGATGGTAAGAATGAAATTGGGTGAGATCAAAACTTCATTTTGTAGTTAAACTTAAGCCCGCTTTCCTAAAGTTCATTTTTAACTTTTTTATTTTATTTTTATGAATTTTTGTCCTTTGCTTGAAGTTTCGGGAAGGGCCTTTTTTTGGGTAATGAATATTCTCTTATCACTTAGTGATGTTTTCATGTTGTTTCAATTTGGTGCAGCAGCTCTAACCATGGGTCTCCACAAAAACAATAAAACTCAACACAAGATAATACCAAACATATGCAAATAAAACTTTTCGTCATATTATTAATTAATCAATAAATTATCTACAGGAGAAATCATGGCCTATTCATGGCCTCTCACTCACTCACACCCACTCACACACTTCTACCTCTTACATGCCTCTTAGGCTCTCCTCAATTTATACAAATGGATTAGAACCCAAGTAGGTTTTAGATCCCTCAAAAAACTCCAACAATATCTCTCTTGATCCCTAAAATCTCTCATCTAAGTCATTATCCCTAAGTAAGAGCTAACTAATCCATAATCCTCTCAAACCTTCCACAATACTCTCAAATCTTCTCCTATTTACAATAATATTCATTCTCTCTTAAAACTATTAAAAATGTACATTAATTAATTAAATCCTACTTTACAAACTAACTCCTCTAGTAAAGGATTGACCCAGGTTAGACGCTTCTGTATCAGACTCCCCAGGTAAAAGAAAATCATGGTCTCCCAACCATTAATCTTCAATTGATGATAAAACTCCATCTGGATCCCAAACCTTAAATTGTAATTGTCCAAATTCTATGCATCTTTCTTGTTGTTGTATGTCTGTTATCTTCTGGTTCATTTTCATTTCTTCATTCAGTTTCAAATTCTAATTGATCACCCCTTTTGCTATTATTTGTGTCCATCTGGACTGTGACATCATCAATTTCCATAGTTCTTCAATCACAGAATCAATTTCTGCTTTCTCATGGAATCCTTTTGGCTTAGCAACTTGCTTGAGATCTTTCCTAAGATCCTTTCTCTGCTGCAATTTTTCACATTCATTTTTAATTTGTTGGTTTCTCTTTTCAACTTTTTCTGCCATCCATACATCTTTCTCTTCAATTTCCATTTGCTGCTTCTTATCTTCAAATTTACTTTCAGGAAGTAAATTGCCTGTCATATTTTTGACTGCATAGTCATCCACCTATTCTTCTTTGTTAGCCAGTACATCAGAAACTTGAAAACTAACACATATCTCTATCCCAATTAAATCTTTAGACACTCCCTCATTTCTGACTGCAGTTACACTCTCATACTCCTATTATTTTAGTAGATACTCCAACAACTCAATTTCTCTGACACCTCACAAGTACTTCATCATGATGTTATTTATAGTCTTCAATATGTTCTTATTTTTTCTTAACGTCTTTCAGTAGATGCCCTTCCTCATCTAAGAGGTTTTCTTCATCATATTTTACTTCAAGATCTTCACCTGTCCTAAAGACATCTTCAAAAGGTTGCCTATCTCCTGCAATACCTGCAATCATACACAAATTGTCAGTTTTAAAAACATAAGACCTTGCGGTCTCAATTGATGCTTCAGCCACCAGGTCTTCTTGTTGCTCTGAATCCTTCATATGATTTAGAAGATTCTCTATAGATTTCTCATCTGTATCTTCATTACTTTCAAAAAGCAATGGGCCATGTTCTAGTTCACATACCAAAACTTCATTTACTCTGAGTAACTCTTCCTTTAGTTGAGCATTCAATCTACACTCCCACTTCACTTGCAATCTATGCCATTTGACTTTTCTTTTCATAATCCATCCATGTCTCTGTCTTTGTAATACCTCTAGCAACACGTCAAGTCATACCTTTAATTCAACAATCTCTTTCTCGTCATCACCAATGCCAATTTCTATGGCATTATCATGTCCTTTCTCTAGAATTTGCATCTTTTGTCATGAACTTCACCTTGTTCACTGTAACCTGCAATTTTACCAAGTTAACTCCTCTGAACTTGGTCAATGGTTCCTTTCACTTGAACCTTACTTGTGAGCACACCTTGCTCCTCTTCAAACAACAACTGAAGTAACTCTTCAACACTTTGACGAGACTTTGGGTGTCGAGCTCTGTCGATCATGCATCCATTACATTCAAAGACTCAAACTTTTTGACTTAACTCGACTTAACGTTTTGACCCAGACTCTTAATTTAACCTTAACTTTTACATCAATTCTGCATTAATAGACCTTGGGTGTTGAGTACGACAAAAAATGAACCCTTTTTACAAATATTTCTTGAACTCTCAACTCATCCACTTATCACTCCAAAAACCATTACCAAAACAAACAAAAATCAACATTATCACTCCATTACAAAAACTTCATGTTATTTCCCTTTTAAAATTTCCATTAATTTTTAATAAAAACATTTATCACTCCTAACTTTCCATAACTCTCACTTTCACATTAATGCATTCACTCTTATACCTTCATAAAATCTCCATAAAATGCCTTTACATACCCTATCCTTTTCTTTTACTAACTTTATGATGCATTAAAATATTTTAATGAACTTAATAAAATCACTTAAAAGTGATCCAACGTTGTTTTTCGAAGGATGTAAATGCATAAAATAAAAGACCCACCATAAAAGGTAATTCGTTGTTAATTACATCGTAAGGCATTCCCCTCTGAAATCAACTTTGCTCTCTGCCGTACGTGTCATTACTTTGCACCATTAGATGATATGTTAGACGATTGAGCCATTTTGAGTCGTTAAATTATGTTGAGTAGCTGCAACTCCTTAACTGCCTGAGCAGCGCATCGGCTTCGTCTCCTTGGGTACTGTATCGACGGCGGGGAGAAGATGCTGGTGTACGAGTATATGCCCCAGGGGCCGCTGAGTCTGCATCTGTTTGAATGGGCGGCGGCCAGGCTGAACCCGTTAGAATGGAAACAGAGGCTTAGCATTGCCCTCGATGTCGCCCACGGAGTTGAGTACCTGCACAGCCTGACGAGCTTCATTCACAGGTCTCTCCAATCGGCTATCGAAATGAAGGTATATTTATATCAATTAATCTTTTGCAGATTCGTGTTGGGGTTAATGATTTGAAATATTTTATATCAAATTCATGGTTAACCATAATTTGGATTTGCAGAAAATAGTGTTGAAATCGACTATGGAAGATGAGAGAAGCAAGAGAAGAGCCATGAAGGCCGTTGCAGAAACCGGAGGCACGAATGTGCATTGCCTGCTTCCGCCACAATATTTTATTACCATTTACAATATATTTAGGTATGTGATTTACGCTTACTAATGTTGCCCATGTTCTGTTTCAGTGGTCTCCGTTTCTGTGGACATGAAAGAGGGAAAGATAACTGTGGTTGGAGAAGCAGATCCTGTGTGGCTCGCAACAAAGCTGAGGAAAATAGGGTTCAGGGCAGAGTTAGTAAGCGTGGGTCCTGCCAAAGAAGAAAAGAAGGAAGACAAAAAGAGCTGATAATTTGTTAACAGCTTCAAGCCCAATTCTATGTTTTATATAATTCTCATAGCCAGAGTCTGGTAGGCACCTCTCATTCCATGGTGAGAGTTGGGTTTTAAAGGTGTATGTAGGATATTTTATTGGTTAAGTTTTATATATTTCTCACCACCACAGGGACTTGCGCTCAAAAGGTGTATACATATATTTCCATTTTGTAAAGAAAAACGGAATTTGGCATTTCAGTGATCTCTCTGAGATTGGTCCTTCAAAATTTCTTAGATTAATTCCTGACATATTAATATGTATGCTAAAGTTGAATTAGGCACTGTTAAAATCCCATCATCGAATCAAATTTGCATTGTACAGCTTCCCGGGTGTATGATACAGTTGAAATCAGGCAACGGGCCGTCAAAAGGACCCACCAAATAACATCATATTGTATGGCTTGCAGTGAAGCGTAGCTTTTTAAAAGTTAAAATTCATTGATGTTTCAGTATGTTACTTTGTAAAGATAAATATATCGAAGGTTAGGTATATTCGTGTTTCGTTATAATGGGCATGAATGAATAGCATATAGTTTTTAACGGTCTGTTCTCATATAAATATTGAGAAATGTGATAGCTTCCCATAATGCTATTATTTGGATTTTGTGGGATATTGTAAGAAAACATAGAATTGGAAATTTTGATTCTTATGGAACTCAATTAACTAGATTTCGTTCCAGTATATTCCCTGTTCCAGGAACGCCTAGGTTGATATCTTTTCAAAGGATGGTCTTCGCATGCTGCCAGGTCTGTGCTCATTAACAGTCATGCATGATAGTATCTCTTTCCTCATTCAAGATTTCAGTATCAATGGAATGTGACTCTCATCCACGGCAAGGCTGCGAGCTCACTGAGCTTCTGTCTCTATATGAATGTGTATTATCATATAATCCTTAGTTTGTTTTTTGGTTCTTCTGGGGCAAAATGTTTTTGTATCAAATAGGATATGTAGATATGGTTATGTTTCTGTTTTAAAATTTGATGAACTGGAAAAATCTGTCCTTATATATAATATCTGTTTCTGGGCATCTCTTTTACCCTTAAAAATTTGCTATGTATTATAGATCTTTATATTTTCTTAATATAAATCCATACTGGTTTTTTTGATATGGAAAAAAAATCCCTGAACAAATACCATGCATCAAATTCATATAATACTTGTTGGGTTGAGAAAAGTTTGCACATCACATCCATATTAAGTTTTCGTAATCAAATCAACTTTGATTTAAAATTGTAAAAGTTGAAAACGATTCAACATTTTTAAAATATGGCAGTCGTTAAGTGCGACATTTCACAAAACACATCTACAAATCAACCTTTCTTGTAATCATGGTACGACACGCGTCAAATCTAAAAACAGAGATCCGTTCCTCATACGACACACCCATCAAATCTCAAAAATAAAGATGCCTCATGAATGCGTGGTGGGTCAGGGACCCATTATTAGCTTCTGATAAGGTAGTATTTCGACCATTCATTCCGTTAGAAGATTTAACATATATATAATATTATTAAAACAATTATTTCTCATACATTTAATTGTTGGCTCTTAGTTAATAGTTGTGGAGAAGGATAATGCGGCACTTCTTTTGTGTTTCGTGGCATGTGGTTAAATTTAGCAATGTGTTTTATAGGTTTTGGTGTTACAGTAATCGTGACTCCAACAAGTGGTATTAGAGAGGAGAGATTGTTGGCTCCCTCTTAATGGTGGTGTAGAAAAATAATCCAACACTCCCGTGTGTTTCGTGGCATGTAATTAAATCTAACAATATATATGTTTACTAACACCTACTAATTTTAGTGTAATGGTAATCATGACTCTAACATTAACTATATCATAATTAACTAATAGTTCAATCTACCTCATTTCGATGAATAACCCCTGGATACAAATGTTTCCACTATGATTGCAGTGGCTTCGTTTCTATTCGGACATAACATTTTAACTCCATTGTCGAGACTCGAGACCTTCAAATAGTAGCACAAGAACTCGCACTCATATGCATGATGTGAATCTACGCATTTAATTATATGTAACAACAGTTTTCCCACACCCAAATTCCTCCATGTTGGGCTCGCTATGCCAAATTCTAGAGTTGAGTCTTTTACTTTGAGAAAGCATAGTTACTCAATTTGAATTCCATTTAATATATAGATTTTTTTTAATCAGTGTGGACTATAAAATAAATTTCTAGACTCAATTATAATTACGCCGTAAGGCGTTCCCCTCTGAAATCAACTTTTCTCTCTGCCTACGTGTCATTACTTTGCACCATTAGATGATATGTTAGACGATTGAGCCATTTTGAGTCGTTAGATTATGTTGAGGTAGCTGCAACTCCTTAACTGCCTGAGCAGCGCATCGGCTTCGTCTCCTTGGGTACTGTATCGACGGCGGGGAGAAGATGCTGGTGTACGAGTATATGCCCGAGGGGCCGCTGAGTCTACATCTGTTTGAATGGACGGCGGACAGGCTGAGGCCGCTAGAATGGAAACAGAGGCTTAGCATTGCCCTCGATGTCGCCCGCGGAGTTGAGTACCTGCACAGCCTTGCACAGACGAGCTTCATTCACAGAGATCTGAAGCCCTCTAATATCCTTCTGGGCGACGACATGAGGGCCAAGGTCTCGGATTTCGAGTTGGTCAAGCTGGCCCCTGATGGAAAGTTTTCTGTTGAAACCAGGCTAGCCGGCACTTTTGGTTATCTGGCCCCTGAATACGCAGGTACGCATGGAATCACTCCATTTCATTCCATTGCCCTCGATGTCGCCCGCGGGAAAAATTTTTTGTACCATACTTGTCCTCATTCCTGCCCTTTGTATAGCTCTGTGAGAGAAAAAGAATCCCAACTTCGCATGATCACAGTAAAGCCCACAACCTGAATAAAAGACCTGTTTCTTGTACCGTTCTTTCATAAATCTGCATTATTGCAGTAAAGCCCACAACATCGGCTTCCCCATATATTTCTGAAATCAGTCCTTATCCTAGATTACGATTTAAAATACTTTGGAATGCAGTGCCATCGAGAAGATAACAGAGTCAAAATCAATAGAAAGGTGAGGTGTTCGAATATCCATTACATAATTTATTCCAGAGATGCCATTCTCATGTCACGGGCTGACTCGACCAATAGAGTCGTGGGTAAATAGGAATGCAAAGGGCGTACCCATTGGGCAGATACGACGAAACCCTTGCAGCGCAATATCTCGATCAACCATTAAAATACTTGCAGTACCATATGCCTTGACCAAGAACAAAACCCATTTAAAATCTGATGTATTTTGAATATCCATTGAGCATATTCGGAGAAGCCCACTTTCGTAGGAGTTCTTCAATCATTCAGCGTTTACAGATATATATACAACGGAGAATATAAAGGATATATATACAGTGGAGAATATCAATGGTAGACATTTATGCAGAGAACTTGACAGAGTTCAAACTCTTGGTTTGATTGGGCTGCAAAATGGAAGCAATCAAACAGCACTCATTAATGTTATTTGTATTGGTGGCGTTCAGTTTTTGTATATCAATTGAAGCAAGAATTACTAGCAGATATGTTTGTAGGGTTAACGATAATGTGGATATGCCCATGGATAGTGGTGCTTTTTATGTCCCCCCTAGTTACAATGCTCCCCAACAGGTAATGCTGTCTCTTCTTCTTCTTTGTTATTTTCAACTTGAATGAATAGTCTAATTTTTTAAATGGCATCTAAGGAAGAATCAGCTGATGTTTAGGGCTTTGATTTTACCAGGTTCATATCACTCAAGGAGACTATGAGGGTACAACTGTTATTGTCTCTTGGATTACACCATCAGAGCCTGGAACCAGTATTGTCCTGTATGGCACTGAGGAGTCCAAGTACACATATGCAACATATGGTATTATGACCAAATATATGTATTATAATTATACATCTGGATTTATTCATCATTGCACTCTGAGGAATCTAGAGGTAAGTCTTGCAATATAGTTTTCCTTCTTTTGCTCAGAAAATATGGATTTTGAAGGGTTAATTAGTGTAGACAAACAATATTCAAAAGCAATTTGATTTATGCCGGAAAGAAAAGTAGGGTACAGGGTCCATAAAAGGGTTTTAAAAATGCAACATAGTTTTGCCTGTAGCAAAGTGAATAATGCATTTAGCCCGGAAGGGTAGCCTGATCTGTCGAATCCACTTGCCACTTTGCTGGTTCTCTGTTACGAGCCGTGGGTTTACTTTTTTGGGTTTACCTAGGTTAGGCTTAGATATTCAAGTAAAAGGTCTACCTGGGTTAGGCTTAGATATTCAAGTAAAAGGTCTACCTGGGTTAGTCTTATATTCAAGTAGAATGGCTTCTACGTGTTTCTTATACCATCCTTATATGAATCTGCATTATTGAAGTGAAGTTAAACAGCCTTATGAATCTGCATTATTGAAGTAAAGTACATAGCTTGAATAAATAGGAACAATTTTTTGTACCATACTTGTCCTCACGACTTTTTTTGGTATTTTTTCTGAATAGCAAGTGGTTTTTTTTTCCTTTATCAATCTATGCACAGATTTCTCCCACCTGGAACAGTGTACACAGTTATCCCACCCTAAACTGCAATAACATATGTGTGCAGCTATTTAAAAATTAGCAATGGAATTAAGAATTCTGGCAAATTCACGGAATTTGATTTAGAAATATAAAAATTTATTAGAAATATTTAAAAATGGTATTAGAGAGTTGATTTTTATCTACTATTACACAAATCTGCACCCTCTAGCACAAAATCCTTACAAGGTACTGAGCTTAAGTGTAACATGGAAGAGTTGTCATTATCACCTAGAGATATACTTCCTTTCTGTTAAGTTTAGCCGAACTGAACTTCTATACGTATGCAAAGTGTGAAATGTATATGGTTTATAACATATCATCCATGAACAAAAGATTTATCAGGCCATAAACTGGTTTTGGTGTGCAAGTCCCTGGCTAATGTCATAGTATCCTTCCTCACTTTGTTACTAACATTGTAAACAGTTTCAGTGCCATGCCACATGGGCGATCTTTGGTTTGTGGCTGTTTTCTATGTGATATTTCAGGTGATCTTACTGCAGTGGCATAACTGGATGTCCCTATTTTGGGATTATTGTGTGTATTTTAACATTGTTGTTGGGATTATTTCTCTGAAGAATTTTCAACTTCAAAATAAGTCAAAATGGCACATGTATTTTTTGTTTTGGGAATTCTCCAACATTTGTACCTCACTCTGCTGCAGTGGGATTATATTAGAATATCTGGAAACAAATATCTAAACATTTTAATACTCACCATAAATTCCATTGTAGACCTTGATGTTCTCCCTGTGTTTTATACAATATCCTATGTTAAAATGTCTATTAAGTATCAGAGATGCGAGGAAGGAATTACCGAGAGAAGTTGCAAGTGGGTTAATGTAATGGTTAGAAATTCACAAATTGCCTGTGGAGCTCCCAAGTCACCATGACATCATGGTTGCTGAAGGAGCACATAGTTACATTTGAGCATTTTTCTTTACTGACTCAGACTCAAAATCAGACATATTGGAGCATGGTTCTTACAATTCCTCTACTAATTATAGCAACCATCGCTTTGGCAGTGGACTGCCTGCCCCTCCTCCTGCTTATCAGTATTATTTTATACATTAGGTAGGTACGGTGCTTATCTTACCGTGGTCAAGCAAGTTGTGAAATGTATATGATTCATAACATGTCATCCATGACAAAAGATTTATCGGGCCAGAAACTAGTTTTGGGTTTTGGTGTGCAAGTCCCTGGCTAATGTCATAGTCTCAATAGTCACTGCTAGACACGTCAGCATTCACACTGGCTTTGACACCTTCAAACCTTACTATACTTCAATTCGTTCTATTATTATAATAAAGTATTATTGTTTGTACTATTCAATTTTTCCTGGTAAAAATAGTACTGGAGTACATTCCATACATTGCAATTTCATACTGACCTCCCATCATGGCGCTGTCCTTTCAACCTAAATATGGAGGAGATTAAGCCCTTTCATTGCTTCCACCGACAGTGTGTGAAACCATCTAATTTCGACCTAACTCAACATAAATCTCAGGGCCATATCTGCACTTCACGTGTATTGCTTGTACTACCAGATTTCGGTTCCTTTCTCCTTCTCTATCAATCTCATTTCAATAAATTATAAATTACAGACATTCATTGACGCAGTTTCAGAAAGGGTTTCCCCTGCATATTGGGCTCACATGAATAAATGAGACAGAGCAGGCTCGACTGGGGTGACCTTGCAACACATTCACAGGACTAATGGAGAGATCAAGAGTTTAGAGTAATGTGGATGTGTTCCCAGGTCGCCCCAATCGAAACCTCCTCTGCTACTGCTGCTTTAATGGTGTCCTCCGCTTCTCTTCACTTCTTATCTCACAACCAATATAACCAAAGGTAAGGACAGATACTATAACTGCAAGCAAGAAAGAAACAGAATCTGCAACAAGCAACAATTTTTAACAATCTCTTTCGTTTGTTTGTGATTCGTGCAGTCTCCCCTCTCTTTGATAGCAGTGCTTTGTTTTCAGGTGAGCAAATGTTGTTTATAGGGGCAACCATGGGCATTTTTATATATATCGGGAATCTGGCAGATAACAACAAGGTTAATGGTTTGAACTTGCTCTTATTTTTAGGATTGCAAGATATTTTTAGATTCTAATAGTATTTAAATGTGATTTTTTGGAAATTTTTCTTATTAAATTTGTCTAAAATCTGCTAGGGATTCATTGAAATCACAAGCTGTCTAGGTGAACTCTTCACAAAGAAAGTGCCCTAGAGATTTTTGAGGGCGTTGAATCTATATATGCAATTAAAAAACTAGTTTAAACAACAAAAATCAAGATTTGGCCACAAATATTTTCACTAGGAAACTCCAAAAAATCTCATTTAAAGACATTGGCTCTACCTATCTGTTATGTAGAATCTGCATTTAATAGCGACCTTGGCCCTCATTTCTAAAAATATTCTTGTTTCTTTGATTGAGAAAATTGTATGTCACAACTGGCATAATTCAAGTGCAGTAAGTTGTTTGTTACTGAATCCTTTTATGCTATCAAAATCTTCAAATACAATTACAGCCAAATTATTTGTTTACTTTCATGATCTCGCAGAAATCAGGATGCAGTATATGTTTATTGCTGAATCTAGCTATACCATCACAATCTACAGTTTTAATCAAATTGTTTGTTTGTTCCATGAAATTGTATATGAAACCCACAGTGCATAATCAGGGTGAAGTAGATATTTGTTACTAAGTCCATCAGTGCCAATCAGGCTCTGCAATTCCAATCCATTTAATAATAAATTTCAACAAAAATTGGTCCACCATGTATGTGGATCAATCATTAGTCAGTAACCCTACTCCTCAGGAGCCAACATGCTTTCAAGGGTTGTAGTTTAATGCACATGCTACATAGGAGATAGGTGCTGCCACGGTGTTCAGCCATGGGATGTTCAACTCACAACTTACTTTCTCTGCCAACGGGCCATGGTGCCTTGTAATGGTACATTCATGCTTGAAGGCCTCATTCAATCAAATATGCAGGGAAATATGGAAGGAGGAGTGGCAGCAATCTGACTATCTGAGTTCGAGTCCTAACATTGAAAAAATCTCGAAATTAGTCTTTCTCCGAAGAATTTTCAACTTCAAAAGAAGTCAAAATGGCACAAGTATTTTTTGTTTTAGGAATTCTCCAACATTTGTACCTCACTCTGCTGCAGTGGGATTATATTAGAATATCTGAAAACAAATATCTAAACATTTTGATACTCACAATAAATTCCATTGTAGACCTTGATGTTCTCCCTGTGTTTTAGACATTATCCTATGTTAAAATGTCTATTAAGTATCTAATAGAGATGCGAGGAAAGAATTACCGAGAGAAGTTGCAAGTGGGTTAATGTAATGGTTAGAAATTCACAAATTGCCTGTGGAGCTCCCAAGTCACCATGACATCATGGTTGCTGAAGGAGCACATAGTTACATTTGAGCATTTTTCTTTACTGACTCAGACTCAAAATCAGACATATTAGAGCGTGGTTCTTACAATTCCTCTACTAATTACAGCAACCATCGCTTTGGCAGTGGATTGCCTGCCCCTCCTCTTGCTTATCAGTCTTCTTTTATACATTAGGTAGGTACGGTGCTTATCTTACCGTGGTCAAGAAAGTTGTGAAATGTATGATTTATATCATATCATCCATGAACAAAAGATTTATCGGGCCAGAAACTGGTTTTGGGTTTTGGTGTGCAAGTCCTTGGCTAATGTCATAGTCTCAATAGTCACTGTTAGACATGTCAGCATTCACACTGGCTTTGACACCTTCAAACCTTACTATACTTCAATTCGTTCTATTATTATAATAAAGTATTATTGTTTGTACTATTCAATTTTTTCTGGTAAAAATAGTATTGGACTACATTCCATACATTGCAATTTCATACCGACCTCCCATCGTGGCAACTGTCCTTTCAACCTAAATATGGAGGAGATTAAGCCCTTTCATTTCTTCCACCGACAGTGTGTGAAACCATCTACTTTCGACCTAACTCAACATAAATCTCAGGGCCATATCTGCACTTCACGTGTACTGCTTGTACTACCAGATTTTGGTTCCTTTCTCCTTCTCTATCAATCTTATTTCAATAAATTATAAATTACAGAAATTCATTGACGCAGTTTCAGAAAGGGTTTCCCCTGCATATTGGGTCACATGATGAATAGATGAGACAGAGCAGGCTCGACTGGTGTGACCTTGCAACACATTCACAGGACTAATGGAGAGATCAAGAGTTTAGAGTAATGTCGACGTGTTCCCAGGTCGCCCCAGTCGAAACCTCCTCTGCTACTACTGCTTTAATGGTGTCCTCCGCTTCTCTTCACTTCTTATCTCACAGCCAATATACTTAAAGGTAAGGATGGATACTATAACTGCAAGCAAGAAAGAAACAGAATCTGCAACAAGCAACAATGTTTAACAGTCTCTTTCGTTTGTTTGTGATTCGTGCAGTCTCCCCTCTCTTTGATAGTAGTGCTTTATTTTCAGGTGAGAAAATGTTGTTTATAGGGGCAACCATGGGCATTTTTATATATATCAGGAATCTGGCAGATAACAACAAGGTTAATGGTTTGAACTTGCTCTTATTTTTAGGATTGCAAGATATTTTTAGATTCTAATAGTTTTTAAATGTGATTTTTTGGAAAGTTTTCTTATTAAATTTGTCTAAAATCTGCTGGGGATTCATTGAAATCACAAGCTCTCGAGGTGAACTCTTCACAAAGAAAGTGCCCCAGAGATTTTTGAGGGTGCTGAATCTATATATGCAATTAAAAAACCAGTTTAAACAACACAAATCAAGATTTGGCCACAAATTTTTTCACTAGGAAACTCCAAAAAATCTCATTTAAAGACATTGGCTCTACCTATCTGTTATGTAGAATTTGCATTTAATAGTGACCTTGGCCCTCATTTCTAAAAATATTCTTGTTTCTTTGATTGAGAAAATTGTATGTCACAACTGGCATAATTAAAGTGCAGTAAGTTGTTTGTTACTGAATCCTTCTATGCTATCAAAATCTACAAATACAATTACAGCCAAATTATTTGTTTACTTTCATGATCTTGCAGAAATCAGGATGCAGTATATGTTTATTGCTAAATCCAGCTATACCATCACAATCTACAGTTTTAATCAAATTGTTTGTTTGTTCCATGAAATTGTATATGAAACCCATAGTGCATAATCAGGGTGAAGTAGATATTTGTTACTGAGTCCATCAGTGCCAATCAGGCTCTACAATTTCAATCCATTTAATCATAAATTTCAACAAAATTTGGTCCACCATGTATGTGGATCAATCATTAGTCAGTAACCTTACTCCTCAGGAGCCAACGTGCTTTCAAGGGTTGCAATTTAATGCACATGCTACATAGGAGATAGGTGTTGCCACGGTGTTCAGCCATGGGATGTTTAGCTTGCAACTTACTTTCTCTGCCAACGGGCCATGGTGCCTTGTAATGGTACATTGATGCTTGAAGGCCTCATTCAATCAAATCTACAGGGAAATATGGAAGGAGGAGTGGCAGCAATCTGACTATCTGAGTTCGAGTCCTAAAATTGAAAAAATCTCGATTGTTTTAGGAATTCCTCCAACATTTGTACCTCACTCTGCTATAGTGGGATCATATTAGAATATGTGAAAACAAATATCTAAACATTTTAATTCCTTTGAATAGTGAGAGTATCTAGCTTATCAATCTTCTTTGGCACACACATATTATTCCCAATCGAGGAAACTCCGGAGGAGTAGCAAAACAACTGATGCCCTCTGGCAAATGCAGCCACCCATGAACCAAATCGGCCTCAGGAAGATCACGGTTTGGTCCAGTCGCTTGATATTTTTGCGTATGTTTAGCAGTTCAGTAGTTTTGTTGATTTGCTGTCATGTCCAGTGTTGCTGAGTTGCACCTTTTTGCTGTGTCACAAGGTCGTATTATGGTGTCTGTTGATGTCAGTTCAGGGTTATATGGTAACTGTTTTGCAATTTCATGCTGGTTTCCCCAATCTGGGGCAGTATCAACTGTTTCGATGAAAGCTAGAAATAGAATTTGAGGCGGGGCCTCGGTGTAATTATATTTTTGCCGTTTTTTATTGAATTAGTCTTACTTAGAAAAAAAATTTGTTTTATGCATCCTATTTACTTTTCCAACTATTGTATGATTGTTGCTATGGTCCGAAATTAATTTCTACATTAATTAAATTCAATAATTGATTTGTTTGATTGAGATCATAAGGGAAAGAATCACTTAGGGCTAGAATTTTCTACAATTGGAACAATGCACAATGGGTTCATTATTGAACAATTAGAAGCTAGAATGCGAGAAATTTCACAATGGATTCATGATTGAAACCATTAACTTAAAACAAACATGTTATTTTTTAATCACCTTGTCAATTTTGAATAGTCACAACTATGGAGCAATTTTAAGGTAACCTTTCATGAGGTGAATGCTCAATTTCAAAGAAGTTTCAACTTAGAATAGGGTTGGTTATGCCGATATTAGTCAACAGTGTCAATTTTATAAATTGAGAAAGAGCCAAAGCGGACATGCTATTGCCAAATCTCCTTTCTCGTGTAGAAAGGGAGTGACATTACATGTGACAACTCCTTAGTTACCTCAAATATCATTTCTCAACTTTTACCTACATTGTATTTTTAATTAGTAGCATGTCGGATAACCTTTGAAGGAAAAAATCAATTATAATTGAATTGTGGAATGGTAATATTCAAACCTTCAAGTGAGCAGCTGCTTTCTTTTTGTTGATGAAGACACCTGTGGGTTCAACCACATACTCATTTGTTGACACAAATATAAGTTCCATCCCTGTAAAACATACTAAGTACTAGGCGGGTAAGCTGTTCATAGCTTTTAGATGTTCCAGAATGGTGCCAAAGGTGAAGTTATTTGGCTTGAAAACACTCTCCTCATTTCACCAAAAACATTTAGGGCCTCATGGAATTACCCAACACAGGCCTTGACAATGGTGCCAAAGCTGAAGTTGTTTGGCTTAGAAACACTCTCCTCATTTGACCAAAAACATTTAGGGCCTCATGGCATTACCCATTCTGTGCATATCATCAAATTACGGAACCTGAAACAATTGCACAACATCTCTCCACCATTATGTACAACATCGTTTTCTCTGGAAACAACAATACTCATGCAAAACCCAAATTCCACAATACGAATTTTCCCAATACAAAACCCACAACATAGCTCTGGTGTTGCTACTACCCAATGCCCTAAAAAATGTATACATTATTTGGCATTAACTGCATTTTGCAATTTAGTATTTAAACATTAGCCGATGATGACAGTAATTGTTGCTAAGCTTGAATAAATCTCTGTTTATAGTTATGACAAACTTTATCGGTCAGCTGGTTTTACCTTGTATGTCTAGCTAAGCCAACTTCAACTCAGTTTGGTGATTCTACAACTAGACCTTAGTTGATATCAACTCCACTACACATTTTTACATCAACTCAGCCAAAGATAACATGAACTTGGCTCATTCAGTGGACTCAATCAACAAAGACTTTAAGTAACGGGAAACTCAATCATCATGGCTTATCTAATTGTTTCTAACATGTGTAGGTTTCTGAAATTGTTAATTTACGGTTTTAACTATGTTTCAAAAAGAATAATCATATAGAAGTTGTTGTAAAAAATATCTTTTTTATTATGTTTACGAGCTTAGATGACCACTCATTTAGAAACAAATTGAACATGCTTCTTGCCCTTTCTCCACACCCATTTAATCTAACAATGGACATAGAGCATGTATATTTATACCTGTGCGTTGGAAATACCATTTTACACTTTAATGTTTATTATTTTTGTTTTATTATTATTACTTGAATTTCCTCTTAACAAGTGGTTGTGTTTCTTTTCCTTTTAGTGAAAGTATGGGCTCCAATGTTGGCTCTCTTATATGGATTATAATTCATCTTTGAGAATTTTTCAATTATTAAATTGGGTTAGTCAATTGCTTAAACTATAAAATTTATTTCAAAAAGTTTTTGTTACTTTATAGGTTAGACACTGGCTTGAAATATTAAACTTATTTCAAAATGTTTTTGTTACTTTATAGATAAGGCGTAGATTTCTTGGCTTTGTGATGAAAATAATGAAGGGAAAATACATGTTAATCTGTTACTTGTGCTCTTTGATGAAAGTTTTGTAATGCATGACTGAAAAATACATGGTGAGAGAAAAATGCATATTATGCTAATTGAGGAATTTTTGTCGCTTGTCAAACTTACAGTATTGAATTTAACACACTAACACTTTACAACAATGAACTAACAATATTCATGATGAAAATAGCAATATGGAAGATTTATCTGCATAATTAAAAAGACAATATGGGAGATTCCAATCACGTTCCAAGGCATTTTTTAAAATGTGGATGTGACGAAAGGTTGTTGTGGAAGGTGTTGTTTGTATATGGGAAATTTCTTGATCATTGTGTATAATCCTAATGTTGATAGATATGTCTACTAACTGGTTTCAGTTAATGGGGCATTGATTTGAGCATTCAATATATTTTTATTCTTTATCAAAGTATTCTTTTGTTGTATTTGTGTTCTTCAATTTATGCCTTACGGCGTTTCCTTTGCAACATCTGGTGCAAATGCTAGTTATTTTCCTTTGAATTTCGTGTCGATAACTCTTTCAACGCTTGATTCTGACGACCAAATACGTTCTCATTCATTTTATTGATTCTCTCTCTAATTTGTAATTTCCTTTCCGATAAATACCATCTACATTTACCAAGGAGTATGATCTTAGCCACTACATTCATCAATGATTACTACAGTCTCAGGCCTTCCAGAATAGGAAACACTCGACGTGCCTTTTACTGAATAGCAAGTCCAAAATCTTTTTTGTTTTAAAAAATGTATGGACCTCCTATGGCTACTTCTACTTCAACTCCAGGTTAGATCTAGCAATAAATCTAGCATTCGACCTAGTTTCAAATTAAAAAATACTACAATTTCAAATTAAAAATGCTTTGACCCACTAATTCCACAAATTAAAATGGAAATGAAACCAAAGTAGCATCATAGAAAAATAAATCTAGACAATGCTCCTTGGAAACATGACCAATCAACACGAACTCGCTGGATGCTCCTCACAACTTAATAGAGACAAACATGTCACAAATCAAAATTGGAGGCTGCACAGATAAGCATGAGCCACAGTTGGACACTAATGGTATCATAAACCTTGAGCTGAATGACTCTTTCCTATGGTCGCTCGAACCCTCACACAACAATGATCTATCACACAACGAGCTCAGTGCAATGATCTATCAGACAATGAACTCAATGACACCACAAACTCAGCTCTAACCTCGAGCTCTAATACCATAAATGGTGCAATAGCTCTAACCATGGGTCTTCACAAAATCAATGAAATTGAACACAAGATAATACCAAACATATGCAAATAAAAATCTTCATCATATTATTAATTAATCAAGAAAATATTTGGAGGAGAAATCATGGCCTATTCGTGGCCTCTCACTCACCCACACCCACCCACACACTTCTACCTCATACATGCCTCTTAGGCTCTCCTCAATTTATACAAATGGATTAGAACCCAAGTAGGTTCTAGATCCCTCAACAAACTCCAACAATATCTCTCTTGATCCATAAAATCTCTCATCCAAATCCTTATCCCTACATAAGAGCTAACTAATCCATAATCCTCTCAAACCTTCCACAATACTCTCGAATCTTCTCCTATTTACAATAATCTTCATTCTCTCTTAAAACTATTAAAAATATACATTAATTAATTAAATCCTACTTTACAAACTAACTCCTCTAGTAAAGGATTGACCTAGGTTAGATGCTCCTGCATCAGGATTCCATGATTGTTGACCTATCATGGTAGGTATCATACGCTAAATTGGCATATAGGTTAAGACATATCACTTTTCCACTGCATTTTGTATTTTGACCTCATACTGTGATATTTATTCATAAGTTCGACCCCACTATGTTTCGATTTTTTAACCGCTTTCACTCATTGTTTTATAAAGTCATAACATAGTGGTAGATCCTTTCCTTCCATGGGCTTCCTAGTTAGAAACTCGCTAGCATACGTTTCCCATGCTGCAAATATTGTGTAGGCTCGGGAGTACTCTTTAGTCCTACCATGACCTTGCATTGAAGCATCGTTTTTCTTCTTCTTCACTTTTATTATGGATTTATATCCTAGAGGCTCCCATGTGTTGAGTTGTACTATTTCATTGCATATTGACCACTTTCACCCCTTTTGGACTTAAGTCGGCTTCATTGGACTCGTGTATACGCCACTTTGCAACATGAATTTTCTGCAAGATCAAACAATGCATTCATTAGCCTTTGCGGCTTGACACCTTTTTCCATGGAGGGAACATCCCCCGAGTGTTGATGACCAATATCTACCACCTTGCATTGATCATAGGAATGTTCGAGTCCTAGGAACTAGTGCACTTTCCCTTGACACTCACTCTCTCCTTTATATTATAGGAATTTTTTTTTTTTTTAGGATTTATAATATGAAAAAAGACAAAAAAAAACAAAAAAGAGCGGGAATGGGACAATTTCTTCATGATTTGATGGAAACAAGAGTTATGCATGTCGCCCTTGAAAAAATCACTTAAATGAGCATTTCCTCCATCGGGATGGAACTTAGTTTGTTCTTCATTCAATCCTCCACTAGTTGGTTAACTCTTCCAATCACATGGAGAGTTCCTTGATGCCTCCTACATCACTAACTTCTAAAAAGTTGTTTTATGCTTCCATAAATTCACATAAAGTTGTGATTTTGTTCAAGGGAAGTAAACCTATTGTCAGCCATTATGCAATGTCTCTTGAATCATTTATGTCAACCATACCTAGTTTGTTAAGTTATTCTTAGTAACACATTAGTGACATTGTCCTTTACTCATGCTAATTAAGAAGATCCCCATTGACTTATTTTTGGCGAGTCTACTCTTATCGACTCTAACAAATTGCTCTTATAGTAGACATAGAATTGCAACCTAGCCCTATTTACATAATTGATAGGTGACCTTGTGCTCAACGTCGATTAATGTTATGGGTCTTTGACTGAGTGGTTTCCCTTGTGTTTGACGTCAGCTTACATTATCACACATTGGGACTCGTTCAGTACCTTGGTGTCCATTTGACCCTATTGGTGGATTCCTCACCTCTGTGTCATCTTTCACTATTGGTTGGTTCAGAGGATTTCTGTCATCCTCTATCCACATCTTGTGCATGCCGCAAATGTACTTCATAATGGTTACTTCATCTTTATTCTTCTGAGTTCTTCCAAATTATTGGCCTGCAGGTTACACTCATGTTGGTTGATGTGGGATGCCTTAATTCTTTCCTTCCAGTAGATATTTTCCCATTGACTCCAACTCGTTGCTCTGGGAACAAGGTCTAGAGTCTTTTTTCAATACCTTAGCGTTTTTAGTCATCAGTGGCAGACTCCTTCACTATCAACATTAAAAGTACATCAATGTATCTTGATTGGTAGATTATTTCATGTTTTTGACTTCAACACATCTATTCACACTTGTTAGATTGTAATAGGGTACCTTAACACTCATTATCATTATTGATGAGTTGTATCATGTTTGTTAACAATATACATCAATAATCGGTAATCAAACGATTTCTCACATGGTCAACTTCAGCTCATTTATTCCCATGGTGTAGAAATGTACCATCTGAGGTCGGTGAAGATCTCAGGCTGTGTAAACATCTTGGTTCGCTTGGCATCTCCTTCAGTTTTCTGCCAGTGACACCTCTTAGCTCTATATGTTGTAGTCTTTCTCAACAACATCTTATATGTTGACACCCCGTTTATGCAGTACCACTGTTACACCTATATGGCAGTACTTCTATGAGGGTCAGTTATGCAACAACGTTGATCAAACATTCTTATATGAGATATTCAGACATAGCTCTATTGTGTTCTTTCCCAGCTATGATCTGATGATCCATTATGTATTCTTAGGCTCATTTTGTACACTTACGTATACATTTTGGATCTGCACTATACTTGATCAACATACATTCTTTACTACTTTTGAAAATTGGGTATGCCCACCTCAGACATGAGTTTTCTTTCTGACTCCTTGCACAAGTAATTGATGGGCTAAAATCTGGTGATCTCCTCCCAGGTTTTTGAATGAATCCTCTCTCTATACTTAATATATTTTGGTCATCATGGTCCCCTCTGGCCTCATATTTTGGAGGGCATCTGTTATAGCATCATTCAACAATCTTGTAAAACTGATCCTCTTTTATGGCCCTAGGAAATCAATTTTCCCATGCATACCTGACTTTATACTAAAAAAAATTATTTCAAAATCCATATGTGACTCTTCCCACAAAAAAACGCGTACATACATGGGTCCCATAACACTATACTTGCGTATACATTTTTGGATTTGAAAAAATAAAATAAAATGCTATTTTTCGGGTGGGGTTTACAGGTTTTACCAAGAGCCCACCTACAGGAGCCTATGGCCTAACTGAATAACCAATTTGAGGTGGTATATATACACCCCTTGGGTATGCCCAATTAATAGGAAAAGAGATATATCAACATTATCCTCAATTTCCCCTAGATCAAGTTTGCTTTTCTCATGCCTCCTACACTCCCAATCTCTAGGAAACCTTGGTTTCCTTTGCAGAGTTTCTCAGCATCCTTATCTAGCATCTTCTTATACATTTTAGAGAGGTTTCCGTCATGGCTCAAGATGGATAGATCCGAAGGAAGGCTTTGTCGATGCCTTTGGCCTAGATCAAATTGTATCTATCCTATACTTACTATTGTTAATCAATAAAGAAGCTCATGTCATTTTCCTGATATATGTTGTCATCTTATGAATGATAGTTTGAATGTTTATATATGATGATCTAACATATTCTTATGTATTCACATTGAATTATATATTATGTATATTCTTTTGTGATTGATTTGTAGGTCTACACATCTTGGAGAAAGCAGAGGATTTGGACCCTATGGGAACATCTTCAAATGTAGGAACATTGGGTATGTCTCTGAATCCAAATTTGATAATTCAAATTTTTATCATGCTTTATTGAGTGTTATTTGTTCATTATTTTATTCTTATTTGTCGAGGCTTTCAACCCTTGCCTTATCGAAATTTTCTAGCCGACACAACTCAAGATCATGAGTCACATAATTATACTCTTTCTCATTCATTCTCCTAGACTAATAACACATTATCTGCCCCTCCTTCAGCAAGACTCCACCAAATCCTCTTTTGCAAGCATCTGTATACACTATGAACTCTTTATCCGAATCTGCAACCTTAAGAACAAGAGAATTTGTCAACAAGTGCTCAAAATTGGTTGCACATTCCTCTTTCCATTCAAATTTCTTACCTTTTCTTTGCAATGATGTAATAGGATATGTAATGTGGGAGAAGTTCCTGATGAACCTCCTATAGTAACCTTCTAACCTGTTATAGACATTTTTGTGCCTTACAACATGAAGCATGAAATGTCCATAATCTAAGGGATCCAAAGTCCCTAAACATGTTGTTCCTACCCCTAGAGGAACAAGGTCAGCAAACCACAGCACTGAATAAAAGTTCTCCACCTGAAAACACTCAAAAACAAGGCAATTCTGGATCATGTCAACTGCTCCACTGAGCATCTGCGCTGAATGTCAACTGCTCCACTGTCTACCTGCGCTGAATGTCAACTGCAAAGAAGGCTACCTGCGCTGGGCGAGTTGGGACATGTGGCACAGTCATTCCTCAAGGTGTCAATGCCCAGGAAGCTTCCAAAATGACACTTGGATCAAGGAATTCGACTGGTGATGAGTAAGAGGGTCTAGATCTCCAAGTGGAAGCAAGAACCTCCAAGTGGACTCAAGAACTGAAGAATAACTGAAGTGAGAGAGGACACTAGTCAGCTTCATGCCAGCCTCAAGCTGACTCATCCTTTCTCCAAAACTCCTATATATAGAGCTCTCTCATGAGGTCTAAGGGGCTGGAATCTTGTAAATGTAAGGAAGTGTTGTTGGTTTGAGTTTAGAACTATTGGGTGATTTGCTTTGAAGGAGGTGAAGAGGAGATTTCTTTCTGCTGGGAAGGTGATGCTGGATTGGGCCTCTTATGGTTGTATCACTACCTGAACTTTACTTCTTCCATTAATAAAGCATTTGAGGTTCTTCTATATGCATGTGTCTCAATGATGTATTGTTATACTTGTGTATTTGATTTATTCTAATCCTTGAATCAATTATGAATGTATGCTTCTTGTAGTTTCCCTCTCTTGCCATTTTGCAGGATCTTGGTGTAGCTGGGCCAGTGAAAGAGCAAGGAGCTGGGAGCAAGCAGCAAGGAGAGAAGATTGGATCAACCATTAGCGAAAGACATCGGTTAGTGGATCTCTTTCTCCCCTATTTTACTTTCATAAAGAAGAAATCTTAGATAGCTTTGCTTTGATTGTTGCTGAGGTACTATCACCCTTAGAGTGGGATAGGGTCATTCTGTATTGGATACTTTTCCCAACAACAAATTGGCGACTCCGCTGGGGATCGTATCTTGTTGGTTATTTTTGTTTCTTGCTATTCATTTCTTAAACACAGGGAGTACCAAATCGAACTGCATTTGGATCTTTCAAATGCAAAGTAGAGGGCAGCTACTCTAGCTCAGTTTCTGGGCATGTTTATGATTTGAAGAGCTGATCCACAAAGACTCTAAAGAGCTCTTAGTGATAGCTTTTCATCCTCCTAATCATCCTTTAGTGTGTACTTGATTGATAGCTTTGATTTGGCCAAAAACTGTGGATTTTTGAGCAATCTGTAACCCGGAAACCAAGAGAAACGAAAGTTTCTCTCTTCATTGCAGGCACTGTGAAGGCAGTCTGCATTTCATCGCAGGTCCTGAAGGGGCTACCTGCGCTGAATGTCAAACTGACAGTGTTCTACCTGCGCTGAACCAGTTTTGCCTTGTGCAACTGGGGTTCTTTGCTTTCTATTGCCCTGTTTTCATCCTTGTTTTTGCAGCCTGTTATTAGTCAATATACCTATCTGAAACCACCTTTCTTTGCCACTATTCTGCCTCGGTTGTATAAAGAAACTGTATTTGTTCTTTGTGTATTTCTTACATCATTTGCAGTTTCCCATAACGAAAGTGAACTAGTCTTGATGTGGCCTCTTAGATCTAGACCTGTGATAAGTGTCGTTTTGATCTTAAGAGTTAGTTTGTTTGCTGTTCATAGCTGATTGAGCTTTTTCTTTCGTCATATGGTTTGAATTTATGTATTTCTAGTGTTGAAACAAGTAAATCTTAAGGTGTCTTTTGATTTTGGACAAAAGCTTGTTTGCTTTCACTTGAAATTGAATTCAAAGTTATACAACAGCTTTCTTTTTGTAGTACATCAACATTAAGAAAGAGAAAAGAAATACCTGCATTGTGCATGTGCATTTTGACAGCTTGCATGTTGATTTAGGAAAAAGTGCATTAGTGTGTGCTCTATGATCTGTGTGAAAAGATGATGTCTTTATTTTCCCTCAGTAGTTAAGATTTTCAAAGTTGAAAGATTGAAAAGCTTGCTTATCATCTTAGACTACATTTAGGATTTGTACCATACATCTCGTGGTGATCCATAAAGGAAAACTGCTAAACAAGATCAACTTAAAATAAATTGAATTTACATAACAACGCATTGAAACATAACGCAAACACATAGAGGTCTAAGCTAGAGACGTGTTCCGGCGTCATTAAACATAGTGACTGTCGATCTCGAAGAAGGTGGGTGATTCCTCCTGAGAGTCGGTGGCACTAATACGGACTTGTGCTCCCAGGTACCGTCGCGTATATATTGGGAGACCCCTATAGGAACAAAGCCTTTATCCATAGGAAGCCGTGTCGGCCGCCCTACTGATCGCAATGCAGTGAACACAGCATTCACGAAGATCGACCACCCGTACCGTAAAACGTATTCTGTGGTTTTGCGAAAAGTTTGGCACACCCTCTGCCTAGAACTCCAGAGTATTTTCTTTTGGCCTTTTTCAAACTCTATAACTGAAAAAGTCCATCCGAGCATTTGTCACTTCGGGCTCGTTAAAACATCGAAGGAGACTAGATTCATCTTTAGCTTTTTCTCGACTCTTAAAAAGTGAAAAAGCAAGTTGTGTCTAAAGCGTCGTTATAAAATTTATTTTAAAACGGAACATAATCACCTCCTATTCCTGCGTTGATCTGTAGGTTGAGAACATGGAACGCACTAACCAAGGAATTCCCTGTGATGGAAATCCTAGTCCTTTCTCCTCTTGGGGAGAAGTTGGTGCGCCCCACATGGCCACATTGTCGCTTCCAGGACTGACAATTGGCCTGCCAATTTGGCTATTCTCAACCAATGTAGTTCAGAACACCATGGTTCCTGAACAGTCGAGTCAACAGTTAGATCAGTCTAGAGCTGCCCACCTGCCTTCTACTTCCTATAACTCTTCCTCCAATCCTTCATCTTCGCAAGGTAGAGCCGGCAAAAGCCAAGCTACCATGGAGAAGAAGGAGAAGAAGAAGAGAGAGAAGAAGAAGAAGAAGGAGCCTAAGGCGACTGGGGGCAAGCAAAAGACATCTGACAAAAATCCACACACAGCACAGACCGGGCCTAAATCGCCATGTGTCATATGTAGAGGAGACCACTTCCATAGAGATTGTCCCTGTATTCCCCGGATACTAAGGGACTGGTCCCCTCGTTTGCACAGTTCAGGAGCATCAACCTCTGATAGCCATGTTGAATGCTTACCGTCAACCAGCGAAAGTGAAGGTTCAAGACAAAGAGGGGGAGCAAGATCCCCCTGCAGACTGTGTGAAGGCGATCACGCCATCCACCGTTGTCCCTTCTTAGACGAAGCGAAGAGAGTTTTGGAAGATCGTCCGGTTTCACCGTTGAGACTTCCTCCTGGATACAAAAAACTCGTGCCAAGTCTTTCGTTGGTTGAGAATACAGCTGGCCCGCTCAAGTGGTCAGCTGAAGCGTCAGTCATTGAAAATGAACCTACTGAATCCAGACCGGACGAAAGTCCAAAGGTTGAAACGACAGTTGACCCAGTTCTTCCTTCAGAAGTTTCATCGTCAAATGACACCGTCACTGAAGATTCATCTTCAAATGACACCCTCACCGAAGAGAATAAGGATGACACCATCCAGATTCTTTTCATCAACACAGACTCTGATGAGCATCAGGGCAATGCACCCATTCCTTTATCGCAGGAAGGAACATCGTCAGGGTCATATCCGGCCGTGTATTCGGTTCCACCACCAAGCAACCTGGTTGTGTCCTTTGATTGGAACCAACTAGGCAGACCCCGGTTGCCAGCCAGTATACCATTCAGAATCATAGTCCAAATTTATAGAATGGTAATGGCTGGCACTATCATTGATGAAGGGGCATCTGTGAGTATCCTTTCCTCTGTTGCTTGGAAAGCACTGGGTTCCCCGGCGCTTTTTCCTGAGATAAGAAATCTCTCGGGTTTCGATAAAGGAACCAGTCGACCATTAGGGATCCTCCCCAATGTGCCTATTACATTGAAAGGGAAGGCCGTTCAAATGAACGTGATGGTCGTTCAAGGACCCTTGGATTATAACCTACTCCTTGGACGAGACTATATATATTGCATGGGAGCAATAGTCTCCTCACTCTTTAGAGTAATGTGTTTTCCACACGAAGGAAGAATGGTCAAGCTCGTAGACCAACTTTCATTTCCAGGATCACGCATCGCAAATAGTCACATACCAACCCTGAATGGTCTATTCAATCAAGAAATGTCTCCACCCCCAGTCCTTCTTCCCGATGAGTGCGAGTGATTCGGAAAGATGGGACTGGAACCCAGGGGGCATGCATCCTGGTCTGCTTTGGGCAGAGAAAACCTTGGGTATAAGATAGAATTTCCGCGAGAGAATATGACTAGTCCGTACCCCGTCCGTAGAGGAAGAGGGGTTGTTCTGGAACAGGATTCTTTTGTCAAAGTTACGTGTTTGAAAAAGGTCATTCACCCTTGTCTATTTCGGTAGACAGTGCCGAGGAAATGTTTTTTTTGAAAAAATAACAGGACCATCTTTGGGTAACCAGAAAGAGGCAAGCCTCCCTCAATATCACAAATGTTTTGTCTTTGAGTAGTGTTCTTCTCTTGTCGCAAGTAGCTGCTCTCTTGTCGCAAGTAGCTGTTCTCTTGCGATCTTGCGAAAGATCTGTTAAAAGTTGGGCTGACGAGAAGACAAGTATCGCATAAGACCCGTTAAAAATAACGAGAAGACAAGTATCGTTAACATTAGACTGGCAAGACGACAAGTAGCTGTGAACACCCAAAGAAAAGCAGCTGTGGGAAGGAGGAGGGGCAGCCTTGAAATTGTATCTTATACCTGGGGGCATGCAACCCTTTTGGAGTGCAAGCAAAGAACAGTTATTTATCTATTTTTTGGATTAGCCGTTTCCAAACTTGCATAAAGAAAGGAGCGGAGCAAAGCTCAGTGAGATGAAGCTCCATAAAAAATAGAGATCTCACAGGGGACATTTCTTATCTTATGACTGGTATATCGAGCAGTTTTAGCATAAAGTTCATGCTCGTTAAAAAATAAACGCAAGATCCGAGCAGTTTTAACGCGGTCTTCATGCTCGTTAAAAAATAAATAAAAGCAGTGAGCAATGTTTCCCCCAGAGTTTAAGCTCATTTTTAAATAAAAAATGAACCTATTCCGGTAAATAACCTCTGTGATCGTAAATTTATCAGCCATAAAAGCCTTGGTCGTGTTTGCACCTACCACCTCCACCGTCATTTGGCCGATCGTTCACCTCCATATGATTGTTTACCCATTTTGAGGAACAGCTGTGAAGAGTGATTTCACCTAGCCATCCTTGTGACACTGCCGTGATTGGAAAATTCCAACCTGTACCTGGAATCTTCTGCTATCCCTGTTTATCACTCGTTCCTCAAAAGACGAGTCTTCTTTGATCTCTTTTCAACTAACTCGTAAAATATGAAAAGATTGCCGAGTTTTGGCCTTCCAACTCGTTAAAGTGACTGGAAGAGCTATCCCTCCTTTAGATTTTAATCTTTTTGGACCTGAGGGATTATTGCACAAAAAGGTCGAGCGCTTGTTTTATTCGGCTCGTTAAAGTTATCGAAAACTCATCCCTTCTGTATTGTTTTATACTTTTTCGGACTTAAGGGATTAGATGACGAAAAAGGAATTTTGGAGTTAACTTTCTGTACCTTTTCAGACTCTCTAAAAATGAAAAGGACCGAGTTTTCCTTGTCGTTAGACTCATTAAAATGATTAAATAGCGACAAACTTGTCTTTAGACGAGAACGAGTTTCCCTATCGCTAGGCTCGTTAAAACATAGCGATGGGCTTGCCCGAAGGGCAGGTTATAGAACAAGCATATGTTATCCTCCTCAAGCTTGACAAAAATAAAGAGGTACTGGTCAGAAATGACTGGGGAAAAATTGGGAGAACCTCAAAGCTTTAATGGTAGCAAGTCGCTCTTGAACATGACACTTTTCCTCCGTATCACATCGGGTTGGGTTGCTTCATTCACCGGTCTCATCACCATGGTCTCGCCAAACCATCCACATTTGGGGTAATGCTACCGATCCATCGCATCAGTGTCGTTATATGTTCAAGAGATGTTGTTCAGAAAGAGTCAATCGTGTCCCATCCACTGCCATACATTATCCTTCATCCATCCATGACCGCCACCCTGAATCATATGTCACAGATTGTTTTCACCTCCATTAAAATCATTAGCTCCGTTCCGTGTCACTGATGTGGGATTCATTAAGGCCCTCCTTTGACGGATCGCTTCTTGTCGACTTCAGCTCATTATCCAAGAAGTTGATCTAGGAACACCCCCCTCAGTACTTTGAAGCTTGCATGCCTCAATGGCAAGTTTCTCACTTCCGGCGACAGGTATACATCAATGACCTTCGACCGAAAGATTTTGCGTGGTGTTCGACACCAAGTCCTTTATTCACACCACGTGAATTGTACTGCAGTACCTTGAGGATCATTATCATTATCGGTGATTCCTCTCGCGCTTGTTAACGGTTTACATCATTGACCGGTAATCAAGCGATGTCTTTCCATGTTCGACTTCAGCGAAATTCTCACATGGATCGACTTGTACTTAGAGTGAAGATCGAACGAGTTTGAAGACCCCGGATCTAGTTTCATCCATCCGGGCTGCGATATATATTCAGGGAATATAAGGACATTTGACATGTACATCATTGCAGCAGATGATCATCCTACTCAAAGGATGATAATTTCAGCAGAGAATTATCAGTCTATCATCAGACGATCGTCTGTTCTATGTACCAAAATGAATTTATAAAGCTGAGCATGGGAATGCCCGCCTCAGCTAGATCATGAAAGCAGAATGAAAAATAATGTATTGTATTGTATTTTATTACAGGTCACCTCTCAGCGATTGAATGAACTTCGGATCCTCCTGATAAAGCATTTCACCCGATAAACGACCTCATACTTTAGGGGGCAACTGTTATAGACATTTTTGTGCCTTACAGCATGAAGCATGAAATGTCCATAATCTAAGGGATCCAAAGTCCCTAAACATGTTGTTCCTACCCCTAAAGGAACAAGGTCAGCAAACCACAGCACTGAATAAAAGTTCTCCACCTGAAAACACTAAAAAACAAGGCAATTCTGGATCATGTCAACTGCTCCACTGAGCATCTGCGCTGAATGTCAACTGCTCCACTGTCTACCTGCGCTGAATGTCAACTGCAAAGAAGGCTACCTGCGCTGGGCGAGTTGGGACATGTGGCACAGTCATTCCTCAAGGTGTCAATGCCCAGGAAGCTTCCAAAATGACACTTGGATCAAGGAATTCAACTGGTGATGAGTAAGAGGGTCTAGATCTCCAAGTGGAAGCAAGAACCTCCAAGTGGACTCAAGAACTGAAGAATAACTGAAGTGAGAGAGGACACTAGTCAGCTTCATGCCAGCCTCAAGCTGACTCATCCTTTCTCCAAAACTCCTATATATAGAGCTCTCTCATGAGGTCTAAGGGGGCTGGAATCTTGTAAATGTAAGGAAGTGTTGTTGGTTTGAGTTTAGAACTATTGGGTGATTTGCTTTGAAGGAGGTGAAGAGGAGATTTCTTTCTGCTGGGAAGGTGATGTTGGATTGGGCCTCTTATGGTTGTATCACTTCCTAAACTTTACTTCTTCCATTAATAAAGCATTTGAGGTTCTTCTATATTCATGTGTCTCAATGATGTATTGTTATACTTGTGTATTTGATTTATTCTAATCCTTGAATCAATTATGAATGTATGCTTCTTGTAGTTTCCCTCTCTTGCCATTTTGCAGGATCTTGGTGTAGCCGGGCCAGTGAAAGAGCAAGGAGCTGGGAGCAAGCAGCAAGGAGAGAAGATTGGATCAACCATTAGCGAAAGACATCGGTTAGTGGATCTCTTTCTCCCCTATTTTACTTTCATAAAGAAGAAATCTTAGATAGCTTTGCTTTGATTGTTGCTGAGGTACTATCACCCTTAGAGTGGGATAGGGTCATTCCGTATTGGATACTTTTCCCAACAACATAACCCCATGAATGATCTGACTTCATCCACATTTCTAGGAGTTTCCCACTCCATGATAGCCATTATCTTTTCTGGATCCACTTCTATGCCTTCCTTAGAAAGAACATGTCCCAAGTAATGTACCTCTATCTAAAAGAAGATGCACTTGCTAAGCTTGGAATACAGTTGATGCTCTCTTAGCAACCTCAACATTGTTGCTAAGTGTTCTACATGTTCTTCCTCATTCTTAGAATATATCAATATATCATTAATGAACACAATAACAAACTTCACTAGGTAAGGACACAATACACTATTCATTAAGCACATAAAAGTAGTTGGGGAATTAGTTAAACCAAAAGGAACCACAACAAAATCATAATTCCCATACATAGTCTTGAAAGTAGTCTTGTAGATATCCTCTTCTTTGATGCATACTTGATGGTATCCTGATCTTAGATCAATATTTGAGAACATTGTTCCTCCCTTTAACTGATCAAACAAGTCATCAATCCTCAGCAATGCGTACCTGTTCTTGATTTTCACCTTGTTTAGTTTCCTGTAATCAATGTAAAACCTAGGTGTACCATCCTTCTTCTTCACGAATAATATTGGTGCACCCCAAGGTGATACACTTGGCGTAATGTATCCCTTTTCAATTTTTTTCTTCAATTGTAACTTCAACTCTACTAACTTTGGTGTTCCCATTCTATAAGGTGTCTTTGATGTTGGTATTGCTCATGGTACCAACTCAATAGAAAATTCCACTTTCCTATGAAGAAGAAACTCTAGAATCTCTACTAGAGACACATCCTGAAATTACTGTAATATAGGGTACCTCTTGAAGAATTTTTCATCCTCAGCATCCTTACCCTTGTCATTAGAAATATGAACTATAAATAATATTACACACCCTTTCCTGAAACTGAGCTTAGCCTGTATAGTTATGACCATCCTAACTAATGTAGGATTCCTCTTTCCTTGAAAGATTCTCTTTTCCCCATTATCCTCCAAGCACTCAATGGCCTTTTCATAAAAATCTACTTTGGTCCTGTGAAGGTACAACCAATCCATACCCAAAATCATACTATATGATCCTAATGGCAGTACATTCATATGTGTTGTTGTAGGCATGTCATTCAGATCAAATGTTCAATCTCTTACCTGATGATGAACTCTATTCTTAGTACCTATAGCCCACTGCACCAACCAAGACTCTGCATGTACTTATTTTATCAAGCCACACTTATCCACCAGGTTAGGATTATCATAACAATAATTATCTATGATCAATAAAAATAAAAACAACTCGACCACAAAGCTTACCTTCCATATTAATAATGGATGTCTGGTTATCTTCCTCCTTTTTTTCTACAGCTACATAAATCTGAGGAATGTTATGACCAACATCCCCAACTCTCTGCACCCCCTGAGTGTTATAGATCTAAGTTCTGCCACCCTGGTATGATGGAAAATCCTTCTTGTGATGATATTTTCCATATATCCAACACTGCAATTGTCCCCTACCATCACCTATGTTTTTCTTCTCTACAGGCTGTGACCCGTGTCCCTTCTCAATTGCATTGAACTTCTTGTAAGGAGAAACAATTTCTTTCTCACCTACATCCTGAGGTCTTCCCCTCTTTGGTGGCCACTTCCCTTTAACTTTCTCATTCCCCTTCAAATCATGCTTAGGCTCAGCTTTGTGCTTTGACTACTCATAACAATGCTTCAACTTCCAAATGGCCTCCTGCAATGATCTGGGCTCATCAAACTCAATCTGGTCTCTTTATGTTGTTGGCAACCCACTAATGAATCTCTGAATCCTATCTTTCTCCTTGAGGTAAGGCACATACCTTAATAGCTCTAGGAACCTACTAGTATACTCATCATCTGTCATAGTACCCATATTTAGCTTATAAAATTACTTAGCTTTCTCATCATAGCACCTCTCCACTAGGTACTTCTTCTTGAAGAGTCGCTCAAACTAATCCCAAATCAACTCTTCTTCCCGAATACCCTTGACATTCTTCAAATATTCCCACCAAATGTTTGCTTTCCCTTTAAGAGTGAAGGTGGCTATTTTTTATTTCATGTTCTCTAAGTAGTTATGAACTATGAAGAATTTCTTCCTCCCAAGCAACCATGCCTCTGCATCTTCTGACTTCTTCATCTCTCCATCGAATGTAGGAGGCTTGACTTTCTTGAACTCCTCAGGAAAGTACTCACTCCTCCTATAAGGATGATGATAGTGATGATGGTGATAATGTCTCCTGGATGAGGAACTAGAATGATGCCCATATATACTAATCCTCATGTCAAGTGTACCTAGTGATTTGTTGCCTCTCATTATATCCCCTTTATCCAACCTGTATCCAGATCGAGACCTGGTACCATACACTCAAGTGGTTTTCTCTCCTTGCTCTTGACTGATCCTCAATTGTCCCTATATTTGCAAATCTGACAAGCTCTGAAGAATCACTGTATTGATTTTTCCCTGCTTCTCCTAAGCCCTTACAAGTCTTTCCTGAGTCTCAACCAACCTATCATTGTTTTCTTCACAACTTTTGATCTCTTCCCTCAAACTATTTAATCTATTTACTATACCAGGAGAATATGCATCTCCTTGCTACCTAACTGATCTGTAGGGAAGGTCATGGGAACTGTAGTCTACCATTTTTCTCATCATCTTTCATTCTCTTCTTCCTACAAGTAGGCCATGTCAGATAAACCAAATAGATAACAAAATCAAAACCATACCTCATGACGTTTAGGGGAGGCTTATATCATCTTCAAAATAAGTCCACATTAGAATGATACATATATAGTCATAATCATATGAATATAACAACATCATGCATGACCATACCAACTATATACCATGACCCCATGCGTGACAACCATCAACTTGACAACATCATATTTTACCCAAATATAATTCAAATTTCTCTAATACCATCTTGTAACTGCCTCCTCCCACATTTACCCACTTTGACCGGTTTTCCTAGCGTAAAAATGAGTTGAGGGTAACTATGATAAGACTAAACCTCCTATATTATGTTAAGGAAATGGATTCAACAACTTAAGACCTTATTGACTTCCCTCAGGTGTTACAGGACCTCCAAGAGCTACCCAACCCCTCCAGGTGTCCAACCCTTGAGCTAGCTCTCTTTTTCATTGACCTGGGATCTTAGCCACTCCCTTGGCAAGGACTCCAAGAAGTTTTAAGCCTCCAGTTTCTCCCATATGCCTGCTTCCTAGTGACTATGGAATTTTCCATTTCGTTCTATGCGAGCGACCCTGAATTTTGAGCCACATTTTCATGGCTATGACTCAGGCATCTACACAAAACTCAATGAAACTTCAAAAAATGATTAATAACATAGAAGCAATGCTTCTAAACCAAAAACTTGAACAAGTACTTGTTCTTATCCCTCTCGACTAGGACAAGTATTCCATCAAACACATGGTAAACATGCAACCTATAGGTCACGAATGCATATTTGAATATAGGGATCTGAAACTTATCTAATGTTTAACAAGAAGGACTAATTCCTTCTCATAATAGTTGGCATAACACCAATTAGGTCATGCATTCTTTTTTGCTAAAGCAAGTGTGGATCCTTCTAATTCATTAAGCCGAAAAGTAGTGTACAATTTTTACAAAATTCCACCCTATGCTAAGGAAATAGAAAAGAAAGAAAAGGCCAAGCCACCAAGGGCTAAACCTCCTAGCCGTACAACAAAAGACCTGAACCCAAGGAACAACCAACAAAATTAAATCCTTGCCCCATGAAAGCCCGTGAACTTTCCCACTGCTCCACTCCCTAAAAAGCCTGAACCATCTGATCCATCCAAAAGAAGCAAAAAGATCAATGGCTGAGGAGGAAATCGCTCAGCCCAAAAAGACCGAAGTTTAGCGGAACTACCCCACCAAGAAGCACGATCAAACTCAATCGTTGATCCCCTTCTACTGAATCCTATGGATGAGAATGATATCGCACCATACAAGATGGTTCAGCATTAGTGTGCGAAAAAGGGCAGTTTTCGGGACCCTCACCCTGCCACGTGTTGTAGATTGAATGGATTGTTGTGAAATCGTCAAAACCGTTTTCCACATGAAAGCGGTGTGATCAGCCAATAACTGCTTGGGATGCGGTTTTACAGGCCGGGACCTCGATTTCTGAAAAATTCGGCTGCCAGACAAAACAGGGTGTTCCTTGCGCCTGTTAATCTCCCTCTCATGAAACTGGAACCTTGTAAAGGTTAGAGGCTTCCCATCGAACGAAGACTTGAGGGATTTTATTCATTGCCCCCAATGAACTAAGATCTTCATCTCGCTAACTCTTAGAGTATGAGCAGCTAGATGTGGTCTTCCTCCCGCTAAAGAACAATAAAACAGATAATGGTGACACATTCAGAGGAAAAATCAAATCTAGTTGGCCTCCATGGCTTTGTGTCTAAACACTTCCCTATCTTCTTCTACTTACTTGCAACATAGAGCTTTTAGTATGCCTGGACGCAGCTCTTGCCACTTTATCAACACCTTATTCTCTATGCAGTTGACCCCCTGGTTGGCCAGAAGATCCGCTAGCTTATTAGCCTTTCTGTGAACATGGTGGAAACTAACAGTGCGAAGGCCCTAAAGATGGCTCTGAATTCTTTGGAAGACCCAAATTAATTTCCAATGTTTAGAGACTTTCTCCGACTTAGATCCATGACCCAAATTAATTTCCAATGTTTAGAGACTTTCTCCGACGTAGATCCATTATTTATTTTTTGCACTGAGTTGATGATTAACTCAGAATCTGCCTCTATCATAACATTGAAACAATTGTCTTGACTCAGAAAATCTAGGCATTGCTCCATAGCCATTAGTTCAGCCATGTTATTGGTGGTCGTACCTAGGTGGTAATGGAAGATGGATAAAATACTTCCCTCTGCATTTCTGAGGACACCACCATACCCAGTTTTTCCTGGGTTCCCTTTTGAAGCCCCATCAATGTTGTATTTTAAATAGCCTTCCAGAGGAGGATGCCAAAATTCCTTCTCCGTATCCATAGAAATAACCTTCCTGTCAAGGCCTAGGGGAGTGAGCCCCTGCAACCCCAACTGCTTGACAATTTTTAAATCTAAAGCTGAGGGAGGTTTTTAAGGGAAGTTGCGAACATGGTTCCCACAGTCTCCTTGAGCTGTTTTAGGATTGTTTCTAACAAGTGGTGTGGGGGCATCTTTTCATCCTTAAATATTCTTTTATTCCTCTCCTTCCAAACGTTCCATATAATGAAGCTTGGAATAAGAGCCCACACTGAGCTGAAAATTTCATAATCCGAAAAATTTCTTCTCCAATTGGTGAGGGTATTAATAATGCTCCCTCTGTCTCTATTGGATTGCTGAAAGATTGTAGCAAAAATGTCCCATAACCAGGAAGTGAAAATGCAGCTGTTGAGTAAATGTTCCATAGTTTCTTCTTGAGCCTCACAGAGCTGGCATCTTGAAGGCCCCTGAACACCCCTTTTCCTGATGTTGTCCCAAGTTAGTATTTTCTTGTGATATACCAACCACATGAAGAGTTTGATTTTCATCCACCCTTGCTGCCTCCAAAGGTTTTGCCAGATTTTGTTCGGAACCTGGGGATCTAGCTTAAAGAGAATGCCTTTTTCTTCCTCAAGATTAAAGGTGCCCTCTTTGTTGTTTCCCTATCTTAGTTGATCTTGTCCCGCTGCAATGAGGATCTTCCTTTGTTCCACTATTTTCCTGAGCGCCTCTGCTTTTGTTTTCAAGAGATTGTTATCTCCGCAATCGATGTTTCTCCAGATTCTCCACTTTTCCATATGATGAGAATGATTCTAGAAGTCCTTTAATTTAATTAATCCTTGGGAATCTGACTACTACTTAAGATCCATGAAGTCTTCTTTTAACAGAATTGATTCTTGTTGCCACTTGTCTTCCCAGAAAAGAGCAATATTTCCTTCCTTGATTTCCCAGAAGTTGTTTTCTTGTACAAGTCTTCTATTCTCCCAGGCCTTGTTCCAGATATATGAGCCCTTTATATTTCCTGACATTCTTATGAGATCACTGTTTTGCCAGGAGCTAGCATATTTTTCTTTCCAGATAATTGCCCATTAAGTGCTTGGATGCTGAACCCAACGCCACCAAAGTTTAGCCCCTAGAACTTGATGAGCCCCAATTTTTGGTACAATTTGGGCTCATTTGGCCTACTTTCTCTACTCAAACCATTCATTTTTTTATTGCTTATGCATTCATTTCTTGGTTTATTCGTGTTGTTTGTAGGAAGAAGGGTAGACATTCTATCTACGTGACTAATGCATGATGCTTTCAGGTTTTTGGCATTAAAAGGGAGAAAAGACAACGAGAAAGGAGACAAGGAGAAAATGAGGTGGCACTGTTGGTTTTTAGGAGAGGATGCCCACGGTCTTGGGGACCTTCCTTGTGATTCCCACCATAGCTCCGAACTCCAATCCATCTCCCCACCGAGCTTAGAAGCAGCCAGCTGTTCTACAGGAACAGCAGTTATAACTGTTCTACAGGAACAGTAGTTATGACTGTCCTACAGGATCAGCAGTTAAACTTCAGTTGGACAGCCGAGATCCTAAAATCAAGGACACCTGTTGGATGATTGTTTTTCATAAATACTGAGGCCGTAGCCTTGGATAGAAGCTTTTTGAACCTTGGTATTATTCTTGTGATTTGGAAGTACGAGCTACAGCTCGGTTGTGTAAGCCATTTTGGCATGTCATCAGACTTTCGTTTATGAATAAAGGCAGTCAGATTTTGATCTCATTCTGAGTTTCTAAGGGAGCTATAGCTCTCAGGTTAGGGCCCAACCTGAGAGCAATAGATCTCCTCGGTGTTGTAATGTGTTTGCATTTCGTTCCAGCACTTTGAGTTTGTTTACTTTCACATGCAATTCGAATTTACAGTTTGTTAGTTTAGTCTTTTTCATGAGCTTAGATAGGATTAGTTTATGGTGATTTGTTTTCAGTTGCTTAAGTTCGATAGGAGGATAGTTATAAATCATTGGAGCTCCAGCAAAAAGGTTGTAAAGGCTCACTGCCATCTCTGTTAGGGATTGGGGTGCAGTCCATGACCAACCACCAAAAAGAAACGTAGTTCTTCTCATTTCCATGCAAGCTGCAACATAAACATTTTCATTGAAGATCCATCCATGCATTTTTGACATTGAACCATACTCCTTCATTCCACTTCCATGCATAAGTTTCATTTCTTGGTTTTCCATTGTTGTTCATGGGTTTCATGGCACAGTTATCATAGGTTAATGAATTTCTCGTTTTGGTGCATAAGTCATTTGTTTCATTTACGCTGCTCCTTATCACTCCACTTCCTTCTTCTTCTTCTTGATCTATCCTCAAGTCCTATTCAGCCTCTGTCCAACTCATTTACCCTCCAGCTCTCTCATTTCTCACATAGCTCCATCTACTTCAACTTTCGTTGACCCCATCCTTCCAACCATAAAACCACTACATACACTCTTCCTCCATCTGATTTCTTTGCTCCTGAGCCATCACCAGCTCCATCTCCATCTCACCTATCCTTCCACACCACTCCAACACTCCACCATCTCCCAAAACTTCCACGGCCAATCATCCTGTAGAATTGCACAGACTTCCTGTAGAAACCCCTGAGTTTCCTGTAGGATCCCCTGCAGACTTCCTGTAGAAACCTGCAAACTCGGTTGCTGAGCATCCGAATGTGGTAGGATTCTGGGGACTAATGTTGGAGACCCTCTAGGACTTCCCTTAGCCATCCTGACGTTGCCCATGCTTTCCTTCCATTCCAGTCGCTCCTGCACAACCAAACCCTAATCAAAAGCATCATCACAATAAATCCAACCACTTAATGAAAAAGTACAAAAACATGATTTTTCAGATGCAAGTAGCTTAGATGCATGTATTTCAGTTCACTGCAAGTAATGGCATTATTGGTAGTTGTTTCATTCACATTTTTGCATAGTTAGGGTCTAGCTAGTCAAATTAGGGTTTCCTAGGGTTTCCATGCTTTATTGGTTTTCAGTTTCCTTCTGCAATTAGACTAGTCTCCTTTGAGTTAGCTTTCGTCCATCATTGATAAAGCTTCTTCTGTGAGCCTATAGAAGTTGGCTTGAGCCCTAGCGGACTTGTGCCAGCTGACCAAGTGACAGCTGCGACAAGAGCTAGTACTTGTGCATACAGCACCGTCGCTTCCAAGTTTGTACGAACTACCGGGTTGATAAAATTAAGAGACAGGAAGCTCCAGGAGTTGTAGCATTATTGCTACAATACTGGAGCCCACCATCTTTTTGGCGCCGTTGCCGGGGAAGCGTCAGAGTATTAGTAATTGTTGCTTTTCTTCTACTTCCTTACTCTTGCCTTCTGCTGAGTAGTTTACTTCATTTCCATTTTGCAAAAGTAGTATAGACTTTTCCTGCTTTCATAGATTAGCATTTCCTGCTTTCATAGATTAGCATTTCCTTTCTGCAAGCGTAGACTAGCATTTCCTTTTCTGCAATTTCATTTGAGCAAGGTAGATTAGTTCGTTCCTACTTTCAGTTAATTTTGCATCTTTCATAGATTAGTTGTAGATCAATCTGTCTCAGTTTTGCAGGTACCAAAAGAAAAGCAAAGAAAAAGCAATCAAAAAGAAAAAGAAAGTCTTTTCCATTTCATGCCTCGTAGGAACCGAGATAGATCAGGAAAATTCCTACCAAACACCCCCACCACATCACTGAGTCACCCTTCTCTCTTCTTTGGTGGCAGTGACCCAGAAGAACCTATAGGTGAACAACCTGAGATATCCAAAGACCCTATAGTAGAAGAAGAGTTAGAGACCAATCCATCTGAAGCTATGGCTGACAATAGAAGAGAAGATGAGAGGATAGAAGGTGCCTTCCCCATCCGAGAGACCAATGGAGAGATGAAAATGAAGAACATTAGCCCCTCTGCCTTACCTCACTTCCATGGGCTGACCACTGAGGATCCAGACACCTTCCTGTTTGAGTTTGCTGTCCTTTGTAGAACCTATGACTATACTGAAGAGGAGCAAAAGTTGAAACTTTTCCCTTCCACTCTCAAGGATGCAGCACTACGCTGGTTCATGGGTTTACCTGGGAATAGTATCACCACTTGGGCTCAGATGCAGCAAGCTTTCAACACCAAGTACCGGGATTACTGTAGGTCCAAGGAAACAAAGGGGGAAATCTTTCGGATGTCCATGGGAAATGATGAGTCCTTAGAGGATCATGAGGAGAGGTTCCAACTAAGCTATAACCGGGCCAGGTGCACACTTGACCCTGAATCCCTCAAGTTGGTCCTGCTCCGAGGAGTCCCTGAAGACCTCTTAGATACCCTACACATGTTAGCTGGGGGGGACATTTACCAAATGCCTTATGAAGACATCAAGACTGTGTTTAGAAACCACTCCAGGGCAGCTCAGAAACGAGGTAGAGGAAACCACCTCGCAACTAGTGTCCCTTTCTCCAAACATGAGCTTGCCAATCAATTAGAAGATCTTAAGAGTGAGGGGAGACAAACCATTGCCATGCAGCTTGACACATTCAGGATTCAGTAAAAGAAAGAAGAGGCTGAGAGAGCCTTGGTTGTCTTCTGCCCTAGGTGCACAAGGAGGCACCCTAAGAACGAATGTCCATTGCATTCGGTTGAAGTGTGTTTCATTTGTGAGGAGGACCATCCCACAAATCAGTGTCCAACCTTACCTAGGTTTAAAGCCATGTACCAAGGGACAGAAGCTCCCACAGAGCCTCTCTATTACCTCAACCAAAGGAGGCCACAGGGATCTAGACCTTATCAGCAGGGGATGCAAGGGGCATCTCAAGCTTACTACAGCCCCAACCAATCAACTCCTATGCCTTCCTGGGGTCCCCCTGCTCATCCTTCATGGTCCATGCCTCCTCCATGGTCTTATCCACCTCAGTACCCCTCTCAACCTACTTCTCATTCATATCACTCACATACCCAGCCTCAGCCTCAATGGAATGCACCTCAGTCGGGGTGGAGGCCCCAATACAACACTCCTCCTGCCATCTTGCCTCCACCACCAGTTCAACCTCAGCCATTGCCTCCTGCTCCTCCAAGGCAGCCTCAAATGCCTGCTCAACCGAACCCGAACCCCAACAATAGACAGGCCCAGCAGGTATACACTGGGGAAACCTCATGCCCTACCTATGCTGTGGAGATCCAGGAGATCAATCTTCGATCTGGAAAGACTCTACCAGATCGCCAACCTCCTCCCCCAGAGGATGAGGAAGATAAACAGGAAAGTGAACCAAAGGTTATTCCACCCTTTCCTGAGAGACTAACAGCCACCACACAACCCAACCCAGAGGAGGAAGAGCTTTTGGGTGAGCTCAAGCAGTTGTGTGTAAAAATACCACTTCTCCAAGCCATCAAGGATGTGCCAATATACAACAAGCTGGTTAAGGAGAAGTGTTTCAAACACCCAGGCAGACGGAAGAAAGATGCCTCAACTATCAATGTCATAGGAAAAATGTCTGACCTTATGCTAGGACAAGTCATCTGCCCAAAGTACCTAGATCCTGGAAGTCTTGTAGTAGATGTTCACATCAATGGCACCATTATACCTCACACCTTGATTCATCTGGGGGCTGCCATTAATGTGATGACCAGGGATACCATGCTTAAGCTTAATCTTCAGGGTTCCTTGAGGAAGACCTCGACAGTACTGCAATTAGCAGATCACTCCACCGTGACTCCCGAAGGGATTGTGGAGGATGTCTTGGTCTCTATTGACTCTTGGGAATACCCTGCAGACTTCCTGGTTCTGCAACCAAAGGCCAAACTTACTGGATATCCTATCATTTTGGGAAGGCCTTGGTTAGCTACTGCAGATGCTTACATAAGTTGTGGTGCAGGAAACATGACCATCAAAAATGGTCCCATGTCCAAGCAGCTAGTCCTATACCCTCCTGCCCAACCCTCCGTAGAGCATGACTTACCACTCTGGTTGGAAGAAGGAGAGGAAGATGAGGTGTACTCAGCACCTCTGTGCACCTTAGATACCACTAGAAAGGACCCCCCAACCGAGGATGACTTGATCGAGGCCCTGATCCAGAATCCACCTTCCAGTGAACTACCCTTAGAGAAATTGGTGGAGGATGCCCAAGCTAGCACCTTAGTGGATCTTTGTACAACCAACCCTGTTACTCCCAGAGTCAAGAATGTGGAGTTCGGCCCTGAGAAAGAATTGAAGATCAGCTCCTCCCTATCTCCTTCCCAGGAAAAAGAGTTGTGCAGTCTGTTGGCCAACCACCTTGATGCTTTCGCTTGGAGCTATAAGGAAATGAAAGGAGTCCATCCTTCGGTCTGTACCCATCATATATACATCAAAGAGGATTGTAAACCGGTTAGGCAACCTCATAGGAGAATGAATCCAGCCCTTAAGGACATTGTTAAGGAAGAATTGCAAAAACTGTTGGATGCCGGATTCATTTACCCCATCTCAGATAGTGAATGGGTGTCCCCTCTAGTGTTGGTTCCCAAGAAAAATGGGAAATGGAGAATCTGTGTGGACTACTGAGAACTGAACAAAGCTACCAAGAAGGACCATTTCCCTCTACCTTTCATAGATCAAGTGTTGGATGGACTGGCAGGAAAGAAGTTCTTCTCTCTCCTAGATGGGTTTAGCGGGTACAATCAAATCCAAATCAGCCCGGAAGACCAAGATAAGACCACCTTCACTTGTCCTTGGGGTACCTATGCCTATCGAGTCCTTCCCTTTGGGCTATGCAATGCTCCTGCTACCTTTCAGAGAGCTGTCTTGAGCATCTTCTCGGAGCTGGTCCATGATGCAGTAGAAATCTATATGGATGACTTTACTCCTTACGGGGTCAACTTCCAGGAAGCATTGTCCAACCTGGGGAAAGTCCTAACCAAATGCACCGAGATGAACTTGTCCCTTAGTCCTGAAAAATGTGAATTCCTAATGACTGAAGGGACCGTGCTAGGCCATACCATTTCTTGCCAAGGATTGCAGGTGGATCCCAACAAAATTGCTCTCATCAAGAGGGTTCCACCTCCTCAAAAGGTTAGGGATGTCCGGAGTTTCTTGGGATTAGCAGGATACTACCGGAGATTCATTAAAGATTTCAGCAAGCTAGCCTCGCCATTGTTTGGCCTGTTGGCAAAAGATGTGTAGTTTAATTGGACTGACGATTGTCAGAGGGCTTTAAATGAATTAAAAGACAAGTTGGTGTCAGCCCCAATCCTGAGAGGTCCAAACTGGGCCCTACCTTTCCACATCCACACTGATGCCTCGAACAAAGCCATAGGTGCAGCTTTAGGACAAGTTGAGCAGAAACTTCCATATGCCATTTACTTTGTTAGCAAAAACTTGTCCAAAGCTGAGCTGAATTACATTGTAATCGAGAAAGAATTCTTGGCTGTGGTCCATGCATTGAACAAGTTCCGACATTATATTACTGGTTACCAGACCTTTGTACATACTGACCATGCTGCTATTAGATATTTAATGAATAAGCCAGATGTGAATGCTCGTATTATTAGATGGTTACTTTTATTGCAGCAGTTTGATCTAACCATTGTTGATAAGCCAGGTAGAGAAAATGTTGTTGCTGACGTTTTATCTAGATTGGATTTGTCTGCAGATGAGGATGGAACAGTGGACGATCAGATGCCTGATGAACATTTGTTTGCTATTTCAGTACTCTCTCCATGGTTTGCTGATATAGCAAACTATCTGGTTTCAGCACATTTCCCTCCACACCTATCTTCCAAAGAGAAGAGCAGAATCATCAGAAAAAGTGCCTCATTCACTTGGATCGGGGGCAATCTGTTCAAGCTTGGCCCCGATCAGATCTTAAAGCGTTGTGTAAGGGAGGAGGAAGTCTTTGATATCCTCCTCACTTGTCATGATGGGCCTTGTGGAGGACATTTTGCAGCAAAGAGAACTGCCTTCAAGATCCTGCAGGCAGGCTACTATTGGCCCACACTTCATCAAGATGTCCGAAGATATGTCAGTCAGTGTGACCAATGCCAAAGAATGGGGAAACCGACCCAAAGGGATGAGATGCCTCTCCAACCTCAAGTGACTCTTGAGCCATTTGAGAAGTGGGGCATGGACTTTGTGGGCCCAATCAACCCCTCTTCGAGGCAAAGGACTTACATCATTGTGTGTACTGACTATTTGACAAAGTGGGCAGAGACCAAAGCAATCAAAGCAGCAACAGAAGAAAAGGTGGCCGATTTCCTAAGAGAGAACATCTTCTATAAGTTTGGCTATCCAAGAGAGCTGGTCATCGATCAAGGGAGCCAGTTCACCTCCAACCTGGTTGAAGATCTCCTAGCTCATCACAAGATCAAGCATAGGACTTCCACCCCTTATCACCCTCAAGAAAATGGGCAGGTGGAAGTCACCAATAGAGCATTGGAGGGGATCTTGACTAAGGTGGTGAGCAGCAGCCGAAAGGACTGGGCAGATCACCTGGTTGAAGCCACATGGGCTTACAACACCAGTTGGAAGACCACCACTGGCTTCACACCGTATGAGCTGGTCTATGGGAAGAGAGCTTTGCTGTCCATTGAGTTTGAATACAACACTTTGAGGATGGTAGCTCAGCTGGATCTAGATCTCAGCCATGCACAACAAGAAAGGCTGCTGCAGCTAAATGGCCTGGATGAACACCACATGCAGGCCCTCCTTCACTCAGAAGTGGTTCAACTTCAGAGAAAGGTGTGGCATGACCAACATCTCCATGACAAGCAATTTCAGCTGGGAGATTGGGCTTTGTTGTATGACTCAAGATACAAAGATTTCAAGGGGAAGCTGAGAACCAGATGGCTAGGACCATATGCAGTGGAGAAATGCCATGACAATGGATCTGTCCTCATTCGAACCATTGATGAGGAAGCCATTCCCATGCTTTTCAATGGGCATCGTTTGAAGATCTACAGGAAACCTCTCTCAAGACAAGAGTTCATCAAAACTATGGAGAAATCTGTATTGGTCACAGAGAAGGGTTCTGCCTCTGCTTTTGGCATACCCTGAAGAAAAGATGAAAAAAAAAAAAAAAAAGAAGAAAAGTAAATAAAGATCCTTGGGTGAAAACCTCTCTAAGGCGCCCAAGGCAGGTAGTAGGGGTGAAAACCTCATTGAGGCGCCCCTATTGTCTTTCAAAAAAAAAAAAAAAAAAGGTGAAAAAGATCCTTGAGTGAAAACCCCTCTGAGGCGCTCAGGGCAGATGGCATGGGTGAAAACCTCTTTGAGGCGCCCCTGTTATCTTTCAAAAAGAAAGAGAAAAAAGAGAAAAAAAAAGAAAAGAAAAAAACAATAAGAAAAATATGGTAAAATTGCATGCAGGTTGTAGATGCTCTATGGAGAAGAGGAAGCCCTTCAACTCAAAGCCAAGGGTCCTTATCATGCTCACAAGCACCTCCTCCAAGAGTACCCATGTTTTTTTCAAGGTATGTGCAATTTTATCATGGTTTGAATCTTCTACAGGAAGATGCTGTCTTTCTACAGGAAGATGTTGTCTTTCTACAGGAAGGCGCAGTCTTTCTACAGGAAGGCGCGGACTTTCTACAGGAAAGTGCAGACTTTCTACAGGAAGGACGAACTTTCTACAGGAAGCTCTGTGTTCTACAGGAAACTTCCTGTAGGAGTTTTGGACGGCCAGAATTCATCTTAAAAAGAGATTTCGCGACTATGGATTGGTTTGGATGCATGCAAGCCTCGGTTGGCACCCCTGCACATTGCTGTCCCCTTGCTCCACCATCCTTGTCGACATGCGACCAAAATCCCTGCACAAACAAAGAAGATCGATGAGTTCTCGCGGGAAAGCAATTTTCAAAGTCAAACAAAGGCTGGATCTCATACCGCAGGCATCGAAAAGCTCCGGGAACGTGATTGAAACGCCAGAACCTCCGTCGTGCAGCATGCACCCAAGGAGAAAGGACTGTTACGAGACCCCTCACGGGAATCCTGTAACAGTTCAACCTGCTCGAGTGGATACCATTCAAAGTACCGCCATCTGAAATGAAACGCGGGAGCATGCGAGCAAAACATCCACTCCATCGTCGGCAGCCTGTAACCACGAGCCTCCGGGTCCGTGTAAGTCACATGCAGCAGGTAGATCCGCTCACCATCGTCCAGGAACTGGAAAAATCGTGTGCAGCCACGCAGGTAAGTGTCTCAACCCTTCCTTCCATCAAATCGCATGAATCTTACTTTGAAATTGTTTGCATGGCGTAAAATTGAATGGTTGAGCGGCCGTATGGCCAGTCGACTGGCCACGTCGGCTAGTTAAAGTGTAATTGGATGTGTGGGTGGCGGCCACGACAAAGAGAACGAACTTCACGCACGTGAGAACACTCTCGTCAGAGCATGAGTTTAACAGGAAAAGGCGGCGGAAAATCTGTGGGAATGAATGCGGCAGCAAGTAAATACGCAAGCGAATGATGGATGACGTTGCCCAACGGTCCGGCGGGAACAGCTCATCCCCCGCGCCACGGATTGCGCCGATTCAAAATTTAATCGGCTAGATCATGCGCCTACATTTATAATCCAACACTTCAAACTCGGGTGGCTATTATGATCTCCTCTGCACTTTGATACGTCGAGCTGTTGGCTACCAGAACGCCGGTAAAGCACACCTCGAGCGCGGCCAACTACAGTCCTCCCCGAGAATTGCGCACGGCTTCTACAGGAACGCAGTTCTACAGGAACGCAGTTCTACAGGAGCGCAGTTCTACAGGAACGCAGTCTACAGGAACGCAGTCTACAGGAACACAGTCATCTACAGGAAAGCGGGTGCCTCACGAAAAAGGTGGCCAATTAAAGAGGTAACCCTGAACTCTTAATGTAGCTGGTTATTAGAAGTGGCAAGACCATCGTCCGCAGTCGGGTCATCAAGATATTGGTGGAATTGTTGTTTGTTGTGCCTTTGCTACCGTTCTACAGGATGTTGGTATAAGTAGACTGTGTTGAAATTTTGTATGTGCATGCTCTGTCTTCATAGACCAAATCTCTTTTGCATTTGCCACCTTTAATTAAACCGACCGTGTTCATCATGCCGGGTGGGTTTATAAGACGGGAGCCCACTGATTCAACTAAACTAAGGAGAAACCCGGCAGTGGTAGAGCTCTTCACCAGAGCACAATGGATGCCTTTTTGTGATAAGCTGCAGGGTTACGATGATGAAGTGGCCGAAGAATTCTTGCAGGCTCTGAAGCCTAAATCTCAGACACTGGCCACGGTAAACTTCAGAGGTCTAAGCCTCAAACTCACCCCAGAACATATCAGTCGGATCACAGAACTTCCTATGGGTCTGCCGTGGGATAAAGAGGAGAGAAAGCTGAGTCAGCAGGCAAAGAAGGAATTCTTCCCACCTGAGGAAGAATTCTCGGAGGACAAAAACGGGGTGCGAAGAACGAGCCTGTCACCACCTTGGAATGAAGTCAGTTTGCAAATCATGAAATATATTACTTGTGAAGGCCGTTTCAGCATCGTATATGCATATCACTTTCGGCTGCTCACTGAGTTGAGGCACCGAATTGACCTTCCTGTAGAACAAAAACTGAGCATCCCTTATGTTATCACTGACAAAATTTCAATGCCAAATGTCTCACATTTATTTGATGGTAAAGCACATAAATCCTTTTTAGCAGTTTCGCAGCGCAACATGTTTAGGTGGTTTCGTAGCGCATAATTCATATTTTTCACTGGCTGCGCTACGAAATTGGGGAAATACACCAAAAGTGGGAAGAACGGGCTCTTGCCACCGTTTCTTGTTTATAATTTGCAAAATGTCTTGAAGAACAGAAAGATATCCTAAGGAGCTTGTTCTTGCTGTTGACATAGAGCATTTAAATCTGTTTGTTGGCCTTGCTGATGGTGTTGAGTGTTTGGTGCAAGTTCAGTCAATATTATCAGAGGATGCTAAAATTGGTTACAATTATGTGCAATAAAGGATGTACCCCCATGTTGTCTGATCAATCTGAAGGTAATGAGTTCCTATGTAGAGAAGTGCATTCTGAAAATTCTGAATCTCTTCTTTGTCTACTTATGAATGATTTTCTATCCCTTGCATTGGATCCGTTTTATGGGATTGAAAGGGATTGTCCATCAAAGGTATCTCATTTCTTCTTAAAGTTCAGATCTCTGGTTTAGCAGAAAAGTCTGACTTCAATTTCATCTTTGGAGGCATCTAAAAATGTTGAATCGTTACACAAGGTCAGAGATATTCAGGAAACTAAGAACATAAATGCTAGACGGGAGTTTGATCTCTTGTCATCCTTGCCAGAGTCAAATGATCCTAATGTCAAGGATCCCTTAGCTGATGAAAATGGCAATTCAGAACCAAATGAAGTTACTCCCTTAACACATTCCAAGGTAAAGAAACTCAAGACAGTCGGATTTTGGCATTAAGTTGTGATTTTTGAAATTACACAGCAGTTTCGCAGCGCGCTGCGAAACCCCTGTAGCAGCCTGTTTCAACTGAAGAAACTCTGTTTTCTGCGTTTACTAGTAAATTTCCAGAAGGGATTCTGAGCAGCTGAAAACTTAATTTTGGAAACTGAAAGAGGTTCTTATTCCTAACATACCAAAATACAAAAACCTCTTTCATTTTCTTCAAATTCATTCTGAGGTTGGAGTAATTTATGGTTAAGATTGCGCTACGAAACTGCTGAAAGTCAAGCTTTGTCTACTGGTTTTAGCAGTCTTTTTCAAAATCCGTTTTTGGTTACAGGAAGACGTATTTTGGAATTCTGAGGGAGGTTTATCTTCATCAAATCTCCTACTACAATAACATATCTCAATTTCTTCATAAGTGTTTTCAGTTGGGAGATAATAAGCTTTCATTGAGACCCTACTTTCAGAAAACGGATTTTTTCCTGTTTGCCACGTGTTTTTCAAGGACAGTTTCTGAACAGCTGGAGAAATGTTTTCAAAAACCAGGAGAGGTTTTTGTTCTGGACAACATGGGATGCAAAAACCTCCTTCATTTTCGTAAAATGTGTCATGGATGAAGAGATAAAGGCTCTGCAATTTTCAAGGATCTAAACCTAAAAACAGGGAAACATGTTCCCTAATTTCTAGGGTTTGTCATCAGCAGTTGGGTGACCACGTGGGAGGCTTCATCAAATTCGACTTCATGGAGTGTTAGGTGTCAAAAAATGCTTTAAATGTTTAGATAATGTTGTTGTAATCATAATAAGGAGTTACACTCCTAGTTGTATTAGGTCTCTAGGACTACTAGTTAGGTGTCAAATACATTTAATGGTTTGTTTTATGGTTAGAATAGGTGTCATTGATGGCAAATTCGAATTCTCTGGAGGAGGGATGATGGAATCCTAATTGTAAATGCTTTATATAGAGCAAGAGGTCGAATTAGCAAAGGGTTGGAGACTTTTTGGCTAAACTGCTGCTCTATGTGCAGACTGTGTATATTTTTAACCTAATGCAGAATTTCTACTTAGACAACTCAAGATTCATGAGGAGTTCTTGTATGTTCTTGTTTTGATGGCATCTTCCAATACTTACATTGCAGTGAGGTTTACTTATGATACTCAGAATTCATCAATGATGCTCTGACTTCCTTCATAGATAAACTAACTGTGTTTCACTGTTTTATATTTGCATTTCTGCACTTGAACTCTATAATGCCTTGACTTCCATGCTAGGTAGAATGTTTTGGCTTCACTACTCAGGATTCAAAGAGGGTTTTTAATGTCCTATTGTCTCATGGCTTTCCTCTTTCACTTACTTGCAGTGGTATGAATACATGTTACTTAGAACTCATCAATGATGCTCTAACTTCCTTCATGTATTTATAAACTGTGTTTCCTTGCATTGTATCTTTGTTTTGTTGATGCATAAAAACTCTCTATGCCCTGACTTCATGTTAAGCTGATCTTGTTGTGGTACTAAACATACTTTGACTCCATAGCCCAATGGTAGCCAACCTTCATCTTTCAACCTATAAACATATACAATCACAAACCATAGAGTTAGCCATCTATCTTATTCTTTAATCAAAATCATTAACCCTTTGAGAGAGCCCTCTCAGGCTGAGGAGGCTAATCCTTAGTCAAAAGATTGGTCTGAAACAGTTACACAAAGTCTACCTGATCAGCAGCCCTTCAGTGCTTGATTTTGTGATAACATTTTGGTGCGTCTGCCGGGAGTCTGAAGATTATTCATTCCCGAAATCAATGGTTGAACTTCTGAAGGTAGCAGGAGCTCAGACATCTTTTTGAGGCTGCAAAACTACCTTGGCGACTCCACACATCGAATAAGAAATTGGAAGGTGACTCCACTGCTAGAAGATCAGTAGCTTGATGAGGTTTCAAGATGAATTCCACTGCAAGAATGAATGCCAGGTATGCTCCTATGAATCGGTCTCATATCCCTGGTTTTCCAAATCCTATGCCAAAGGTTGATTGGTTAGATGATCTTCCAATATTCAACGATGAAAAGAAGGACAATGCTGCTCTTCATTTGGTTAGGTTTCATATGCATGTACACAGTCTTAAGGTTTATTTCCCTGAGGATTGTCTCATGAGGATGTTTATGGCCACTTTAGAAGGAAAAGCATGGTCTTGGTATAAAAGTTTGGAGAATGGTTCATTATCTTCTCTTGCTGATTTCCATGATGTGTTCTATGACATGTATAAAGAATGTCATCCTTCCTTATTGTTGCTCAAAGATTGCTGTAGACATTCTTTAAGTCTTATTCAGTACTTGGAGGATTGTTATGACGATGATGAATTTATGGATGAAGAAATTTTGGAGGCTCTTCATAACAATGTATTTCAGAACCAAGAAGAAAGTATAACATCTATTGAAACGCAGCATGAAGATCAGCAGGGGTTTATTTGTGGAAACCATGTTTCATCCTTTGATATGAATGAAGAGATGCAGCAGATTTGTCAGTCTTTTGATCACAATGAGTATGAAATTGATTGCAAACACCAAGAAGAAGTACCGGAAGATAGCTTTTATAACTTTCAGGCAGAGGAAAAGGTTGGTTTTTTATCTCAAACTTCTCAGCAGCTTACAGCAATAAATGATCATAAGAAAGAGGAAAATTACATTGTTTGTAGGCAGCCTTCAGAAAAGCAGTTCGATAGCATATCAAAAGAATCTTGTGTGGTTGAGAATCAGTTGTCTAAAGATGTAAAATGTTATGATGATCATCAACATAGCCATGTATTCTATGACCCTATAAGTGAATATATGGACAAGCTTTGCACTCCAATCTTTCATTTTCATTTGCATTATGAAGATCAAGTATATTATGAGTTGATGTGGTCATCTCACTATCGTGGTTATTTTGAGGTCGGATGCAGTCAAGAGCCTCCAATATCAGATAAGACAATTGATTGGCTTTATTGGAAATATCATGTTGCTTGAGCTACAAGATGAGCTTGCAGCTGATAGGGTAGGTAGGAAAATGCAAATAAGCTCAAGGTTAACTGAGCAATTTTTTTTCAGTAGTGGTAGATTTCTTTTTTCCCACAGTGATCATCAAGCTTAAGCCCGAGGTGAAGGCTCAAGAAACTTAAAGGAGATGTTTTTCAAATAAATTTTTGTTTATCATAAAAGGATAAGGCACTGGAACTGCAGGTTCTTAGTGTACCACAAGGGCACACTATCCCAAGTGGAGCCACTGTTATCACTGACAAAATTTCAATGCCAAATGTCTCACATTTGTTTGATGGTAAAGCACATAAATCCTTTTTAGCAGTTTCGCAGCGCAACATGTTTAGGTGGTTTCGTAGCGCATAATTCATATTTTGCACTGGCTGCGCTACGAAATTGGGGAAATACACCAAAAGTGGGAAGAACGGGCTCTTGCCACCGTTTCTTGTTTATAATTTGCAAAATGTCTTGAAGAACAGAAAGATATCCTAAGGAGCTTGTTCTTGCTGTTGACATAGAGCATTTAAATCTGTTTGCTGGCCTTGCTGATGGTGTTGAGTGTTTGGTGCAAGTTCAGTCAATATTATCAGAGGATGCTAAAATTGGTTACAATTATGTGCAATAAAGGATGTGCCCCCATGTTGTCTGATCAATCTGAAGGTAATGAGTTCCTATGTAGAGAAGTGCATTCTGAAAATTCTGAATCTATTCTTTGTCTACTTATGAATGATTTTCTATCCCTTGCATTGGATCCGTTTTATGGGATTGAAAGGGATTGTCCATCAAAGGTATCTCATTTCTTCTTAAAGTTCAGATCTCTGGTTTATCAGAAAAGTCTGACTTCAATTTCATCTTTGGAGGCATCTAAAAATGTTGAATCGTTACACAAGGTCAGAGATATTCAGGAAACTAAGAACATAAATGCTAGACGGGAGTTTGATCTCTTGTCATCCTTGCCAGAGTCAAATGATCCTAATGTCAAGGATCCCTTAGCTGATGAAAATGGCAATTCAGAACCAAATGAATTTACTCCCTTAACACATTTCAAGGTAAAGAAACTCAAGACAGTCGGATTTTTGCTTTAAGCTGTGATTTTTGAAATTACACAGCAGTTTCGCAGCGCGCTGCGAAACCCCTGTAGCAGCCTGTTTCAACTGAAGAAACTCTGTTTTCTGCGTTTACTAGTAAATTTCCAGAAGGGATTCTGAGCAGATGAAAACTTAATTTTGTAAACTGAAAGAGGTTTTTATTCATAACATACCAAACTACGAAAACCTCTTTCAGTTTCTTCAAATTCGTTCTGAGGTTGGAGTAATTTATGGTTAAGACTGCGCTACGAAACTGCTGAAAGTCAAGCTTTGTCTACTGGTTTTAGCAGTCTTTTTCAAAATCAGTTTTTGGTTACAGGAAGACGTATTTTGGAATTCTAAGGGAGGTTTATCTTCAAAAAATCTCCTACTACAATAACCTATCTCAATTTCTTCATAAGTGTTTTCAGTTGGGAGATAATAAGCTTTCATTGAGACCCTACTTTCAGAAAACAGATTTTTTCCTGTTTGCCACGTGTTTTTCAAGGACAGTTTCTGAACAGCTGGAGAAATGTTTTCAAAAACCAGGAGAGGTTTTTGTTCTGGACAAGATGGGCTACAAAAACCTCCTTCAGTTTCGTAAAATGTGTCATGGATGAAGAGATAAAGGCTCTGCAATTTTCAAGGATCTAAACCTAAAAACAGGGAAACATGTTCCCTAATTTCTAGGGTTTGTCATCAGCAGTTGGGTGACCACGTGGGAGGCTTCATCAAATTCGACTTCATGGAGTGTTAGGTGTCAAAAAATGCTTTAAATGTTTAGATAAGGTTGTTGTAATCATAATAAGGAGTTACACTCCTAGTTGTATTAGGTCTCTAGGACTACTAGTTAGGTGTCAAATACATTTAATGGTTTGTTTTATGGTTAGAATAGGTGTCATTGATGGCAAATTCGAATTCTATGGAGGAGGGATGATGGAATCCTAATTGTAAATGCTTTATATAGAGCAAGAGGTCGAATTAGCAAAGGGTTGGAGACTTTTTGGCTAAACTGCTGCTCTATGTGCAGACTGTGTATATTTTTAACCTAATGCAGAATTTCTACTTAGACAACTCAAGATTCATGAGGAGTTCTTGTATGTTCTTGTTTTGATGGCATCTTCCAATACTTACATTGCAGTGAGGTTTACTTATGATACTCAGAATTCATCAATGATGCTCTGACTTCCTTCATAGATAAACTAACTGTGTTTCACTGTTTTATATTTGCATTTCTGCACTTGAACTCTATAATGCCTTGACTTCCATGCTAGGTAGAATGTTTTGGCTTCACTACTCAGGATTCAAAGAGGGTTTTTAATGTCCTATTGTCTCATGGCTTTCCTCTTTCACTTACTTGCAGTGGTATGAATACATGTTACTTAGAACTCATCAATGATGCTCTAACTTCCTTCATGTATTTATAAACTGTGTTTCCTTGCATTGTATCTTTGTTTTGTTGATGCATAAAAACTCTCTATGCCCTGACTTCATGTTAAGCTGATCTTGCTGTGGTACTGAACATACTTTGACTCCATAGCCCAATGGTAGCCAACCTTCATCTTTCAACCTATAAACATATACAATCACAAACCATAGAGTTAGCCATCTATCTTATTCTTTAATCAAAATCATTAACCCTTTGAGATAGCCCTCTCAGGCTGAGGAGGCTAATCCTTAGTCAAAAGATTGGTCTGAAACAGTTACACAAAGTCTACCTGATCAGCAGCCCTTCAGTGCTTGATTTTGTGATAACATTTTGGTGCGTCTGCCGGGAGTCTGAATATTATTCATTCCCGAAATCAATGGTTGAACTTCTGAAGGTAGCAGGAGCTCAGACATCTTTTTGAGGCTGCAAAACTACCTTGGCGACTCCACACATCGAATAAGAAATTGGAAGGTGACTCCACTGCTAGAAGATCAGTAGCTTGATGAGGTTTCAAGATGAATTCCACTGCAAGAATGAATGCCAGGTATGCTCCTATGAATCAGTCTCATATCCCTGGTTTTCCAAATCCTATGCCAAAGGTTGATTGGTTAGATGATCTTCCAATATTCAAAGATGAAAAGAAGGACAATGCTGCTCTTCATTTGGTTAGGTTTCATATGCATGTACGCAGTCTTAAGGTTCATTTCCCTGAGGATTGTCTCATGAGGATGTTTATGGCCACTTTAGAAGGAAAAGCATGGTCTTGGTATAAAAGTTTGGAGAATGGTTCATTATCTTCTCTTGCTGATTTCCATGATGTGTTCTATGACATGTATAAAGAATGTCATCCTTCCTTATTGTTGCTCAAAGATTGCTGTAGACATTCTTTAAGTCTTATTCAGTACTTGGAGGATTGTTATGATGATGATGAATTTATGGATGAAGAAATTTTGGAGGCTCTTCATAACAATATATTTCAGCACCAAGAAGAAAGTATAACATCTATTGAAACGCAGCATGAAGATCAGCAGGGGTTTATTTGTGAAAACCATGTTTCATCCTTTGATATGAATGAAGAGATGCAGCAGATTTCTCAGTCTTTTGATCACAATGAGTATGAAATTGATTGCAAACACCAAGAAGAAGTACCGGAAGATAGCTTTTATAACTTTCAGGCAGAGGAAAAGGTTGGTTTTTTATCTCAAACTTCTCAGCAGCTTACAGCAATAAATGATCATAAGAAAGAGGAAAATTACATTGTTTGTAGGCAACCTTCAGAAAAGCAGTTCGATAGCATATCAAAAGAATATTGTGTGGTTGAGAATCAGTTGTCTAAAGATGTAAAATGTTATGATGATCATCAACATAGCCATGTATTCTATGACCCTATAAGTGAATATATGGACAAGCTTTGCACTCCAATCTTTCATTTTCATTTGCATTATGAAGATCAAGTATATTATGAGTTGATGTGGTCATCTCACTATCGTGGTTATTTTGAGGTCAGATGCAGTCAAGAGCCTCCAATATCAGATAAGACAATTGATTGGCTTTATTGGAAATATCATGTTGCTTGAGCTACAAGATGAGCTTGCAACTGATAGGGTAGGTAGGAAAATGCAAATAAGCTCAAGGTTAACTGAGCAATTTTTTTTCAGTAGTGGTAGATTTCTTTTTTCCCACAGTGATCATCAAGCTTAAGCCCGAGGTGAAGGCTCAAGAAACTTAAAGGAGATGTTTTTCAAATAAATTTTTGTTTATCATAAAAGGATAAGGCACTGGAACTGCAGGTTCTTAGTGTACCACAAGGGCACACTATCCCAAGTGGAGCCACTGTTATCACTGACAAAATTTCAATGCCAAATGTCTCACATTTGTTTGATGGTAAAGCACATAAATCCTTTTTAGCGGTTTCGCAGCGCAACATGTTTAGGTGGTTTCGTAGCGCATAATTCATATTTTGCACTGGCTGCGCTACGAAATTGGGGAAATACACCAAAAGTGGGAAGAACGGGCTCTTGCCACCGTTTCTTGTTTATAATTTGCAAAATGTCTTGAAGAACAGAAAGATATCCTAAGGAGCTTGTTCTTGCTGTTGACATAGAGCATTTAAATCTGTTTGTTGGCCTTGCTGATGGTGTTGAGTGTTTGGTGCAAGTTCAGTCAATATTATCAGAGGATGTTAAAATTTGTTACAATTATGTGCAATAAAGGATGTGCCCCCATGTTGTCTGATCAATCTGAAGGTAATGAGTTCCTATGTAGAGAAGTGCATTCTGAAAATTCTGAATCTCTTCTTTGTCTACTTATGAATGATTTTCTATCCCTTGCATTGGATCCGTTTTATGGGATTGAAAGGGATTGTCCATCAAAGGTATCTCATTTCTTCTTAAAGTTCAGATCTCTGGTTTATCAGAAAAGTCTGACTTCAATTTCATCTTTGGAGGCATCTAAAAATGTTGAATCGTTACACAAGGTCAGAGATATTCAGGAAACTAAGAACATAAATGCTAGACGGGAGTTTGATCTCTTGTCATCCTTGCCAGAGTCAAATGATCCTAATGTCAAGGATCCCTTAGCTGATGAAAATGGCAATTCAGAACCAAATGAAGTTACTCCCTTAACACATTCCAAGGTAAAGAAACTCAAGATAGTCGGATTTTGGCATTAAGCTGTGATTTTTGAAATTACACAGCAGTTTCGCAGCGCGCTGCGAAACCCCTGTAGCAGCCTGTTTCAACTGAAGAAACTCTGTTTTCTGCGTTTACTAGTAAATTTCCAGAAGGGATTCTGAGCAGCTGAAAACTTAATTTTACAAACTGAAAGAGGTTTTTATTCCTAACATACCAAACTACAAAAACCTCTTTCAGTTTTTTCAAATTCGTTCTGAGGTTGGAGTAATTTATGGTTAAGATTGCGCTACGAAACTGCTGAAAGTCAAGCTTTGTCTACTGGTTTTAGCAGTCTTTTTCAAAATCAGTTTTTTGTTACAGGAAGACGTATTTTGGAATTCTGAGGGAGGTTTATCTTCATAAACTCTCCTACTACAATAACCTATCTCAATTTCTTCATAAGTGTTTTCAGTTGGGCGATAATAAGCTTTCATTGAGACCCTACTTTCAGAAAACGGATTTTTTTTCCTGTTTGCCATGTGTTTTTCAAGGATAGTTTCTGAACAGCTGGAGAAATGTTTTCAAAAACCAGGAGAGGTTTTTGTTCTGAACAACATGGGCTACAAAAACCTCCTTCAGTTTTGTAAAATGTGTCATGGATGAAGAGATAAAGGCTCTGCAATTTTCAAGGATCTAAACCTAAAAACAGGGAAACATGTTCCCTAATTTCTAGGGTTTGTCATCAGCAGTTGGGTGACCACGTGGGAGGCTTCATCAAATTCGACTTCATGGAGTGTTAGGTGTCAAAAAATGCTTTAAATGTTTAGATAAGGTTGTTGTAATCATAATAAGGAGTTACACTCCTAGTTGTATTAGGTCTCTAGGACTACTAGTTAGGTGTCAAATACATTTAATGGTTTGTTTTATGGTTAGAATAGGTGTCATTGATGGAAAATTCGAATTCTCTGGAGGAGGGATGATGGAATCCTAATTGTAAATGCTTTATATAGAGCAAGAGGTCGAATTAGCAAAGGGTTGGAGACTTTTTGGCTAAACTGCTGCTCTATGTGTAGACTGTGTATATTTTTAACCTAATGCAGAATTTCTACTTAGACAACTCAAGATTCATGAGGAGTTCTTGTATGTTCTTGTTTTGATGGCATCTTCCAATACTTACATTGCAGTGAGGTTTACTTATGATACTCAGAATTCATCAATGATGCTCTGACTTCCTTCATAGATAAACTAACTGTGTTTCACTGTTTTATATTTGCATTTCTGCACTTGAACTCTATAATGCCTTGACTTCCATGCTAGGTAGAATGTTTTGGCTTCACTACTCAGGATTCAAAGAGGGTTTTTAATGTCCTATTGTCTCATGGCTTTCCTCTTTCACTTACTTGCAGTGGTATGAATACATGTTACTTAGAACTCATCAATGATGCTCTAACTTCCTTCATGTATTTATAAACTGTGTTTCCTTGCATTGTATCTTTGTTTTGTTGATGCATAAAAACTCTCTATGCCCTGACTTCATGTTAAGCTGATCTTGCTGTGGTACTGAACATACTTTGACTCCATAGCCCAATGGTAGCCAACCTTCATCTTTCAACCTATAAACATATACAATCACAAACCATAGAGTTAGCCATCTATCTTATTCTTTAATCAAAATCATTAACCCTTTGAGAGAGCCCTCTCAGGCTGAGGAGGCTAATCCTTAGTCAAAAGATTGGTCTGAAACAGTTACACAAAGTCTACCTGATCAGCAGCCCTTCAGTGCTTGATTTTGTGATAACATTTTGGTGCGTCTGCCGGGAGTCTGAAGATTATTCATTCCCGAAATCAATGGTTGAACTTCTGAAGGTAGCAGGAGCTCAGACATCTTTTTGAGGCTGCAAAACTACCTTGGCGACTCCACACATCGAATAAGAAATTGGAAGGTGACTCCACTGCTAGAAGATCAGTAGCTTGATGAGGTTTCAAGATGAATTCCACTGCAAGAATGAATGCCAGGTATGCTCCTATGAATCGGTCTCATATCCCTGGTTTTCCAAATCCTATGCCAAAGGTTGATTGGTTAGATGATCTTCCAATATAAGAAGGACAATGTTGCTCTTCATTTGGTTAGGTTTCATATGCATGTACGCAGTCTTAAGGTTCATTTCCCTGAGGATTGTCTCATGAGGATGTTTATGGCCACTTTAGAAGGAAAAGCATGGTCTTGGTATAAAAGTTTGGAGAATGGTTCATTATCTTCTCTTGCTGATTTCCATGATGTGTTCTATGACATGTATAAAGAATGTCATCCTTCCTTATTGTTGCTCAAAGATTGCTGTAGACATTCTTTAAGTCTTATTCAGTACTTGGAGGATTGTTATGATGATGATGAATTTATGGATGAAGAAATTTTGGAGGCTCTTCATAACAATGTATTTCAGCACCAAGAAGAAAGTATAACATCTATTGAAACGCAGCATGAAGATCAGCAGGGGTTTATTTGTGAAAACCATGTTTCATCCTTTGATATGAATGAAGAGATGCAGCAGATTTGTCAGTCTTTTGATCACAATGAGTATGAAATTGATTGCAAACACCAAGAAGAAGTACCGGAAGATAGCTTTTATAACTTTCAGGCAGAGGAAAAGGTTGGTTTTTTATCTCAAACTTCTCAGCAGCTTACAGCAATAAATGATCATAAGAAAGAGGAAAATTACATTGTTTGTAGGCAGCCTTCAGAAAAGCAGTTCGATAGCATATCAAAATAATATTGTGTGGTTGAGAATCAGTTGTCTAAAGATGTAAATGTTATGATGATCATCAACATAGCCATGTATTCTATGACCCTATAAGTGAATATATGGACAAGCTTTGCACTCCAATCTTTCATTTTCATTTGCATTATGAAGATCGAGTATATTATGAGTTGATGTGGTCATCTCACTATCGTGGTTATTTTGAGGTCAGATGCAGTCAAGAGCCTCCAATATCAGATAAGACAATTGATTGGCTTTATTGGAAATATCATGTTGCTTGAGCTACAAGATGAGCTTGCAGCTGATAGGGTAGGTAGGAAAATGCAAATAAGCTCAAGGTTAACTGAGCAATTTTTTTTCAGTAGTGGTAGATTTCTTTTTTCCCACAGTGATCATCAAGCTTAAGCCCGAGGTGAAGGCTCAAGAAACTTAAAGGAGATGTTTTTCAAATAAATTTTTGTTTATCATAAAAGGATAAGGCACTGGAACTGCAAGTTCTTAGTGTACCACAAGGGCACACTATCCCAAGTGGAGCCACTGTTATCACTGACAAAATTTCAATGTCAAATGTCTCACATTTGTTTGATGGTAAAGCACATAAATCCTTTTTAGCAGTTTCGCAGTGCAACATGTTTAGGTGGTTTCGTAGCGCATAATTCATATTTTGCACTAGCTGCGCTACGAAATTGGGGAAATACACCAAAAGTGGGAAGAACGGGCTCTTGCCACCGTTTCTTGTTTATAATTTGCAAAATGTCTTGAAGAACAGAAAGATATCCTAAGGAGCGTGTTCTTGCTGTTGACATAGAGCATTTAAATCTGTTGGTTGGCCTTGCTGATGGTGTTGAGTGTTTGGTGCAAGTTCAGTCAATATTATCAGAGGATGCTAAAATTGGTTACAATTATGTGCAATAAAGGATGTGCCCCCATGTTGTCTGATCAATCTGAAGGTAATGAGTTCCTATGTAGAGAAGTGCATTCTGAAAATTCTGAATCTCTTCTTTGTCTACTTATGAATGATTTTCTATCCCTTGCATTGGATCCGTTTTATGGGATTGAAAGGGATTGTCCATCAAAGGTATCTCATTTCTTCTTAAAGTTCAGATCTCTGGTTTATCAGAAAAGTCTGACTTAAATTTCATCTTTGGAGGCATCTAAAAATGTTGAATCGTTACACAAGGTCAGAGATATTTAGGAAACTAAGAACATAAATGCTAGACGGGAGTTTGATCTCTTGTCATCCTTGCCAGAGTCAAATGATCCTAATGTCAAGGATCCCTTAGCTGATGAAAATGGCAATTCAGAACCAAATGAAGTTACTCCCTTAACACATTCCAAGGTAAAGAAACTCAAGACAGTCGGATTTTGGCATTAAGCTGTGATTTTTGAAATTACACAGCAGTTTCGCAGCGCGCTGCGAAACCCCTTTAGCAGCCTGTTTCAACTGAAGAAACTCTGTTTTCTGCGTTTACTAGTAAATTTTCAAAAGGGATTCTGAGCAGATGAAAACTTAATTTTGCAAACTGAAAGAGGTTTTTATTCCTAACATACCAGGCTATAAAAACCTCTTTCATTTTCTTCAAATTCGTTCTGAGGTTGGAGTAATTTATGGTTAAGATTGCACTACAAAACTGCTGAAAGTCAAGCTTTGTCTACTGGTTTTAGCAGTCTTTTTCAAAATCAGTTTTTGTTTACAGGAAGACGTATTTTGTAATTTTGATGGAGGTTTATCTTCATCAACTCTCCTACTACAATAAACTATCTCAATTTCTTCATAAGTGTTTTCAGTTGGGAGATAATAAGCTTTCATTGAGACCCTACTTTCAGAAAACAGATTTTTTTCCTGTTTGCCACGTGTTTTTCAAGGACAGTTTCTGAACAGCTGGAGAAATTTTTTCCAAAACCAGGAGAGGTTTTTGTTCTGGACAACATGGGCTACAAAAACCTCCTTCAGTTTCATAAAATGTGCCATGGATGAAGAGATAAAGGCTCTGCAATTTTCAAGGATCTAAACCTAAAAACAGGGAAACATGTTCCCTAATTTCTAGGGTTTGTCATCAGCAGTTGGGTGACCACGTGGGAGGCTTCATCAAATTCGACTTCATGGAGTGTTAGGTGTCCAAAAATGCTTTAAATGTTTATATAAGGTTGTTGTAATCATAATAAGGAGTTACACTCCTAGTTGTATTAGGTCTCTAGGACTACTAGTTAGGTGTCAAATACATTTAATGGTTTGTTTTATGGTTAGAATAGGTGTGATTGATGGCAAATTCGAATTCTCTGGAGGAGGGATGATGGAATCCTAATTGTAAATGCTTTATATAGAGCAAGAGGTCGAATTAGCAAAGGGTTGGAGACTTTTTGGCTAAACTGCTGCTCTATGTGGAGATTGTGTATATTTTTAACCTAATGCAGAATTTCTACTTAGACAACTCAAGATTCATGAGGAGTTCTTGTATGTTCTTGTTTTGATGGCATCTTCCCATACTTACATTGCAGTGAGGTTTACTTATGATACTCAGAATTCATCAATGATGCTCTGACTTCCTTCATAGATAAACTAACTGTGTTTCACTGTTTTATATTTGTATTTCTGCACTTGAACTCTATAATGCCTTGACTTCCATGCTAGGTAGAATGTTTTGGCTTCACTACTCAGGATTCAAAGAGGGTTTTTAATGTCCTATTGTCTCATGGATTTCCTCTTTCACTTACTTGCAGTGGTATGAATACATGTTACTTAGAACTCATCAATGATGCTCTAACTTCCTTCATGTATTTATAAACTGTGTTTCCTTGCATTGTATCTTTGTTTTGTTGATGCATAAAAACTCTCTATGCCCTGACTTCATGTTAAGCTGATCTTGCTGTGGTACTGAACATACTTTGACTCCATAGCCCAATGGTAGCCAACCTTCATCTTTCAACCTATAAACATATACAATCACAAACCATAGAGTTAGCCATCTATCTTATTCTTTAATCAAAATCATTAACCCTTTGAGAGAGCCCTCTCAGGCTGAGGAGGCTAATCCTTAGTCAAAAGATTGGTCTGAAACAGGTACACAAAGTCTACCTGATCAGAAGCCCTTCAGTGCTTGATTTTGTGATAACATTTTGGTGCGTCTGCCGGGAGTCTGAAGATTATTCATTCCCAAAATCAATGGTTGAACTTCTGAAGGTAGCAGGAGCTCAGACATCTTTTTGAGGCTGCAAAACTACCTTGGCGACTCCACACATCGAATAAGAAATTGGAAGGTGACTCCACTGCTAGAAGATCAGTAGCTTGATGAGGTTTCAAGATGAATTCCACTGCAAGAATGAATGCCAGGTATGCTCCTTTGAATCGGTCTCATATCCCTGGTTTTCCAAATCCTATGCCAAAGGTTGATTGGTTAGATGATCTTCCAATATTCAAAGATGAAAAGAAGGACAATGCTGCTCTTCATTTGGTTAGGTTTCATATGCATGTACGCAGTCTTAATGTTCATTTCCCTGAGGATTGTCTCATGAGGATGTTTATGGCCACTTTAGAAGGAAAAGCATGGTCTTGGTATAAAAGTTTGGAGAATGGTTCATTATCTTCTCTTGCTGATTTCCATGATGTGTTCTATGACATGTATAAAGAATGTCATCCTTCCTTATTGTTGCTCAAAGATTGCTGTAGACATTCTTTAAGTCTTATTCAGTACTTGGAGGATTGTTGTGATGATGATGAATTTATGGATGAAGAAATTTTGGAGGCTCTTCATAACAATGTATTTCAGCACCAAGAAGAAAGTATAACATCTATTGAAACGCAACATGAAGATCAGCAGGGGTTTATTTGTGAAAACCATGTTTCATCCTTTGATATGAATGAAGAGATGCAGCAGATTTGTCAGTCTTTTGATCACAATGAGTATGAAATTGATTGCAAACACCAAGAAGAAGTACCGGAAGATAGCTTTTATAACTTTCAGGCAGAGGAAAAGGTTGGTTTTTTATCTCAAACTTCTCAGCAGCTTACAGCAATAAATGATCATAAGAAAGAGGAAAATTACATTGTTTGTAGGCAGCCTTCAGAAAAGCAGTTCGATAGCATATCAAAAGAATCTTGTGTGGTTGAGAATCAGTTGTCTAAAGATGTAAAATGTTATGATGATCATCAACATAGCCATGTATTCTATGACCCTATAAGTGAATATATGGACAAGCTTTGCACTCCAATCTTTCATTTTCATTTGCATTATGAAGATCAAGTATATTATGAGTTGATGTGGTCATCTCACTATCGTGGTTATTTTGAGGTCAGATGCAGTCAAGAGCCTCAAATATCAGATAAGACAATTGATTGGCTTTATTGGAAATATCATGTTGCTTGAGCTACAAGATGAGCTTGCAGCTGATAGGGTAGGTAGGAAAATGCAAATAAGCTCAAGGTTAACTGAGCAATTTTTTTTCAGTAGTGGTAGATTTCTTTTTTCCCACAGTGATCATCAAGCTTAAGCCCGAGGTGAAGGCTCAAGAAACTTAAAGGAGATGTTTTTCAAATAAATTTTTGTTTATCATAAAAGGATAAGGCACTGGAACTGCAGGTTCTTAGTGTACCACAAGGGCACACTATTCCAAGTGGAGCCACTGTTATCACTAACAAAATTTCAATGCCAAATGTCTCACATTTGTTTGATGGTAAAGCACATAAATCCTTTTTAGTAGTTTCGCAGCGCAACATGTTTAGGTGGTTTCGTAGCGCATAATTCATATTTTGCACTGGCTGCGCTACGAAATTGGGGAAATACACCAAAAGTGGGAAGAACGGGCTCTTGCCACCGTTTCTTGTTTATAATTTGCAAAATGTCTTGAAGAACAGAAAGATATCCTAAGGAGCTTGTTCTTGCTGTTGACATAGAGCATTTAAATCTGTTTGTTGGCCTTGCTGATGGTGTTGAGTGTTTGGTGCAAGTTCAGTCAATATTATCAGAGGATGCTAAAATTGGTTACAATTATGTGCAATAAAGGATGTGCCCCCATGTTGTCTGATCAATCTGAAGGTAATGAGTTCCTATGTAGAGAAGTGCATTCTAAAAATTCTGAATCTCTTCTTTGTCTACTTATGAATGATTTTCTATCCCTTGCATTGGATCCGTTTTATGGGATTGAAAGGGATTGTCCATCAAAGGTATCTCATTTCTTCTTAAAGTTCAGATCTCTGGTTTATCAGAAAAGTCTGACTTCAATTTCATCTTTGGAGGCATCTAAAAATGTTGAATCGTTACACAAGGTCAGAGATATTCAGGAAACTAAGAACATAAATGCTAGACGGGAGTTTGATCTCTTGTCATCCTTGCCAGAGTCAAATGATCCTAATGTCAAGGATCCCTTAGCTGATGAAAATGGCAATTCAGAACCAAATGAAGTTACTCCCTTAACACATTCCGAGGTAAAGAAACTCAAGACAGTCAGATTTTGGCATTAAGCTGTGATTTTTGAAATTACACAGCAGTTTCGCAGCGCGCTGCGAAACCCCTGTAGCAGCCTGTTTCAACTGAAGAAACTCTGTTTTCTGCGTTTACTAGTAAATTTCCAGAAGGGATTTTGAGCAGCTGAAAACTTAATTTTGCAAACTGAAAGAGGTTTTTATTCCTAACATACCAAACTACAAAAACCTCTTTCAGTTTCTTCAAATTCGTTATGAGGTTGGAGTAATCTATGGTTAAGATTGCACTACGAAACTGCTGAAAGTCAAGCTTTGTCTACTGGTTTTAGCAGTCTTTTTCAAAATCAGTTTTTGGTTACAGGAAGACGTATTTTGGAATTCTGAGGGAGTTTTATCTTCATCAACTCTCCTACTACAATAACCTATCTCAATTTCTTCATAAGTGTTTTCAGTTGGGAGATAATAAGCTTTCATTGAGACCCTACTTTCAGAAAACGGATTTTTTTCCTGTTTGCCACGTGGTTTTCAAGGACAGTTTCTGAACAGCTGGAGAAATTTTTTCAAAAACCAGGAGAGGTTTTTGTTCTGGATAACATGGGCTACGAAAACCTCCTTCAGTTTCATAAAATGTGTCATGGATGAAGAGATAAAGGCTCTGCAATTTGCAAGGATCTAAACCTAAAAACAGGGAAACATGTTCCCTAATTTCTAGGGTTTGTCATCAGCAGTTGGGTGACCACGTGGGAGGCTTCATCAAATTCGACTTCATGGAGTGTTAGGTGTCAAAAAATGCTTTAAATGTTTAGATAAGGTTGTTGTAATCATAATAAGGAGTTACACTCCTAGTTGTACTAGGTCTCTAGGACTACTAGTTAGGTGTCAAATACATTTAATGGTTTGTTTTATGGTTAGAATAGGTGTCATTGATGGCAAATTCGAATTCTCTGGAGGAGGGATGATGGAGTCCTAATTTTAAATGCTTTATATAGAGCAAGAGGTCGAATTAGCAAAGGGTTGGAGACTTTTTGGCTAAACTGCTGCTCTATGTGCAGACTGTGTATATTTTTAACCTAATGCAGAATTTCTACTTAGACAACTCAAGATTCATGAGGAGTTCTTGTATGTTCTTGTTTTGATGGCATCTTCCAATACTTACATTGCAGTGAGGTTTACTTATGATACTCAGAATTCATCAATGATGCTCTGACTTCCTTCATAGATAAACTAATTGTGTTTCACTGCTTTATATTTGCATTTCTGCACTTGAACTCTATAATGCCTTGACTTCCATGCTAGGTAGAATGTTTTGGCTTCAATACTCAGGATTCAAAGAGGGTTTTTAATGTCCTATTGTCTCATGGCTTTCCTCTTTCACTTACTTGCAGTGGTATGAATACATGTTACTTAGAACTCATCAATGATGCTCTAACTTCCTTCATGTATTTATAAACTGTGTTTCCTTGCATTGTATCTTTGTTTTGTTGATGCATAAAAACTCTCTATGCCCTGACTTCATGTTAAGCTGATCTTGCTGTGGCACTGAACATACTTTGACTCCATAGCCCAATGGTAGCCAACCTTCATCTTTCAACCTATAAACATATACAATCACAAACCATAGAGTTAGCCATCTATCTTATTCTTTAATCAAAATCATTAACCCTTTGAGAGAGCCCTCTCAGGCTGAGGATGCTAATCCTTAGTCAAAAGATTGGTCTGAAACAGTTACACAAAGTCTACCTGATCAGCAGCCCTTCAGTGCTTGATTTTGTGATAACACCTTATTACCTCTTGCAGTCTCTAATGGAGTGTGCTACAAAGCTGAGAGAGGGTATACCAGATCAGATAGCCCACCATGGGCTGATCAAGCTTCTTGTGGAGGATGCATTGCACTCATATAAGGTCCCCCTCTCATGGGAATCCTTCCGGAATTTAACAAAAGATGGGGACATTAAAATGTTGATCGAAGAAACGGGTTCCTCCAGCAGTGAGGAACACGAAGCAGTGGCCGAGGAACAGAGGGAAGAAGGCCAAGAAACCCCAACAACAGTACAGAAGGGAGAACATAGGAAGAAGCATGAGGGAAAGGAGGACAAAGAAAAGGGTGGCACACCTATCCTGTCAGCAAGGGAAAAGAGGACGAAGAGCAGAATGGACAAAGCAGAGGTGGTCCACGTCAGCCCAAGTACCTCAACAGCACCTGCACCTAAAGCAAAAAGCGAAACTCAGGCAGGCAAGCAAGCGGAAGTGGAGACACCTGTGTCTACAGGAAAGCCAAAACAGGCTCTACAGGAAGCCCGAAAATCATTAAGGAAAAGGCTTCTACAGGAAGCCCAAAAACAAAAACAAAGGCTTCTACAGGAAGCCCGAAGATCAGTGAGAAGCAGGCTTCTACAGGAAGCCCAAAAACAAAGACCAAGGCTTCTACAGGAAGCCCGAAAATCGTTGGAGAACAGGCTTCTACAGGAAGCCCAAAAACGGAGACAAAGGCTTCTACAGGAAGCCCGAAAGTGCAAAAACAGGCTTCTACAGGAAGCCCGAAGACAGAGGCAAGGGCTTCTACAGGAAGCCCGAAATTGGAAAAAGGGGCTTCTACAAGAAGCCCGAAAGTCATTGAGAAACAACCTCCTACAGAAAGTCTGACGACAGAGAGAGGGCCTTCTACAGGAAGCCCAAAAGCGGGAAAGAAAGAATCTTCTACAGGAGGCCCGGAAGTGGGCAAAGCAGGGTCTTCCACAGGAAGCCCGAAATCTGAAAAGGAGGGGCCCTCTACAAGGAGCTCTGAGAGAGCAAAACGCAAGAAAGAGAAGGCTGGCATTCTCGAAAAGGAGGCAGCAGCGGCGCTGGCTGCCCTCAGTACACCTCCAAAACCGAAGGAGAAAAGGGAGAGGGAGACCCCTCTACCATCTGAAGCCAGGAGAAGCAAGAGGATGACCACGGGCAAGCCACAGCCTCCACCCAGCAGCCAAACCATTTCAGGGGATGTCCCTACTTCACCCAGTGCAAGGACCCCCTCTAAAACATCAGCCACCCCCGAAAAGGGGAGCCCAAAAATAACTTCCTGGACACGAAAAATAGGCCAGTCGCCTTCCGAAGCCTGGCTCAAGGAAATAGGAAAGGGGGAGGAAGCATCACCTTCGTCACCACCAGGGGCAGCAAAGGCAGGGCCACCAAAAACGGGAAAGGAAGAAGCGCCACCCTCGGCAGAAAAGGTAGAACCACCAAAAACAGGGAAGGAAAAGCATGCTCCGGGCTCTAGTTCTCGGCCAAAGACGAGGAGCCAGGGCAAAGTTGCTCAAGGATGAGCAAATAGTTTAGCTGGGGGGTGATGATGAGCCCCAATTTTTGTTACAATTTGGGCTCATTTGGCCTACTTGCTCTGCTCAAACCATTCATTTTTTTATTGCTTATGCATTCATTTCTTGGTTTATTCGTGTTGTTTGTAGGAAGAAGGGTAGACATTCTATCTACGTGACTAATGCATGATGCTTTCAGGTTTTTGGCATTAAAAGGGAGAAAAGACAACGAGAAAGGAGACAAGGAGACAATGAGGTGGCACTGCTGGTTCTTAGGAGAGGATGTCCACGGTCTTGGGGACCTTCCTCGTGATTCCCACCATAGCTCCGAACTCCAATCCATCTCCCCACCGAGCTTAGAAGCAGCCAGTTGTTCTACAGGAACATCAGTTATAACTGTTCTACATGAACAGTAGTTATGACTGTCCTACAGGATCAGTAGTTAAACTTCAGTTGGACAACCGAGCTCCTAAAATCAAGGACACCTGTTGGATGATCGTTTTGCATAAATACTGAGGCCATAGCCTTGGATAGAAGCTTTTTGAACCTTGGTATTATTCTTGTGATTTGGAAGTACGAGCTACAGCTCGGTTTTGTAAGCCATTTTGGCATGTCATCAGACTTTCGTTTATGAATAAAGGTAGTCAGATTTTGATCTCATTCTGAGTTTCTAAGGGAGCTATAGCTCTTAGGTTAGGGCCCAACCTGAGAGCAATAGATCTCCTCGGTGTTGTAATGTGTTTGCATTTCGTTCCAGCACTTTGAGTTTGTTTACTTTCACATGCAATTCGAATTTACAGTTTGTTAGTTTAGTCTTTTTCATGAGCTTAGATAGGATTAGTTTATGGTGATTTGTTTTCAGTTGCTTAAGTTCGATAGGAGGATAGTTATAAATCATTGGAGCTCCAGCAAAAAGGTTGTAAACGCTCACTGCCATCTCTGTTAGGGATTGGGGTGCAGTCCATGACCAACCACCAAAAAGAAACACAGTTCTTCTCATTTCCATGCAAGCTGCAACATAAACATTTTCATTGAAGATCCATCCATGCATTTTTGACATTGAACCATACTTCTTCATTCCACTTCCACACATAAGTTTCATTTCTTGGTTTTCCATTGCTGTTCATAGGTTTCATGGCACAGTTATCATAGGTTAATGAATTTCTCGTTTTGGTGCATAAGTCATTTGTTTCATTTACGCTGCTCCTTATCACTCCACTTCCTTCTTCTTCTTCTTGATCTATCCTCAAGTCCTATTCAGCCTCTGTCCAACTCATTTACCCTCCAGCTCTCTCATTTCTCACATAGCTCCATCTACTTCAACTTTCGTTGACCCCATCCTTCCAACCATCAAACCACTGCATACACTCTTCCTCCATCTGATTTCTCTGCTCCTGAGCCATCACCAGCTCCATCTCCATCTCACCTATACTTCCACACCACTCCAACACTCCACCATCTCCCAAAACTTCCACGGCCAATCATCCTGTAGAATTGCACAGACTTCCTGTAGAAACCCTGAGTTTCCTGTAGGATCCCCTGCAGACTTCCTGTAGAAACCTGCAAACTCGGTTGCTGAGCATCCGAACGTGGTAGGCTTCTGGGGACTGATGTTGGAGATGCTCTGGGACCTCCCTTAGCCATCCTGACCTTTCCCATGCTCTCCTTCCATTCCAGTCGCTCCTACACAACCAAACCCTAATCAAAAGCATCATCACAATAAATCCAACCACTTAATGAAAAAGTACAAAAACATGATTTTTCAGATGCAAGTAGCTTAGATGCATGTATTTCAGTTCACTGCAAGTAATGGCATTATTGGTAGTTGTTTCATTCACAGATTTGCATAGTTAGGGTCTAGCTAGTCAAATTAGGGTTTCCTAGGGTTTCCATGCTTTATTGGTTTTCAGTTTCCTTCTGCAATTAGACTAGTCTCGTTTGAGTTAGCTTTCATCCATCATTGATAAAGCTTCTTCTGTGAGCCTATAGAAGTTGGCTTGAGCCCTAGCGGACTTGTGCCAGTTGACCAAGTGACAGCTGCGACAAGAGCTAGTACTTGTGCATACAGCACCGTCGCTTCCAAGTTTGTACGAACTACCGGGTTGATAAAATTAAGAGACAGGAAGCTCCAGGAGTTGTAGCATTATTGCTACAATACTGGAGCCCACCAAAACTTTGCTGAGTATCTCCTGATCATCCAAACCTAGCTCTCCATGGTTCTTGGGCTTACAAATTTTTTCCCAAGACACTAAGGCCCATTTCTTCCTAGTCTCCTCCTTGCCCCAGAGGAAGTTTCTTTGAATATTTCTGAATTGCTGAAGGACTCCTTTTGGAGCTGGGAGGGCAGATAACATGAAAATAGGGATTTCTTGCAAAACAACTTTAGTAAGAACTAACTTGCTAGCAAGATTTAAAGATCTGATGGTCCATTTACTGACTTTGTCCTGCAACTTATTGATCAAAGGTTCCCAAATGCTTTTGAGCATTGGTTTAGTAGTGAGAGGAACTCCCAAATATTTTGAAGGAAGGGAATCCCTTTGAAAGCCTAGAATTTTGGAGATATTTTTCTGAATAGCAATATTGGTATTGAAGAAAAAGATTTTTGATTTAGAGAGATTTACTTCCATACCTGAAGCCAAGGCAAAGAGATTCATAATTTTTTTGTAGGTTGTAGCTTCTTTGACTGTGGGGATTCCCTGTAACATGGTATCATCTACAAATTGTTGGTGAGTCAAGGCTTGACCATTTTCTATTAGCTGCAGACCTTTAATCTTTCCTGTTGCTTTCACCTGCTTTATAGCCCTACCCAGACCTTCCATCATGATGATAAAAATAAAGGGAGAGAGCAGGTCTCCCTGTCTAAGGCCTCTTGAAGGACTGAAAATCTTTGAGGGAGAGCCATTAACTAATATAGAAAAACTGGAGGAGGTCACCAGTGCCATAACCCATCTGACCCAATTATGGTCAAATCCAAAAGCTATTAGCATTTTCTTTATGTACTCCCAGTTTACCTTGTCATAAACTTTGGCAATATCTAATTGCATGATCATGCTTGCCTACTTCTTGCTTGTTAATGAGTGCACCATGTTGTGCATCTAACCCAGAAATACTATGAAAATAGAAATAAACCCAAGAATAACAAGATCAAAATAGATAGAAATGATTCTTTATTATCAAAACCCTTAAGGTAGGGCAACACCATACATTCACTCCTTAAGGAAGGAGAACACTCCACAAGCCATGTGCCTGTTCATACAATAATCCTTCACTATATTCCTTTACATGGAGTCTCTAGCCTCTATATAGGCCTCATACACACAATACCATGGGTTATTACCATGGTTCCCTCATACCATTAACTAATACCATGGGTCCATTACATTATTATTAACTACTTGTGGTCCCTTACATGATATGGGTTAACCACCTTATTTATTACTATGGCCCATCCCATTATTACATTATTACCTTTGGTACCTCCCTTGGTACCCCATATTATCCCCCCTAGGTATATAACATTCCACCTCCCTAAGCATGTTTCGTCCCCGAAACATGGGAAGAACACAAATAATAAGATCTACTCAAAAGAGTAGTCCACTGATACCATGCACGTGCATCTAGCCATCCAAGAGAAAGGTGAACCCTCGATCTCGCTGATGCCTCGCTTGCTTGAGATGGAAGTTGACCATGGCAGCTCTTCTGTGTTGATGTGTAGTAGGTGGATCTTCTCTCCTCGCTATCCGTCATACGGGGGTTGTTGTCCTTGTGGCTACTTGGTTTCCATCTTGATGGTTGTCTTGCAGGGTGATGTGGGTGATGATATGTTGAAGTTTTAATCCACGATGTCTTTTTCTTTAATTCACCCTGCTATGGTGCCTGTTGTAGTGTCTTATTTTCCAATATGACTTCAACCACTGAACCCTCATCATACGTGTCAGCACCTGTTACCTTTTCGGCTTCAGCCTCTGTTTGTGTTTGATTGTCGACCATCAACTACTCATCATCTGATATGTCAGTCCCTGGAACATCTTCTGTGTCAACCTCCGTGGACTCTACCTATTTATTGATGGAAATATCCTGTAATGTAATTTTCTTCTTTTTATACCAGAGCTTCAGGAATTTCTTCTGCACATTAATATTTATAGTACCCACTGATTCCATCCACGGGTATCCTAAAACAACATCCATATTATCTGTCTCTGAAGCATAAAAATCACCATGCAACACATACTTATCGATAGAAATCTTCAAATCCTTATACACTTGAACATCCTCATTATCAATCTGTGCAGTTTCAATGTGTTTTGCTGGAACTTGCAATCTTTTTGCCAAATTAACACTTATAAGATTTTGCTTGCAACTAGGATTTATAGACACAACGATTTTCTCCTTCTGAATTAATCTATGAACCTGAAATAAGGAGACACCTGTAGCAAATAACCCCTTATGTGTCTCATTCTCCTTTTTTCTAGCCCGAGACCATTTGTCCAAAAAGAGTTTTTCAAATTCTGCATCTGAAAGTTTGGTCAACTGCTTGTGGTCAAGTGATAACCACCATTTTTCAGCTTCATCTCTCATATTAAGCTTCATTAGAATTGTCCAATGTGTCCCATGTATGTACTTGTATCTCTGTATGAATTCTTCAATAGTAGGACCATTATCTTTCCCTGTAAAATATATCATCTCCATGAAGAGGGTTTGAGAAAAATTCACTTACTTGGCGAAAATTTGAAATTGTCACAGTTTCGTCAATATTGCTCAGAATCCCTATTATGATCTATTTTCAGAAATGGAACAATCATTCTGCATTTTTCCATGTGATAGAAATCCTGATCAAGGCAATGAAATTTCAAATCTGCGTTGCAACTCTCCCGTCGTCACCAAAATTTCTGCAAAAAAGAGCTGATTTTAAATCAGCGATATCTCCCTCATCCGGACTCCAATTCGACTGATTTTTTTTTGAAATTGGGTAATTTTTCTCAACCAATCCAGATCTACAATTAGATTTTGTAGATCTTGCACCAGGACGTCTAGATCTACGCCGCCAACTCGCTGCCCTGAAAAATTGTTTGCAACCCCACTGATTTTTAGATCAGCAATATCTCCTTCATCTGGACTCCGATTCGACTGATTTTGTTTTTGAAATTGGGTATTTTTTCACAAAGAATCCAGATATGCAATTATATTTTGTAGATCTTGTGCTAGGACGTTCAGATTTACGCCGCAAATTTGCTATCCCGAAAAAATTGTTTGCAACCCCACTGATTTTTAAATCAGCGATATCTCTTTCATCCGGACTCCGATTCGACTGATTTTTTTTTTTGAAATTGGGTATTTTTTCACATAGAATCCAGATATGCAATTATATTTTTCAGATCTTACACCAAAATGTATATATCTGATCTACAAACTCGCCGCCCAAAAATCCCTGCAAAAAATATAAAAAAAATTCTCCACTTTTGTGCCCAAGAAAGTGCTCTGATACCACTTGTTGTGCATCTAACCCAGAAATACTATGAAAATAGAAATAAACCCAAGAATAACAAGATCAAAATAGATAGAAATGCTTCTTTATTATCAAAACCCTTAAGGTAGGGCAACACCATACATTCACTCCTTAAGGAAGGAGAACACTCCACAAGCCATATGCCTGTTCATACAATAATCCTTCACTATATTCCTTTACATGGAGTCTCTGGCCTCTATATAGGCCTCATACATACAATACCATGGGCCATTACCATGGTTCCCTCATACCATTAACTAATACCATGGGTCCATTACATTATTATTAACTACTTGTGGTCCCTTACATGATATGGGTTAACCACCTTATTTATTACTATGGCCCATCCCATTATTACATTATTACCTTGGGTACCTCCCATGGTACCCCATATTATCCCCCCTAGGTATATAACACACCACCTCTTGGGCTTGAATGATGCTATCAAGAATTTGTCTGCCTTCCACATAACCTGATTGTTCCCCTGAAACAAGAATCAGAAGCAAAGGTTTGAGTCTGTTAGCCACAACCTTGGATATAATCTTATAGATTACATTGCATAGGGCTATGGGTCTATATTTATCTGGTGTATGAGCAATGTCCTGTTTGGGGATCAGGGTTATGAAGGAAGTATTGAGTGCTTTCAGAATGGTTTTGTTTAACCTGGAGTCCTCCACCACATTCAAAATGTCATGCTTAACAATATTCCAGCACACTTTGAAGAAGTCCACATTAAAACCATCCGGGCTTGGTGCTTTACCATTCTGCATTTCTTTGAGGACTTCACTAAGCTCCACTTCCATTATTGGTCTATTAAGGTTGAAATTGTCCTCTCTGGACACCAGTTTCGGTATATTGCTAGTTACCTCCCTGATGAATTGCTCTCTATCTGAATTGTTCTCCTGGGTTATACCTTGGAAGTGGTGGACTAACACAGTTTCTATAGCTTCATGGGAGATCTGAAGCTCCCCCTCCTCATTCTTGATCGAAGAGATTCTATTGTGAGTTCTATTGGCCATGGTGGTTCTATGAAAAAACTTAGTGTTACGCTCTCCTTCTTTGAGCCATTGAACTCTGGACTTTTGTCTCCAGAATATTTCCTCTTGTTTACATAGATTCTCCCATTCTTGAAAATGTTTATCCGCTTGATCACTAATGCCTTTATCAAAGCCTTCCTTGATCAGAGCTTGGTTGAGAACCTGCATTTTTCTCTCAACCACTTTTTTCTCCTCAAAAATATTGCCAAAATCCTTCTTGTTCCATTCTTTAAGCCAGAGCTTGATGTGCTTTAATCTTTTGTGAAGAAGGTACATTCTAGTCCCCTGAATCGGCAAATCTTTTGACCACCATTTTTCAATGTTGCTGATGAAGTTTGGGTGTGACAGCTAGATATTTTCAAATCTGAAGGGTTTGTTCCTGGGAGTGCCTATACCCTTAATCTCCAACTGAATTGGCCAGTGGTCTGAGCCTCCAAAGGGAAGAACTTGCATTGTTACCTCTTTATCTGTCAGCATAAGATTCTCAGAGATGAGGAATCTGTCTAACATAGAGGCCACATGGGAACCTCCTCCTCTTTTGTTATTCCAAGTAAAGAGGCCAGTATTCCAATTAGTGTCAACAAGATTCATATTGTCTGAAAAGGATTGGAAAGCTAAGGAGTCTTTACTTAGAGCTCTTGTTCCTCCTTTTTTCTCTGAAAGAGATTTGATCATGTTGAAATCCCATCCTATGATCCAGGGTATATCTGCATGTCTATCCCTGAGATCCACCGAGGAATCTAGAAACCTGAGCTTGTCATCTATTCTCTGAGGACCATAAACGTTTGTGACCAGAAAGGTGTCCCTTTCTCCTACTGGTTGAATAACAACTGATAAATAATTTCTGGAAGCCTCAGCATCCAGAATGCCTATTTTGTGGGGGTTCCATAGGGTGAGTATTCCCCCTGCTGTATTCTCTGCTTTGACTTCAAGAAACTCAAATCTGCTAAGCCATTTGCTATGAATTTGTCTTAATTTTTGAATGGAACATTTCATTTCTTGGATGAAAATTATATCCGACATTTCTTGTTTCATTCTGTTACTAAGCATTCTTTGCTTTCTCCTACTCCCTAGACCTCTAATATTCCAAGATGTGAAGTTCATTATTAAAGATTTGTAAAGGCGTAGCTGACTAGATCTTTCATCTTACCTGAATCAATCATTAGCTTTCCACACTCCATCAAGAGTTCATTCTGCTTTTTCCTCCCTCTTTTCTTGCCTGGGTTTCTAGTGGCTAGTCCCAGAGTAGTTTTCATTGTTTTCACACCTCTGTTGTCCTACTTATCGCTGGTTTTTCCTCTTTCCAGTGCTTTAGCCTGCGTTTTCCATAGAAACAACTGTTGTATTATGTTGAGCTTTTCTTGAGGTAACGAATCCACTCCTCCCGTGGTTCCCTGCATCAAGAACCCTTCTAGATCTAGGTTTTCTTTGTCAAGAATTTCCTGCAGTTCATGGTCCTCCAAGTCCATTTCATTCTGGGTCATTTCCTAATCCATTTCTTGTTCAACATCACTCATTGTAGCTTCTTTCTGGTACTCAAAATTTTGTGTTTGTTCCCGGTTTTCTTCCTTCTCCTTTTCTACAGTACTTCCTTCCATTGCTTGATCTTCTTTTGTGATCTCTTCCTCTTCCTGAAGCACTTGGAATCTGTTCTGCTTGGACTATTTTCCTTCATCTTGAGGTTGTTTCAGTCCTCTTTTACCTCCTTTACCTCGATTAACCACTTTCTGGAAGTTGTCTATTTCTTTCATTGTGTTATTTTTTCTCTTGTTTACTTCTTTGCTGAGCAGACAGTCTCTGAAAAGGTGTCCATGTTCATGACATTTGCGATATATAAATAGAATGTGTTCATAGTCTACTGTTTGCACCCATTCTTCATCATAAACTTCCAAGATCACCTCATCCGGTAGAGCCCCTGATAGATCCATTTCCACACATATTCTGGCAAAGGAAGTATATTTTCCCCTTCTAGTGGCTTCAGAGGCTTTAACATATCGACCTAATGTATTGCTTATGGTAGTTAACGATTCATTTTGCTTGTAATCAAGAGGTAGAGAATAGAGCCTTACCTAGACTGGAACTGAAGTAAAGGTTTCCATTCCTGGAGCAAAATTCAACCTCCATGGCCTCATGTAGAGTCCCTTAGCAGCATAGAAGTAATGCCCTCCTTCAAATATTATGTCCTTGTCTTCAACACTCGTGAACACCACCGTAAAGAATCCCTTAGACCCAAGATGTAGATCTATGCTCCCTTTAGGTTTCCAGTGGTATTTAATCCATGACTGTAAAGCATTTTTAGTGGGTCGTAGACCCATGAACTTACAGATGATGGCATATATCTTCATGTGCTCTCTATGCGCCTGTAGTGCTGGATCATTTAAAATGACCCTAGGTGTTATCTCTGCTTTGGGTTTGCAAGGTCCTTTTTTTTGTCTTTAGTTCCTTGTTTTTTGTATTTTGTCTCTTTGTCTTTTGTGCCATTCGTTTCCTTATTTATGTCTTCTTCTGTTTCTTATTCCATATTTCTTTTCCCTTCCTCCCCAGTTCCTCTAGCATTTTCTAGAGGTTTCTTGCCTCTACTGGCCACGGACTCCTTGAAGGAGGGAGTGGAGCTCCCTCCTCTATGACCCTCCATAGGGTTCCCCGACTACTACTACCTGCAAGCTTCGTTGTTTGCCCTTGCTCCCGAACACTCCAACCTTTGAATCTTTTGCAAATATCAACGCAAGAGCTAGGGTAGTAAAAGACTATGGATCTTTGTGAGATGACCATTTTGGTTCCTAGCCTTAAGCAATACCATGCTAGTAGAGTTTGTATTTGATAGAACCCAATTAGGTCATGCATTCATTAACTAGACATTCATTAATTAAAATGTGATAAGAGCCATACTTAAATGTATCATATAACCAACATATAACTAGGTAGATAATAATGATAGAACAATAATTAAAGCCACATAATAACAAGTATAATTACTCATCAAAGACAAGAGAATCTTAGCTCTTATTAACCATATGCAAAATCCAACCAAGTTAAGGACTTCCATGTACCACCCGACCATATATTGGTTGAACCAAATATTTCTTTCAGTAAATCACCCCCATGCCATATTCCAAGCATGAATGTGGGTTCTCATGGGATAAACAAATCCATAAGAAATCAAGGGAATCTAGAGGTTAAACCACCTACACACTCACCATACTGTGATCTCACCTAAACTAGTCCCGAGATCACAAAACAAAATCGAGCTTGGATGCCTCAGAATTCCTTCACCATCCCTTGAGGAATTTACCTCTCTCCACCCCCCTGTTGAGGGCTTCCCAAAGAAAACCATCTCCACCACAAACCCTTGGGATTTCACTAAGACCACCTAACCTGGATCCAAAACCTTCCGTAAATCCAAAGTTCAACCAAGAAAGAATCTCATCACGCCATGGTTATCTGGAAATGGCAAGATAAGGCTAAAACCATTGTCGAAACCCGACAAAAACCATGCCAATGACAACAAATGAACCAAATACACACATGCACATACTATTAATACGAAAACCGGTTAGGAAATAATACATGCAACATGTTACCTATAAGTATTCCTACTAAAGCTTCTTGACCCAACCTTTCCTTCTTTGATCCTTTTCTTTCCTTGTCCTTCCCGGTTCTTGCTTGCTTTATTTCTCCTTTTGGTGCTATTCTCCTCTATGATATTAATTCCAAAACAAAACTTACAAAAGGTTGACAAAAAAAACATGAATTGATCCTTAGAAGCATTTTTATCTTTGAGGCCTCTATTTTCTTCAATTTCCATTATTTTCCTTCAATTTCCTCCTCACATGCAACCTATGACATTTCACCTCCATTTTCTCCTATTTTCCTTTATTTTCATAATTAAAATACCAATAATTCCTTTTTGCCTTTTCAAAGCCTTTGTCATTTCCTTTTCCAATTTCCCCTTAGCCATAATACACAACAAGTGATGCCCATTAGGATTTTTTTCCCAACATTAGGCTTGAAATACATGTCCCATGACCTTGTTCTTATTTTGTCTTTATTAACTTTATTACATGAACTTTTAACCTAGGTTTGTTACATAGTTTTTGTTCCAAAAAGTATTTAATACTATCATGATATGTTTTTACCTTGAAGTGTGTTGCCATTAGGTAAGGTTTCCATTGCTTTAGTGCATGTAGTATTACCAACATTTCCTTCTCATTAATCGGTTTATGTGAATACTTTCCTTTGATTGAACAACTTTCAAATGCGATGGGTCTTCCTTCTTGAATTAAGAAAACACCAATTCCATTTCTTGAGGCAGCGCATTCTACAATAAAGATTTTTGTGAAGTTTGGCTTAGCTAAAATCAGTGCTTGGCACATTGCCTCTTTAATATGTTCAAAGGCCTTAGTTGCTTCTGGAGTCCAAGAAAATGCATCTTTCTTTAGCAATGTTGTTAGAGGTGATGTTATTCTCCCATAATTCTTAACAAACTTTTGATAATAACTTATCAACCAAAGAAATCATCGAATATTCTTTATGGTTGTGGGGATTGATTGTGGGGATTTTCCATTCCTTAATGGATTTAATTTTGTTAGGGTCTACCTTAACACCCTCATGAAATACAATATGAGCCAAGTATTCCACCTCTTGTACTCCAAAGAAACATTTGGAGGTTTTTGCATATAATTTTTTATCCTTCAATAGTTTGAGAACCCTATCAACATGTTGAATATGATCCTTCCAAGACTTGCTATATATTAGTATAGCATTAAAAAATACTAAGACACATTTTCTAAGGAAGGGTTTGAAAATGGAATTCATCAAACCTTGAAATGTGGAAAGTGCATTAGTAAGGCCAAAAGGCATGACCAAAAATTCATAATAACTCTCATGAGCTCTGACTGTTATTTTCGGAATGTCTTCAGTCTTCATTCTAATTTGATGATATCCTAAATGAAGATCCAACTTGGTGAAGTAAATTTCTCCATGTAAATCATCCAAAAATTCATGAATGACTGAATGGGAAATTTATTTTTAATAGTGAGCTTGTTGAGTTCCCTATAGTCTAGAGACATATGCCATGATCCATCTTTCTTGTGCACCAATAGTATTGGAGTAGAGAAAGAACTTTGACGGGAGTCTCAAATACCCTGGAATGATTGTCCAATATTGTTTGGAGATCTGGAGAAATAGATGATTTCGATGTTTGAATCTCTAGTGAGCATAATTGTGCAATTATGACCTATTGTTATTTCTTGAGAATCATTTTCATGGAATTACAGCTAATTATCTTTCCTGGTCTCCCTGTGATACCTATTAATCCAACTTCCTTTCCTTCCAAAAAAAAATAAAGAAAAGTTCTTGAAAATTAAAATCTATCATCCTTAAATATTGTAACCATTAGAATCCCAGTACAACATCTGTTGGCATTATGATTCTGGTATGGCTCTATGATACAGATGTTGTACTTGATGGCAACACCCTCAAGTGGCAATGCTCTAATCAGGCTCTCAAAATGTTGGAAATTAAGAGGTACGCAGGAGAATAGTTCAAAAGGTGCGTACTCGCAGGTACACCGTGAAGGGACTGCGGCCACTCACGCAGGTCACCCGTTCAGAAGGTGTGTACCCCCAGTTCACTTACTTCAAGGCAGAGAAGCGCATTCACGTGGGGTTTCCTATGTTTGGTCCGTGGTATTTAGCCCGCCGTTCTTGATTCTATGGTTTTGGCCCATGGTATAGGATCTATTTTAGCCCCAGTTTGGATCCCTTGTATTGGTTATTGATGGTTTTGCCCCATGTTGTGAATAAGGGCTTGACTATAAATAGGGAAGGAGATCACTTGGCTAATGTATCTTTTGAAAATTGAATATCTTAAGATCTGAAATATTGGGTTATTGTTTTAAAAGTTTGATCTATATAAAAGTGAAGTTGAAAGCGAATCTATGAAGGGTGATCTCTCGAGGACATGATCAGATCTGAGCATCTGACTATCTGTGGCACACTGGGGGACTGCCAATTCGGCCCTAATCAGAGGTACGCGGGTGATTAATGGTGCAAGTGCGTGGGTACGCAAAGCAGAAGAAGGAGCAGTGCGTGGGTACGCAGAGCAGAAGAAGGCGCAGTGCGTGGGTACGCAGCGCGACAGAGGTTCAGGTGCATAGGCACAGTGAAAGTACACGACGCTTCAGAAGCCGCAGGTGCGTAGGTACGCAGCGCGATAGAATATGTGGGTGCGTGGCTATAGTAGCAGTACGCAGCGCGATAGCATCTGTGGGTGCGTGCCTACAATAACAGTACGCGGCGTGATCGAAGAAACAGTGCGTGGGTACACGGTGCAGCAAAAGGCTCTCTGTGGGTATACGCAGGGGAGCAGAAGGTGAAGTGCAGAGCCACGCAGGCCAGATAAAGAAAAACTGCGGATCTGTCTTAAGGCCTTTTGTTGGCTGAATTTTTCTGTCGATAAGGTGTTCTGGGTTTTTTTTACTGTTATTGTTGATCTGGTTACTGTAGTTGACTGGGTGATTTACTTGTACTTGATGATCTCTTGATGTTTATGGATCCAGTTTGAAAATTTATGAAAAGTGGTCCTTGAAAGAAAAGAAGTAGGGGGTTGTAGCTCCCTTCCAGGAGAGACTGGAAAACGAGAGAGTTGTAGCTCTCTGCAGGTTGCAGCCTGCGTACTGGTAAAGGACTGCACCAGTACAAAACCATTGTAAAAGGAGTTTCTAATTTGGAAGAAGATAGAGACATATTGCAGCAGGTGGTTTTCACCCACATTGGGTTTCCACCTTATATCTGGTGTTCTTTGGTGTGACTATCTGTTTTTCTTGTTCATGCTCATTATTTTATGGTACTGACATCTAAAAATAATTCAAAGTATAAATAAGGAAGATTTATTAAAAGAACTTGATAATACTGATTCACCCCCCCTCTCAGTATTATTTCCAACAATTGGTATCGGAGCCAGGTCCTTCAGAGAATCTTGATCGCTTGAAGGAAGATCATTCATCATGAGCAACTACGAGAGGGAAGCATCAATCAGGCCACCAATATTTGATGGGACAAACTTCAATTATTGGAAGGTAAGAGTTACTGCCTATCTTCAATCTCTTGGTACAGAAGTTTGGGATATCATAGATACAGGCTACACTTTTCCTTCAGCTACTCCTATAGATTCAGCCGAGAAGAAGAAATATGAAACAAATGCTAAAGCAGTCAATACTCTGCTAGGATGTTTATCTCAAACAGAATTCGTAAAGGTTATGCAATATAAATCCGCAAAGGAAATATGGGACAAGATTGTCTTGAGCTACGAAGGAGATGAACAGGTAAAGCGTGCTAAACTTCAAACCCTCAGGATTCAGTATGAGAATCTCAGAATGTCTAATGATGAAAGTGTGGCTAACTATTTTCTTCGGGTAGACGAGATTGTTAATTGCATGAAAAACTTGGGTGAAGAAATAAAAGAGGCTATTGTGGTTGAAAAAGTTTTAAGATCATTGTCCCCCAAGTTTGAATCTAAAGTGTCTGCAATAGAAGAAAAGGAAAATCTACGAATTCTTACTATGTCTCAACTACACGGAATTCTAACTGCTTATGAAATAAGAAAGGGAGGTCCATCAGACAGGAGAGAAGCTGCTTTCAAGGCTTCAGGCAAAGGAGACTACTATGAAGCAAGTCACGTGCCAGAAGAAGAAGAAGAATCAAATTTTGTCAGAAATCTTCAACGGGGTACTGGAAGGTTCAGAGGTAAGTTACCTTTTAAATGTTTTGCTTGTGGAAGAGTAGGTCATTATTCTGCGAAATGTCCTCATAAGGATAAGATTGACAAAGGAAAGGAACCTGCTAGATGGAGCAAGAAACATAATGCAAATAAGGAAAGTTACTACACTCATGAAGATAGTGATGGTCTATCAAATAGTGATGAAGATGAACGAGGTAATGACTATAAACTTTTGATGGCATTTGAAGATGATGATTACATGGATGCTATAGATGTGGATAGCTTTCATGAAGAAATTTCTAGACTCAAGACATGTATAGAAGAAAAGAATATGATCATTGATACTCTACAATTTCAGATTGATGAAAAAGAAAAATATCTTGAAAAGTTAGAAGGTGAAATTGTTGGTCTTAGAAAAGAGATTGAGAAAACAAAGGCTATTAATCTTAAGTTTGTCAAAGGATCTGAAACTCTGGATGAGATCATCAATGTACAGCGTTCTCCACTAAACAAGACAGGTCTGGGGTATAATGGAGAAACTTCTCAAGCATCCACCTCGAAGAGTTATCTTGATGGAGCAAGAAGGAATGAGCAAAAGCACAATGGAGATCACCAGGTAAAGCAGGGACCAATTACAAACAAAGACTATCAGGTAAACCAGGGGCAATCCGTCATAAGGATGAACAAAAGCTACAACCAGCCACAGGTAAAATCCTCTCAATTTGCTTCAAGAATGAATGACAATAGAAATTACAATCATTTGGCCGGAAGATTTGATAACTGCAGACGTTTCTTCAATGGACAATGCTTCTCTTGCCATAACTTTGGTCACAAAGCAGCTCAATGTGTTGCATATAAAACGATCATGACTAGAGAAGCTCAAAAACAAAGAAGTATGACCGAGATTACAAAAAGGACCTATAACAACTTTTCGGTTCTTGAAAATGAAGTTGAATGTTCTATTTGCAATAACTTTGGTCATGAAGATTCTTAATGCAAGAGCAAGTTTCAGCAGACAAAGGAACAAGCCTCAAGCACCAAAACATGGAGAATAAAGGAACCACAAACAGAAAGATGTGGGATAGCATTTTATGCAGAGGGACAGGAAAATCTATGGTACATTGATAGTGGATGTTCAAAGCATATGACAGGTGATAAAGAAAAACTTGAATCATATTCTACTTTAGAAAAGGGAAAGAAAGTTTCTTTTGGAAATGATACTCCTGCAGCTATAAAAGGAAAAGGCACTGCTCAGTTAAAAGAAAAGGTCAAAGCTGGAAATGTTTTGTATGTTGATGGATTGAAGCATAATCTTCTGAGTGTTAGCCAGATGTGTGATCAAGGAACCGAGGTGATATTTAGAACAAATGGATGTCTTGTTCGTGATCTTGATATAGGTAAAACGGTGATCAAAGGTAAAAGAACTCCAAATAATCTATACATATTTGAAGAAGGACAACAACAATGCTATCTAAGAAAGGATGATGAACACTGGTTATGGCACCAGAGGTTAGGGAATCTAAGCTTTTCACAAATAAGGAAAGCATGCAAATATCAGGCAGTTCGCGGTCTTCCAGATATCAAAATTCCAGACAACACCATATGCAAGTCATGTCAGTTTGGAAAGCAAACCAGAACTAACTTTCCAGAGAAGGAAGGATCATCTAGCATGCCTCTTGAGCTTGTACATACAGATGTATGTGGACCATTCAGGAAAAGGACACCTCGAGGAGAAGAATACTTGATATTATTCATTGACGATTTCTCCAGGTTTGTCTGGTTAGGACTTATGAAGCACAAAGATGAAGCATTCGAAAAATTCAAATCCTTTAAAGCCTTGGTTGAAAATGAATCAGGATACAAAATTAAGTGCCTCAGATCCGACAGAGGTGGGGAGTTTACCTCAAATGAATTTTTCGATTTCTGTGAAGAACATGGGATAAGAAGAGAATTCTCTATAGCTAGAACTCCTCAGCAAAATGGAGTACTGGAAAGAATGAATAGAACAGTCCAACAAATGGCTTGTGCTATGCTTGATGAGTCTGGAACTCCCGTAACTTTCTGGGGTGAAGCTGCATATGCTGCGGTTGTTATTCTCAACAAAACAAATGTCCGGGTGAACAGCACTCAAACTCCTCATGAGCTCTGGTATGGTGAGACTCCTTCGGTAAAGCACTTCAAAATCTTTGGGAGCAAATGCTATATTAAGAATACTGATGAGAAACTTGGCAAACTTGAACCTAGAGCAGATGAAGGCATTCTTCTTGGTTATTCTCCACACAGCAAAGCATACAAGTGCTACAATAAAAGACTTGGAAGAATTGTTGACAGCATTGATGTAGTGGTTGATGAGAAGGGATACATTCCTAGGCAAGTATATCATGAAGATATCGAAGAAGATGAAGACTACCCTCAAAGACAGAATGATGAAGAAGAAGAACCTCAAGAAGAACCAGAGGAGCAGATAAGGATAGAAGAGAAGACTCCATCCAGATATGTTCAGAAGAATCATCCAGAATCTCAGATTTTGGGGCAGAAAGAAGCAGGTGTACAAACAAGAAGAACAGTTGCAGAAGCTTCAAGCTATTTGGCATTACTCTCTTCCACTGAACCACAAAATGTGAAAGAGGCATGCAAAGATGAATGTTGGGTCAAAGCAATGGATGAAGAACTTGAGCAGATCGAAAAGAACAAAACTTGGGAGTTGGTTCCTAGACCAAAGGATAAGAATGTTATAGGGACAAAATGGGTCTTCAAAAATAAATTGAATGAAAATGGAGAAGTAATTAGAAACAAGGCCAGACTTGTTTGTAAAGGGTATGCACAGCAAGAAGGAATAGATTTTGAAGAAACCTTTGCTTCTGTTGCAAGACTTGAGGCCATCCGAATGTTCCTTGCTCTCTCAAGCTTTCAAAACTTCAAAGTATTTCAAATGGACGTGAAATCAACCTTTCTGAATGGAGACTTGGAAGAAGAAGTATACATTGAGCAGCCAGATGGTTTCATTCTTGGAAATGATCCAAATCTTGTATGCAGATTGAAAAATGCTCTCTATGGTCTCAAACAAGCTCCAAGGGCTTGGTACTATCGCTTGGACAAATACCTTCATCAACAAGGTTTTTCAAAAGGATCAGCAGATAGCAATCTTTATATAAAAGTTGAAAACGACAAATTGCTAATACTTGTTGTGTATGTAGATGACATTATCTTTGGGAGCAATGAAGAAGCTATGAGTCAAAGCTTTGCCTTGGTGATGCAAAAAGAATTCGAAATGTCCTTGCTAGGAGAACTGACATATTTTCTTGGTTTGAAAATCCAACAAAAAGAAGGAGGGATCTTTTTGTCTCAAACCAAGTATCTCAAGCAGATTTTGAAGAAATATGGCATGGAAGATGCAAAACCAGTATGTACACCCATGGTCACAGGATGTAGCCTCAGTGCAAATGATGAATCAGCAGCAGTGCATCAACCAACCTACAGATCTATGATTGGAAGTCTGCTTTATTTGACAGGTACACGACTAGACATCATGCATGCAGTGGGAATAGTTGGAAGATTTCAAGCAAATCCGAAGGACGTACAGAAGGAGATCATGGATGGTAGTCTGAATATTGCTGCAATATGTCTCTATCTTTCATGGTCATTTATGGTGTTTTGGTGGCTTATGGTTCTTATTTGCAGATCTGGTTTATAGTCAGGGGGAGCATGTTCTTAGGGGGAGCATAACCCTTTGCCCTTGATGTCAAAGGGGGAGAATGACGTTGAGGATCTCGAGGTTGCCATCAAGTCCAAAGGGGGAGATTGTTGGCATTATGATTCTGGTATGGCTCTATGATACAGATGTTGTACTTGATGGCAACACCCTCAAGTGGCAATGCTCTAATCAGGCTCTCAAAATGTTGGAAATTAAGAGGTACGCAGGAGAATAGTTCAAAAGGTGCGTACTCGCAGGTACACCGTGAAGGGACTGCGGCCACTCACGCAGGTCACCCGTTCAGAAGGTGTGTACCCCTAGTTCACTTACTTCAAGGCAGAGAAGCGCATTCACGTGGGGTTTCCTATGTTTGGCCCGTGGTATTTAGCCCGCCGTTCTTGATTCTATGGTTTTGGCCCATGGTATAGGATCTATTTTAGCCCCAGTTTGGATCCCTTGTATTGGTTATTGATGGTTTTGCCCCATGGTGTGAATAAGGGCTTGACTATAAATAGGGAAGGAGATCACTTGGCTAATGTATCTTTTGAAAATTGAATATCTTAAGATCTGAAATATTGGGTTATTGTTTTAAAAGCTTGATCTATATAAAAGTGAAGTTGAAAGCGAATCTATGAAGGGTGATCTCTCGAGCGCATGATCAGATTTGAGCATCTGACTATCTGTGGCACACTGGGGGACTGCCAATTCGGCCCTAATCAAAGGTACGCAGGTGATTAACGGTGCAAGTGCGTGGGTACGCAGAACAGAAGAAGGAGCAGTACGTGGGTACGCAGAGCAGAAGAAGGCGCAGCGCGTGGGTACGCAGCGCAACAGAGGTTCAGGTGCGTAGGCACAGTGAAAGTACACGGCGCTTCAGAAGCCACAGGTGCGTAGGTACGCAACGCGATAGCATCTGTGGGTGCGTGGCTATAGTAGCAGTACGTGGCGCGATAGCATCTGTGGGTGCGTGCCTATAGTAACAGTACGCAGCGTGATTGAAGAAACAGTGCATGGGTATGCAGTGCAGCAGAAGGCTCTCTGTGGGTATACGCAGGGGAGCAGAAGGTGAAGTGTGAAGCCACGCAGGCCAGATAAAGAAAAACTGCAGATCTGTCTTAAGACCTTTTGTTGGCTGAATTTTTCTGTTGATAAGGTGTTTTGGGTTTTGTTTACTGTTATTGTTGATCTGGTTACTGCAGTTGACTGGGTGATTTACTTGTACTTGATGATCTCTTGATGTTTATGGATCCAGTTTGAAAATTTATGAAAAATGGTCCTTGAAAGAAAAGAAGTAGGGGGTTGTAGCTCCCTTCCAGGAGAGACTGGAAAATGAGAGAGAGTTGTAGCTCTCCGCAGGTTGCAGCCTGCGTACTGGTAAAGAACTGCACCAGTACAAAACCATTGTAAAAGGAGTTTCTAATTTGGAAGAAGATAGAGACATATTGCAGCAGGTGGTTTTCACCCACATTGGGTTTCCACCTTATATCTGGTGTTCTTTGGTGTGACTATCTGTTTTTCTTGTTCATGCTCATTATTTTATGGTACTGACATGCAAAAATAATTCAAAGTATAAATAAGGAAGATTTATTAAAAGAACTTGATAATACTGATTCACCCCCCCTCTCAGTATTATTTCCAACAACATCATCACTACCCATTGGAATGGAAATAATTGGACTATTAAATACATATTCCCCAATGGTTAGCTTGATATCATGGCACTATACAGAGCAATTTATAATTATTCCATTTGTAACCATCACTTGACACTCTGATGCTCGATATAGGAATTAATTCAATTCCTTGGCTATCTTATAATGAATAAAATTATCAATACTACCTAAATCATCCAACACTATTACCTTTTTCTTCCTGATATGTCCTTCTATCTTGAGAGTTTAAGGAGTGGTAGTTACTACCAATGCGTTACAATATATGGTCAGATTCATTTATTCTTTCTTTGGGGTTGGTTCTTGGTGTATATCCTCCTCTTTTGATGTTTCTTGTTCCTTTTATTTCTCCTCTTCATAATCTATGTAAAATAATTTCTTCTCAGCACACTTATGACCTTTAGTGTATTTGTTATCACAATTGTAACAAATCCCTTTTGCTCTATTTTCTTCCAATTTTTGTGGTTTCAACCTTGTAGGTTGTGTAACACAAGGAGCAGCAACACTTCCATATTTATAGTTGTGATTGGTAGACTTCCTTGTTGCCATAATTTTGCTTTCAACTTTTCTTGCCACCCTAAATGCCTTCTCCAATGAATCAGTTTCTGTGGTGAAGTAAAATTATAAGTGCAGACACGAACAAATTCCTCTAGCCTAATAATGGGTCTAGCCACAACATATACATTCTATGGAAGATTTCCTTATGTTAGAATCAATCAATAGGGCCTACCTCTTGGTCGCTTATCCTGCTTGATGATGTCCTCACTTGCTCACTCCAGCAATCTCTCACTGCCTTCTTCAAGCTCCTGTAACAAGTAAACAACAACAACACACAAACATAAGAATAGATAAATTGCAATTCAACCTACTTAATGAGTCAAGAAGCATTAAGACATGGATATGTAATATTACAAAACATGTAGGAAATCAATCGACAGTTGCATATATTAATATCAAAGAAATATTACAACCATTTGTCTTGACGTCACAATCTTTCTTTGACAAGACCAGGTTCCCACACACTTCTGCTAGCATTCCATGATGGCTTCAAACAACAATAGTTTAAAGACTCTGCCATTTAGGCTTCACTCCAAACCAAAACACACTTCTCCCTCACACAACTAGATGGCTACAACTAGTAATAGCTTGCTTGTCTAATCCAAAATAGTATACTCACACTCAGCCAAAACTGTAACTATGACTATAACATTCACACACTAGTTTGTGCTTGGGAAGAAGGGAGGTTTATATAGGAAATATGGATGGGAGATGGATCCTCTTCTCATGGGAGAAGGACTTATCCCTTGAGGTAGTTCCATCATTATAGGGGAAGTGAGCCCAAATTGTCATCATCGACCCCATCTAGCCAAACCATTTACCAGACTTCCGTTACGGAGCTTCTAGAGTTGGAAGCTTCGGCTCTAATTTAAAAAACTTTCCATAACAGGACCGACATGACTGAAACATAGCTTAGTCACTCTGGTCGATGCAAGGAGTAGTGATAATCTCTGCACATTGGCATGGGGGAGACAAAGGCCATTAGTGCTAGTCTTGTAAACTAGGAAAAACAGAAGTTTCAAGGGAAATGGTGCAAAAGGGAAATGATTTGCTCATCAAGAGGGACATAATGGGAGTTTCTTCATGAAGACAAAGCATGCAGGGTTCACTGTAGAGGTCCTCCAGTATCATGGAATGGGGAGTACAGAGACAATGACAAAATGTTGTGTAACAGATTCCCCCTAAAGCGTGAAGGTTGAGCATGAGTGAGGGATGAAATGCTTTATAAATCAGTGTGAGGAACTGGTTTGTCATCAAAAAACCTACAAGAAAGTACATATACATATACATAAACTGAGATCTCTTTCAAATGATACATGAATCGTGGCATGGATGCAACCATCCAGAAAATGATCATGTAAATGGATCCAAGTATGGGTGCAGCCATCCGTCAAAGAGGATCATAATGAAACCAAGGTATGGTTGTAGCCATCCAATAATGAGAAGGATAGCATATGATAACTCATGGTCTGGTCACAGCCAGCCATATGAAAGAAACATGCATATCATCATAACCATGTCACACCACTTCACAACTTGGACTGGTGTGATCTGAGTCCAAGGTCTTGCGCTCCAACACAACCTGACCAAAGTACAAATCTTAGCATGCGAATAGATGTGTTGATGTCAAACATGCTAGAAAGTCACTTGATTACCAGTCAATGATGTAAACTATTAACAAGCGTGAGAGAAATCACCTATTATTCTCCTATACCAATAGGTGTCATATTTCATGATTGACTTGATGAGCTCTATAATATGTTCATACCTTTACTTGTTGCAAAGGTTTCCATATTTCAAAAAATCAAAAAAAAAAAATAAATGTAAAGAGGGTATACCCTAAAAGAAAAATCAAAGGGTGAAAAGAATAAAATGGTCAAAAAATGAGAAGAAATGAACCCCAAACAAAAATAGACCAAGAAAGTGTGCAAGTCTAAATGCCACTACTATTTCATTTTCTGTAATAAGCAACTGTGTGCAGCTTGTTAATCTTATGCCACAATTGATGAAGAGTCAAACTATTTAAACTTGACTCATTCATTTTTAAATTTCATGCTATAGAAATAGAGAATAAAATCTGACCAAACTGTTTAATCTTGGATGATAAGTAGATAGGTAGAATAAATAAAAGGAGCTCAACAGTTTAAACTGAGCCCTTGGATTTAATAAGGTTAGATTTAGATAGACTTCCATATAAGGGTTTTCCAGTCCAAGTGAACTCAACTAAAGAAGAAGAAAAAGCTAGGTTAAAGTAGGTAGGGTAGGTAGATGGTGTTTCAGAATTACTTGTGATGGATAATGTCTCTGAAATGTGTTAATTTCCTCTTTTATCACAAGTACAAGGCAGAAATTTTACTTGATGCAGTACAAGCAAAACAAGGTTAAATTATTAACTTCCCTTCACATTTTTCCCTAAAGATTTCACTAATTCACCCTAAAGTATGAGGGTCTTTGAAAATCAAAGGGGTTCAGAGCATTTCTCTGACTTTTGGAGGGACCGGACCCTCAGCCCAATGATTTAAAAGCCTAAGTACTTAGACTCATCCATAAACCGTTCATTTCATTTCATAAAGTTTCCTAAGTAAAATCCTATTTTACTTAGGAATAATGCACAATACTTCATAAACCCCCTTTCACTTTAACCTAAGTTAGAATATATACATGAAATGTTTAACTTGGTGCTTTCCATTTCATTGTCATATTAACTTTAACTTATAGTATATAACTCCCAAATAAACATTTACCCTTCCCGTATTATTTAACTATATAAAATCCCCAAGAATAATATATCCCGCCCCCGGTTGTATACAACCATAAACATCGTTTAAAAGGAATTAATGAATTAATTTGTAATTCATTAAGAACCTTCCCCGCCGCACAACAACGAGATTAATTAACCCTCTAGGTTAATTAATAACCACCCCTTTACCAATCACACAGCCCCCGATGCAATTAAAACATTGTTTATTGTGTCAGGCCCGCTACAGCTAATGCTCCGCCATGTCCCATGCTTGTCCGCCATCCGACCAGTCCCCTTTGCATCCAACGGTTGATGATGATATTGCGTCCCCCCTGGTGACCGCGCTTTAACTCGCGATCACCAGGCGGTTTTCCACCCGTACTCCTGCCACACGTCACGTTGTCCATATGCTCGCTCACCCCCGGCCCAAAACCGCCCAGCCTCAAAAGCGGTGCGATACAAACCGCTTACCACCCTCCGTAAGCGACAAAACGTCACATCCCGCTTATGTCATACGCCCGATAAAACCAAAAAAGACCTGCCAACCTCAGTTTTGTTAAATAAACGAACAAAGTGTCATTTTCACTGTAATACGCTGTGACCTGTGCTCCCATGCAAAACAACATCCGAGTCAACTGTTCCAACTTCCTAGCTGCCACCTGACCAGAAAATTTGCAGCGATGTGCTCCGCAGCCTATCATCCAACATGCCATTGTACAGTTTACCTCCTAAACATAGGTATTTATCCAGTTTACCCTGCAACCCTGTAATTTCGGTTTTCTACTGAAAATTCTACCAGAGAGGGCCAAATTCAAGTCTAAAAATAGTTTGTGTTATCATAAAAAGTCCCCAAACTTGTAGTTTGGATCCTGAAATCCATTTTGAATCCACAAGAACCAAATATGGAAACCCATATAGCCCTGAATGTAGCACCCATGAATGCTCCTCACAAAGACTTAGATTATCTACATCTGGCCAATAAAGATTTTCAGATAAAAGACCTATCTGGTGCTAAAAACCATCTTAAAGTCTTCTACCATGCCAGGGATAGCTATCTAAATAAATCTAACATTTTTGGACTGTGGGAATCTAACCTTTCCATGTATTTCCTCCCCTCAGTCCATATTTTCCCAGAAATAATTCATCATTGATGTGCTAATTATGATCCCAACCATAGAGCAGTTATGTCCCCAAGCCAGACAACCATTTCTCCCATAACTACTAAATCCATCAATGAAATGCTGCAATTCCAATCCAGTCAGCCCCTCACTCCTATTTCCATGGGATATTTACTTGAAAAATCATCTCAGTTATCCAAATCAGAAGTGACTTGTATTTCTCAAACCTTCATGTTGCCAAAGCACCAGCCCAAAGGTCCACCTCCTTATCTGCAAACTTTCTTCATTGAAACTGGAAGACTCATTGTTGATATGATATCCCTGATTATGGGATTTAACTCTAGTGAATATGTTGATGATATCACCCTAGTGTTACTATCAATCTTTACTCCAGGACAACACCCTACTCTCAGATATGATTATGCCACCTTTATTGCCAACGAAATCCATGATCAATTCCTGAATTTGGATAGGGAAGGAATTTTAAAATACACCTCTTTCATATACCGTTTTATGTTGTATTATGAGTCAGATAACTTTCCTTTCCCTATCAAGAAATTGGACACTAAAGGAAATCCTTGATCTGTTATCTTTTGGAGTTCAATATTTCATAATACAAGTGAGTCCACTTATATTTATAATGAGTTCATTGACTTATTTGTACATCCAGCAACCACTCCATTGATAGGAGTTTCCCCTCCTAGGATTAATGGTGACATGAAAAAAATTCTCCAGCTCTCTAAGCAGTACAAGACAGGTGACTGGTACCTATATGAAAATCACACAGAAATTAATATGTATGGATGTGAACTATGCCCTTTTAAGTTGCCCAAGTATATTCCCATGAGATTATTTTCATTGGAATATTTCAGGCAGATCATAAATACAGATTTAGTCCATTTTTATGGTGCCAACAAGAAAGCTCAGCTCAGAATTAAGAACCAGCTAGGCCCTTTTGTCATCAAAAATAGGGATGCATGGAAAGAAGCTGAAAAAAATATTAGAAGACCACCTTAGATTATGAAAGAGTTTTAGGTGGGTGCCATATGACCCCTGCAGTTTTATATGTGACAAATAGATGAAGAACAGGTTATCCCCTTATATACACCATAGGATCCCAGAAATTGAACAGTTTGCAAACCTGGATGAATTGATAGAGGGGACCCTAGTAGAAGAGGTTAATGAACAAGTCAATATGGAAAATGTTATGAGAGATCTTGAGAAAACCCTTGACTTAGATTTTTTTGGGCAGGTACCATTCAATTTGTCTCAAAAATCAGCACTTAGTACATGCACTGCTGGAACTTCTCAACAACCTCCACAAGGAGTCAACATAACAGCCACAGGAACATCCAAAGGAAAGGAGGCAGAGACCACAGAACAACCTACAATGACAGATCAACCTGGAATTTCCAAATAACAGGGTCGAGTACCAACTCCTCCAGCTCAAACTAAAGTAGCAGAAAGTCCAATTTTGCAAACTCCTCTAAATGAGGAAAGAAATAAAAGGAGGGACATGGAAACCACTACCCCCATCAATGGACCTACAGGACAGCCTGGAACAAAGAGGCGAATATTGAATCCTCTTTCAGAAGAGGAAATTATAGAAGAAACTATAGATAGTCAAGGAGTTGAAAGGATAGTTAGCCAGCAAACCTCCCCATTGGGGGGACATCCACTAGCTCACAGAGGCAGGAGCTAGAGAGACAAAACAGTGCAAAAGTGTCATCCACTAGGCCACAAAGTAAAGAGCCCTTGGATATCAAGAAGACATTCACAGATATAAAAGCAAAAAATGATTCGGTGAGACTTTAAATTTACAATCAGTATTTGAGAATGGCCCCCACAAACCAGCAGAGATTGATGTCAGCCTATGACATTCAAGAGGGCAAGATGATAATGAGCTACTTCAAGCCAAAGGTTTAGCAACCTCAAACAACAACAGATTATATCAGAACAAATCTAGAAGTCTTGGCTAAGGATATTAATCCTTTGGATCAGATTGAACTTCACAAGAAAACAGGAGAAATGGTCTATTCAACCTTAACCAGTAAAGCATTGATGGCTCACAGGCTACAAAATTCTTTGGATAATACAACTGCCCAACTGAACTTAGAAAAAGCCTCCTCCCTAGCTAAGGATAACAAAATAAAATCATTAGAAGAAATCATCATTGGATTGGGACATGATCCCAAAGATGTAAAAAGTGTAGAAACTCTAATCAAGAAGAAAGAAGAAGACATTGCTGCCTTGAGGAAGCAGCTAAAGCTGCCTCCTTCAAGGCATCCACAGACTGCTAAAGTTATACAGCAGAAATTTGAAGAAGAGATGATGGATCTCCTCTTGAAACTCAATGAAAGATTGAATGACACAGAGCAGGCATTAGAAAAGGCACTGAAGGACAAGAAGGGAGAGTCAACCTCCCAACCTCTTGATGTAATCCCCATAGTCTCAACAACAGTCCCTTCTACACTTGGAACAACATTAGCTCCAAACATCCCAGCAGCCACAGCAGAGGTAGTCACAGGAACAGCAACAACAACAACAACACAGGGTAGCAGTGCTAATTTGAGCACTGAAGAATTGATAAAGGCAATGGAAGAAATGAGACTACAAGTTTCAGAATTAAAATGGGTAAAAGAGCAATTGGCTAAGGTAGAAAGAAATTATGATGTCTCCAAAATAAATGTTGTGGAAAAAACAAGGGAGATCAAAGCATTAGAAAATAAAGTGAAAACATTAGAAAAAGATCTCACTTTTGACAAGCCTCTTGCAAAGATCAAGAACATTCTTTGGGCCAACATCACACAGTCCATAAATGATGTTTGGCCATCCATCCAAGTAATCTATGAACAGATTGATCTAGTTAAAGCATCACAGGGAGAAATTCAAAAGACAAAAGCTCTGTTAGGACAAATGCCTGATCAAGCCAACCGGCTCATACATCTTTTGAATAACAAAACTAAGGAACAACTGGAAGAACTTGGCATTGCAGACAGGACAGACACTATTTTGGAAATCAAAAGGGTGCTAACCAAGAAAAATTTGATGCAGAATTTGGAGAGAAGATGTCAAGATATGCAGGTGGAAATTAATTCTTTTATGGAGAAATTCACTATTTTGTATAATAAAGGGCTACCAAGTCCTTTAGTGATCAATGATAGATTAATGAAGCATATAGATTATGTAAGCAAATTGAATAAGTATGCTGGCAGTCAAGCTAGTTCATAAACAAGTGCATCAGGAATAAAAGCACTCCGCACAGGCTGAGTTCTCTATGACAGCTTAGAGAATTTAATCTATGTTGAGCATGACATAAAGCACTTATTCCCAATCCAACCTAAATTTTTTCAGATATACAGAGACGGATGAAACTCTGAGGAAACTTCAGCAACACAAATTGCCAGAGAAAAAATGGTGGGAAGACATGTTGGAAATTTTGTAAACTTATCTCTGGTAAACTGTAAATTTTTGGCTATTTACTATGGTAAAATGAATAAAGGTGAACAGAGATGAACATAGGTCAAACAGGTCGAAGTGTATTAAAATAGGTAAAGAGTATCAGTCAAAATAGTGTAGCCAGCACGGAGTTACTAAAGAAGATAGCAACAAGCCAAATCATAGGGCTTGCCTCCAGCACACTTAGCAAGAAAAGGAACATCACAACATTAGCTTACCTTACTCCTATCTTCGAGACTAGTTAGCTCTATTCTCGTGTAACCTACTTTTAGTCACCCTAGAATATATCTCACTTTGTTATGAGATATTTTTGGTAAAGATTTTTTTGTATAAATACAACCTCAATTGGACTATTGAGGGTGTATTTTGATACATTGCTGTAATATTGACTATTTTGGAATAAAGTGCTGATTGGACCAAATTTTGTATGGCTTGCTAGATAAAGAATTGAAGCAAAGGAATTTTCACATATTTTTGGAAGAAAACACCGGATCAATAAGTCGTCTATACCTTATGTTTTAGAGTTTTCCTTGTTTATTATATCATCTATGTCTCACATCTGAATGATAAATGAAAAAGAATAATTCAGAATATGCTTGATTGCACTCTATTTTCAATCATTATTATTCTCCATATTTTCTTCTAAATTAGTATATACAATGAAATCTTGATTTCTCCTGTGTTCTAGTTCATTCATTTTGATTATTTATTAAAGAATTATTAATTGCTCTTTAGTAATAATCACTCAAGTTCCCTCTGTAAATGTGTGGAAGGATTCTTTACTACCCTTCATCCATTTTAAACCCATTCCATTTATCTCAAGTTGCCATTTGTTCCCTATTTGACCATCTTGCCCTGTGAAACCATCTTTTGTTAAGAAACCAAGTCCAGTTAAGCCATATTCTTTGACTCCAATAGCCCAAAGGCCTGAACTACTCAGTCTTAACCCTCTGTTATTGAATCTCACCACCCAAATTCAAACGAACTCCTAAACTTCACAACTAGCCTAATATCTTTCAAAACCAAGCTAAATCATAAAGAGAGAGCCCTCTCTGAGTACAGATTGGCTAGAATCTGTACTTAAAAGTTGGTTTGTGGTTACCTCGGACCCCTTTCCTCTTCCAACAACTTCAAGGAAAATCTGAGTGATAACATAGTGGTGACTCCACTGGGGACCTGAATAATTTGTTTGTTACTATTGTTTATTTTATAAGCTACAGACGAAGCCTGAAGTTAGCTAGGTAGCCTTTGAACTGCTCTTGCTTTGCAATTGCATAAGTAAATGAATGTTGCTTCAGTCTATCTCCGGTCTAGCTTATGGATTGAACATCTGGTTTCAAATTCTTGATCAGTTCCTCTTATCAAATAAGTCTTTAAGAGAGTTCAAATCCCATACCTAAAGCCTCTTAGAGAAACTGTAAGAAGTTGTATTGTCCAACCCATTTAGAGAAAAACCCAAAACATACCTAGAAACTTGGCTTCAGAAAGGACTCGTTACACCAGAGCTAACCCTGATCCAAATCCACCACCTGTGTTTGAGAACCCTAATCTGATCCCTAGGATTCTTAGGAGACAAGATAGCTAAGACAATTCTGCTAGTTCTCAGCCTTTATACAGATCAAGATTCTGTCGAGTGAAGTGGATTTACCTTGAGGACGAACCTTTTGATGAGTATTTTGAGACCTTTTTATTTGTAACTTTTTCTGAATCTGGGTTAGCCCACACAGTTCATGATCCATTATTTATCGAAAATTTACAACTTGAGGTTGTCACTTCACATCTTGACAGACATTTGCAGAATTCCATTTAATCTGAACTTACCTCTGTAGGAACAGCAAGCCTTTCTGTAATCACTTTAGCCTCTCCAGGTTCATCAATAGCACCTCAAACATCTCAACCCCAAACCACCCCTTCCATCCCTCCATCCACCGCTCCAAGACCATCCCCAACTGTTGTTTCAACCCAACCTACTGGAATGGCAAATAGGTATACTCCCCTCAATTTACCTGCCAGTCTAGGGGCTATGCCCCAAGACTATCAAAGTAAGATCATTCCTTTCGATGGCTCTGGTACTTACACTGCACAACAACATACTAAAAAGATGACAGACTATTTTAAGATATATGAGGTTGATGCCGATGATGTTAGAATGAGGGTATTTGTTCAAAGTCTAACTGGTGATGTTAGAACATGGTTTAGAGCCCTCCCTACAAATAGTATCAATGACCTGCAAACCCTTTATACAACATTCTTGAACAGATGGGAAAAGAAGAAAGATCCTCTCCATATTTTTTTAGAATATGAAAACTTGAAGAGGGGAACACAAGAAACTATACAAGGTTACTGTACTAGGTTCAATAATGTTTACAATGTTATCCCTCAAAACCTTAGACCTCCTCTAGATTTGGCACTAATCAAATTCCCTGATGGATTTGATTCTGATATGGCATACGAACTTAGGGAAAGAGCTCCTCGAACCTTAGGAGAGTTGCAAAGTATAGCTATCAGTGTTGAAGCCAACTTAATATCCAAACGAACTAGAGCTAGAGCTGAAAGGAGGATACCTTTGAAAGAAGAACCCTCAGCCTTTGAAAAAAAACTGGATGCTATTATTAAAGGTATGGAGAGGTTAGGAGATAGAGTAGAAACAATTGAAAGGAAATCCCCTTGGGATGGTCAACCAAGCAACACTGGGAGAAATCCAAATTTCAGGAAGAACCAGAACACTGGAAAGACCGGCCCTGATCAAAACCTTAGGCCCCCATTCCAAGAAAATTATGCTGAAGCCTCAACTTCTGATGAACCAACAGAAGATACCCAAATCAATTTGATGGGACTCAACAATGAGCAACAAGTTTTCTTGACTCAAGAGGACCAAGAAGCTCACATTCTTAAACAATTCCAAACTTAGTCAGGTGAATCATTTGACTTTAGGGAGGGATATGATACATCCATTTATGAAGTCAACAAACAATATAACCTGATGAGTAGAAGAATATATATTCCTGAAACTAATAAACAGAAAGCCACAAAGCAACCTAACAAAGGTAAGACCAATACCACCCCTGTACATATTCTTTCCAGAACAGACCCTAACCCAGCTAACCCAATTATTGAAGATGTATCCGATAATCAACCCAATAATAGACAACTTTCCACTTCTATTCCCTCCAAAGGAAACGTGGAAGAACCTCCAGAAGTTGATGTGGAAATAACTTCAACCCATAACCCCACTCCTAAAAAGGAGAGAAACACAGAGAATACAGATGAAAAAGAGAATCCAACTGTCCGAAATGCAAGAACTCAGACTGAAAAGCCTTTTAATCTAGAAGCTGAAGTAGGAAAATTAAAAATAGTTGTTCCATTGTTTGAACTAGCTAAACATGATGTCTACAGAAGCCAAATCAACAAGTCACTCAAAATCTCGATTAATGAAGATTCAGTAAATGCTTTTGATGATCAGCCTGAATTAATTTTTGGCCCTAAAGTGAATGGGAAATCAGTAGATGGAGGAATCCATCCTTTCTATGTAAGTCTGAACATACATGATAAAATACTTCATAATTCCATGTTTGATTATGGTGCATCTCATAACTTAATGCCTAAATTTGTAATGGAGAAATTGGACCTAGACATCACTAGGCCATATAAGGACCTCTTTTCCTTCAATTCAAGTCAGGTCAGATGTTTAGGATTAATCAAAGACTTGTGTGTATCATTAGTTCAATATCCTGCCAAAACAATCTTAATGGACATAATAGTAGTTGATATTCCACCAAAGTATGGCATGTTATTGTCCAGTTCTTGGGGTGCAAAACTTCAAGGATCTCTACAATTAGACATGTCCTATGCTACTATTTCAGTATTCGGTCAAACCAAGAAACTATACAGAGAAACCTTAATGAAATACGTTGTAAGTAGTCAGGAGAAACCCCAAAATTTACCTATCTACTCTATACACTCTGATATGGATTCTTTCATTCTTTACAATGCTGAAAGTGACTCCTCAAATGAATTGGAAGTTTTAGTAGTAGAATCAAAAGAAATTACAAATGAAAAATCTAGTGTTCAAATACAAGAAATTTCTGAGAACAATGACACATCAGACACCTAAGACAAACTGAAAGAAACTAAAAAACTAGATCTCCCTATTAAACAGATTCCTGAGACTCCTGACACTAATTATGAACATGAAATTTGATGGTTCAGTTAACAAATTAGGAGCAAGAGCAGGAGTCTGGGTGCATAATCTTGAAAACGACCATGCTGAAGGCCATGCCTACAGATTAAACTTTAGATGCACCAATAATATGGCAGAATATGAAGCTCTGTTGCTAGGTCTTAAATTGGTTAAGAAATTAGGAGCAATTAGGGTGTCTGTCTTAGGAGATTCTAAGTTAATAGTTCAATGGATTAAAGGACAACGTTCAACAAATGATCCCAGACTGAAGTATTACAGAGATACAATGATAGATATTCTCAACACATTTTTGGAAACTAAGCTTGCCAAAATCCCAAGAAAACATAACTTGCAAGCTCCCAGTTTGGCAATGTTTGCCAGCACCTATAGATTACCATTCAAACCTAATCATCAGTTCACAGCTGAGATTAGACATAGGCCAGCTATACCTAACAATTTGAAGAACTGGCAAGTGTTTGATAGTGATAAGCAGATTAATAATTTCTTGACCTTAGATGAAGAATTTTGTAACACTAATATACATGTAGATACAGTTAATGAGTTTGATCAAACAAATAAGATAGAAACGGACATTTCAGTAGAAAGTGCAACTCAAATGCTTCATCCAACAACAAAAGATCTTAAAGAAATGGATATTGATGATATCATTGAAGGAGAATCTGAAGTAATCAATTTGAAAGACAATCATTTGCCTCAGGAATTAACTCCTTTGGAAGACCTTTTTGATTTCAATGATATTCCAAAGAAGCCTAAGATGGAACCCTTAAAAGCAGATATTGAGGACTATAATTTGGGAACCAAGGATGATCCTAAAATGGTAAAGTTATCTAAATCTTTGCCCCCTGACCAAAAACTCAAATATGTTGAACTAATGAGAGAGTTCCAGGATGTCTTTGCCTGGAGTTATGAAGACCTGAAATCTTATGATACCTCCATAATTCAACATACAATACCTCTGAAGGAAAACCAGAAACCATTCAAGCAAAAGCTTAGAAGAATTAACCCTATACTACTGCCCTTAATTGAAAAAGAGATCAAACGAATGTATGAAGCAGGGATAATTGCTCCTATCAGGTTTTCAGAGTGGGTGTCTAATTTAGTACCCACTAGGAAGAAAACTGGAGAAATCAGATTATGTGTCGATTTAAGGAATGTTAATAAGGTTTCTCTGAAGGAAAATTACCCTTTACCCAAAATGGATCACATTTTACAGAGGGTGGTAGGTGATTCTAGAATTTCACTCTTGGATGGGTTCTCAGGCTATAACCAGATTCTGGTTCACCTGATGACCAAGAAAAAACTACTTTTACAACACCATGGGGCACATTCAAATATGTTAAAATTCCATTTGGACTTAAAAATGCAGGGGCAACCTTCCAAAGAGCCATGGACATAGCATTTGACAAAGAAATTCATGATTTTCTCGTTATTTATCTAGATGACCTGACTATTTTTTCTCAATCAGATCAACAACATTTGGATCATCTGAGACAAGTATTCTTGAAATGTAGAAAATATGGTATTTCTTTAAATCCTAAAAAATCTTTATTTGGCCTAGCGAAAGGCAAACTTTTAGGCCACATTATCCCCAAAAAGGGCATCAAAATTGATCCTGCTAGAATAGAAGCCATTCTTCAAATACCCCACCCTAGAAATGTCAAAGAACTTCAAGCTCTCCTAGGAAAGATCAATTTTTTGAGAAGATTTATCTCTAATTTAGCTGAATTAATTAGATTGCTTAACAATATGTTGAAAAAGGATTCTAGTATTAGATAGACAGTTGAAGCCAAGCAAGCCTTTGAAGAAATTAAAATGGCTTTGACCAGAACACCGGTCCTTACAAGTCCAAAGTTTGATAGAGACTTTATAATATTTTCCTTTGCATCAGAACACACCATAGCTATTGTTTTACTACAAAAGGACGATCAAGGATGTGAAAAACCTATAGCCTTTTTTAGCAAAGCACTAAGAGATGCACCTCTAAAATACAAAATCATGGAAAAACAAGCTTTTGCACTTGTAAAAGCTATTAAAGACTTTAGAGTCTACATATTGTATTCCCATGTAATAGCCTATGTACCAAATGATGTTGTAGAAGACATATTAACTCAGGATGGAATTGAAAGCAAAAGAGGTAAATGGATCACTACTATACTGGAGTATGATATCGAAATAAAACCCACAAAGCTTATAAAAGGACAGGGATTGGCTAAACTTATGACTGAAACAAATTGTCAAGCCTTAGACATTAATGAACTGGATAATGAATAGGAGATGACGACTCCACAAATCAGCCAGGCCTTCTTAGATTCACCTTGGTATGCTGATATAACTTATGTATTATTAAACCTATAGGCTCCTCCAGGGTTATCCAGAACAAATAAAAAGTTCTTAAAGATGAAAGCTGCAAAATTTTGTATTTTAGATAATGCTCTTTTTTTGAAAAATCATGAAGGTATTCTGTTAAATTGTTTATTAAAAGAAGAAGCTGACAAAGTTGTCAAAGAATTTCATGCAGGAGACTATGGTGGGCACCTTTACTGGAAGGCAACTGTAGACAAGATCCTGAGGGCTGGATTTTATTGGCCAAGAGAAAACTATTAACTTTATCCCTGAGACCAATTTCCACTGAGAAACCCTTCCAACAATGGAGCTTGGACTTCATTGGAGAAATCCATCCTCCCTCTTCTGGCCAACATAAATGGATTCTCACTGCCACAGGTTATTTCACCAAATGGATAGAAGCCATTCCTTCCAGACAAGCCAATAACACAGCGACTATAAGATTCTTAGAAACCAACATATTGTATAGATTTGGCTGTCCTGAAAAGATCATAACTCATAATGTTGCTACCTTTAAATCCAAGAAAATGATAAGTTTTTGTAATAAATACCATATTACTTTAGGCCATTCCATAGCCTATTACCCTCAAGGTAATGGTTTAGCTGAGTCTTCCAACAAAAGCCTAATTAATATTATTAAGAAATTATTGGAAGAGAACAAGAAAAATTGGCACAAGAAACTTACCCATGCACTATGGGCAGACAGACTCACTATAAAGAAATCTATTGAGACTAGTCCTTATGAATTAGTCTATGGCATGGAGGCTGTATTTCCTTCATCTTTAGGTGTTCCTGTAATGAAATTACTTCAAGAAGCTCAAGTGGAACTCAATGATATTCAAAGGAGAATAAATCAGATCATCCATCTGCAACAAACCAGAAAGGAAGTATATCAGAAATCCCAAGTGGTACAAGAGAAGCTTAAGAAAATATTTGATAAAAGAACCAAGGCAGAAGACTTCTACATTGGAGACAAAGTTTTAAGATGGGATTCCAGGAGAGAGGATAAGGAAAAACATGGGAAGTTTGACTTCCTATGGAAAGGACCTTTTGTTATCCATGCTTTACAAGGGAACAATACTTACTATCTCAAAAACTTGGATGACACAAAAACAGAAGAAGGGCCAGTTAATGGTCGGATGCTGAAGCATTACTATGATCCCACTTTTTAATGTATTTTGATTTTAACATGTAAATACTATATTGTTGGTAATGTCACAGTTTGGATTGGATAATAACTTGCTGGAGTTGAAGCCCGAAGAGAAGGACCTAAGCTTCAAAAGGATTACTGTCATACATACAATAAAGCAACCAAAAGAAGGAGATTTCAGAGCACAGTCAAAATCATTCAGAAGGCCATCTGACTTGCTATTCTTCACTTTCTACCAGGAAAAGCCATCCCCAAGTGGAGCCAGTGTTATGCTCCTATATCAATAGGTGTCATATTTCATAATTGACTTGATGAGCTATATAATATGTTAATACCTTTTCTTGTTGCAAAGGTTTCCATATTTCAAAAAATAAAAAATAAAAAATAAAAATGTAAAGAGGGTATACCCTAAAAGAAAAATCAAAGGGTGAAAAGAATAAAACGGTCAAAAAATGAGAAGAAAAGAACCCCAAACAAAAATAGACCAGGAAAGTGTGAAAGTCTAAATGCCACTACTATTTCATTTTCTATAATAAGCAATTGTGTGCAGCTTGTCAATCTTATGCCACAATCGATGAAGAGTCAAACTGTTTAAACTTGGATCATTCATTTTTCAATTTCATGCTATAGAGATAGAGAATAAAATCTGACCAAACTGTTTAATCTTGGCAGATAAGTAGATAGGTAGAATAAATAAAAGGAGCTCAACAGTTTAACTGAGCCCTTGGATGTAATAAGGTTAGATTTAGATAGACTTCCATATGTAAAAGAAAAATGTGTGATAAGGGTTTGCTAGTCCAAGTGCACCCAAATAAAGAAGAAAAAAAGGTAGGTTGAAGTAGGTAGGGTAGGTAGATGGTGTTTCAGAATTACTTGTGATGGATAATGTCTCTGAAATGTGTTAATTTCCTCTTTTATCACAAGTACAAGGCAGACATTTTACTTGATGCAGTACAAGCAAAACAAGGTTAAATTATTAACTTCCCTTCACATTTTTCCCTAAAGATTTCATTAATTCCCCCTAAAGTATGAGGGTATTTGAAAATCAAAGGGGCTCAGAGCATTTCTTTGACTTCTGGAGGGACTGGACCCTCAGCCCAATGATTTAAAAGCCTAAGTACTTAGACTCATCTATAAACCGTTCATTTCATTTCATAAATTTTCCTAAGTAAAATCCTATTTTACTTAGGAATAATGCACAATACTTCATAAACCCCCTTTCACTTTAGCCTAAGTTAGAATATATACATGAAATGTTTAACTTGGCGCTTTCCATTTCATTGTCATATTAACTTTAACTTATAGTATATAACTCCCAAATAAACATTTTCCCTTCCTGTATTATTTAACTATATAAAATCGCCAAGAATAATATATCTCGCCCTCGCTTGTATACAACCATAAACATCGTTTAAAAGGAATTAATTTGTAATTCATTAAGAACCTTCCCCGCCGCACAACAATGGGATTAATTAACCCTCTAGGTTAATTAATAACCACCCCTTGACCAATCACACTGCCCCTGATGCAATTAAAACATTTTTTATTGTGTCAAGCCCGCTATAGCTAATGCTCCGCCATGTCCCACGCTCGTCCGCCGTCCGATCAATCCCCTTTGCATCCAACGGTTAACGATGATATCGTGTCCCCCTTGGTGACCGCGTTTTAACTTGCGATCACCAAGCAGTTTTCCACCCGTAGTCCCGCCACGTGTTGCGTTGTCCATATGCTCACTCATTCCCAGCCCAAAACCGCCTAGCCTCAAATGCAGTGTGATATAAACTGCTTACCAACCTCCGCAAGCGACAAAACATCACATCCTCCTTACGTAATACGCCCGATAAAACCAAAAAACAACCACCAACCTCAGTTTTGTTAAATAAATGAAAAAAATGTCATTTTCACTGTAATATGCTATGACCCGTGCTCCCACGCAAAATAATGTCCGAGACAACTGTTCCAATTTCCCAGCCACCACCTGACCAGAAAATTTGCAGCAGCACGCTCCGCAGCCTGTCATCCAACCTGCCATTGTACAGTTTACCTCCTAAACATAGGTATTTATCCAATTTACCCTGCAACCCTGTAATTTCGGTTTTCTACTTAAAATTCTATCAGAAAGGGCCAAATTCAAGTCTAAAAATAGTCTATGTTGTCATAAAAAGTCCCCAAACCTACTTTTTGGATCCCGAATTCCATTTTGAATCCACAAGAACCAAATATGGAAACCCCTATAGCCTTGAATGTAGCACCCATGAATGCTCCTCACAAAGACTTAGCTTATCTACCTCTGGCCGATAAATATTTTCAGATAAAAGACCTATCTGGTGCTAAAAACCATCTTAAAGTCTTCTATCATGCCAGGGATAGCTATCTAAATAAGTTTGACATTTTGGACTGTGGGAATCTAACCTTCCCATGTATTTCCTCCCCTCAGTTCATGTTTTTCCAGAAATAATTCATCATTGCTATGCTAATTATGATCTCAACCATTGACCAGTTATGTCCCCAAGCAAAACAGTCCTTTTTCCCATAACTGCTAAATCCATCAATAAAATGTTGCAATTCCACTCCAGTCAGCCCCTCACTCCTATTTCCATGGGATATTTACTTGAAAAAGCATCTCAGTTATCCAAATCAGAAGTGATTCGTATTGCTCAAACCTTCATGTTTCCAAAGCACAAGCCCAAAGGTCCACCTCCTTATCTACAAACTTTCTTCACTGAAACTGAAAGACTCATTGTTGATATGATATCCCTAACTGTGGGATTTAACTCTAGTGAATATGTTGATGATATCACCCTAGTGTTACTATCAATCTTTACTCCAGGACAGATCCTTGCTATCAGATATGATTATGCCACCTTTATTGCCAACAAAATCCATGATCAATTCTTGAATTTGGATAGGGAAGGAGTTTTCAAATACACCTCTTTCATATACCATCTTATGTTGTATTATCACTAAGACAACTTTCCTTTCCCTATCAAGAAATTGGACACCAAAGGAAATCCTAGATCTGTTATCTTTTGGAGTTCAATCTTTCATAATACCAGTGAGTCCCCTTATACTTATAATGAGTTCACTGACTTATTTGTACATCCAGCAACCACTCTATTGATAGGAGTTTCCCCTCCTAGGATTAATGGTGACATGAAGAAAATTCTCCAGCTCTCTAAGCAATACAAGACAGGAGACTAGTGATGAGCCCCCAAATTGGGTAACTGATTGGGCTCATTTTGCCTAATTGTCCTTGTTCAATCCTCCATTTTTCATACATTATGAATGTTTTTTAGTATGTTTGTGTTATTTGAACAAATAAGGGTGGTCACTCTACCTAGGAGGTTAATACGTGGTTATTTCAGGATTTTTGGACAAATTTTGGAGCAAAACCAAGCAATCATGGGTTAGCTGACAACCAAGCTTGAGGTGAGGATTGATAGGGAGGTTGTCTCTTGCATTAAATGGCCTTCCTCGAAATATCCACCCTCAACTCTGAGCTCCATAGGCCACCAAAACGAGTTTTAAAGGCAGCCAAGAAGTTTTGGGAAGAGTGATTGTTTACTAGCAGTTGGGACAACCGAGTCCCTTGAATCTAGGAGGGCTGCTAGCCCCATCATATCATACAAATAGGAAGGCCTCAGCCTTCGTAGTTTACTTTTGGAACTGTTGGTATTTTTGCACTATAGTGCTATTATTTTGCTCAGCTTGTTTTCTTGTAGCTACTACTGTACAACTTCCATATGATGATTATTTTGAATAATGGGAAGCAGCTTTACTTGGCATCAGATCTGATTTCTTTATATGAGCCTGCAACTCTTGGGGTTGGGCCCAACCCGAGTGCTAAGGCATCCTTTATGTATTGTTAGTTGTTCTTTATGCATTTGCAAAAACATTTCTGTTAAAGTAGATTAAATCTTGTTAATTAACTAGGTCACTGTTAATGGTTAGAAAGACTTTTGATGCTCAGATTTAGTTGATAGGTTGTTTACAGGGAAAAGCTTCAAAAAAGGGCCATCAACCATCTCTGGTTTCACCTCTCCCTCAGTGGGATCAGGAGCTGTGATCAGGATAACCTTGCTGCCCACAAAAACACTGATTTTGCTTTGCCATGCAATCACTAGTGTTTGATTTTCATGTATAGAAGTTGGTTACAAATTCAGACTTTTGCTTGCTTAGTTGCATGAGTTAGTATACATGGTTTCGTTGCAGTTCAACTTCTGTTCATTCTTTTTACTGACAACTAGATCAGATTAGGTTAATGTAATAGGTTTTTGATTTTACAAGTCTTCATCAGTTCAGCTGGAAAAATGACTTGCAGAGCACCTGTACCACTCCTCCACCTGCCCATACTCCATCAAACCTATCTGCTCCATCCCTCAGCTCAGCTTCTAGCCTTACGTTTTCCATTTGCTCGCATAACCCTAGATTTTGTGCATCATTGCTTCAGTCCTCCTTGAACAAATCCAGCTATCTACCTCTATCCTCAACTCCATCCACCAAGTCCTGGTCCACCTCCAACCCTTATCCTACCTCCATACCCACTCCTTCATCTTTCTCCATCCATCCATCCTCCAAAATCCCATTTCTGGACATCCTGTAGAAAGTTACAGAACATCCTGTAGAAAATCACAGACTTCCTGTAGAACCCCTGCAGACTTCCTGTAGAAGCTCACGAGTGAGGTTTCTTGATAGACAACCTCAGTGAAACTCTATGGAAGGGTGTTAGGAACCCCTTAGGCCCTCTCTGAACCTTCTTGACCTCCTCCAAGCATTCCTTCCCTCCCATCCACCTCTGCACAACCAAAAACAGTCAGATCATATGCATAATAACTCTGGCAACTTATTCAAAAATACAAAAAGATGTTTTTTTCAGATGTTACTATAGAAGTAGCTTAGATACATGTATTTACCTTCCTAGAAGTCAATGGAATTTCTTTCAGTAGCTTGCATCCTCTTTCTTGCATCAGTAGGGTTAGCTGTTAGAATTAGGGTTTGCTAGGGTTACGTTTCCTTTCAACTTTCTAGTTTCTTTCTGCAAGTAGATCAACCTTCTTTGAGTTAGCTTTCTTCCATCAGTTAAAAAGCTTCTTCTCAGAGCTCATAGAAGTTGGCTTAAGCCCCTAGCGGACTTATGCCAGCTAACCAAGTGACAGCTGTGGCAAGAGCTAGTACTTGTGCATACAGCATCGTCGCTTCCAAGTTTGTTACGAACTACCGGGTTGATAAAAGTAAAGAACGGAGTCCCAGGAGTTGCAGCATTATTACTGCAATACTAGCGCTCACCACTCTTTTTGGCGTCGTTGCCGGGGAAGCGTCAGAGTATTTGTGATTGCTGCTTTTCTTCTATTTTCCTACTCTAATCTTCTGCTAAGTAGTTTATTTCAGTTCCATTCTGTAATTTCATTTCTGCAAAAGTAAAATAGACATTTCCTGCTTTCATAGATTAGCCTTTCAATTCCGCAATTTCAATTCTGCAAGCGTAAAATAGAATTTCAATTCTGCAAGCGTAGTCTAGCATTTCATTCTAGCAATTTGATTTCAGCAAAGTAGATTAGTCCTTTCCTGCTTTCATTTCAACTCCGCATTTCCATTTCTGCAAGATAGATTTTAGTTAGTTGCAATTCCATCTGTTTCAGTTTTGCAGGTACAAGCAGAGAAAAAAGCAAAAGCAACCAAAAATCCTTTCATGCCTCATAGGAACAGAGATAATACCGGAAAATTCCTACCCAACACCCCCACCACTTCACTGAGTCACCCTTCTCTCTTCTTTGGTGGTAGTGATCCAGAAGAACCTAAAGGTGAACCTCCTGAGATATACGAAGATCCTATAACAGAAGAAGAGCAAGGAAACATTTCTTTTGAGACCATGGCTTACAACATAAATGGTAGAGACGATGACGAGAGAATAGATGGTACCTTCCTCATCCGAGAGACCAACGGGGACATGAAAATGAAGAACATCAGTCCCTCAACCTTACCTCATTTCCATGGATTGACCACTGAAGACCCTGATACCTTCCTGTTTGAGTTTGATGTCCTTTGTCGAACCTATGACTATACAGAAGATGAGCAAAAGTTGAAACTCTTTCCCTCTACCCTTAAGGATGCAGCATTACGCTGGTTCATGGGGTTACCTGGAAACAGTATCACTACTTGGGCTCAGATGCAACAAGCCTCTAACAACAAATATTGGGATTACTATAGGTCAAAGGAAACCAAGGGAGAAATATTTCGGATGACCATGGGAAATGATGAGTCTTTAGAGGACTATGAGAAAAGGTTCCAACTTAGCTATAAATGGGCCAAGTGCACACTTGACCCTGAATCTCTACAGTTGGTTCTGCTCTGAGGAGTCCCTGAAGACCTTCTAGATACCCTTCACATGCTAGCTGGAGGAGACATTTACCAACTACCTTATGAGGACATAAAGATTGTGTTTAGAAACCACTCTAGGGCAGCCCAGAAAAGAGGTGGGGAATCCACTTTCAGCTAATACTACCTTCTCCAAGCATGAGTTTGCTAATCATATGGAAGACTCCAAAAGTGAGATGAGACAGACCATTGCCATGCAACTTGATACTTTCCGAATCCAAAAAATGAAAGAGGAAGCTGAGAGGGCTCTGGCCATTTTCTATCCCAGATGTACGAGGAAGCACCCTAAGAACGAGTTTCCATTGCACTCAGTAGAGGCATGTTTCATTTGTGAGGAGAACCACCCTACAAACCAATGGCCAAACTTGCTTGGATTCAAAGCCATGTACCAAGGGACTGAGGCACCCACTGAACCTCTCTACTTCCACAACCAAAGGAGGCCGCATGGACCCAGACCTTACCAGCAGGGGATGCAAGGGACATCCCAAGCTTATTATAGCCCCAACCAATCTGCTAACATGTCTTCTTGGGGTCCCCCTGCTCATCCTTCCTGGTCTGCACCTCCTCCATGGTCTTATCCACCTCAATACTATACTCAACCCACTGCTCATTCGTTTCACTCACATGTCCAGCCACAACCTCAGTGGAATGCACCTCAACCGGGGTGGAGGCCCCAATACAACTCTCCTCCCGCCATTCTGCCTCCACCACCGGCTCAACCACAACCATTACCTCCTACTCCTCCAAGACAACCCCAGATGCCTGCCCAACCGAACCCAAACCCCAACAACCAACAGGCCCAGTAGGTATACACTGGGGAGACAACATGTCCTACCTATGCTATGGAGATCCAGGAGATCAACCTGCGATCCGGGAAGACCCTTCTAGATCGCCAACCTCCTCCCCTAGAGGACGAGGAAGACAAACAGGAAAGTGAACCCAAAGCCATTCCACCCTTTCCTGAGCCACTAAAAGTAACTACACAACCAAGCCCAGAGGAGACTGAACTTCTGGGGGAACTAAAACAGTGATGTGTGAAAATACCACTTCTCTAGGCCATCAAAGATGTACCAATATACAACAAATTGATTAAGGAGAAGTGTTTCAGGCACCCAGGCAGGAGAAAGAGAGATGCCTCAACTATCAATGTCATCGGACAACTGTCCGATCTAATGTTGGGGCAAGTAATCTGTCCAAAGTATTTGGACCCTGGGAGTCCTGTAGTTGATGTCCACATCAATGGCACCATTATCCCCCATACCTTGATTGATCTAGGGGCTGCCATTAATGTGATGACCAGGGACACCATGCTTAAACTCAACCTTCAGAGTTCCTTAAGGAAGACCTCGACAGTCTTGCAGTTGGTAGATCACTCCACCGTGACTCCCGAAGGGATTGTGGAGGATGTCTTGGTCTCTGTTGACTCTTGGGAGTACCCTGCAGACTTCTTGGTCCTTCAACCAAAGGCTAAGCTCACTGGATACCCCCTCATTTTGGGAAGGCCTTGGTTAGCCACTGCGGATGCCTACATCAGTTGCCGAGCTGGAAACATGACCATAAAAAATGGTCCTATGTCCAAGAAGCTAGTCCTATACCCTCATGCCCAACCTCTGCTAGAACATGACTTACCACTCTGGTTGGAAGAAGGAGATGAGGATGAGGTTTACTCTGCACCCTTGTGCACAATAGAAACCACTATGGGAGGTCCTCAAACCGAGGATGATTTGATTGAGACTTTGATTCAAAATCCACCTCCCAGTGCACTGTCCTTAGAGGAATTGGTGGAGGATACCCAAGCCAGCACCTCAGTGGACCTCTGCGTGACTGATCCAACCTCTCCCAGAGTTAAGAATGTGGAGTTCAGTCCCGGAAGAACTTTAAGGATCAGCTCTTCCCTATCTCCTTCCCAGGAGAAGGAGCTGTGTAGCTTACTGAACAAGCATTTAGATGCTTTTTCCTGGAGCTATAAGGAGATGAAAGGAGTCCATCCTTCGGTCTGTACCCATCACATCTACATCAAAGAAGATTGTAAACCAGTCAGGAAGCCTCAGAGGAGAATGAATCCAGCCCTTAAAGACATCGTCAAAGAAGAACTGCAAAAATTATTGGATGCAGGATTCATCTACCCTATCTCCGATAGTGAGTGGGTTTCGCTTCTAGTGCTTGTGCCCAAGAAGAAAGGTAAATGGAGAATCTGCGTAGATTACTGAAAACTTAACAAAGCCACCAAGAAAGACCATTTCCCTTTGCCTTTCATAGATTAAGTATTGTATGGACTGGCAGGGAAGAAGTTCTTCTCTTTCCTATATGGGTTCAGCGGGTATAACAAGATCCAAATCAGCCCGGAAGACCAAGATAAAACCACCTTCACCTATCCCTGGTGTACCTTTGCCTATAGAGTCCTTCCCTTTGGGCTATGCAATGCTCCTGCCACTTTCCAGAGAGCAGTATTGAGCATCTTTTCTGAGTTGGTCCATGATTTGGTAGAAATCTATATGGATGACTTCACTCCTTATGGGTCCAACTTCCAAGAGGCATTGACCAATCTGGGAAAAGTTCTAACCAAGTGCATTGAGATGAACCTGTCCCTCAGTCCTGAAAAATGTGAATTCTTGATGACTGAAGGGACCGTGCTAGGTCATACCATTTCTCGGCAAGGATTACAGGTGGATCCAAATAAAATTGCTATCATCCAAGAGGTCCCACCTCCTCAAAAGGTAAGAGATGTTCGAAGTTTCCTAGTAGTAGGATATTATCGAAGATTCATTAAAGACTTCAGTAAGCTAGCCTCACCTTTGTTTGGACTCTTAGGGAAAGATGTTGAGTTTAAATGGACTGACGACTGTCAAGGGGCACTGGACAAATTTAGAGATAAGCTGGTGTCCGCCCCGATCTGGAGAGGTCCAAATTGGGCCCTACCTTTCCACATCCACACTGTTGCCTCGAACAAAGCCATAGGGGTAGCCTTAGGACAAGTTGAGGAGAAACTCCCATATGTCATATACTTCGTCAGCAAAAACCTGTCCAAGGTAGAAATGAACTATACTGTAACCGAGAAAGAGTTCCTGGCTATAGTTCATTCCCTGAACAAGTTCAAACACTACATCACTGGTTATCAAACATTTGTACACACTGATCATGCTGCGATTAGATATTTAATGAATAAGCCTGATGTCAATGCTTGTATCATTAGATGGTTACTTTTGTTGCAGCAATTTGATTTGATGATTGTTGACAAGCTAGGTAAGGAAAATGTTGTTGCTGACTTCTTGTCTAGATTGGACTTGCCTGCAGGTGAAGAAGGAACAGTGGATGACCAGATGCCAGATGAACATCTGTTTGCTATCTCAGTGCTCTCTCCATGGTTTGCTGATATAGGAAATTCCTTGGTCTTAGCACAGTTCCCTCGCATCTATCCTCAAAGGAGAAGAGCAGAATTATAAGAAAGAGTGCCCCGTTCACTTGGATCGGGGGCAACCTATTTAAACTTGGCCCAGATCAAATCTTGAGACATTGTGTTAGGGAGGAGGAAGTATTTGACATCCTCCTAACCTATCATGATGGACCTTGCGGAGGTCACTTTGTAGCAAAATGGATTGCCTTCAAAATTCTACAGGCAGGCTATTATTGGCCTACTCTTCATCAAGATGTCAAAAGATACATCAGCCAGTGTGACCGATGTCAGAGGATGGGGAAACCGACTCCAAGAGATGAAATGCCTCTCCAACCTCAAGTGACCTTCGAGCCATTTGAGAAGTGGGGCATGTATTTTGTGGGTCCTATAAACCCTCCTTCAAAGCAATGGTATTACATCATTGTGTGCACCGACTATCTGACAAAGTGGGCAGAAACGAAGGTAATCAAAGCAGCAACAGAAGAAAAGGTGGTTGAGTTTCTGAGGGAAAATATCTTCTACAAGTTTGGCTACCCAAGAGAGTTAGTCACAGATCAAGGAAGCCAGTTCACCTCCAACCTGATTGAAGACTTGCTTGCGCATCACAAGATCAAGCACAAGACTTCCACCCCCTATCGTCCTCAAGCAAATGGGCAGGTGGAAGTCACTAATCGAGCATTGGAAGGGATTTTGACTAAGGTTGGGAGTAGCAGCAGAAAGGACTGGGGAGATCGCCTGGTTGAGGCCACCTGGGCCTACAACACCACATGGAAGACTACAACCGGTTTCACACCTTATGAGCTAGTCTACGAGAAGAGAGCTTTACTGTCCATAGAGTTCGAATACAATACATTAAGGGTGGCAGCTCAGCTGGACCTAGATCTTAGCCATGCTCAATGTGAAAGATTATTGCAGCTGAATGGATTAGATAAACAGAGAATGCAGGCCCTCCTCCACTCAGAAGTAGTTCAACTCCAGAGGAAGATATGGCATGACCGACACCTTAATGAAACGCAATTCCAGCTGGGATATTGGGTCATGTTGTATGACTCAAGGTACAAGGATTTCAAAGGAAAGCTGAGGACAAGATGGTTAGGACTATATATAATGGAGAAATGAAATGACAATGGTTTAGTCCTTATCAGAACCATTGATGAGGAAGCCATCCCCATGCTTGTCAATGGGCATCGGTTGAAAATCTACAAGAAACCCCTTTCAAGGCAGGAGTTCATTGAAACTGTGGAAAAATCAGTGTTGGTAATAGAGCAGGGTTCTGCCTCTGTTCCGGCCACACCTTGATCATAAAAAAAAAAAAATAGAAATAAAAAGATCCCTGGATGAAAACCTCTCTGAGGCAGCCAGGGTAGGCAGTGAGGGTCAAAACCTCAGGGAGGTGCCCCTGCTGTCTCTCAGAAAATAAAGAATTTGAATAAAAAGATCCTTGGGTGAAAACCTCTCTGAGGCGCCCATGGTAGATAGTGGGGGTGAAAACCTCATGAAGGCACCCCTGCTGTCTTTCAAAAAAAAAAAGAGAGAAAAAGAAAAAGAGGAAAGAAAAAAGAAAAGAAACAGGTCTAATCTCTGAAAAAATTTTGCAGGTTACAGGGATTATAGTGCAGATGAAGAAGGTCACGCAAAACAAGGACAGGGGTCCATCCCAAGCTACCAGACATCCTCATAGACACTCCCTCCATGGACACTCACTTTTTCCATGATTTGGACACATTCGGGTCAAGATTCAACCTCCTACAGGAAGTTTCAGGGCTTTCTACAGGAAGTTCTACATTTCTACAGGAAACATCCTGTAGAACCCTTGGGCAGGCAAAAATCGATTCTGGAATGGGATTTAAAGCTTGAGGTTTGTTGGTGAGGCCTGCAGCCATCCCTCTTTCCCATCAATCACCTGTTCATCTCTTTCCACAACCATTACCATAATTTGGTCCGTATTCCTGCACAGGCATGCAAAAAGTCCTGTTTACCTCAGAGTGATTTCTTTTTTCCTAAGGGACAAATCAAGCGTTCAAAAGCTCGCACACTCTACCTATCAAAAGCTCCAATAGGACCCTTCATCCGTGACCATAGCCGTGCCCATTTCAGCATGCATCCCAGGAGGAGAAGCAGCTATAGGATGTCCTACAGAAATCCTGTAGCAGCTGATCATCCTGGAATACACACTATGGAGTCAAGAGTAGTTGAAATCGACACAGGAGGCATGCAACCAGTTTCACTTAAATGTGAACACCTCCTCGACAGTTGAGAAAAGGCAGATCCGTGCATTCAACGTTCACTACTAGTGGATCGAATTCTGAAGCCTACATGCAGCATCAACCAATGAATGAAGGAATTCCAACGCCTGTGCACAAAGTAGCAGTGAGAAAAGCCATCATTTCACATCCAGAAACCTGCGAAACACGTCCATGGCCACACGGGTAAGTGCCTAACCTTATTTCGTCAAATTGCATAAGCTATACTATGAACACTGCATATCTGTGAATGGTGCAGATTGAACGAATGCAATGGCCAGTCAACTGGCCACCCACAGCCAGTAGAATTGCCTCGTGGGATCTAAACGAGCTCGGTTACGCTCCATTCCGCCGGAAGGACGTGGAGCCGACACGTGGGAAGTGTCCAGTCAGGGAAAATCAGCAGATTTGCAGTGAAATCGGTGGACTGACAGGGATGACGGCGGGTAATGGTGGAGATAGACATTGGCGGTCAGAGACACACCGGGGAATGATTGTCGTGACATTGTCTAACGGCTTAGCCTGGACACCTCACCCCCCGCGCCATGAATTGCACCGTATTTCAATATCATTCGGCCAGGGCACTCACATTAACCACTGTCATTTATGCCTACAACTAGTTTTCAGCAACGTGAGCATCCTCCTCCTCTGCAGTTCATTAGCCTGAGTTTCTCGGCCTGTTTCAAAATCTTCCCGCGTCCCAGGCTTGCTCAGAAGCACCGTGACATCCTCCAAAATCAGGAAAAGATATCTACAAGAAGGAGCTCTACAGGAAGCACAACGAAAGCTCCTGAAGCAAAGAAACCCGTATCTTCTGTGTCGGAATTGGAAATTTCGAAGAAAGGTAGGCTCAAACACGCCATTCCCATGCTTGATATTTGAAAAGGTGGTGAATTAGCTTGTTTGAAGTGGGAAAAATTAAAACCAGTCTGCCTGTGGGTCAAGAATAGTGATTTGCTTATATGATACACGGGATTTCTTTCAAATGATGCTGCATCACATTTTTTTCCATGGTTCCTGTTAACCAATTCTCTCCATGGATGATAAACTGATGTAAGGCTCACCTGTGCACATATAAAAAAAAATTGTGACTGTTATGTGGATGGAATAGAAAAACAAGCTCTGCGCCCTGTCTGTGAGAGCCTAATTTCCTTTGACAAGTTGAGTTTTGGGCAGCAGCAGTAGTATAACCAGGAAACTGGTGAAAGGGGAGATACAAACAACTGAGAAACCCTATCCTAAGAATCAAAGGAGGAAACCATATCCAAATTTCCATTTTAACCGGAGCTCAAGCCAAAAACAGAGTGTTTTCATCATGCCAAGAGGGTTTATTAGAAAGGAACCCTCAGATTCGAGAAAATTGAGGGAAACTCCTGAGGTGGTAGAACTGTTTACCGTGCCCACTGGATGACCTTCTTTGACAAAATTCAAGGTCACGATGATGAAATAACAGAGGAGTTGCTAAGGTCCCTGCAGCGCAAATCAAAAACAATGGCCACTGTAAATTTCAGAGGATTGACCTTGAAACTCACCCCACACCTCATTACTCAGGTCACTGATTTGCCATTGGGGATACCCTAGGATAAAGAGGAAAGGAAATTGGGCCAGAAGGACAAAAAGGAATTCTTCCTACCGGAAGAACAGTTTTCAAAGGATAACAATGGGGTCTAGAGAGCCAGCCTTCAGCCATTTTGGAGCGAGGTCAGCCTTTAGATTATGAAATATATTACCTGTGAGGGGCAATTCAATATTGTGTATGGTTATCACTTCTGCTTGTTAACTGAGCTCAGGCATAAGATGGATTTTCCCTCAGAACAAAAATTGAGCATCCCATACTTCCTCCTACAATCATTGATTGAGTGTGGCAAAAAACTAAAGGAGGGGACACCATACCAGCTGGCTCATCATGGGCTTATCAAGCTTCTAGTAGAACATGCCCTCCATACTTATACTGTCCCTATCTCTTGGGAGTTTTTTCGCAATATGACCAAGGATGATGATATCCGGATTCTGGCTGAGGAACTCACTTCATCTAACAGTGAGGAAAAGGAGCATATTGAGGGAGACAAGCTAACTAAGGGTAAGGAAATTAAGGGTAAGAAAACCCAGGACAAGCCACCACAGGAAAAGCAAGAAGAGAAACACAAAAAAGGCCAAGCTACTGAGGCCAAAGCTATGGGTGAGATAAAAGCACAAACTCCAAGGGAGAAACAGTTGCAAATTAGGGAAGAAAGGACTGAAAAGGTCCAAGCAAGTGAGGGCACATCCAAGGAAACCACAACAAAATTGATGAAGAAGACACCCCCAGCCAAGCAAGAATCAGTAAAAACTGGTTCTACAGGAAGCCAGCAGACTGTTTCTACAGGAAGCCCGAAAACTTCTTCTACAAGAAGACAGAAAATAGTCAACACAAGACTTTCTACAGGAAGTCCAAAGACAGAGCAACAGAGGAAAAAATCACCAGAAATTTTAGCTAGGGAGGCAGCAGCTGTGCTGGCCACCCTAAGCACATCTCCCAAGTAGAAGGAAAAGCGAAAGAGGGAGCCTCCCCTATATTTTAAGTCAAGAAGGAGTGTAAGGATTAAGAGTGGCAGACCCCAGCCTCCATCAAAAGAGCCAATCACAATTGTAGACATCCCTACCACACAAAAGAAGAGGTCCCCCTCGAAGGCATACATCACTTATGAACGGGGAAGCCCGAAGACATCCACCTGGAGGAAGAGAATGAAAATTTTGGACACAAAGGCCTCTCTACAAGATTCTAAGACTATTCTACAGGAAACACTAGCTAGGTTGAAGGAGACCGAAGCAATGGAGGGTGAGGCAGCTAAATCACCACAACAGGAAGACAAGGTAGAAAAAATTGTGGAACCTAGCTCCCAGCCCAGCTTGGGCTCCTATTATAACTTCTTGGAGGCCGAAAAGATCATTCCTCAAAAATTCACAGTGCCACTTTTCCTTGCACTAGAAGAAGAGAGAGTGAGGACCCACACTTGGATGAAAATCACTAAGCCCAAGGGTGTGGCGGATATAGGTCCTCTGGAGGAACAACTCAAAGAGGCAAGGAGGGAATTGGCTCTAGTACGACATGTGGAGAGCAGCCATCGGGTCAGGCTACAGGAAGAAAATGAGCTGCTTAGACATCAGCTACAATTACAAGGACAAAGGAAGGAAGACAGGCCTCATATCTTGGGAGAATAACAACAACAGGAGGAGCCCACAACAACCAGAGATACCCCTGATGAACAACTGAGAAAGGAAGGGGTGCAGACTGAAGTTGAGATACTGAATCGACAGCTACAGGAAAGAGAATTAGAGACACAATCTCTGAAATAGCAGATACAAGAAAAGGAGGCCCAACTGGCATGCATGGTTAGCTGGGCAATGGAAGCTCTGTAGTGTAGGTAGCCTACAAAATTCTATGCCCTATACCTCAAGGATCAATGGTTACAGTTTCAAATCAATACCTTGGCTCAAAGGGGCATCACCCCATTCCAAAATTATCATTAGTTTGCAGCTCTATGTGGCAGTAGTTCATCTGAGGATAGGGCCAAATTATCAGATTTCTACTTGCAGAGCTTTGCCCTTCCGGACATGAACGCATGGGATTCTAACACGGTGGTAGGGGATGTCCAGCTTATGGCCATGGCCTCTTGGATGAGCCATGAGGATAAGAGAGCAGTAGATTTCTGCAGTATCATAGGAAAAGAGCTTAGTGAGCCTCTCATGATCACAGCAGAGCCAGATGACCCATCAGTTGTGATAAGCACCCAGCAACACTTGGCCAACAGTTCTCAGGATCTACCGGAATACATTAAGCAACATGCTCAATCCATTGCCCACTTTCAGGACATGGAGAGACTGTTGGGAGAAAACTATATGCATGCCTGCACAAGGTGGTGGAACACACTGCCTCATAGCTTGATGATAAGGGAATACCACTCTCCCACTAGGATGAGGGAGGCCTTGGCAAGGGTACCTCTCTACAAACAGTTGATGCAGAACTTGCAGGCCAATTGGATTTGCTTGAAATTCAGTCCTTCTTTACTTCTGGGATTGCTAGAAGGAGTGAAGGAAGAGGAGGAAGGTAGACAATGGGAGGAAGTGGAAAGGAAGGCAGGATTCCACGACCAAGAAGAGGATATCACAGTAGAGGCATGGGACGTGAGGGAGGCGATCAAAGCCATAAAGGATGATGAGCTGGACTAGTTGCTCAGAGGATTAGCAACCGATTTAGCAGGGGGGTGATGATGAGCCCCCAAATTGGGTAACTTATTGGGCTCATTTTTCCTAATTGTCCTTGTTCAATCCTCCATTTCTCATAGATTATGCATGTTTTTTAGTATGTTTGTGTTATTTTAACAAATAAGGGTGGTCACTCTACCTAGGAGGCTAATACGTGGTTATTTCAGGATTTTTGGACAAATTTTGGATCAAAACCAAGGAATCATGGGTCAGCTGACAACTAAGCTTGAGGTGAGGATTCGTAGGGAGGTTGTCTCTTGCATTAAATGGCCTTCCTCGAAATCTCCACCCTCAACTCCGAGCTCCACAAGCCACCAAAACGAGTTTTAAAGGCAGTCAAGCAGTTTTGGGAAGAGTGACTGTTTACTAACAGTTGGGACAGCTGAGTCCCTTGAATCTAGGAGGGCTGCTAGCCCCCTCGTATTGTACAAATAGGAAGGCCTCAACCTTCGTAGTTTACTTTTGGAACTGTTGGTATTTTTGCACTATAGTGCTATCATTTTGCTCAGCTTGTTTTCTTGTAGCTACTACTGTACAACTTTCATATGATGATTATTTTTGAATAATGAGAAGCAGCTTTACTTGGCATCAGATCTGAGTTCTTTATAGGAGCCTACAGCTCTTGGGTTTGGGCCCAACCCAAGTGCTAAGGCCTCCTTTATGTATTGTTAGTTGTTCTTTATGCATTTGCAAAAACATTTATGTTAAAGTAGATTAAATCTTGTTGATTAACTAGGTCATTGTTAATGGTTAGAAAGACTTTTGATGCTCAGATTTAGTTGATAGGTTGTTTACAGGGAAAAGCTTCAAAAAAGGGCCATCAACCATCTATGGTTTCACCTCTCCCTCAGTGGGATCAGGAGTTGTGATCCGGATAACCTTGATACCCACAAAAACATTGATTTTGCTTTGCCATGCAATCACTAGTATTTGATTTTCATGTATAGAAGTTGGTTACAAATTCAGACTTTTGCTTGCTTAGTTGCATGAGTTAGTATACATGGTTTCATTGCAGTTCAACTTCTGTTCATTCTTTTTACTGACAGCTAGATCAGATTAGGTCAACGTAACTAGGTTTTTGATTTTACAAGTCTTCATCGGTTCAGTTGGAAAAACGACTTGCAGAGCACCTGTACCACTCCTCCACCTGCCCATACTCCATCAAACCCATCTGCTCCATCCCTCAGCTCAGCTTCTAGCCTTACGTTTGCCATTTGCTCACATAACCCTAGTTTTTGTGCATCATTGCTTCAGTCCTCCTTGAACAAATCCAGCCATCTACCTCTATCCTCAACTCCATCCACCAAGTCCTGGTCCACCTCCAACCCTTATCCTACCTCCATACCCACTCCTTCATCTTTCTTTGTCCATCCATCCTCCAAAATCCCATTTCTGGACATCCTGTAGAAAGTTACAGAACATCCTGTAGAAAATCACAGACTTCATGTAGAACCCGTGTAGACTTCCTGTAGAAGCTCACGAGTGAGGTTTCTTGATAGCCAACCTTGGTGAAACTCTATGGAAGGGTGTTAGGGACCCCTTAGGCCCTATCTAAACCTTCTTGACCTCCTCCAAGCATTCCTTCTCGCCCATCCACCTCTGCACAACCAAAAACAGTCAGATCATATGCATAATAACTCTGGCAACTTATTCAAAAATACAAAAAGATGTTTTTTTCAGATGTTACTATAGAAGTAGCTTAGATACATGTATTTACCTTCCTAGAAGTCAATGGCATTTATTTCAGTAGCTTGTGTCCTCTTTCCTGCATTAGTAGGGTTAGCTGGTAGAATTAGGGCTTGCTAGGGTTACGTTTCCTTTCAGCTTTCCAGTTTCTTTCTGCAAGTAGATCAACCTTCTTTGAGTTAGCTTTCTTCCATCAGTTAAAAAGCTTCTTCTCAGATCTCATAGAAGTTGGCTTAAGCCCCTAGCAGACTTGTGCCAGCTGACCAAGTGACAACTGCGGCAAGAGCTAGTACTTGTGCATACAGCGCTGTCGCTTCCAAGTTTGTTACGAACTACCAAGTTGTTAAAAGTAAAGAAGGGAGTCCCAGGAGTTGCAGCATTATTGCTGCAATACTGGCGCTCACCAACTAGTACCTATATGAAAATCACACAGAAATCAGGATGTATGGATGTGAACTGTGCCCTTTTAAGTTGCCCAAGTATGTTCCCATGAGATTATTTTCATTGGAATATTTCAGGTAGATCATAAATGCATATTTAGCCCATTTTTGTGGTGCCAAGAAGAAAGATCATCTCAAAATTAAGAACTAGCTAGGCCCTTCTATCATCAACAATAGGGATGCATGGAAAGAAGCTGAAAAAATATTAGAAGACCACCTTAGATTACGAAAGAGTTTTAGGTGGGTGCCATATGACCCCTACAATTTTATATGTGACAGAAGGATGAAGAACAGGTTATCCCCTTATATACACCATAGGATCCCAGAAATTGAGCAGTTTTAAACCTGGATGAATGGATAGAGGGGACCCTAGTAGAAGAGGTTAATGAACAAGTCAATATGGAAAATGTTATGAGAGATCTTGAGAAAACCCTTGACTTAGATTCTTTTGGGTAGGTACCATTCAATTTGTCTAAAAAATCAGCACTTAGTACATCCACTGCTGGAACTTCTCAACAGCCTCCCCAAGAAGTCAACATAACAGCCACAGGAACATCCAAAGGAAAGGAAGAAGAGACCACGGAATAGCCTACAATGACAGATCAACCTGGAGTTTCCAAAGAACAGGGTCGAGTACCAACTCCTCCAGCTCAAACTAAAGTAGCAAAAAGTCCAATTTTGCAAACTCCTCTAAATGAGGAAAGAAATAAAAAGAGGGACAGGGAAACCACTACCCCCATCAGTGGACCTACAGGATAGCCTGGGACAAAGAGGCAAAGACTAAATCCTCTTTCAGAAGAGGAAATTATAGAAGAAACTATAGACATTCAAGGAGTTGAAAGGATAGTTAGCTAGCAAACCTCCCCATTGGGGGGAACATCCACTAGCTCACAGAGGCAGGAGCTAGAAAGACAACACAGTGCAGAAGTGTCATCCACTAGGCCACAAAGTAAAGAGGCCTTGGATATCAAGAAGACATTCACAGAAATAAAAGCAAAAAATGATCCAGTAAGACTTCAAATTTATAATCAGTGTTTGAGAATGGCCCCCACAAACTAGCACATATTGATGTCAGCCTATGACATTCAAGAGGACAAGATGATAATGAGCTACTTCAAGCCAAAGGTTTAGCAACCTCAAACATCAAAATATTGTATTAGAACAAATCTAGATGTCTTGGCTAAGGATATTAATCCTTTGGATCAGATTGAACTTCACAAGCAAACAAGAGAAATGGTCTATTCAACCTTAACCAGTAAAGCATTGATGGCTCACAGGTTACAAAATTCTTTGGATAATACAACTGCCCAGCTGAACTTAGAAAAAGCGTCCTCCCTGGCTAAGGATAATATAATAAAATCATTAGAATAAATCATCATTCGATTGGGACATGATCCCAAAGATGTAAAAGGTGTAAAAACTATAATCAAGAAGAAAGAAGAAGACATTGCTGCCTTGAGGAAGCGGCTAAAGCTGCCTCCTTCAAGGCATCCACAGACTGCTGAAGCTATACAACAGAAATATGAAGAAGAGATGATGGATCTCCTCTTGAAACTCAATAAAAGATTGAATGACACAAAGCAGGCATTAGAAAAAGCACTGAAGGACAAGCAGGGAGAGTCAACCTCCCAGCCTCCTAATGGAATCCCCATAGTCTCAACAGCAGTCCCTTCTACACTTGGAATAGCATTAGCTCCAAACATCCCAGCAGCCACACCAGTGGTAGTCATAGGGGCAACAACAGTAGCGACAACACAGGGTAGCAGTGCTAATTTGAGCACTGAAGAATGGATAAAGGCAATGGAAGAAATGAGACTACAAGTTTCAGAATTAAAATGGGTAAAAGAGAAATTGGCTAAGGTAGAAAGAAATTATGATGTCTCAAAAATAAATGTTGTGGAAAAAACAAGGGAGATCAAAGCATTAGAAACTAAAGTGAAAACATTAGAAAAAGATCTCACTTTTGACAAGCCTCTTGCAGAGATCAAGAAAATTCTTTGGGCCAACATCACACAATCCATAAATGATGTTTGGCCATCCATCCAAGTAATCTATGAACAGATTGATCTAGTTAAAGCATCACAGGGAGAAATTCAAAAGGCAAAAGCTTTGTTAGGACAAATGCCTGATCAAGCCAACTGGCTCATACATATTTTGAATAGCTGAACTAAGGAACAACTAGAAGAACTTGGCATTGTAGACAGGACAGACACTATTTTGGAAATCAAAAGGGTGCTAACCAAGAAAACTTTGATGCAGAATTTGGAGAGAAAATGTCAAGATATGCAGGTGGAAATTATTTCTTTTATGGAGAAATTCACTATTTTGGAGAATAAAGGGCTGCCAAGTCCTTTAGTGATCAATGATAGATTAATGAAGCATATAGATTATGTAAGCAAATTGAATAAGTATGCTAGCAGTCAAGCTAGTTCATCAACAAGTGCATTAGGAATAAAAGCACTCCCCACACGCTGAGTTCTCTATGACATCTTAGAGAAATTATTCTATGTTGAGCATGAGATAAAGCACTTGTTCCCAATCCAGCCTAACTTTTTCAGATATACAGAGACGGATGAAACTCTAAGGAAACTTCAGAAACACAAATTGCCAGAGCAAAAATAGTGGGAATACATGTTGGAAATTTTGTAAATGTAACTTTGGTAAAATGTAAATTTTGGGCTATTTACTATGGTAAAATATATAAAGGTGAACAGAGATGAACAAAGGTCAAACAGGTTGAAGTGTATCAGAACAGGTAAAGAGTATTAGTAAAAACAGGGAAGCCAGCACAGAGTTATTAAAGAAGACAACAACAAGCCAAATCATAGAGCCTGCCTCTAGCACACTCAGCAAGAAAAGGAACAACACAACATTAGCTTACCTTACTCCTATCTTCGAGACTAGTTGGCTCTATTCTCGTGTAACCTACTCTTAGTCACCCTAGAATATATCTCACTTTTTTATGAGATATTTTTTGTATAAATACCCCCTCAATTGGAGTATTGAGGGTGGATTCTGATACATTACTGTAATATTGACTATTTTGGAATAAAGTGCTAATTGGACCAAATTTTGTATGGCTTGCTGGATAAAGAATTGAAGCAAAGGACTTTTCACAGATTTCTTGAAGCAAACACCAGATCAATAAGTCCTTTATACCTTATGTTTTAGAGTTTTCCTTGTTTATTATATCATCTATGTCTCACATCTGAATGATAAACGAAAAAGAATAATTTAGAATATGATTGATTGCACTCTGTTTTCAATCATTATTATTCTCCATGTTTTCTTCTAAATTAGTATATACAGTGAAATCTTGATTGCTCCTGTGTTCTAGTTCATTCATTTTGATTCTTTATTAACTCTTTAGTAATAATCACTCAAGTTCCCTCTGTAAATGTGCTGAAGGATTCTTTACCGCCCTTCATCCATTTTAAACCCATTCCATTTATCTCAAGTTGCAATTTGTTCCCTGTTTGACCATCTTGCCCTATGAAACCATCTTTTGTTAAGAAACCAAGTTCAATTAAGCCATCTTCTTTGACTTCATTAGCCCAATGGCCTGAACTACTCAGTCTTACCCCTTTGCTATTGAATCTCACCACCAAAATTCAAACAAACTCCTAAACTTCACAACTAGCCTAATGTCTTTCAAAACCAAGCTAAATCATAAAGAGAGAGCCCTCTCTGAGTACAGATTGGCTAGAATCTGTACTTAAATGTTGGTTTGTGGTTACCTCGGACCCCTTTCCTCTTCTAACAACTTCAATTAAATCTGAGTGATAACACCACCAATAATGAAAATGGTCCTCAAGGTACAATCAACACAATCCACGAAATGTGAGTACAGGAACTGAAGTCAAACACCCATGAAATCACTCGATCAAAAGCTAATGATGTGAACTTGTTGTCGAGTGCAAAGAACTTGCCATTAGGGCATGCAAGCTCTAAGGTACTGGAAGGGAGTCTCTCGGTCAACTTCCCGGAAAATGAGTTGAAGTTGATGGAAAGCGACCGTGTCGAGGGAGGGACATAATGAATCCCACATCATTGACGCAAGACGAGAGGATGCAAAATGATTTTGGATGATACAGAGAATCAGAGGTAAGTGTAATTGCAGAAGGACAACTCTTGAACATATCAACGACACAACTATAAGTTTGGAAGCTTTTGGATCCATAGGATTGGTGGTCATGATGACGTGGTAGAGATCAAATGGAAGACAAAAATGAATGGCCCAAACTGAGGACAGTCAATAATGTAAAGGATGATGTCCCAACCCGACACAAAGCAAAGAGTGTCATGTTCAAGAGTGAGCTACCGACACGACTGATAGATTTCCAAATTTTTCCCCGCCATTTCTGGTGAGTACCCCAAGTAAGTTTAACGAGCGCTAGGAAGGAGAAGGTCATGTTCATCATGGTGACGAATCCGATGTCGTTTTATAGTTTAACGAGTTCTACAATGGTGTAACTCAGTATCTTTTTCATGTTTAGAAAGTTTGAAAAAGACATGTAAAAGAAAACTCCACATGGTCCCTTTTCGTACATTTGTGTCCCTCAAGCCTGAAAAGGTAGAAAACAATACTTGAGAGAACCGCTTGACAATTTCATTCAAGGAGTACCCTTTTCATAAATAGTGCTTCCCAGCTCGAAAAAGGGGTAAATTATATTGGGCACATGATGTTTCACATCCATTAATGAGTTTAAAACGACAAGGGCTTGGCCATCTTTTTTATTTTAAAGGGTCAAAAAAGATCTGAAAGTGGACCCCCCATTTTTATTCTCTTTAACGAGTCAAAAAGAGAAAAAAGCTCGGAAATATTTTCATATGATTTTAATGAGTCGAGAAAAGATCTTAAATGTAGCTCGTTTTCATCATCGAACATCCATCACCTGTTGCTGCACAAGTAAGGTGAAGTGTATTATTGAGTCCTTGAGGTAAAATAAGTCAAAAATATTTACAAAACCTGATATTTTCATGAAAAATGAATAAAAAGGGGAAAAGTAAATATATTTTTAACATTTAGCATTTTACCTTTGCAGTGAAGACTTTTTACCCACTTTTTCCCTAGTTGTTCTGGAGCAGATTGCCGGTGTTCTGGGAGGTCAATCGACGAGTCATCAGTTCCAGGTAACAGTCGAAGCCCTGAGCTCCATTTTCATTCTATTCGTTTATGTTTTTAGCCATTTTTTTTGGATTTTTAGGGAGGTTTTTGAGAAAAAAATTCACCCTTGGTCGGCGTGATTTCTGGGCACGGGATCACACCAGTCGAGGTTGATTTGCATGACCATCCACACCGATCAGTGTAACTATTTTTTAAGACAGGAACAACGGCATTGTGGATAGGGAAAAAACCATTTTTCTCAAGAACTGACCATTTCAACTTGAATTTTATATGCCAATGATGGTTATTGACTTAAATTAATGGCTTTTGTAGGAGAGAAATCACCAAAAATGGTGGATTGGAAGGAAAGAGAACATGGAGATGCTGACACCCAAGCACTAAAGGATCCAAAGTACCTGGAGGCTTTGAGGGCTTGCGAGCTCCTCAAATTCTTCCTTACACCAGGGATGCAGGCCTACCCCAAGTTGCTTCGATACTTGATAAGCCTTTGGGACATTAATCGCAAGATTTTTGTCATTGGGGACTAGAGGCTGGAGTTGAAAACTTCAGATATCTACTTCATCACTAGACTATCTCACAGAGGTGTGCCAGTGAACTTGTATGGGTCACGTCCGGTCGAGGCAAGTATATCTTCCCTGCTTTCCAAACATTGCATTGAGGCCCTAAAATCCAAGAGTGGGAAGATAGAGATTTCTAGTGTGTGGGATTTGACACAGAGGTTGCTTTTGTTGACTATCAACAGAGTGTTGGGGTCCCAAGCAGAACATGAGACTAACAAGTCAAATTTCCTTTATGGTATTGACTGCATAGATCCTACAATCTTCAACTGGGAAGAGGTTGTGAAGATGAACATTAGACACCGGTTATCTAAGGCCAAGGCGGGGAATCTGAAGAAATTTAGCTTCAGATCAGTACTTGTGACCTTTTTCCTGGAACAAGTGCCATTGTTCCAGTATAAGTTGACTGAGGTCGATCCTCCTACACCATGCGATCCGCGGATGGCCCATTGGAGTCGTTTGATGCCCAGGATCACTAGGGGTCAGCATATGTCATACCAATATGCATTCTTCTCATGGCTATGGTGACATAAGATCATCACGGAGGATTAGCCATACAACGACACTAATTTATGTGGAGATCTAGATATGCCCTTACCGGATGGAGAGGACTTCAATAATGAAGGTAAAAAATAAAAATTTATAATTTTGAGATTTTTTAATTGTTTTGGGTATATGCGTGCTTATAACATTTCTCTTGTTTATGCAGATGTTGGACTAGAGTGGCCAGCCAGGTTGTCCCCAATACCCAGGAGCATTCCCCATCCCATTGATGTTGTCGCCCCTTATCAAGAAGGGAGCGACAACGAGGAGGAGATCGCGAGGAACCTCAAGGGGTTAACTCATGGTATCCCAGAGTATGATCGGATAAGAGACATGCCTTGTTAGTACTAGAGGCATACATTAGAAGTCTCAGATCGGATCCACCGACTATTGAGTTGTGTAGCACGAGTTGTCTCATGCTACCATGACCACCATGCTGAGTAGTTCCCAGGTCCAGTACTTACATATTTTTTTGAGGCCTACCTACCACAGATGTATGAGGCCTGCAAGCCGCTGATGTTATTATAGACACACATATTATTTTTTGGGGTTCTGATGTATCAAACATTCTCTCATATATATATATATATATATATATATATATATATATATATATATATGTTTTATTTTCCTATCTATTATGGTACAAATGGTTTGTCTTACCTTTTACATGTTTCGTAAATGTCTATCCAACACATAATTAGCTAATGCATATGTCAATGTATTCATTCATCTAGGAATATGATGATTTATAGTATAATCAAAATGTCTTTCCAATAGAGGGATACAGAGATACATTCGTAATATTTGAGTGTTCCTGATGGAATATTGCCCATTGAGTTGAAGGACGACAAGCTGTGAATCTAGGTTGACAACCAATTCCCTAATGCCTAGAGCGATGGCTCCTGATAACGGTTCGATGACCGCACTGTATTCAACGATGTTGTTGGTGGTACAATCCAGGTAGATACCTTGAATGTCAATAAACTCACTATTAGGGTCAAAGATTGCCCATGCCACGGATGATAGGTTCCAGGTACTATGGCAAACACCATTGATGAAATAAACGTGAGGAGTTGTAGACATCTGCAAAGCAAGAAAAGCATAGTAAACAGGAAATATGTTTGAAAACTATCACACAAAACCACGTTGTACAAAAATGAATCACACACTAATGTACATAAGTAACCATGCAAGATGACCTAAGCATAGTACTTTTTGAGGTAGGAGTCCATGCTGGGATGTTGGGTCCCTATAATACTAGTGATTACCCCATTACTATTGTAGTTATACCCCTTATTAATATTGTTGTGCCCCTATTTCCCCCATATTGTTATTACTATGCCCCATAGAATCCCTCTATTGTTATTTTTGTGGCTTTATATTATTATTGTTAGGTCAGTTGGATTATATTGTGACTCCTTAGACTCCTATATATAGAAAGGAGGTTGTCATTTGTATCATTCAAGAATTGTTCATTTATGTAATATAAAGGAGGTTTCCCCCTCGAAGAGGCTGACTTCTAAGGTGTTGATCTATCTTTTCTATCTTTTCTTGAGCTGGTTTCATAACATTTGGTATCAGAGCTTTGGATTCTAGGGTTTCGCTACTCCAAACAGGTCATCATGGAATTTTCGCTATAACTTTTTTTCTATGACATTTCAGAAGTCGCAAAAAAAACCCATTTGAGAAGAAATCGCGCTGAACCTTGGGTCCAAATTTCAAAGCTTTTCTCGTGATATTTGCGGAGATATGATTTGAGGAAGTTGGTCTTTTTGCAGACTCCTGAATTACATTCAAAACAGGTGACCTAGGGAAAATCGTCATAACTTTCTCTCTGGGGATCGGATTGAAGTTTCATAAGAAGGTACAGAAAGAGGATGGACTGTAGTTTCTTTTGGGCGTTTTTCAGATTCAAAGGTCAAAACAGTGACTCGTGGCACATCGTACAAGTTCGCTCTACTGAACTAGTCTATAATCAAGTCACTGTGGGAGATTTCGCATAACTCTTCCTTGGAGAATCCAATTTGGGTCAAAATTGTGGCATTGGAAAGAGGACACAGAGGGCTACTACAGGTCACAAATTCAGAACTAGATAATCAGAAAGTACAGAGATACATCAGAGGCAATATCGAGCTCCTACAAAGTGAAAAAAGGTGTGTAGATTTTCTTTAATTTTTGCTTAAGCTGGGTTTGAAAATTTATTTTGAATGAATTCAAAGGGAATATTAGAGAATTATTATCGGTAACTGATGCCCCGAGGAAAGAAAATGCAAACACCTAGTAAGGAACCTAAAAGCTCTAGCATGACTCATGAAGAAGAAGAAGAAATGCTATATGATATATCAAAATTACAAGAACAAGTGCAACAAGTGTCACTTGCACAAAAAGCAACAGAATCTAAGATGGATGGTTTAAGGAAGGATGTAGAAGCTAATATGGATGGTTTAAAGAAAGTCGTAGAAGCTAAGATGGATGGCATGGAAGCTAAGGTGAATGGCATGGACGCTAAAATTGATGGCATGAATGATAAGATGGAAGAATTGAAGATAAATATGAATACGTTGCTACAAGAAATGGTCACTAAGGGTGAAAGGGTACTAAAGGAAACTCACGATGAGAAAAAAAGAAATGTTAATCATGATTCCATAGACTCTAATGTTGGATCGAAGACTCACCATATTCCAAAAATCGATATGAGGAAGTTTGATGGCAGGGATCCCGCCACATGGATATTACAGATGGAGCAATTCTTCGATCTCAATAATGTGCAAAACACACAAAAGGTACGTATGGAAACTTTATATTTGGAACCAAATCAATTTGTATGGTATCAATGGCTTTGCTCTCGTAAACAATTTATCACTTGGGCAATTTTTACGGAAGAATTGGTAGCACATTATGAGGATACAAAAAGCAACATTTTTTTAGCCAATTGATAAGTCTCAAACAAAAGGGTTCAATAATGGAGCACATTGAGGAGTTCCAAAAATTGAACATAAGGGTAAAAGATATTGCAGAGGAGCATAGGATTGATGTGTTCATAGGGTCTTTAAAGGATAATATCCAACATGATGTTCGCCTTTGGGAACCTGATTCATTAGAGAAGGCATTCAGGTTAGCAAGAAAAATGGAAAGCAAAATTATGGCAACCAGGAAGCATACCACTCACAACTATAAAGACGGAAGTGTTGTTGCCGCTAGTCTTACACAACCTATAAGGTTGTGTTGAAGCCCCGAAAATCGGGTCGACAACAAGGGGGATACCCACCCGGTCCGGACCATGGTTGGCAGCTCCTTATCCGTTTGGTATAGCGGGTCTGACTGGGGATAATGGGACCAGTTTCCCAATTTAAGGGTGTGTGTGTGTGCAGAGTTGGATGATGCTGATCTAAGAGTACTTAAAGCTAATTTAATTCAGACTTTTAAACTAACTCTATGCTACTGTAATCTAATGAGAAACAACAGATCTAATCTACGCTAACCCAGGGTGAATTTCTTCTATTATGCGATCTAAAGAGATTTCAAACAATAACTGGTAATAAAGATCATTCAGCTATCATAAGAATAGAAATCAATTAAGATAAACCATTTTGCATAAAAAGTTAGGCAAAACAGTTGTGAACAGCATATCGCATAATAAGTTATTCATATATCAGACATAAATAAATGGCTCCACCGTACAGAAGTGCCAAATGGTAACTCATACATTCATGCAGTAACATATAAACAACTGAAAATTGTATATCACTTTAAGAATATAAGCAGAAATGGCCAAGGATAAAAGTACCATTTATGACTGATCCTATTCATAAGCCTCAAGAAAAAACGATTTACTAACATATACTAAGAGTACAAAAGTGCAACATCAGTAGCAGACATCAAATGCGAACATTAATAAACCTTGATCCATCCATTCATCAAAACCCCCTCCGAGGGTGCAAAAGTGCATGTTCTGAGGACAAGTTTTTTGACAAATTTCTGGACCCTTCTCCTAATGCCTGAGAAGGGTTTAAATACTGCTAACTAATTAACTTAATTACATAAATTTAGGATATGGTTTTAAATGACCGCCCTTCTGCTAAAGCAAAACTATTTCTAAAAATTGGATCTAATTCCTAACCATTTCTGTATTTGCTCCTTAGTGCTGCAAGCATGCAACATTCGCCTGGGAAGAGTCATCTAGTTGCCTTCTGCTTTCGTTTGAGCTACGAAAATAGAAATAACAAGCACTAGCACAACTTTCTGGTAAACTAGAAGATATTTTCGAGAATCTTCCTATGGTTGGGTGTATTCACTGCGTGTATACTTGGTAACAACCCAAATTTCTCTCAAACTCATTCTGCTTTTGCTATTTCGGTTTCCGGCCTTGCGAATGACTGAAAAAGTTAGGGACTTTGCTCTCTGAACAATTTTCTTAGCGATGCACGATTAGCGCTAGGCGCTAATCGTGCATCGAAAACTGCCTCCGTTCTTTGTTCCGGGCTTTTCTGGTGCGTTTTCCTTCTTTAGCGCCTTTTTTCTTTTTGCTTTACCGGGCATAAGCTTCAGGATCTTTTGTAAACATGCTGCTTTTGTGCGCTTTTGACTCTGAGCTTTGGATGGCCTATTGACATCAGCATCTGTTGAGTGATACTCTGGAATCTGTGGTCCTGTTGCATGCGGCATCCGTTTATGAAGGAATCTCTTCTCTGTTCTCTGATCATTGACGCTTTCCCCTTTTCCTTAGATGTTTCCTGCACATTGCTTCATGTTATTTCCTGTCTTACAGTTTACGCAAAGGAAAAGAGTAATGATAATAGAGATTGACATGAAAGCTTTAAGCTCTTATGAATGTATAAAATCATGACACCCATAGCGAACTGACTCTTGGAAAAACACAAAACTGTCCTTCTTGAATACTTTGTCATACATTCATTAATTTCTTTTAAGGCGCGCGCCCAATTTTGGTTTACGGACAGCTTTCCTTGAATACTGCACCGAGGAAAATTTGCGATGAGTGATTTATGCGACTCGCATCGCAGCATCGCGGATCGCGTCGTCAAGATGTGTCATCGCAGAAATTCATGATCGCATTCATTGCAGATCGCATTCATCGCAGATTGCAGCATCGCAGATCACAGATCGTAGATCGCAGATCACGCTTAGTCATTCAATCATTGTGTGCTGCTTACGTTATGTTGCGATATGCGACGTCGCATATTGGCCGTCGGAGATTTCTTAAGATTTTTCATTTAAGAGCGCTTCATAATGTATGCGATGCGATGAATTTCGCGTTGCTTCTTCGCAGTTTATTATGCTCATAAGAAAACGTTTTATTTTCTTCTTGCGATGCGATACAGTTTTAAGGAGTTGAATACAAAAATTTTCATAAAATGTTTTTTGGATTTTTTATTAAGGGTCCCCATTTGCTTGGTGTTATTGCTAATACCAAACAAAGAGGGGAGTTGTTGGTGGCCACAACAATGGCGATTCATTGGGAAGAACCAATTATCTCTGCTTTTCTATTGAATTTTAACTTCCAAAGCAGAAAAATTTTCATAAGTCTAAATTTTGTTATGGACAGATAGAGTACATTATGCCTTATCCTATCAATGATATTTTGTTTCAACCTTTTTCTATTCCAATTGCTTGCTTCCTCAGGCTTTGTCCTTGTATTTACATCAATCACTACTTGGTCTTTTAAAGATAAAATAAGGTCTTCTCTGTGTGATGGCTTTTAAAATATGCTCATTTGTCGTAGGTAGAGCCTCTGCTGCTAGCAGGCATCCATAGCCTCGACAGGGTTACCTGTTACCCAGCAATGATCCTTTATCCTGCTTAAGGCTATTTACAACTTTTCAGAGAAAAACCCATTTTGACACTTTTTCCTTTTTTATTCTCTAAAGAACAATATCTTGGTTTGGTGGCCAAATTATGACACTGTCATTCACTTGATTTACACTTTCGCTGAATAAGCTGGCTCGTGATGAGACCCCTTGTCTTTTGATTGCAACAATCTTGAGTCGTTGCCCTGTTTTGGTGGACAGTGTTTGGCAAAGTCAGCGAGTTATAATATCTGTGATCATGATAAGCCATCTCGTGATGAGACCTCTTATTCTTTGAGATATAGTGCTTCTTGGATTGTTCCTCTGAATGCTGTGATTTTCTTTAACAGGGAGGAAATCATTGTTTTTCCTTAAGAAAGCTCTGGACGACAATAATAGAGTTTGAAAACAACAATTTTACAGAGAATATTTATTTTGTTATTGATACCTTTCATTATGCTGATATAAAACAATTTCTTTGCTAAAGGTTGCTTTCATCAAACTTTTAAAGTTTAAACTAGTATCATATCTAGGCTAAAGTTTTTAACTCTATCTGTCAATAATAAAGATCAGATTTTCAAAAAAAAAAATTGCTACTTGTACAAGTGAAAAAGATCAAAATCTGAAAGAGAATTGGTGTTTTTTCGTGAATACCTGTAGTAACCATCTACAACTGGTTTTATTATGAAAAAAGAAAAAAAAAAAAGAAAAAAACCAAAACTATCCTACAGAATAGAAGAGTAATCTTCTATGGAAAATATATTTTAAGGATTTGTCCATTAACAGGCAAAGAATCCCTTCTACCTGCTAAATCCTGCAACACAAAAGTTGATGGACCTATGACTTCTACAATCTGAAAAGGACCAAGCCACATCTTCTGAAATTTTGTATGTTTGCCCTTTTCTTCATGAGCCTTATCCCATTTCAAAACTAGATCTCCCATCTGAAAAATTTTTCTGGTCATTATGCTTGAATCAAAAGAGGATTTTATTAGCGCTTGGTGATGAGCATGGGTTTTCTTAGCTTTTTCTCGTTGTTCTTCTAATTTAATTATTTCCATTTGTCTTAGTTGTATGGAGAAAGTAGATACTTCATCGATGTATTGTACTAAAGACAAAGAGGGGATGACTAAGTGAGTTGGAAGAACCACTTCCTTCCCATAAACTAAATTAAAGGGAGAAGTGTCGATTGAAGCTTTCTTCGCTATTCTATCTACCCATAAAGCATTTACCAAAGCTTTGTGCCAATTCTTTTGGTTCTGGTCAACTGTTCTTTTAATAATCCTGATTAGGTTTTTATTTGTTGACTCAGCCAATCCATTACCTTGCAGATAGTAGTTGGCCAAATATTTCAGTTTGAACCCTCTTTTAAGTGCAAACTCAGTCATTGCATTCCCAGAAAAGTATGAGGCATTATCAAACATTAAAGCCATTGGCAATCCAAACCTAGTGATTATAAATTGATCTATGAATTCAATGATGTTTTCAGAAATAGCTGTCTTGAGAGGAACTGCTTCTACCCATTTAGTAAAATAATCTGTTGCCGTGAGGATGTATCTATGCTACTTAGAAGAGTGAGGAACGATCTCACCTATTATGTCCAAGCCCCACTGACTGAATGGTTGCTCGATGTTTACCAGCTGTAGTGGCATGGACGGTTTCTTTTGTCTCCCTGTAGTAGTTTGGCAGACTTGACATTTCCTCACGTAACTGTGTGAGTCTTTGAACAGCGTGGGCCAATAATATCATGCACGTAAGATTTTATGTGCAGTAGCATCTCTAGCATAGTGTCCGCCTGCTGGTCCATCGTGGAGTTCCTGCAAAACCTTTTCGGCTTCAATTTTCTCAAGACACCTAAGAATAACATAATCGTAATTCCTTTTAAACAGAACATCATTTATGAGCTAATATTGTTTAGCTTTCAATCTCAGAGCTCTTTTCTTAGTGTGATCCAGGTGTGATGGAGCATACCCATTCTTAAGATAATAAATGGTGTCAGCATATAATGATTCTGCAGTGTTTAGGCTTACCTCATACATTTGTACCTCTTCAGATGAATTTTCAAGAATTTGCGATGCTCTAGCCAATATTTTGTAGAAGCCTTGACCTCTTACAATGCTTGCTGGTTTGATCTCAAGGTCATATTCTTGTAAAGCAGTGATCCAATTTGCTCTTTTTTCACCCACATCCTTCTGTACTAGAAGATTTATTACCGCTGGAAACGGTACTATGACCTTAGTATGGGTTTTAAGTAAGAAAGGTTTGAAATATTTGACCACTTTGAAAACAACATATGCCTGTTTCTCCACGTCTGAATAGTTGAGTTCAGCACCTTGTAAATTCGAGCTAAAAAATGCGATTGGAGCTTCCGCTTTCTCTTGATTTGCTTGAGTTAGAATCGCAGCATATGATTTCTCTGAGGAAAATGTGTATAAGATAAAAGATTCTGAAAAATGCGGGGTTGCTAAAGATGGAGCGTTAATGATAGCTTGTTTGATCAGGTTGAATGCTTCATGCTCATCTTGACCCCATTTAAAATTTGAATTCTTTTTAATCATGGTTTGCAAAGGAGAAACAATTCGTGAAAAATCTGGGACAAATCTCTTCACAAAATTGATTTGACCAAGGAAAGATTGCATGGCTTTTTTATTATGAGGTAGGGATATTTCAGAAATTTCTTTGATTCTGTCAGGCTCAATGTGAATACCAGATTTTGACACTATGAATCCTAGAAGTTTTCCTTCACTTAATGTGAAAAAAGATTTCTTTGGGTTAAGTGAAATCCCATACCTTAAACATCATTGAAAGATTTGTTTCAAGTCTTTGAGATGGTCGCTTCGCTTCTTGGAGTACACTGTTATATCATCCAAATAAATTACTACAGATTTATTGACTAAACCCTTGAATGCGATGTCCATGGCTCTCTGAAATGTAGTGCCGGCATTGATCAAACCGAATGGCATCTTCCGATATGCATATGTGCCCCATTTAGTTCGGAATGTGGTTTTTCTGATCATCGGGATGTACCAGCACTTGATTGTATCCTGAAAATCCATCCAAAAAAGAAATTAGTTCTGAGCCTGCTACTGCCTGTAATATCTGCTCCATAGGTGGGAGGGGAAAATTTTCTTTTTGACAGGCTTTGTTGAGATTCCGAAAATCGATGCAGATTCTAATATCTCCGTTTTTCTTTCTAACAGGTACCATATTGGAGACCCATTTGGAATGCCTGACGGGGAAAATTATTCTGGCTTTTAATAACTTATTTAGATCAGTTTTTATCTGATTTTCTAAATTGGGGTGGATTTTTCTGAGTTTCTGTTGGACAGGTTTTTCGTTGTCAATCATAGGGATAGTATGTTGAATGATAGAAGTGTCGTATGTCTTCAGCTCATCGTAATTCCAGGCAAAAACATTTTTGTATTGTCTCAAAAGACGAATATACTCTAGTTTTTCTTCAGGGGCTAGGCCGTGGCCTAGATTAATGTTTTATGGTTTATCATCGGTTCCTAGGTTTACTAATTTGTAGTTCAAAGTTGAACTGTAGAGCTTAGAATTGGTAGACCTTTTAAACCAACTTTTCAAATTGTATAAGTCTTCCAATTTAACCACCGATTTAGGTATAGCATTATCAATGCTATCTTGTTGTATTTGTCAATCGTGATGGTCTTCATCAATTATTTGATTGGAGTAGGATCCTTCAGAAGTGAGGAAATTTACAATATCAGGATCGTCATTGAATACTCTCCAATTTGTAATGTTGTTAGGGATGGACGATCTAAAGATTAATTCTATTGAGAATCTATCTGGACTAAAATCTTCGGGGGGAATAAGTCTAGAGGCTACGTTAGCTAAAAGGTCTGCATTCATGTTTTGGAGTCTTGGGATTGACGAAATATTGAATGCTATGAAATGCTCAGTCAGATCTTGTACTAAAGATTGATAGTGTTTCAAATGACCTGATAGGCAATGTATGGTGTTACGTACCTGTTTGACGACAATCTCAGAGTCTCCGAAGACTTGAAGATACTTGACGTTCAACCCGATTGCTTTATATAGGCCTTGCACCAAGGCCTCATATTCCACTGTATTGTTTGTGCAATCGAATTCAAGTCTGCACGTAAGCATGGTCTTATTTCCTTCTGGACTAATCAGAATGCATCTTGCTCCTACTCCTTCGTTAGATTTAGAGCCATCAAAATATAATTTCCAAAACAAAGATGTATTTACAGGTTTATCTACAAAATTAACACACTTTGAATTATCAGTTTGGGAAAAAATTTCGACTTGGGACAAAACTAAATTTTCTAAGTAAGGTGATGTATGAGCATTGAAATTGCCGAGGAAAGAATCTATCGAGTAATTGCCTATGATACTGCCGTTATATGCTATTGCTTCATTTTCTCCCTCCAATTGCGTTACTATGTACTTCTGGTGTAACTCTCGTTCAACCTTTATTTGATTTGGTTTACCATTGTAGGGTAAACACATGTGCGACCAGTCGGTTGAGAAGTATCCATGGAGTTTTTCAGACCAATCCTTGCTAAGAATCAAGCCATAGAATTCTGGGATATCAGCTACTAGAATGTCAATAACCTGACATACCTTCGGGTTGGACGACAATCTTATGGTTACTTGATTAAGTTCACCAATCACTTCGACTTGAGATCGATCAAGCTCAACTATGCGCACTGCGGATTTTTGTGGTTGAACATTCAACTTGGCACATATTGATCTGGGTAAAATATTCGTTGAAGCACCAGAATCTACCAAACAATTGTGCACATTTTTATTGAAAATTTCATAAGTGAGAAGAAAAGGGGGAGTGTGAGACCTTGATCTTCCTCCAATCAAGGCGATGTCATTTGGATCAATCTTATTGATCGTGTTGGTTGGACGTCTTCCCATATTGTGGGAAGCTAGAGCTGTAGGCAAAGATGTAGTAGGCACGGCATGTAATTCTTTCATCATTATCTTCTGTTGATGTTTCAATTTGCTCAATTCATAAAGAGTGATATTAGCCCTAGTATTTTTCATGTCATCAATAATATTGTATTCCATTTCATCTGACACTATCAGTGTTCTTGATGGAGTTGTTTGATCTGGTTGGACTGGGCTAGATGGAGTCACTTTAGCGATCGTTTTCTTTGTTGCGACTTTATCTTTTGCTGCAGGGCTTGCGCCCTTCTGCTTAGGGGTAGTTTGGGGAGGATCAAGTTGATTTTTGCTTCGTGTGCTAACCGGAAATGCTTCTTGATCTTCTTCTTGTGGGAGGATGAAATCCCACATTCCTTGTAGTTCCACAACTTCTTCGTCATCGGTCTTCCCTTCAATGGTACTCTCTTCTTCTTCCTCTTCTTCGGATTCGACATTTGAGATAGCGTTGGGTGGTTTTACATCCATTGAAGGGCCTCTTTTAAAAGCTCTGTAGGGATTTTTTGAAGAAGTTTCTGCTACTTGTTTTTTTATGTCAATCATCTCATTGGACATGGTCTTTAATACTTTTTGCAATCCTTCCAAATTGAAAGGGTCTTTCATTTGTTTCTTCTTGGAGTCTTCCTTGAAGGTGACTTTTTTAGATTTGCGTTCCTCTATCGCAGATCTCTTTTCCAGGGCTACTACGCATTTCTCTACTGCTATCGCCTCTGTCAGGTTTTCAACTAAGGTTGTTTTATTTGCCCTATCCATGAAGATTGCTAAGTTTGATGGTAAGGCCGCAATATACCATTCACATCATACTTCTTCGCTGGGTTGGGAAGCAGTGGGAATTTTGTTGAGGATCTTATTGAACCGTAAATTGAAATCTTTGATGGGTTCTCTAGCCTCGGCTTTAAGATTGGATAGGTCATTGATTAACGTTGTCGTTGATCTGTCATCACCAAACTTGTTAAGGAATTGACTTTGAAAAATGTCCCAACTTGTGATAGACCCGGAGGGTAATGAAAAGTACCATGACCCAGCTGTTCCTTGCATTGTATAGGGAAAAAGCCGGACAACAACATCCTCGTTGGTAACTCCATTGAGATTGACAGAAAGCATGAAATTGTTAATGTGATCTTCAGCTAGCATGCCTGCTTCTGGATTGAATTTGGGTAGCCATTTCTCAGGGTGGGCCAGTATTTGGCTCAGGGGTGGAGGAATTAAAACTGCCCCAGGATTCTTCCATGGAGACTGGGCCATCGTTGAGCTGCTAGTTAATGAAAGTGCAAAGGATGATCCCTGAGGCTGGGAAGATGAAGATATTATGATATTAGATGATTGAAGAAGAGGGGTTGTGGAAGATGGATGGGTGGTTTGGAATGAAGGTGTGGGTGACTGACTTCGCGGTGAGGGAGTTGAAATGGACGATGTAGATGAAAGAGTCTCACTGTCAGACTCTTGTGGTGTTTTCCTTGCTCTTTTCCTGGTGGGGAGAGGGAATTCAGTTGGCTGGATGCCAAATTTTTCACTCTTTAATCTGGTCAGGGGATGAGCAGGATTGTACTGCGAAGTCACGCTGCTTTGATATTTATCAGACCTCTATGTAGAAATAGAAAATCCCTGGAGTTTGTGAATCAGAGTTTGAACTTCAGGGGGTTCAATGGTAGATTGGTCTGAAATATTAGGGTATGTAGCAACGGTTAATACTCGAGCGACTTCTGACTCTGGATTTAAACGTACTGGGGAAGTCGGGGGAGTTGATGAGGGCGATTTACTCTCAGAATGGTATTTAGATTTTGATTTAAGTGCCATTCATAGTTCGGGCCCTCATTCTAGCGCCAAATATGTTGAAGCCACGAAAATCGGGTCGACAACAAGGGGGATACCCACCCGGTCCGGACCTTGGTTGGCAGCTCCTTATCCGTTTGGTATAGCGGGTCCAACTGGGGATAATGGGACCAGTTTCCCAATTTAAGGGTGTGTGTGTGTGCAGAGTTGGATGATGCTGATCTAGGAGTACTTAAAGCTAATTTAATTCAGACTTTTAAACTAACTCTATGCTATTGTAATCTAATGAGAAACAACAGATCTAATCTACGCTAACCCGGGGTGAATTTCTTCTATTATGCAATCTAAAGAGATTTCAAACAATAACTGGTAATAAAGATCATTCAGCTATCATAAGAATAGAAATCAATTAAGATAAACCATTTTGCATAAAAAGTTAGGCAAAACAGTTGTGAACAGCATATCGCATAATAAGTTATTCATATATCAGACATAAATAAATGGCTCCACCATACAGAAGTGCCAAATGGTAACTCATACATTCATGCAGTATCATATAAACAACTGAAAACTGTATATCACTTTAAGAATATAAGCAGAAATGGCCAAGAGATAAAAGTACCATTTATGACTGATCCTACTCATAAGCCTCAAGCAAAAACGATTTATCTCTACTTGTTCTAACATCTACTAAGAGTACAAAAGTGCAACATCAGTAGCAGACATCAAATGCAAACATTAATAAACCTTGATCCATCCATTCATCAAAACCCCCTCCGAGGGTGCAAAAGTGCATGTTCTGAGGACAAGTTTTTTGACAAATTTCTGGACCCTTCTCCTAATGCCTGAGAAGGGTTTAAGTACTGCTAACTAATTAACTTAATTACATAAATTTAGGATATGGTTTTAAATGACCGCCCTTCTACTAAAGAAAAACTATTTCTAAAAATTGAATCTAATTCCTAACCATTTCTGATTTGCTCCTTAGTGCTGCAAGCATGCAACATTCGCCTGGGAAGAGTCGGATGGTCGCCTTATGCTTTCGTTTGAGCTACAAAAATAGAAATAACAAGCGCTGGCACCACTTTCTGTTAAACTAGAAGATATTTTCGAGAATCTTCCTCTGGCTGGGTGTATTCACTGCATGTATACTTGGTAACAACCCAAATTTCTCTCAAATTGATTCTGCTTTTGCTATTTCGGTTTCCGGCCTTGCGAATGACTGAACAAGTTAGGAACTTTGCTCTCTGAACAATTTTCTTAGCGATGCACGATTAGGGCTAGGCGCTAATCGCGCATCGAAAACTTCCTCCGTTCTTTGTTCCGAGCTTTTCTGGTGTGTTTTCCTTCTTTAGCGCCTTTTTTCTTTTTGCTTTACCGGGCATAAGCTTCAGGATCTTTTGTAAACATGCTGCTTTTGTGCGCTTTTGACTCTGAGCGTTGGATGGCCTATTGACATCAACATCTGTTGAGTGATACTCTGGAATCTATGGTCCTGTTGCATGCGGTATCCGTTTATGAAGGCATCTCTTCTCTGTTCTCCGATCATTGACGCTTTCCCCTTTTCCTTAGATGTTTCCTGCACATTGCTTCATGTTATTTCCGGTCTTACAGTTTACGCAAAGGAAAAGAGTAATGATAATAAATATTGACATGAAAGATTTAAGCTCTTATGAATGTATAAAATCATGACTCCCATAGCGAACTGACTCTTTGAAAAATACAAAACTGTCCTTCTTGAATACTTTGGCGTACATTCATTAATTTCTTTTAAGGCGCACGCCCAATTTTGGTTTACGGACAGCATTCCTTGAATACTGCACCGAGGAAAATTTGCGATGAGTGATTTATGCGACTCGCATCGCAGCATCGTGGATCGCGTCGTCAAGATGTGTCATTGCATAAATTCATGATCGCATTCATCGCAGATCGCAGCATCGCAGATCACATATCACGCTTAGTCATTCAATCATTGTGTGCTGCTTACGTGATGTTGCGATATGCGACGTCGCATATTGGCCGTCGGAGATTTCTTAAGATTTTTCATTTAAGAGCACTTCATAATGTATGTGATGCGATGAATTTCGCGTCGCTTCTTCGCAGTTTATTATGCTCATAAGAGAACGTTTTATTCTCTTCTCGCGATGCGATACAGTTTTAAGGAGTTGAATAAAAAAAAATTCATAAAATGTTTTTTGGATTTTTTATTAAGGGTCCCCATTGGCTTGGTGTTATTGCTAATACCAAACAAAGAGGGGGGTTGTTGGTGGCCACAACAGGTTGACACCACAACAATTGGAAGAAAAAAGAGCAAGAAAGGGAGCAAGAAAGGTCAAAAGAAGAGGATATGTTGGAGAGGTAAATCCCCTCTACGGATAGAGGCGATCCCTACTAGCCCAGCAAGGGTCTAGCAACAATCACACAATGCTGCTACGCATGTTCCTAGTTACAATTGAACAAGAGGTAAAGAGCACCTACTTGGATTCCTGCGCTGTCGTTTGACGAAGAGATGTTGCCTTCGCTCCTCCGCTTTGGCTGGTCACAATCCTCCGCGATCTCCGCGAATAGATACCTGCACACACGAAGGGGAAACAAACACAAGCGTAAAATCTAGTAAAAGCAACTATACATCAGTCAGAAAAGATGTAATTCACATTTAACCATTGCATAGACAAATGAGAATGGAACAATAATAGCAGTCATCTATTATTAATCAGAATAGAGAAGAGTACAACCAAATGTTCTGACGTCGGTAACCTTCTCAGGAGGGGCCAGTCAGCATGTATCTCAAGCATTCACCTTTGAGGATGATTCTCCCAAGACAAACAACTCTCTCTCTCACACAAATAACACAAAGCAACCTTCCCTAAGCAATCAATCACTTCCACACCTAGCACACCACACCTATAGCAGCAATCTGAGCACTATAAGCTCTATACAATCCCAGCTATGTCTAACTATCCAAAACTAGCTGCTCATGGTAATGGTGAGAGTTTATATAGGAGAAGGAGTCTCCTAAAAGGGTGGAAGGATGAGCTTATCTTTGAGGGAAATGGTTGCAAAAGGTCGAACAGTCATGCCATAGAAAGGAGTCGATGTTCACAAAGCTAACAACCAAGCCTGGAGTTATCTGGAAGGCTGGTTGTTTGAACGAATTCGCCCAAACTGGATCAGCGCGGATAATGAGGAAACTGTCGCGCTGTCGGCGCATCTCAATAACTGGGCCAGTCGTGTCAGCGCGGAAGAACACGGGAAAGGTGCGATGTTCACCAGCGTGGGAAAGGGATGTTCTCCCGCGCTGGCAGCGCGCGAAATGCACTATGGAGCGCCAGTCATCGCGGGTATTTTTCTAACAGACGCGCTGATGCATAAAACTTTGGAAAAAGGGGGTTTAGGGCTAGTTCAGAAGGCATGAAGCTTAGTGATTGACACAGCAGGGTGACTGACAGGAAGGCAGTGACAAATTACTGTGTAACAGGATATACTCCAGGAACAAAGCCTAGATAAAGAAGAAATGAATCCGACCATATCTTGTAATGCATTGGCGGGAATTACCACTCCTCAAACCATCAAGATAGAAGGACAAATCAAGAAGAAAAAGGTAATAGTGTTGATTGATTCAAGAAGTACCCATAATTTTATTCATTGTAAGGTAGCAAGAGAATTTAATTGCTTCTTATATCCAGCACCAGAGTGTCAAGCGATGGTTGCAAATGGAGGAACAATAAACTGCTCGGGAAAGTGCCATAATATCAAGCTATCCATGGGAGAATATGTATTGAATAGCCCAATTCTTTCCATTCCAATGTGAGGTGCTGATGTTGTACTAGGAGTCCAATGGCTACAATCCTTGGGTACAATAGCTTTTAATTTCAAGAACTTTTCATGAAAATTTCTGTGGAAGGAAAGGAAGTTGAATTAAGGGGTATTGCAGGGAAACCGGGAAAGATAATCAGCTCTAACGGTATGACAAAGCTTCTAAAAAAGGAACAAAGAGGTGTAATTGCACAATTATGTTCACTAGATGTGTCCACAGTGGAATCATCTATTTCTCAAGATCTCCAAAAAGTCTTGGACAATCATTCCAAGGTATTTGAGACTCCCAAAGGTCTCCCACCTATTCGTGGTCATGATCATGCTATTCAATTGATTCCAGGAAGTGTTCCTCCAAACATCAGGCCGTACAGATATCCCTATGCCCAAAAGAGTGAAATTAAACGTATGGTTGCAGAAATGCTAGAGGCTGGTATAATTCAACCAAGTCAAAGTTCTTTCTCTGCTCCAGTAGTATTGGTGCACAAGAAGGATGGATCATGGTGCATGTGTCTGGATTATAGGGAGCTCAACAAGCTCACTATTAAAGATAAGTTTCCCATTCCTATCATTGATGAATTACTGGATGAATTGCATGGATCAATTTACTTCACCAAGTTGGATCTTCGTTCAGGATATCATCAAATTAGAATGAAGATTGAAGACATTTTGAAAACAGCATTTAGAAATCATGAGGGTCATTATGAATTTTTGGTCATGCCTTTTGGCCTTACCAATGCACCTTCAACATTTCAAGTTTTGATGAATTCAATTTTCAAACCATTCCTTAGAAAATTTGTGTTAGTATTTTTTGATGATATACTAATCTATAGCAAGTCTTGGAAGGATCATGTTGAACATGTTGACAGGGTGTTACAACTATTGGAGGAGAAACAATTATATGCAAAAAGATCCAAATGTTTCTTTGGAGTACAAGAGGTGGAATATCTGGGTCATATTGTATCTCATGGAGTTAAGGTAGACCCTAGCAAAATTAAAGCCATTAAGGAATGGAAAATTCCCACATCCATAAAGCATCTGCGAGGATTTCTTGGGTTGACAGGGTATTATTGCAAGTTTGTTAAGAATTATGGGAGAATAGCAGAACCTCTAACAACATTATTGAAGAAAGATGCATTTTCATGGACCCCAGAAGCAACAAAGGCCTTCGAACATCTTAAAGAGGCAATGTGCCAAGCACCGGTCTTAGCTACACCAGACTTCACAAAAACCTTTATTGTGGAATGTGATGCTTCAGGAAATGGAATTGGTGCTGTTTTAATGCAAGATGAAAGACCCATTGCTTTTGAAAGTCGTCCAATCAAGGGAAAGTTTTTACACAAAGCTATTTATGAGAAGGAAATGTTGGCAATACTCCATGCACTTAAGAAATGGCGACCCTACCTAATGGGAAGACACTTCAAGGTAAAAACGGATCATGATAGCCTTAAATACTTTTTAGAACAAAGATTATCCTCTGAAGAGCAACAAAAGTGGGTCACAAAGATGTTGGGTTATGACTTTGAAATCATCTACAAAAAAGGGAAGCAAAATGTGGTGGCAAATGCACTCTCAAGAAAGGATGAGGATGTGGAAGCATTTTTGTGCACCATTTCTATTATCCAACCAGATTGGATAAACGAAGCAAGAGAGGAATGGAAGAATGACGAAGAAGTGTGGGCACTTATTCGAAAGTTACAACAAGATTCCAATATGTCTAATACATTTAGCTGGAAAAATGATTCGTTATGGTACAAAGATCGCTTATACCTCTGTAAGAATTCCCAGCTAAAACAAAAGATTCTTATGGAATTGCACACTTCACCCTTAGGAGGGCACTCAAGATTTTTAAAAACTTACCACAGGGTTAAGAAGGAATTTTTTTGGGATGGCCTTAAATCAGATATTCAAAAGTTTGTGGAAGAATGTTTGGTTTTCCAACAAAATAAAGTTGAAACAATTAAGACACCAGGTCTATTACAACCTTTATCCATTCCAAGCCAACGTTGGGAGGAGGTTTCAATGGATTTTATCACAGGTTTACCAAAGTCTGAGGGAAAGAGTGTCATCATGGTGGTAGTTGATAGACTTACCAAGTATGCACACTTTTTTGCATTATCACATCCATTTAAAGCCAGTACAGTTTCTACTGCATTTATGGAAACAATTCAAAAGCTACATGGAAACCCAAAGATTATTGTAAGTGACAGAGATCCCATTTTCACTGGAAATTTTTGGATAGAATTATTTTCTTGTCTTAGTACTCAGTTAGCTCATAGCTCATCTTATCATCCTCAATCTGATGGGCAAACTGAGATAGTAAACAAATGTTTGGAAGGATATCTTCGTTGCTTTGTATCTGATAAACAGACACAATGGGTCAAATGGTTGCCTTTGGCTGAATGGTGGTATAACACTTCCTTCCATACAACAACAAAAATGACCCCATTTATGGCACTTTATGGGTATCAACCACCATCCATCACATCATATTTAAGAGAAAATTCTAAGGTTCAGGCAGTGGAACATCACATCGAACATCAACAACAAGTCCTCCAACTCTTAAAGGATAACCTCGTGTTGGCACATAATAGAATGAAACAACAGGCAGATCAACATCGCAGTGAAAGAAGTTTTGAGGTGATTGGGTATTCCTACGGCTACAACCATATAAGCAAGTGTCCCTCAAGCAAGCTAAGAAGGATAATAAATTATCACCAAAGTATTATGGTCCATACAAGGTGTTGCAAAAGATTGGTACTATGGCATACAAATTGGAGCTTCCTGCAGCTTCTCGATTGCACCCAGTTTTCCATGTTTCATGTTTAAAGAAGGTTATAGACGACAAGCTCCCGGTTCAAACAATATTGCCAGAACTTGACGTGGAAGGAAAAATTATATTGGAACCGGAAGCAGTCACAAAAACAAGAACTCGACAGCTACGAAATCGATCAATTTCAGAGTATCTTATCAAGTGGAAGAACTTATCCACTGAAGATTCCACATGGGAGGATGAGAATTTTATGCAGAAGTATCCAGAACTACTCAAGCGTTGAGGACAACACTTTTTTGAAGGAGAGGGGCATGTTGGGTCCCTATAATACTAGTGATTACCCTGTTACTATTGTAGTTATACCCCTTATTAATATTGTTGTGCCCCTATTGCCCCCATATTGTTATTACTGTGCCCCATAGAATCCCTCTATTGTTATTTTTGTGGCTTTATATTATTATTGTTAGGTCATTTGGATTATATTGTGACTCCTTAGACTCCTATATATAGAAAGGAGGTTGTCATTTGTATCATCCAAGAATTGTTCATTTATGTAATGTAAAGGAGGTTGCCCCCTCGAAGAGGCTGACTTCTAAGGCGTTGATCTATCTTTTCTATCTTTTCTTGAGCTGGTTTCATAACATGGGACATGGGCAATCAAAAACACAAAAGGACACCAGAGTTTTACCATTGTCATGACAAGTAAGCATCAATTTGGCCAAAATAATGGAGTAGAACTCATATGAGGCTTTGCCCCCATGCCCGTTACTTGAGGTAGGGTTACGAGTTAGAGGACAATCAGTGAAAACTAGGGGAGGGTGAAAACTCTTGAATCCACGAAGGGATAAAGGTGCCCTTAGTTGAAAGATCTTGATCATGTCAAGGTAGATTGACACATTAATGAGCAGTGAAGAAGAACATTCTTCAAAAAAGGTAGACACGACCACTAGGAAAGGCAGGAACAGGGAGTGATGATGAGTATCGATCGAAGGTGGTTCCGCGAGAGACATGATTTCCATGATACCTTCATAAGTGAGGAAGGTCTCGACTAAGGGATCAGATGATTCCAAAGTGCCAAGCCAAGGGGGTTGAGAATACATATCGAGAGAGGTCTTCGACATATGAGAGTCAGAGGATGCAAAGTTTGAAGCCGAAACAATTTCCATGTAATTGACTTCGGCGGGACTAAGCGGCGTAAACTCACCCCAAGTATCAACAAGATATAGTGCAGGTATGACCCAGGGATCAGATTTGACTGAGATCATGTTGAAAGAGGCAACATGAGGAGCTGGGAATGGAAAAAATCCCATTAAGGTAGAATCTTTGAAGAGACCAGCCCCAACACTCTCATAGGGAGCACCAGAGTGCTTGATGTACGAAACATTGCCATCCGAGGAGGAAGAGGCAAAGAAAGACAGTTGGTCGACGGTGACAATCTTCCCTTGATGGGGAAAATGGATCACGTGAAACAAAGAGGAGGCCACAAAATGCATGGTGTGAGTCCAACCTCGGCCAAGTAGAAGATTATAATTGAGATTGGCATCAACAATCTATACTTCGACTTGCACTGTCTTGCCTTCCAGGGTGATGGAAAGGTTAGGTAAGACATTGAAGGGTCGCAAATCACACCCATCGAAAGCTTCCAAAGTGTTCAGAAACTGGTTTAGTGAAAGGGGAACCAATAGCCTTCCAACATGCAGTTAACATGATGCAGGTGGAACCACCTTCATCGATGATAGTGTGGCGGATGGTCTTCTCATTAATGATTACCCGAATGAGAAAGGCAATCCAATGAGGGAGCCATGGAACATGGTTCTCCATATCGAAACATATCAAATTAGAATTGGTGGGATCAATGCCCCTGATAGCTGATAGCAAAGATTTTTGCTGCAATGGGAAACTTTGGAGTACCTCAAGAACCGACATGGCTGATGTTGCCTTAGCCAAATCCTCCACAATATTGTAGTGTTGAGTGGCTCGGGCGTTGGGGTTATACGAGGATTTCCACAACACACCTCGAGAGGGTGGCCACGTAGCGAAATCATGGTTAGGCCATTCGATTTGTAGAGGGCTAGAACTCGGGGTAGAAGAAGAAAGCACAACTTATTTTTCTTTCCCAACTGCGAGAGTTGGAGTTTGATAATCTTTCGACCGGGTAGCCACATTAATGGGCGTGTTCATCATGAACACTTGAGATCTAGAGGAAGCAGATCGGGGTTGGTCTACCATTTGGGTCTGTTGAGACATAAATGGCTCTTTAAGGACAACAGGGGTCCCCTTGAGTAGCTGACTAACTTGTAGGTTTTAACCCCATACAGAAATTACCTACATACGAATTCTAAAACAAAGAAAATAAACAATGCGAGAGCATAACACATAAAACACATATACACAGAGATTTTCCCCTGGATCCCAAAACTAGGACTACCATCTTGATTTTTCATTATATTCATTTCAATGTTACAATACATATTTATACATGCCAAAGCATCCAATACCATGGACCGAAAACCATCGCGTCCAAAACCATGCACGAAAAACCATCGCGTCCAAAACCATGTGTGAAAAACATGCACAAAACCATAGTTAGGTCTGCCCAACCTAATATACGGTCCAAAACCAAAATTTTCTGGGGTGCTACCCCAAAACCCATAGAGTGGGGTTACCTGCACCCCTCAAAATCCCTGTGACTCCCCCCGCTACGCAATCGGCACAACAAAGGGGGGGCTCTGCCCCCCTTCTAACCCCCCGGTTAACTACGTGGGATAGTCATGGAAAGAATATAACACAACCCAACATAACTTCATATCGTTGAGGACAATCATTAGTGTAGTGATCCTCCTCACAAATAAGGCAGGGATACTTAGGTTTCTGTTGTGAAGATTCGCCAACAGATGATTTGGGAAGACCCTATTTCAGGGCATTGGATTTAGCTTTTCCTTTGCATTTATTTTTTCCTTTCGAGGATTTGTACATTGTGATAGACTGAACAGTGTGGACCTCTAAGGTTTTACCAGCGCCAGGCAGATTCTAAGATGAACTATTAGGAGCAGCATTCGAAACCGACTTCTGTTTGGAGGAAGTTTTAGCAGGGGTCTGGGATACTGAACCTATAACTCCATCAACGAGAGGAACAGCTGGTGACTTTGATGATGCGAGATCGGATGATGGCCACGGAGCATTGGGTAACAGCTCGTATAAAGTGCCAGACTCAGAGTAAACTAGATCCATGTACTGGGCACGAGTGATGACTTTCTCTTCAGTGATGCATCCACCCATAGCTATATCGCGAGCAATTGGGGCTACGAATGATTTGGTAAACCATTCAGTGAGCAACTGGTCAGCTATCTCGAATTTGATCAGGGGACGTCTATGTCTCCATTCATGGATGTGATCATAGACGTGTGTCACAGTGTCTTGCTTAAGCGATGTGAGAAAATCAGTGCCAACTTCCTAGCGAATCGGTAGCTGAAAATGCATGAGGAAAACCATGGCTAATGAATTGAAGTCATGGAAAGTACTTCAAGGTAGCTCAATGTACCATTTCACTGCAGCACCCATGAGGGTTCATTAGAAAAGACGAAGACGAATGGAATCGTCCATGTATGAGCTTGATGAGCACCAGAGGTGATATGTCATCACATGGGCCTGAGGATCTTCTTTAGCTTTTCCATCGAACTTTGGGAAATCACTTGGTATCTTGGACAACATCGGAGGCCAGTACGACGAATGAAGGATTGGATCATTCGTAAGGCGTGATACATCTGGTAACTCAAGTGTAGCCAAGAAAGGTAATTAAGTGTTAAAATGCATGGCAGGTCAATAAGTGGGCCCAAAGGGAGGAACCCATCCCTGCTGATAAGGATTTTGGCCCCGCGGTTGGGGATTTTGGCTATATGGCATCTAAGGTTGCCCCCATTGCAGATTACCTTGACCATAGGGAGGATTCTGACCTTGAATACCTTGGAACTATCCAGGCATAGGTTACTGATAGGCAACATATGGGTTAAAAGGCTACTAAGCCTGTTGACCTTGGACATATGGATATGGGACCTGTTGTCCTCAAACATAGAGCTGTTGAGCTTGTTGTCCTTGAACAAGAGGGTTCTGGACCTGTAGTCCTTGGGCATAAGGTTGATACACTTGTTGCCCTTGGACATAAGGGTTTTGTACCTGATGCCCTTAGCCGACAGGATTCTAGACCTATTGACCTAGGACAAGAGGATTCTGGGCCTGCTGCTGTAGTACTTGACCTTGAGCCTGCCCCTACAAGGGTTAACTTTGTTGATATGTATACAAGGGTTGCTGCTACCCTGGTTGGTTTTACTGTTGCAAGGGTTGACCTTACGGTTGCAAAATTTGTCCATGGGGTTGCAGAGGTTGGCCCGGTGAGGGTATGGGTTGAGAGGTATGCAGAGCATATTGCATCTACTGCTGCACGACCTACTACAACTGCTGTAAGGATTGACCTTGAAGTTGTTGCAGGAGACCTTGCTGTGGGATAATTTTCCCTTACTGTTGCTTGGAGAGCCCTTATTGCAACAAAGGTTTCCCTTGAGGTAACAAAGGCTACCCCAGTTTTTGTAAGGGTTGTCCTTGCTATTGCAAGGGTACTTGAACAATACCCAGGAAATTACCGAACTAAATCTGGCCATAGCCAGGCTGGATGTACTACCCATATTGGAGGGTGTAAGGTTGATTAACCAATCCTTGAGAACCATATGGAATGTAAGGATTTTGGTATTGGACCTGAGCCCCATAGGGCTATTGATACTCAACATTTCTCGATCCAGATGAACCAATGGGATTCTAAACCTATTGATACTGGACATTGCTTGATCAAGTAGGGTCAACAGGGTTATAAACAATACCAAAAAGGGGTTGGTTTATACCAAGCATGTGAGCTTGTGAGCCGCTCACATTAGTGGCACCTGACACCATAGAGACATTCAAGCTATGCCCCCCAGGCGGTGGCACAATCTGGCCACTGACTAATGGGACAGAAGAACTGATAGAGACACTCTTTGAAACTGTGAGTTATGATTGAATTATAACTGGGATCGATGATAAAAGAGTCTTCAAAATAGTGGGTTGCACTGGGACTAAAATAACAGCCCGTTGGGAAGTCGTTTTCATGACGAATGGACCTGACATAGGCCTGACACCTGACACCCATATAGGATTATGGTAGAGTGATGAGGCACTAGGTGTGCCTGAAACTAAGTGCCCCAAAGACAGATAGTTGGGTGGCAAGATAGCGGGAATACCTTCCAAATAAGGGAAACCCTCAGGAGGAAACTACAATCGAAATTCTTCCCCATCATCAGTGTGTGGAGTAGTAACTTCAAACTCATCTGAAGATGTGACTGGAGCATCACCTTCGGGTTTCATGTTTGAAAACAAATGATGACGAATGACCGAAAGTGTACTGGGGGCTAGTTCCAAAGGAACACCCGGTTGGTCGTACGAACTGTAAGGACACTATGGTGATATCTCAACAACATCAAATAGAGGGTTCAGAGGATAGATAACCAGTCCCATCTGACCATCAGTGGTCGGTGAGTTCTCTAGAGTTCGAACATGATTATCCGAAGATTATGGGTCAAGATCAGCAGATGAACCTGAATCGAAAGTAGGCAGAGGACGAGATGACAATGGTTGAACACTCAAAACAATTGCAAGTTCAACATTTTGGTCCTCAAGTGACTATGATAACTCAGGAAATGGCTCCTCAGACAATCTTTCAAACGAAGGAGAGGAAGAGGAATTGGGTGAACCAAATGGTTTAGCCACATTGACCTTATCTTAGTCGACAGAACAAATAACCTCAATGCTTTAAAATATCCTTTTTAAAGGAACTCACGATTTGGTCAAAATACTAGCGGGATGTTTTTGGATCATGGGAAATGAATTATTAAGACGTGTAAAAGATTGATGTTCTTTCATTTTTTAAGAGTCAAGAAAGAAACAAAGATGACTCTATCACTTTCGATTGGAAACGAGATCAAAAGGACAAGTGCTCGAATGATCTTTTAAGTTTAATGAGTCAAAAAGATAAAATGACTGCTCTAGATGATCTAGATAAATAGGATTACCAGGCAACCGTGAACTGCACAATACCTCTTAGCGAACCAAGAAGTACGACCAGGCAATCTCCCCGAATGTTGTGTTCGGTGTATCACGTTTGTAAGGTAGCCGACTCAGCTTCCTAAGGATAAAAGGATTGCAGCCTAGTGGGGACTCCTGTTATAAACTCGATGGTACGGGGAGCACAAATCCGTACTAGCACTGTCTAATGTTGAAGCTAATGACAACTACTAGGTTTAAAGACACCAGAACGCATCTATAGCCTAGACCTTCTAGATATGATCGTTAATGTCAAATGCGCCTTAGGTTAATTGAATTCATTTTAGAGTTGATCTTAAGTTAAGTTTCAGTTTTCAGGTCTTAGCGATGCTACTTGAAAAAACCTAAAATGCAACTAAATGGGACAAGACCCTTTCAATTCGATGAAATGCCTACACTAGAGAGGGTAGAAACTACTCAATCAAATGAAAACAATCAAGAAACTAAAAGTGAAATGGTCTTTCACTACTTCACTTTTTCAAAAAATAAACTAATGAAAAATGCATTCCAATTCCTGATTTCTTGACAAGAACTTATCTATTAGTCCTTCCAAAATGAAAAAATTATCTTCCTTTTTCAAATGTTGATGCAATTCTAGTCTTTAAAGAGATGCAAATTTTGTAACACAATGATTGAATAGGCTAGAATTTCATACTTTCTCATGAAACAACGAAACAAACTTCGCATACAAAATTTCAATGAAAAAGTTTTCAAAACAATGAGTTCTTCAAGTAGATAAAAACATGAAAAGAGAAGTTCATTCAGGTCAATGAAAAACTGACTTTACCAGACGCAAGGCTGACAATGTAATCTATGCCAGAAAGAGATGTTCAAGCTAGTAAATGAAACTTTTTCAAACTTGTGTAAAAAGAGGTCAAAGTTGTAAAAGGACCAAAAAGAAAATGCAAGGAGTAAACACACCTACAATTAAACTTAGTCCGCAAGCTATTGAATGGGCGACTAACTAGATGCCTTAGTGTCACTAGCCACTTAATGACTCAATCAATCAAATAGAGAGATGACAAGCCAACAAGCAAGCAAAACCAATACGAAAAGTAGCTTTCTAATAAGGTAGAAAACAATCAGAAAAGTTCACGGGGTCAAAAACACAAGAGTAGAACAAACTGGACAAGATTGGGGTCAAGCCCTAATCTTCACTTACATGCATTGACGTGACTACCTAACTGACAACAAGCACCAGGGGCTGGTCGGCGCTAGTGTTCCTCAGCAATTCACGCTGGTCGGTGCGACTGTTAGTAGATTAAACATGCCAGTCGAGGTAACTAAGGAAAAAAAAAAAAAAATCAAAATAGGGACAAGATTTGCTACCATGAATTTTAGACTTAGGCTAGTAACAGGAGAAAAGAAACAGAACCAAAGGGAAAATGTGATACTATAAAAGTTCTCACAAAATCATGAAATCCAAAACAAACAAAAGATGGGATCCCTAGTGGAGTCACCAATTTGTGGTGAAGTAAAATTATAAGTGCGGACACGAACAAATTACTCTAGCCCGATAATGGATCTAGCCACAACATATACATTCTATGGAAGGTTTCCTTAGGTTAGAATCAATCAAGAGGGCCTACCTCTTGGTTGCTTATCCTACTTGATGATGTCCTCACTTGCTCGCTCCAACAATCTCTCGCTTCCTTCTTCAAGCTCTTGTAACAAGTAAACAACAACAACACACAAACATAATAATAGACAAATTGCAATTCAACCTACTTAACGATTCAAGAAGCATTAAGACATGGATATGTCATATTACAAAACATGTAGGAAATCAATCTATAGTTGCATATATAAGTATCAACGAGAGATTACAACCATTCTTCCTAACATTGCAGTCTTCCTCTGGCAAGACCAGGTTCCCACACACTTTTGTTAGCATTCCATGATCGCTTCAAACAACAATAGTTTAAAGACTCTTCCCTTTAGGCTTCACTCCAAACAAAAACACACTTCTCCCTCACACAACTAGTAATAGCTTTCTTGTCTAATCCAAAATAGTATACTCACACTCAGCCAAAACTATAACTATGACTATAATGTTCACACACTAGTTTATGCTTGGGAAGAAGGGAGGTTTATATAGGAAACATGGAAGGGATATGGATCCTCTTCTCATGGGAGAAGGACTCATCCCTTGAGGTAGTTCCATCATTATAGGAGAAAGGAGCCCAAACTGTCATCCTCAACCCCATTCGGCCAAACCATTTACCAGACTTCCATTACGGAGCTTCTAGAGCTGGAAGCTTTGACTCTAATTTAAAAAAAAACTTTCGATAACAGGACTGACGTGATTGAAACACATCTCAGTTTCTCTGATCGGTGTGAGGAGTAGTGCTAATATCTGCACATTGGCATAGGGGAGATAAAGGCCATTAGCATCGGTCTTGTAAACTAGGCAAAACAGAAGTTTCAAGGGAAATTGTGCAAAAGGGAAATGATTTTCTCATGAGGAGGGACATAATGGGAGTTTCTTCGTGAAGGAAAAACATGTGGGGTTCATTGTAGAGGTCCTCTAGGATCAAGGAATGGGGAGTACAGGGACAGCGACAAAATGTTGTGTAACTGGTTCCCAAAGGCAAACCTCATGTTGGATGTTATCCTTTAAAGTATCTATGAAGACATCAATCATCTGCTCCTCTGGAATATCAGTTACCCTGATATTCACTATTTGGAAGTCCTATAGGTGCTCTGCCATTGAACCATTTTGTTTGAGATTTATAAATTGTCTAAAGAAGGTGTTTCTCTTTCTATCATCATAATGTGCTATCGTTTCCTTCGTAAAAATTGACCAAGTGACAAGTGGTTTACGAGAACAAATTCATTGATACTATACGAATTTATTAGGTTCTAAATATAAAGATGTAGTGTGTACCTTTTGTGTGTGTTGCACATCATCTAGATCAAAATATTTCTCCATCTGTAGTATCCATGTTACAGGATCCTTCCCATTAAACTTCCTCATGTTTATCTTTAGAATGTGGTGGTTATTAAACCCCACATTGGAGTCTCTAAAATCATAATTTATATTCCTCTTTTCCTCATCATGATTTTCATGGAGTACCTTGTCACCATTAGGAATCATTTCTTGTAACAACTTTGTCAAACCTTCCTTCAAACCTTCCATGTCTTCTTTTAAATCATTCTTCAAACCATCCATCCTAGCTTCCATGTATGCTTTTAAATCATCCTTCAAACCTTCCATGTTTCCTTTCATTTTTATCTCTAAACCATCCATCTTAGCTTCCAGTTCATTTTTGGTTACTCTTTGCAAGAGTAAAATTTGTTGCACTTGGTCTTGTAATTTTGATATATCATGTTGCAATTTTTCCTCTTCTTCATGTGTCATAGTAGATATTTATGGTTGCTTACTAGGTGTATCCATTTTCTTTCTTTCAAGGCATTTTGTAATCAAACAACGATATCTATGCTTCACTCTGCCCTTTGAATCACTTCAAACTGATTTCTTAAACAAAAGTTATGCAAATGTTTTTAAAAATACACACTTTTTTCCTTGTTTTTTGGAGATATTTATTGAAACTCTTTTATCTTTGTAATTTTGGCTTTCCAGATCTAAAATTTTGTCTTGTTGTATCCCTATGAATCTTCTTTCCAATGCCACATGTCATATCAACACTGGATTACTCAAGATAAAGTTATTCCCAATCACCCACGATGACTTAATTATGGATTGGTTCATCAGAGAAAACTTGTATGAATTTCCATGTGTCACTGTTTCAACCTTCACCCCTAAAAACGATACAAAAAAACTATAGTCCCTTCACTTTTGGTCAAATTTTACAAAATACAAATCTGAGTCTCAGAGAGAAAGTTATGATGATTTTCCCTAGGTCACCTCTTTAATATTGAATTCTGGAGCCTTCAAAAACCATAACTTCGTTGAACCATATATTTGAAAATATAGTGAACCAAGATCTAAAATTCCTACAATAAGCTTACCAAGATTTCATCTCCACGTGGTTGCAATTTCATCTTCTAAAACTTCATAGAAAAAAAATATAGCTAAAATTATAGCATCGAAACCCTAGAATCCAAAGCTCCAATACCAAATGTTATGCAACCAGCTCAGAAAAAAGAAGAAAAGATAGACCAACGAATTAAAAATTATCCTCCTCGAGGGGGAAACCTCCTTTACATTACATAAATCAACAATTATTGGATGATACGAATTACAAGGCCTCCTTTCTATATATAGGATTCTAAGGGATCACAATATAATCAAAGCCTACATAATAATAATAATGTAAGGGCACAACAATAACAATAGTGGGCTTCTATGGGGCACAACAATAAAAATATGTGGGCTACATTAACAATAAAAATAAGGGGACTTACATTATTATTATAGGGACCTAACATATGTACTGACATCTAGAACCATGCACAATGATAAAAAAAGATCCTATTAGAGGAATCAGGTAAGCCAACAAGTTAGAAGGATTCCATGATGGAGAAAATCATGTCAAAGAGAAGTTAATGGTGACTTCCAAGTGGATCTACAAGATGGATTATGTGGAGGATGGCATCATAAAGAAGTATAAAGAAAGGATTCTCCCGGGAAGAGGGAGAGGACTATGTGGAGACATTTGCTCCAATTGTTAGGTACACTTTTGTTAGAACTAATAGTTTTTCTTCTTCTATTATGTGTTGGAACTTACATCAGGTGGATATGGAGATTGATTTCCTAATTGGAGAATTGAGGAAGAAGAATTGTACATAAAGCTACCTTAGGTAGATGAGATGGAATCTCATGTTTGCAGACTAAAGAAGGCATTATACAAACTTCGAGCATGGTATTCTCAGGTTGATGGATATTTGATAATTCTTGGTTGATCTTGTTATCATATGAATTTTAACTAATGGGGGGAGAATTACTCACGTGATAGAGGTATCAACAATGGAAAGAGGATTTTCCTCCATGATAGAGGGATAAATCAAGCCATTCTTCAATTTTGAAGAGAGTTGACCTCTGGGTTTGAGATGAAGGATCTTGGTTGGATACATTACTTCTTGGAACTAGAAGTTTGGTAGAAACTAGGTGAGATCTTACATGGTCAAAGGAAGTATATTATTATGATTTTTTAAATATTTTCAATGATGGGTAGCAGGTCCATGCCCATTCCCAAAATTAATCTAAAGAAGTTGAGTGGCAGAGAGAGAAACGATATTTACAGGGTGACCAAAAAGCAATTTTGGTAAATTGTATGTTGATGTACCAACATGGTACAATTGTTTGAGATATGTTTCATATGATAAAGTAAAATTATTGGGATATATATATTCAGATTGGGAAGAGAGCATTGAAGACAGGAAGAGAACATCTAGATGATGATTTAGTTTGGATTTTTCTTGGCAAGAAGGAGACATTCGTTGCACTCATGACTGTAAAGGCTAAGTATATTGGCTAGTTTGGGGAGTTATGAAGCATTGTGGCTTTAGAATCTATTCGCGTGATTGTTTGATAAGATTTTACAGATGACCATGATCACAGGTCGAAGCACATTGAGATCAAGTACAAAGATATGGTACATATAGGAGCAATGAGGCTCTAATGCATTTCTACAAACGAGTAGGATTACACACATTCTCACAAAGCCTCTATCCCATAATGAATTTTGTATACTTCAAGGACAAAATTGGAGTGATTAGAATACTTCCCTTGGTTAAAGGGAGCGTTGATGTTGTAGCATCAAGGGGCAGAGATTCTCCCTAGTTAGGATATTGATAGGTCATGGATATTAACCAAGGGACATGTAATATGGCTAGCGAGATTGGCCTAATTAGTATTAAGTACTAGAGTGCTCCCCTAGTCACGGGTTGCATGACCAACTTTCCAATGGTTATTTAGCTAGTTGGTTATGTGAGTACCTATAACATTGGGCAAGTGGTTTTCCATTCTATAGCATTTGATGACATGTGGGAATGGTAAATGGGCTTAGGGTTACACCATGTGTCAAGGGCTGCCTGATTCTAAGTGATGACATGGTGGATTGGCCAAACAAGGACTAGTATTGACAATGGAAGGCAAAAATGTATCTGCCCATTGGGACCTCAAAAGACTTTCTCCAGTGGGTAACTAGATCCATTTACAAAGGGGACGTGTCTAGGGGGTGATTCATTTTCATGATGCTGATGAGGATGCTTTCCACGTGGTTCTAGTACAAAACATGAGGTGGATGGATTCATGAACATAGCTAGCTCATTCAACCTTTTATTGGGAGAAATAAATTTTTCAACGAGAGATCATTTTAAGAATTCAAAGTGAATGCCTCCCTAGATAAAAGGGAGTGTTGATTTTACTATAGCTTCTATTGATATACAAGTTGGCCCTAAAAAGGAAAAATAAGAAAGGAAGAATTTGACATTTAAAGTTTAAATTATTTTGGCTCCAAAGTACAAGTTGGCTAAGATTTTATTAACTCAACCTAGAACTTGAGACGTGTTCCATGGAGAAACTTAGATCATTATATAAGGATAACTCGAACTCCTCTCTTAGTACCACCAATTCAGATCATCTTATTCTATAGCTTGTGTTCACACATAGGAATAATGAATGACAAGTTTACTTTTGAGGCAGAAAGAAGGATGAGTTCATGTTTGAGGAAGAATGAAGGACAATCTTATTTTCGAGGCAAATTGAAGGACAAGTTTATGTCCGTTCAATGGTATAATTTGAAGGTAAAAATACTATTTTTACATGGAAGGGCCGAAGCCCTAGAAAGAAAACTTATATCTTTGGATTGATGTAAAGTTTGGACCTAAACCTTGAGGTTTTGTTGTTTATGGAAGAAGGGTTGGTTAAGCCCTAGGAACTTCCAAGTTGTTCTTAGATTGTACTTTTGAGTTGAAAAAATTTCTCCTAAGAAAAGATTGTTTGGTTTTTCCCTAATTAGGGTTTTCTAAGGGTAAATTTTTTGTTTCTTGTCTTTGGTTGTCTCTTCATGATCCTACTGTCATTTTTGTTTTTCTTTTGAGATTTCCTCTTTATAATTAATTACTGGTGTATGTGACACAAGATGAATTAGTTAAGAAACCATGGAAAGTAATTATCAGATTAGGAAATTAGGAAAAATCAACACCTGGATTACTCACTTGAGAGGAAGGTGAAAAGCATAAAGTGAACACCAATATTCATGACAAGTCCAAGAGACCTATTGGAATATGAAACCAATGGTTAATAAATTATGTTAATATGTACATCTTGTGCGTAATATTTAATTCCCGTTTACCTAATTCTGATCTATTTTATGTGAGTTCAACAAAACAAAATATTCTCTTCTTTTTTTTACAATATATTTTGGAAATGATTTTAATATGTGAATGAAAGAAAATAATATTTTTTAAATTAATTTCATATTTATAAGTTTTTAATTATAAAAAATACATGGACAGAAAATGTTTTTATGCAAAATTTTAAGGTTAAGATATTAATTTTTTTTAATTTTAAAATATATTTTTTTTTTCCGAAGAAAATTTGTAATTTTATTCAACTTGTAAACAACAAACAAAATTACATGTTGTAGATGTTGTTAGGCATCTGAGCATTCAAGCATTTGAGCCATGTGTGAGCATTAATCTTAATCAACCTATTTGATCCTCCTAGCTTCTGCTAAATATGTTCCACTTATTGAATCTTTACATCATAACCACAAAGTATGCCACAAGAACCTAAAATATCTTACTTCTATTACAAAAATCACATATAAGGGCATGATTACTAATATACATGTAATAAGGTAATTGAAGAAGGAATATATCCCTCTTCATAAAAAAATCTAATGGTATGTTTATGAAATGGAAAATGGAATCAAAAAATATATTGACTCGACAATGTTTCGAATTCATCATCATAAAATCTTCATTCCCAAGTATTAAGGAAAAACAATTATTTTCAGAATGACAATGTTTCAAGCATTAGACTTGTATAATGAATGTTACAGCAAGAGTAGTTACTGTTACAAATTTAGAAGCATATTATTCTTCAAAAAGTTCCAAGTAGAACAATGGACTTGCCAAAATTAGGCACAATTAGTTGCTTGCTACAACTACTCAAGTATAAGACTACACTCATGAATACATGCAACTTGGACAACTTATTATGCTCACTTGCATAAGTAATTAAATCCTACAGAATTTTTCATTGTAAAATTGTTTCCAACAACACCCTTTTTTTATGATAGCTTTATATGATAAAAGTGACATTGTCTTGTTGATCTATTCACACTTCAACAACTTTACTAAAATTCATTTTCACATTTATACAAAAAAAACTTGTAGACATAGGAAGCTACATCTATTGAATAATCTATTCATAAGTTTCTGATACATAAAAGCTATAGTGAATGAGGCATTTACCCTAATAATTTATGTGCGTAAAAGATATAGCCATTGACGCATTTTGACAAATAGATTGCAAGAATACAATATACAATCATTGAGGCATTTTGTCAAACACTTGGTGACCATCCTCTCTTAAGAAAATTTTGACAACCATTAGCAACATGAATATAATATTTTTACTAAACATATTTAACTCAAAAAATCCATAAATTAAAACTTCAAATATTGGCATATTGACACAGAAACTAAATCATCTTAATCCTTCACCAAAAAAATCGACAACACGCACATAAATTTGGTAGCAGTGATCTGTAAAATCGCCCAGATTTACGAACTAGGTTCGGAAAAGTATTTTTTGGAATCAAATGGGGAGTTACATGCCCCAAGGGAATGTATACCCCCTGATCTTGGGTTGAATTGCATCCAAAACTCCCAGGGATGTGATTCTTTAAAACAACAAAAAAACAAATTCCTACTATCTCATTTAAAACTTTTGTTAAACACTAAGATGGAAACTTCATCTATAGTTGTACATGGATAAATAAAACTCAAATTTATGCTAATATTATGTTTTCATCAAACTAATGGCATCCTGAATGCTTCAGCATGTAAGAGTTTCTATCAATTAGTTTGCAACAACAGTGTACAAATTTTTTTTATATAAAATGAACTACAATTATTGTAAAATTTATTCAAACATTTTGTGTGAAAAATTTTAAATACATCTAAGTTTCAGCTAACAACCCAATTCATAGTAAGCAAAAACCATGCTATCAAACATATAATATTGAATTTGGATAATAGATATGACCTACTATGGACAAAGATTCATTATAAACTGAACTTGAAAACTTTGGCAACACATTCTTGTTTTAATCCCCCTGCATGCACATTCTGAGCTATAACTGCCATTCATTATTGGTTAGCTCATAACATAAACATTCACAAGTAGAAATTTCTCATAAATTGAAATTTCTACAACACTTTAAACTAATAATGAACTAAAATTTCAAGAGTGTTTATGAATATACCTGACAATGTATATATACAACTCCAAATATGAGAGTATGCTTCAGCTCCAATATCCTTACCAACTTATTGTGAACCATATAGTTTTCCACCCAACCATATCTATGGAGAACTTCTACCCTTGGAACCCCCGAGATGTAAGAGCTCACAAAAAATACCAAAATATAGCAGTAGAGAGATATCCAAGGCAAGCTGAGGAAGATAAGTTTCACTTCCTCCCAATACCACTCATGGTTAGCTCCACCAGGTAGAGCTACTTAGTAATTTAGTTTAGGAATTTCAAATTCATTTTGAAAGCAATTGGCTACTCTCTAAGTCTCTCCCTCTCACAATTTTTTTAAAATAAATCTCTCCAAATCTTGGTATTGCAATGCACCTCCCTCTCCCCCTAAGTGAGAATACATGAGGAACATATATAGGAGGAGCAATAAATTCTTGTCATAAAGGAGGATTAATATGCATGCTTTGTATTCCATTTAGAGGAGTGTAACTCATGCCATTAAGGAGAGGTATGCATGCCTTAGTTAAGGAGAGTGAAACTTATGCATTAAAGAGAGCATGAGAGGAATATGCCATTCTTTGATGAGTGCATAAAATAGAGTGTAATGCATTATTAAAAGAGGCAGAGATTTACATAGATCCATGAGAGTCGTAAAGGAGAGAGGTGTGAAGTGATTGAGGAGATGAAGATGACTTGTAATTCTCTTTTAATAATAATATCATAGTCTCATAAAAGATAATAATAATATTAATAATATTGCGGATTAAGTTGAGATTGACCTATTAGGATTGATTAATGATAAGTTAAGTTATCTTCCTTCAACTATACTTGATTACCAATTGATGCAAGGTGATTTACTATTTTTGGAAAGTCATGCTTGAGATGCTAGATGACTTTGTGTTTTTAGAAAGTCACTCTAGGATCGTTAGAAAAGAGGTTTATTAAGGAAATTCATCCTTGAGATCCCCATGAGTAGTATTTTTCGTTCGTAGAATAGGGATTCTGCACCCCTATTTCATGCATATTCGTGCCTTAGTATATTGAGGACTTCACACCGTCTACTCTAAAGATCCAACATTCCACACCTTGATATTTTTAAATATTTAGGACTTCACATCGTAAACATTTTATTATAAATACAAGACTCCACATATTTATCTTTCATGGATTTACGACTCTGCACCCTAATTCTTTTATTATAGATTCAAGACTCCACATCTTTATCTTTCATGGATTTAGGACTCTGCACCCTAATTTCCATGGCTTCTTATCTACTCTTCTTTGGAAATCCATGCTTCACCTTAAGTTATTGATTGTGAGCTCATAACCATCTGATGGTTTGTTAGTAAGGCCTTATTCCAAGACCTGCCCACATCACAATCTCATAGATCAAAGGAATCAATGAATTTTATAATTAACTTATTCAGATGTTACCAAATATTGTGCATGACTTCCACAACTATTTTTGTTCTAGAGAAACGACTTCCGCAACCATTTATAATTTGAACATCCTTGTTTGCAAATAACCACGTCCCCTGCCACATCCTGCTCAATACAATATTAAGCATATATAATCATAAAAATCATGTATCATGACTTCCACAGTCATTTATAATTTGAACATCCTTGTTTGCAAATAACTAGGTCCCATGTCACATCCTGCTCAATACAATATTAAGCATACATAATCATAATAATCATGTGTCATTACTTCCACAGTCATTTATAATATGAGCATCATTTTTTGCAAATAACCATGTCCCCTGCCACATCTTGCTCATTACAAGATTAAACATATATAATCATATAAATCATGTATCATCCATAAATCATAATTAACCATATGTTCCACATAACCATGATCATATATGGATCTATGTGTCTCAATCCTGAATCACCATCCATGTCATACACCTATGTCCAAACTAGGATACCAAAAGAGAAAACATCAATAATATGCACTTAACCAAAATCAGTTCTTATACACACAGCCATAGATATTATCATAAGCACATATCAACTAGGTGACCCAAACTAGGTCTATAGCATATAAGCATGTACATAATTCTATCTTGCATAATATTATATCATTACATCAAATTCACCCTCTCTAAGTGTAACAAAGATATCCTTTCCATGGTGGGACACTACATACTCCCCCTTTTGGATTAAACTTGGCCCAAAGTTTTATTATAGTCATTGGATATCTATATATCTATATATATATATATATATATATATATATATATATATATATATATATATATATATTTCTAAAATCGAATCGGGTTGTCCATGAAGACCAAAAATACCATTATTAATCAAGTACCATGTATAGTTATGCCATACTAAATAGATTTTAACATACACTACAATACATATTATATCAAAGAAATCATCTAATCAAACATATTATATCTAGATACTATTATTTTACAATGATCTCACATTACAAATTATTATCTTTTCCTTATCTAATGCATTAAGAATTCAATAATATTACCTATGTCATTCTCTTATGTTTCTATAGAAGCTTTCCAACTCACAAACAACTCCCAAATTAGTTGTATAAACAACAATGATGGTCCATCACATCTCACAATAAAATTTGCATACAAGAAGAACCAAACCATCCACATACAATATCCATTGAAACTATGCAACAAAACATGTCATATAATAACCTAGTCTTACATCCCATTTAATTTATGTATTCTCAATCCAAGTTTTCCCTTTTTCATTCTATAATGCACCCTTGCAATCAAAATCTTTCATGTCTCCCTACAATTTTTTTACTAAATGTTTACTCTTTAGGAAAAAGCACAATTTGAGGTTCAAGAAATATATATATATATATATATATATATATATATATATATATATATATATAAGGTTCCATACAGTCCTTATTGACCCACTTTTATATTATAGACCATTCCTTGAATTCCCATAATCTTCATTATTATTCACTTCTCTTACTTGAGAATCAATTATGAATGACTTGGTTAGAAGATATTCATTCCAAAAACAATTAAATATATATTTTCGAAAGTGGCTTGTAATCAAGAACAACTTTCGTAATTATACAAATACAATATCTATATTATTGAATCTATCTTGATAATTGTAAGTCAACTTGTTTTCCCACTATAAAATCACTCATGATTTCTATTCAATAATTAATTAATTCATTTGGTTTCATGTCTTACTCCTTACTATTAATACATACACACAAAAATAACATGCTATGAAAATCATAAATTTCTCAAACTATGAAGAATAATTGTTGATTTTAAATAATATTTAGACTATCTGTTGTGCTATTCAACAACCCCCCATTTATTGATATTGATAGTTAATATTATATTAATAAATGGGGACCCTTTAAAATATCCTTCCAAAAATAAGTTTAGAATTTAGGCATTTTTCTTGTTAATTTTTGGAATAAAGAAAGATATCAAGATAAAAACTTTTGAAAAAGGTAGAAAATCTTCACCTTTTTACATATCACATGATAAAGCATGTCAAAAGCCTTGCTATCCACCCAAACTAGTGAAAATAAATCAAAACAGAACACCGCACTAAAACCTCAAAACTATCAGGTTTCCCATGTGAACTAAGTTCTAAAGCATTTCTTAATAAAATAAGGCCCTCATCGCAAATCACTACTTACAAAGGGCGCGCCTTAACAAATTATCTTAAACCATGTGATATGTGAGATTGTGATGATGCAATCTCCCTTATCACATCACATGAAGAGCACTTAAGAGGAGCCCGAAGCCTTATCATCATGCAAGATTGTGAAATGCGATTGAAGATCCAGACCCAATTCCGAAATATGTTATAAACAAGCACTCAAGTTTACTACTTAAGGAAAAAGGGATTTACATAGAAAATTTGAACAAATAAGCTATTCTTTGAAACTGATAATGAGCAACCCGCATTTCGCATCTCGCAGAAACTAAAGGAACGTTAAAGAAAATGCAATAATCACAATGCGATAATGCAATTTGCGATATTGCATCGCAATCGCAAAATTGGCATTTTCACAATTTAAAAGCACGCCACCCTAAAAAGTTCTTCCCAGTCTTACGATGCAGAGCATTAATGAGCAATAAAGCTGTGGTTAAGGAACCATTGATGGGGATTTAGAAAGGGTTAATATAATTTATGTTTGAAAGATAATTCAACGTGATACGATATCTTCTCACGTGCGTTCAAATAAAAAATCCTTTCTTGTCACCTTTTCAAAGTTATCTGCATTATTCATTCTTAGGATCATTCTTATTTGTATATATCCGATAACTTCTGTTTTTCTTCATTTTCAAGAAAAATCCACAGAAAGAGTCAGTGGGAGCAATGGAAAAGAGGGGCAAGGTAGCCACGTCTAAGAAATCATAAATGACTCCCTTATTCTCTGATACTACATGCAACAGAGACAGAGGAACCTCTACGTGGGAAACCATGTATGATTTCTTTGAACAAAAGAAACCAAGACCTCTGGTAATAAAGGCCACAGCCAATGGTCATGCTTCCTCATATGCCTACATCTTCAAGACAACGTGCTCATTTCTGCACTGCGTAACTATGAGACCAAAGATAATTCCGTATACAAATATGGTCAAGCAGATAATTGATCATATGGATGTCTCAGACATAGAATTTAAGAATATCAGGTGGGAGGTTATGGGATCTTTTTCACCAGACAACCTGCAACTTATGTACAATCTTCCAAAGCCATAGACATTCTACAACAAATAGTTCCTCTAGAAATTTCCTAAGGAGAATGAAGACCCATCAGACGTTACGGGAACCTGGACGCAAAATGAAGGCAAGATCAAAAAGGATAAATCGGGTATGTATTCTATAACATCTATATCTCCCCCTCATAGTTTTGCAGCATCCATGCTATGTAGAATGTTCAACAAGCTCGATAGTACCATATTTTCCCTAGAATGGTGCCATTAATAGATGCAACCGTAAATGCAAAAATAATGAATTGGGCCCAATTTTTTCTAATAATTTGGGGAAAGCCATAATAGATATAGGAGAAAGAGGAGTATCTCTTCTAGGGTTTACCCTCCATTTTTCATGAGTGACTATATAATGGACGCTATCTGTTTTGGTTCCAAATTTCCTATCATGGGATGGAAGTGGACTGTGAAAGACCCACTTCCGTATATATCATAATAATATGTGGGAGTCTTAGTTTCACCCCCATTTTTATAGAAATTGTCAAGGAGTTATGCTGCCTATTCATAAACAGTTCTACAATAGGAATGGCCCTAGATTTTCTAGAGAAGCTAAAGTAGATATCCTACATGTAGCCAATTGGTTTGGGGAGGAGACATTTACATATATTAGAGTATTTGAGAGCATTTATTCACCACATGTCCTCCCATACTATGTCCCTGATAAGTTAATGGTTGGGGAGATAGCCTACCAAACAACCGGAGAAGGTGGGATGAGCAAAGGGTTGAAGGAACAAAAAAATGCCATTTGGCCTACATTTCCATTGCAATGTGGTGCATTTTCACTACAAGATTTGGACATGCATGGCAAGGAAGCAGAGATTATGAAATCTTTGAAATTGGATACATTTCTAGGAAGATAGTATGACCCAAATGACACCGCCAAAGACTTCACTACTATGGTGAAAGTTAAAATATTCACCCATGAGGAAGATGCATTCGATGACCTCTTCCTACAAAAAGAGACATTTTCGGAAGTAAAGCATATGGCTTCACTACTTTTTGCCCTGGATGATATTAAGGCCTTCCACTAATAAAGAGAGAGGAGATTATTATAGGTCCCGTTGGACCTGCTACAAATTGAACCAATAAGGGAGCCAACTCCCAATGTAATCCTCAAGGAAAGCTCCAGAGAAAATTCTAAAGATAATCTCGGAGAAAAGTTCCAAGAGAATTCTACCCATGAGTCACATCACTCAGAGCAATAGTTCCAGAATGGGGGTAGTAAAAACAAAGAGTCTGAGAGAGACACATCCAAAACTACAGAAAAAGTAGTCGAGCAAACGTCGACGAAGAAACAGGCTGAAATTGACTCTACCTCCACCTAGTCGGCTAAACCTCCAGTTGTTGATTTGGAAAAAGAATGAGAGAATTTTAATAAAAATCTCCATACAAAAGAACAAACATCTGAAGTACAGACTCCACAACACATATCAACTCAAGAGGTTACAGTGGAGAAATTTGTAAGTACTCAAGGTATAGAGCTCATTCTTGCCACCCCTACTTCTGAAATTATTTTAAGAGTTGAGGAAATTCCTCCCTTAGATGTGTTTTACAACCCTACCCATAAATTTGTCATCAAAAGGAAGAGGAAGAAAAAAAAGTTGGATGTTGCAGCTGTTACTACTCTTGACAATGAGCCAATGGATATTTTCTGGAGAGATTCACCCACGGACCCATCTGAGAACCTTAGGAGACTGTCGCAATTTGCAGGAGCCTATGCTATGTCAACTATTGATAAAGAAACATAGGTTCAAATGCCACTAAGAGAAAAAGAAAAAAAGATCGTGTTGCTGGAACATATATTAGAGCAAGAAAAATCTAACCAATAAGCAGAGTTACAAATTGCCAAACTACAACAGGAGTTTCAACAGATGCAAATACAACATCAAGCCAGAATAGCAGAAAAGGATGTGTGGATTCAAGCTATGTGTTTGGTCAATTTAGTGATGTCTAAATTGCAACTTTTAAATGTCAACCCGGGGCTCGTAAGCTGATGAAGTGATTTGTACTGTATGTACTTAGGCAACTATTTCTTAAGTTTTTGTCGTTTTTAACTTTTTTAAGTTTGTTTTCAATTGTATTTTCCTAATGAAATGTGATGGAGATGTAATGAGGTGAGTGAATGTGTGTGTGTGTGTGTGGCAACTTCTAAATGATTTCTTGAAACTTAAAGAGTATTCTAAAGAAAACTTTGTACAACAACTGAAATGAAATCAACTCTTAAAGAAAAATGAAAGCATTAAATAAAAGACTAATGAACTTGGCCCAGTATCTATGCTATTGCAAGAAAATGAATATGAAATCTATGTCAAGTCTAACTGAAACTAAGTAATATGAAACTGAAGTAAATCTACATAAAAGAAAGACTAATCACAAATAATTTAACTTCTTCTTAACTTCTTCTCTTTTAACTGAATATATCATGTGAGGAACAGTCAAAAATAAGCCAAGCAATTGTGAGTTCTTGAGCAACTAAACCAAGTTGTGTTAGTGATATTTTGGTCCTCAATAAAGATATTGGATTATAGAGAAGAAACCATCAATAAGTAAACAACTTGATGCCTAAAGGAATAAACAACTATGCAACTTAAAGAAATGATAACAAAGAAATAAAGACTGCAAAACAAACAAGGTCAGCAACATAAACAAGATGATCACAAGTGTCACTAGCTGTGAAAAAGAAAGAAAAGAAACTATCCTGGGCACGCCTAAGCAATCTGCAAAACACACTGATCAGTCATGGAAAAGTGCAGAAATATAAATGAGCAGAATTCAAAGTTATATACAGCTATTGTACATGATCAAAACATAGCAATCAAAAACATTCTGTACAACTATTATACATAAACTAATAAGAAGAAATGCTAGAAATGAAAAGCACTGTACAGGCCTTAGTAAACAGGGGCCCTCTGTCTACTCCAGCCAGCTTAAAGATCAATTACACGCTCAAATGGAGAACAGTCTTCTCATATATTACGTAGAAAAATAGAAAGTACAGTGGGGTTCAAAATTACATATCAGCAGCTAACTAATCAGTGTTCAGATATGCTTTATTTATAGCAGAAAAACAAAACTAACTTAATCACAAACTACGCTATTCTAACAGCTGTGTGAAAAACACGTAATCTAGCACAGTCCACGGATTTAGGCAATGGTCAAGGTGGGCATTAAATCTCCTGTTGGATTCGTGTTCCCCATCATCTGCGTGGCTGAGGAAGAGGTCATTTGTGCTTCACGTGCTCTAAAACCGAACACACAGAGCCGTGCCACCGCCAATGACCTTTGTTGACCGAAGTTGCCCCCTCGTTGACCATGGGTGTTTATGACTGTTATGGCTGAGCTGGAAGGACACACACCATGTCCTTGGTTCCACGCACTTGCCCATGTGGCTCTTCTGACCGGAGGACACCTGGATCATGCCGTTTAAGAAAACAGCTGCGGAAACTGGGATCAGCTGCAGAAACCCTGTGAGAGCTGTGGAAAGTGCAGGTTTTGAACCAAAATTCTAATCCAACAACACAGTCATTAGCATAATTAATAAACCATGTAAAAGTCCTAAAATACAATGATTTAACCAATTTGATGGAGGAAATGAGTGACAAATGAGGGAAATGAATGAAAAAGGAGGCTGAGAGGATGTGAAAAGAAGTGCAGGTCTGAGGCTCAACATACCCCCACTGTGAGGATGTTGCATGTCCTCATGCAACCAAAACTTTGTCAGTATTTTTTTCAGTCTATGTGCTCAGATGCTTCTGCCAAAACATCCATCCTTCTTCTCTTTCTCCTTGTTGCCAAAATTGTCCTTGGTTTTCTGACTAAACACTTGAATTTGAAATTGATCAAGGCCCTGCTCAGTTTCTTGCATTTTCTCTTCAATTTTCTGTTCTTCTTCTGCCAGAGTCCTAGGTGAAGCATGGTGTTGTCATGGACAATCTTGTCCACCTTGCCTTGTTCTTTCAATGCTTCGTTTTCCTGTGTAATATGTCGGTTCAGGACTTCTAGCTCAAACACCTCTTGTTTTAGAGATTGGACTTGTTCCTCAAGAGGCAATATAGTGCTTGGACCTGCAACTGATTGCTCCAAGGTCTCCAAATAATTGTATGCCTCCTGCTGGTCCGGGTCAATGTCAGGTGTTTGTCTCGGCCTAAACTCGAATTCTTGAGGACTGTTTTCTTTTTCTTGGAAGGGACTTTCCTCTTGTGGAGGACTTGGCTCAATATCTAGCTGAATTGGAGTCTTTTCAGGTGTGCCCAAATCAATGAAATGTGACTGTTTTTCTTTAGTCGCACTCTTCTTTTCTATAAGTCTATTGCTTCTTCTCACTTGTACACTAGTACTCTTTTGCTGACTGCTTTGTTTTTATTTTTGTTTCTTCTTTGAGAGGGCAGTAGCTTGGAGTTGTACTAGTCTATCAGCCAAGGTTTGATAGTCCTCTTCTATTGAAGGTTCAAGGGATGAATATGATTCTTGGACAACTGTTTTCCCTTTATCCTTTTTCTGTTTCTTGGTTTTATCTCTCTCCACTTCTTCTTCTTGAGTAGTCTCCTGAGTTTCTAAAATGGGAGGATCTTGGGCTGCAACATCCTTTTTCATTCTCCTACTTCTTTTTGGGACTCTAGGAGAGCTGCTAGCGGAAGCTTCAGTTACCTCTTGAAAATGATTCCTGACTAAAAACTTTTCCCATGTATCATTGTTGTTTTTCAATTGGTCCTCTATAAGAATTTTAATGAACCCATGATGATACAAGTGAGGTTCAATATTGCCTATATTCTTTTGGACAGTAGAACTCATTTTTGTTAGGCTTCTTAACAAAAAATAGGGTAAATTGATGGCATGGCCCTCCATGAAGTTCATCATAATTCTAGCATGGTACATATACATAGTGCCAAAACGACCTTCACATGTGATAAACTTTTGAACTAATAACAACAATGCAGTCCATTCTTCTTTAATAACATGCACAAGAATCCCTTTGGTGAATATTGAAGTGTCCATACCTAGATTCTTAAGCATATTTTTCCATTCCTGATCTTCTACCCCTCTGTTCTTGAACCATCGGTCTCCCACCATAGGTAGATTAGTTGTTGTTGCTATGGAGTTCTCTGTGACTGTGAATTTCAGATCTCCTACTTCCACAGTATGTCCATTGAATGAACGAGCAAACATTTTCGTTACCTCCTTATCATATCCTTTGAATTTTTGAATGAACTTCAACCATTTTGCCTTATTTAACGCTTCCTTTGTCTGTGGGTATCCTTCTAGATACTTTGAACCTTCAGGCTCAGCTCTAAGCAGTTTCCCCATCTCAACTTCGGCTGAAGCTTTGACTGTGTTTGGATACTCAAGGAGGATGCTCACGGGAAAGACAGATAGACTACGGCTGTAAGTGGAATAGCCGCAATGTAATGCGAGGCAATACGAGTCTGAAACGGAACTGTGGAGTTTGAAACAGAGCTGCGGGGTTTGAAACAGAGCCGTGGAGTTTACAACGAGAACAAGAGTGGAATGGTGTGAGTGTGAAGGAGTGGAAGACAAGCACGGGAATGAGTTCAAATGCGTGCGAAAATGGAGTGATAAGGGAATGAAATAACGGCCAAATCCCTTGGAGTCGGACGGCTTTCATACATGTTTCGGTTTTGGCTGCGGAGATCGTGGTGGAGAAGAGACGTAGTACGATAGGTCTCTTCTTCCTCGTACGGCTAATTAATGAAAGCGCAGTCTCGATTTGATTTTAAACTAAGAGTGATTATGAGACCGTTATGTGGGTATGAGGTGGATGAAGGATTATCATGGCGGAGAAATGGGATGATCTTTGCTTAATCATTGCATTTAGTGGCTCTGTCCACGATTAATAATTATGCACAAAATGACGTTTAAATGGTTGTTTGGAAAAAAAATTTGATCATACCTTTATGGGTTTACCATCTGTTGATTAAGGTTGTTGATCCATGATTGCCTTTTGATCCTGCAGGTGCCTCCCATCCTTGTTGCCCTCTAACTGTGATTTTTGAAAACAGAGTACTGCTACTGTAGAGACAGAGTGTGCTGGCTGCGGAATCTGGTGCGAGCTGCGGAAACTAGTGCGAGCTGCGGAAACAGTTCTCAGCTGCAGAAACTGAAACAACACCCTTCTGTCTATACAAAAAGTAGTTAGAGAAGACTTAACTAAATGAAATAGTCCTGAGAGGGACTTTTATTGATGAAATGGAGTGAGATGAATGAAATGAAATGAAAATGAAGTGGAATGAAAATGAAATGGAATGGAGATGAAGTGGAATGAAATGGCGAATGAGATGGAAAGAGAGAGAGATTTTTTTATTTGGAAAATATAAAGTGTCAGGTGCCCCTGATTTTCACCTTATATTTTCTGCATAAGACCACCAATCCAAGATTGGTTTTCAGGCTTATACAAGAGACCTTTTTTTTTTTTTTTAACTGAAAGAAACAAAGACTAGGCTGATGGAGGAGAAGAATTCTTCTCCACCAGCCTCATTGCAGAATCTTCTTGGAACAATTTAACAAATTCCTCCTTTGAGAGTGGCTTGTTGTAGACTTTCAATCGGTGGCCATTCACAATGAGAGGAGTCTGAAACTCATCAATGGTCTTTACTCAAACTGCTCCATTGTTAAAGACTTCATCAATCTCATATGGCCCAAGCCAATGAGTTTGAAATTTTCCTTTGAAGTCCTTGAACTTGGAATCAAACAGTAGCGCCCAATCTCCTTTTTGGAACTTCTTCTCTTTGATATATCGGTCATGCCACTTAGTTCTTTGGTGCTGAACTAGATCGGTCCTTAGAATTGCATCTTGTCTTATTTCATCTAGCTCATTTAGCTGGTCCATTCTGTGCTTTTGGGCTTCTGATAGGTTCATCCCCAATTGAACTGCCATCTTGAAGGTCTTGATTTGAAACTCAATGGGGAACAAGACTTCTTTCCCATAAACAAGTTCATAGGGAGAATGTCCTGTTGTGTTCCTCCATGTAGTTCTATAGGCCCATAAGGCTTCTGAAAGCCTTTCTGCCCAATCTCTTCTGTGGAGATGAACAGTCTTGGTGATGATGCTTTCAAGAACTTTATTTGTAGATTCCACTTGACCATTTGCTTGCGGATGGTATGGAGTAGATTTTCTATGCTTGATTTTGTATTCCTCCATCAGCTTCTCCATGAATTTAGATGTAAATTGACTTCCCTGATCTGTCACAATTTCTCTTGGGACACCAAAACGAGTAAAAATATCCTCAAAAAGAAATTGAACAACTGAATTTTCAGTGGCAGAAGGCAATGCCTTGGCTTCTACCCACTTAGTAACATAATCAGTGCAAACCAATATATACTTCTTTTGCTTAGATGGTGGATTAATAGGTCCAACGAAATCTAGAGCCCATTTCTCAAAGGGTTCGATGCATACCTGTGGCTGTAGTGGCATTTCATTTGAAGGAGTTGGTCTCCCAACTCTTTGGCAGCTGTCACACCTTCTAACATATTGCTTTGCATCTTTGAAGAGAGAAGGCCAATAATATCCTAAAGAAAGGATTTTATAGGACGTCCTCTTGTCAGCAAAGTGTCCGCCGCACGGTTCATCATGACATGCCTTAAGGATGTCAGGCATTTCATCTTCCCGAACACATCTTCTGATCACACAATCTAGCCCTGTTTTGAACAATTCATTAGAAATCCAAGAATACTTTGAGCTCTCCTGAATGATTTTCCTTTTCTCATTAGGAAATAAGTGTGGAGGTAGCTTCCCTGTAACCAAATAGTTAGCAATATCTGCATACCAAGGAGTTTTAGTAGTTACTGCAAACAGATATTCATCTGGAAACTTATCCTCTACGAGAGAATCTTCGTTAGTATTTTGAATTCTAGACAAGAAATCAGCTACTGTGTTTTGTTTTCCTGGTCTATCTAACACAGTAATGTTGAATTCTTGTAGAAGTAGAAGCCATCTTGTAACTCTGCCATTAGTAACAGGTTTGTTCATGAGATATCTAATTGCAGAATGATCAGTATGGACAAAAGTTTCATAGCCTGTTATATAGTGTCTAAACTTGTTGATTGCATGAACAACGACTAAGAATTCTTTTTCAGTCACAGTATAATTTAACTCAGTGGGAGTCAAATTTTTACTGGTGTAATAAATGGCATAAGGAACTAAATCCTTTTGACCCAATACAGCTCCTAGAGCTGTATCTGAAGCATCTGTAGAAATGTGGAAAGGGAGTTTCCAATTTGGCCCTCTCAAAATGGGTGCTTCATATATTCTAGTTTTTAAAGTTTCAAATGCAAATTGACAGTCAGGATCCCACTTGAATTCACAATCTTTGGTAAGTAATTTGAAGAGTGGAGATGCTATCTTGGTGAAGTTTTCAATAAATCTTCTATAATACCCAGTAAACCCAAGAAAACTTCTAACATCTTTTTGACAATTTGGAATAGGTAACTTGGAGATGACTTCGACTTTTGATCTATCAACTTTAATTCCATCTCCTGAAATATGATGTCCTAAAACAATCCCTTCAGTAAACATCATGAAACATTTTTCATGACTTAATGAAATATTTGTTTCTTTACATCTTACAAGGACTTTTTCCAAATTTTCTAATGCTTCTTCAAATGAGTTACCATAAACTGTAAAATCATCCATATAGACCTCTACACAATCATGAATTAGATCGGAAAAGATTCCTAATACTGCCCTTTGAAATGTTGCAGGTGCATTACATAATCCAAAAGGAAGTACTCGGTAACCAAAAGTCCCCCATGGACAGGTAAATGTGGTTTTATCCTGATCTTCAGGTGCTACCTGAATTTGATTGTAACAACTAAAACCATCCAAGAATGAGAAATACTTTTTGCCTGCTAGAGTATCTAATACTTGATCAATAAAGGGTAAAGGAAAGTGGTCCTTCAAGGTTGTTTTGTTCAATTCTTTGTAATCAATGCAAACCCTCCATTTACCATTCTTTTTAGGTACTATAACCAAAGGGGAAACCCACCGGCTATCTGAAATAGGGTAAATGAAGTTTACATTAAGTAACTTTTGGAGCTCTTCTTTCACTATCTCCCTAAGATTTGGATTCATCCTTCTTTGAGGTTGTCTGATTGGTCTACTGTTTTCCTCAATGTAGATGTGATGAATGCAAGTCTTAGGATCAATACCTTTCATATTGGTATACTCCCATGCAAATGCAGTAGAATGTCTTTGCAAGACTTTGGTTAGCTCTTCCTGTTGTGATTTTTCCAAGTTTCTATTGATGTTTAGTGTTTTTCCTGGAAAGATCTCAATGGCAGAACTACCAAACTCTTCCATAGAGAAAAGAGACATTTGTCTAGATGATAGACACTCTATGTCAGAATCCAACTGAAATTGTGTGGAGTCATATTCTGAAGATGGTTCAAAATTTTCTAATGTATTCAGAATTTGACTATCTTCACTAATCTCAGAAATGGTAAAGACAGGTTGTATAGTATCTTCATCATCAACCCACTCATTATCTCCTATTTCTATGATTGCTTTTGCTGGAGGATACAGATTGAACTTCTTTGTCGAATTACCATCAGAAATGTACATATCCCCAGACCTACAACTTATGAAAGCATCAGCTGTGGCTAGCCAAGGTCTTCCTAAAATAAGAGGATGTCCTCCTAGATTACTCTTGGGAGTTAAAATCATGAAATCCACTGGATATTCCCAAGAATGTAAGGAGACAGGAATGTCTTCTAATACACCATCTGGTTTAATAATGGATCGATCTGCAAGTTGCAATAAAGTAGGTGTAAAAAGAAGATTAGGAAGTTTTAGCTGTTCCATAGTTTGCCTGCTCATAATGTTAATAGCAGCCCCTAAATCAATCAAAGTATTTGGTATTTCTACCCCATTGATATGTGTTTTGACAATTGGACTACCGGGATCTACATATTTCTGCATAGTAATCTTTCCCATCATGATGTCTGCAATTTTTCCTACCAGGTGGATCCTTCTGGTATCTCTTGGTTTCCTTCCTGGTCTTTTAAGGCTCAACTCTTTTATTGTTTTCGCTAGAATAGGAATTTCCTTAATGGATTGTAACAAGGGAATCTTGATACAGACATTTTTCAATTCATCTAGGAAATTATAGTCAGGCAACCAAATTTGTTTTTCCACTCCTTTGTCAATTTGTAATCTTTCAGGAAAAGGAGGTGTGGATAGAGATGTAGGTTGCTCAACTATGGGAGTTGTGGGGGTTGATTCTTTTTCTTTTTCTTTTTGAGTGTTTGGGTTTTGAGGAGATGCTTCAGAACCCTTATTGGCATCAAGAGATTCTTTCTCAAAAATGCTTTGCTCTTGAGCTTTTATAGAAGGTTTGTCTAAGACTCTACCTGATCTGAGTTGGACTTCATTGAGAGGAACAATCATATAGGTAGGAAAAGGTTGTCCTTCCATCATGTAAGCATTTTGAGGATTCTTATTGTTGGGGTTTGGCAATGGCTGAGAAGGAAGTTGGTTTGACTTCTGTTGGAATGGAAGCAAGAGTTGAGAATTTTGATTCTGTTGAGAAGGTTGTTGTTTTTGTGGAAATGGTAATGATAGTTGTGGATTTTGATTTGGAAGTTGTGGAGCTTGTTGATTTTGGAAAGATGGAGGATATTGGTAGAATTGAGCAAATCTACCATAAGGATTCTGCATACCTTGTAGCCATGCTTGAAAAGGATTTTGAGCTTGGGGCCAAGGTTGTTGCCAAGGATTCCAATTTGGTGGAGGTTGAAAATTCATAGAGTTGTTAAACCCTTGATTTTGTTTCCCCTGCCAAGGTCTCCTTGCAACAAAACAAAGAGATTCAAGTGTACTTGGATCTTCTTGAAAGACAGCTTTGAGCCCAGGGATTGAAGGACAATCCTTGGTCTCATGATTCTCTGAGAAAATTACACATGTCTCTACAACTTTTGCTTCGAAGGGACATTCCCTTAGAGCATGTTTATTTCTACACTTTGGGAAAAAGATGGCCAAAGCCTCAGTTTTTGCTTTCTGCTTATTATGAATCTTAAGAGTGTCTAGTTGTTCACTAAGACTCCCTAAGATGTCAGTTTTAAATTCATCAAGCGTACTGTCGATTTCAGCCCTACTTACTGATCCAGTTGCGGATTTGTTTGCTCTGAGGAGGGAAGGATCTCTAGGCCCTTTTTGAGTTTTAGATTTTCCCCTTGAGAGATGGACACATAGTTCTGCTATTTCATTGAGTGAAAGTTGAGATATGTCTCCCTTCCCCATCATGTTCAAAATGTCTATCCATTCATCTCTAATGGCTTTTAACAAAAGGGCTTTCAAGGTCTCCTCATCTAAGTTGTTCGTTTTTGCTCTTTTCAAATTATATTGAAATCTTTCAAGCAAATCCTCCAAATTTTCATCTTCTTTTTGTACCATTTTGAATACCTCATCCTTGTGATTGGTGGGCATACAATAATCCAAGTACCTATCCAAAAATGTTTGTTTCATATCATTCCAAGACCTAATGGATTGAGTGAGTAATCCCATGAACCATTTCAAAGCTTTTCCTTTCAATGTTGAAGGAAACAATTTGAGTTTTTGAGAGTCATCCAGATAATCATAAGTTCGACATACGACTTCAAACTAAAATAGAAATGTTTCAGGGTCCTCATTCCTTAACCCATGGAAGTTTGGGAGGACAGATGGTGAGATTTTTTTCATGGTGGCTCGGGAGTCCTCATCGACTATAGGAAACCCGAATGAGTTATCTCCATCCCTATTTCCTCCAATGTTACCTCTACCTCCTCCATTGTTTCCTCCTCCTCCTCCTCTACCTCTACCTCTACCACCTCCTTCCTCTGTCATAGTAGTTTCTCTAGAGACTTCAGAGTCTTCTGGTTCTTCTACAAAGGGTGAATGAGAAGGAATTTCTCCCTCTTCTTCAGATGATTCTACTTCTTCAATTACAATTGGTCTTTCTGTAGAAGAAAGGAAAGGATCTCTTTCTGATTCAAATTCAATAGAAGGTGTGGGAGAGTCAATTCTTGCCTCTTGAATTCCAGGAATCCTAGGGCTAGGAGTGTCAGTTGGAGATGAGGGAGGTGTCTCTTGTCTATTCCTTGAAGTAGATGGACTTGTAAAAATCGAACTCTTGGCTCTAGCTAAAAACCTTCCCCTAGAATCTCTAGCTCTATGCATGTCATTTTTTTATTTTCCTTCAAGTAAGGGTAATAATTCTCTTTCTGATCTTCCAGATCACTCTAAGTGCAAGAAGAGAGCATACTCAAGAAACTATTAAACCAATAACTTTCTCTTTTCTGATCCTCCAGATCACTCTAGGTGCAAGAGGAGAGCATACTTTGAGAGGTTATTAATTTTCCTTCCTTGAAATTTCTTGTTTTTTTTTTTAATTTAAGAAGTGGCTACCTAATTTTCACTTCCCCGGCAACGACGCCAAAATGTTTGGTCAATTTAGTGATGTCTAAATTGCAACTTTTAAATGTCAACCCGGGGCTCGTAAGCTGATGAAGTGATGTGTACTGTATGTACTTAGGCAACTATTTCTTAAGTTTTTGTCGTTTTTAACTTTTTTAAGTTTGTTTTCAATTGTATTTTCCTAATGAAATGTGATGGAGATGTAATGAGGTGAGTGAATGTGTGTGTGTGTGTGTGTGGCGACTTCTAAATGATTTCTTGAAACTTAAAGAGTATTCTAAAGAAAACTTTGTACAACAACTGAAATGAAATCAACTCTTAAAGAAAAATGAAAGCATCAAATAAAAGACTAATGACCTTGGCCCAGTATCTATGCTGCTGCAAGAAAATGAAGATGAAATCTATGTCAAGTCTAACTGAAACTAAGTAATATGAAACTGAAGTAAATCTACATAAAAGAAAGACTAATCACAAATACTTTAACTTCTTCTTAACTTCTTGTCTTTTAACTGAATATATCATGTGAGAAACAGTCAAAAATAAGCTAAGAAATTGTGAGTTCTTGAGCAATTAAACCAAGCTGTGTTAGTGATATTTTGGTCCTCAATAAAGATATTGGATTATAGAGAAGAAACCATCAATAAGTAAACAACTTGATGCCTAAAGGAATAAACAACTATGCAACTTAAAGAAATGATAACAAAGAAATAAAGGCTGCAAAACAAACAAGGTCAGCAACATAAACAAGATGATCACAAGTGTCACTAGCTGTGAAAAAGAAAGAAAAGAAACTGTCCCGGGCACGCCTAAGCAATCTGCAAAACACACTTATCAGTCATGGAAAAGTGCAGAAATATAAATGAGCAGAATTCAAAGTTATATATAGCTATTGTACATGATCAAAACATAGCAATCAAAAACATTCTGTACAACTATTATACATAAACTAATAAGAAGAAATGCTAGAAATGAAAAGCACTGTACAGGCCTTAGTAAACAGGGGCCCTCTGTCTACTCCAGCCAGCTTAAAGATCAATTACATGCTCAAATGGAGAACAATCTTCTCATATATTACGTAGCAAAATAGAAAGTACAGTGGGGTTCAAAATTACATATCAGCAGCTAACTAATCAGCGTTCAGATACGCTTTATTTATAGCAGAAAAACAAAACTAACTTAATCACAAACTACGCTATTCTAACAGCTGTGTGAAAAACACGTAATCTAGCACAGTCCACGGATTTAGGCAACGGTCGAAGTGGGCATTAAATCTCCTGTTGGATTCGTGTTCCCCATCATCTGCATGGCTGAGGAAGAGGCCAGCTGTGCTTCACGTGCTCTAAAACCGAACATGCAGAGCCGTGCCACCGCCAATGACCTTTGTTGACCGAAGTTGCCCCCTCGTTGACCATGGGTGTTTATGACTATTATGGCTGAGCTGGAAGGACACACACCATGTCCTTGGTTCCACGCACTTGCCCATGTGGCTCTTCTGACCGGAGGACACCTGGATCATGCCGTTTAAGAAAACAGCTGTGGAAACTGGGATCAGCTGTGGAAACCCTGTGAGAGCTGCGGAAAGTGCAGATTTTGAACCAAAATTCTAATCCAACAACACAGTCATTAGCATAATTAATAAACCATGCAAAAGTCCTAAAATACAATGATTTAAGCAATTTGATGGAGGAAATGAGTGACAAATGAGGGAAATGAATGAAAAAGGAGGCTGAGAGGATGTGAAAAGAAGTGCAGGTCTGAGGCTCAACACTATGATAGAGAAGTATAAATATAGCCTACAAATCGATCAATTCATAAAATAAGCACTCAGCCTTAATGCCCAACTAATCAAGAAATCTTGCAAGTAAATTCTTACTACGAGATCAGTGATAAGCTAACAAGCCAAGTCATCGACATGAGGCTTGAGTATGACAAAATCCATAAAAGGATTTCTAAATTTATCACCTGGCAAGAATCAGAAGATGGGAGAAAGGTTGATTTTCCAAAACTGGAGGAGTCACATAAAAAAATTCTATTTGCAGACTAGGATTCTCGGCTCAAGCAAGTAGAAAGGGCAATAGTGGCAATGGTAGAAGCATCAAATAGCATCATTGAAACCATTAAAGAAAATCTTCATGGTGCCAACCTAGTTGTTGAATCTATACCAAGATTTCTTCCACACGCCAATCAACTGGAGCAGCAAAGGAAAGGGAAGATATGATCAGACAAATGAGCAAGCTGAGCTAGGAATCATACTAGCAATTCTTAGTGAAGCCATATAGCCAGTGGATGACGTTGCATTGCTTAACCACTTCCACATAGAAAATGGTGCCAACGCTAAAAAATATCATATTTACTGGGCAATTGAAATCTGTGATCAGCCAACCTACACAGCTCAAATTAATGACGGATATCTGCAATCTTAAGGATCAAATGCAAAGGAGTTAGTCACCTAGTTTTATTTCTATTTTAGTTTCATTTCGCATAATCTGAGGAAATTAATTTAAACCTCCTCAACTATTTTTATAATAATCTATTTTAGGACCTACAGTTTTAGTATTTAAACCCCTCTCATGCATTTAGAGAGGGGTCTAGAAATTTTATCAGAAACATTCTTCAAAACATGCACTTTTGTACCTTTGAGGAGGTTTTGGTAGAATGAATGGAACAAGATCTATTTTCTTTTATATCTGGCATGTTCTACTGAAATTGCACTTTTGCACTCTTAGATGATGTTGGATTGGTTGGAATTAGATCGATATTGCTGAAACACATGAGTAGAACTTATTACAAATGGTACTTTTATCTTGTGATTTTGTTTTATTTATGTATCAGGAAATAAATTTTCTTCAATTGCTTTATGTATGAAAGTTTGAATTTCAGTTAGCATTATTGCACTTTTGTATGGTGTTGGCTTTAATTTCCTGTTGAATACGTGAATGATTCTATATGTGATATATCTCTCACAATCGTTTTGGCTAACTATTTATCTAAAATGATTATTGTTAAAACAATTTCATCTCTTATTGCAGTTGAATGATCTTTATTACCAATTGCTATAGGACATTATTGTAGATTGCATATATTGCTTTAATTCCTGAGTATAGTTATAGTTAGATAGTGTTTAAAACTAGGATATATGCATGTGATTAATAGTTTAGATTAGATTAAACTTAGTTAAATCATTCCCCCGTTGCATCATATATCATCCCATCAACATTACCAAAATATATTTTTTGGAAAATGGTCCCATTATCCCTAGTCGGAGCCACTACACCAAACGGAAAAGGAGCTGCCAACCAAGGGCCAAATTGGGTGGTTTTCCCATGTTGTAGCAACAATTTTCGAGGCTTCAACACTTTTGGCGCTAGAAGGAGGGCCTGAACTATGAATGGAAAGTAAATTCAAACCAATAGGCCATTCTAAGAGTAAAACTCCCTCACCCTCACCTCCAACTTCCTGATCGCATTCTAAATCTCTGAATCCTAAGTGAGAAGTTGTAAACACACCCTCAGAACCCACTGCTGAAATTCCATAGAAACTAGATCATTCTTCTTCTATAGAAACCCCTGAAGTCCAATCTTTGATTCATAAGTTACAAGGGATTTCGATATCTCAAGAAGAATCTGAGTTATCCCAAGATAACACTGGTTCTCAGTTTCCCTCATCTCAATGGTTAACTAAAGCACATAGTGAAAAGTTTGGGATTCCCCCATTCGAATTCCCTCTACCAAGCCGTAAGAGAGATAAGAAGACACCATCTGAATCTCATAGTGAGGTTCTTTCATCATCCCCTCAATAATCTTCATTCATTCCATCCATTTCATCACAACATCAATCACCCACCTCACAACTCCAGATCGTGATTTACATAGGTACTGGAACTCAACCCTCCTCTACCCAATCACCTTCAATCACTAGAACATCTTCTTCTATGCAGACACCAACAATGGCTTAAAATCCTCGAAGGCCATGGACAAATCTAGGAGCTATAAGAATGGCAAGACCTTTACATCCATTACCAACTCATCCCGAAAAATGGCTACCAAAGTTCAACCCTGATAATGGCCTACTAGTTGAGGAACAACTCAAACATTTTACGTTGTTTATTAATCTAAATGCAGTAGTAGAAGAAGATGCAGTTGTAAGATTATTTCCTTATACTTTAAAAGGATCAGTAGGATCATGGTACTTGTCATTACCATCAGGTTGTGTAAATAGTTGGGATGCCTTTCAAGAGCAGTTCCTAACCAAATTTGGAGATGACAGATCCATGGCTACCCTAATCAATGATCTCTCCAATTTGGAAGCTGAACCCAAGGAACCAATTAAAGACTTCAACTCTCCCTTTAATAAATTATTAAATAAAATACCTGCGGTATCCAAGCTCAGCGATGAAGTCCAAAATGAGTGGTACATTTCAGCTCTCCTTTCGAACACAACTATTTTCATCGATAGGGTTGCCAAACCAACTTTGGTAGAAAACATGAAAGAATCAATAGTTGTAGGAAAATGAATTTTAGCCTTAGATAAGAAGAACGCTTTAGAAGAACGAAAATCCAAGAAAGTGACTTTTAGGGATGAATCCAAGAAGAAATAACCTAAAGATCCTTTTGATCTTAAAGGTTTACAAAAGGTCCTCAAAACCATGTCTAATGAAATGGTTGATATCAAGAAACAAGTAACAGAGACTTTCTCAAAGAAATTTTTCAGACCATATAAAAGGAATTCCCCTATTGACCCTAAGCCTCCAAATTCTATATCAAATGTTGAATCGGATGGATACGAAGATGAAGTATCAACAATTCAAGGACAAACAAATGATGAGGAAGTGGTTGAGTTACAAGGAATGTGGGATTTTATCCTTTAAAATGAAGAAACACAAGAATCCCTACCTATTGCAACCCAAAGTAGAGGCTCTGTTGATTGACCTCAAAAATATCCAAAGTAGAAGGTATCAACTCTAGCTCCCAAGGATAAAACAACAGGTAAGAAGTCTCCATCCAAATCTACCCAAACCGCTCCTCTTCAATCAAATTCTTCACCTCCAACCAAGACTATGATAGTATCCAATGAAATGGAATACAACATTATGGATGATATGAAAAATACTAGGGTGAACATTACCTTTCATGAGCTTAGCAAGTTGAAACATCAACAGAAGCTGTTACTCAAAGAACTCAAAACAATCCCTACTTCGCCTCTTCCTACCGTCGTACTCTCACAAGCTGCCCAAGAAATGGGAAGGCCCCCTGTTACTTCACTAGACAGAATTGATCCTACCGATATTGCTCTCATCAGGGGAAGATCTAAATCCCATACTCCATTTTTGTTGACTTTCAAAATAAAAAAAAATAAAAAAAATAAAAAAAAAATCTACACAACTATTTAGTTAACTCTTGAGCTTCATCTAATATTTTACCAAGAACAGTTTGCACGAAACTGAATGTTCAGCCTTAAAAATCCACTGTGTGCATTGTGCAGTTAGACCGGTCCCAAGTCGAAGTAATAGGGGAACTTAATCAAGTTACCATTATACTTTCATTGAACCTTAAAGTATGTCAAGTCATTGACATTCTTGTAGTTAATATTCCCAAATTCTACGGCTTAATCCTTGGTAGAGACTAGTAAGAGAAATTCCATGGTTATTTTGCGGTTGATTGGTATCACATGTGGCTTCCCTATAATGGCAAGCCAAATCAAATAAGGGTTGATCGTGAAAAGTATCAAAAGTATATTGTTACAAAATTATAAGGAGAGAATGAACCAGTTGCATTTAGTAGCAATATCATCAGAAACTACTCAGTCGAATCATTTCTAGGAAATTTCAATGCAAATAATTCACCTTTCTTGGAAAATTCTGATGTATCGCAAGTTGAAAACTTTTCTCAAACAAATACTTCTAAGTGTATAAATTTAGTAGATAAACCTATAATTAGCTCTTTATTTTTGAAATTATTTTTTTACGGATCTAAATCCAATGATGGAACAGGAGTAAGATGCATATTAGTTAGCCCAGAAGGGGAAAACACTATGTTAGCAAGCGGACTTGAATTTGATTGCACAAACAACGCTGTTGAACATGAAGTGTTAGTTCAAGGCCTATATAAAGCCATCGAACTTAATATCAAATACCTACGAGTGTTTGGGGATTCAGAAATTGTGATAAAAAAAATTAGAAATACTATACATTGTTTGTCTGGACATTTGAAACATTATCAATCATTAGTCCAAGATCTCACTTCTCACTTTACAACATCTAATATTTCCCCTATCCCTAGACTCCAAAATGCAAGCGTCAAGCTTTTGGCTAATGTGGCCTCCAAGCTCATTCCACCAGGAGATTACAGTCTCGATCAATTTTCTATTGAATTGATTTTTAGGCCTTCTATTATTGACAATGTCACCAATTTGCGAGTCTTTAATAACAATCTGGATATCATAAGATTTTTGACATCGGAAGGTTCTTATGATGACTAGTTAATTGATGAAGATCAACATGATGACCAACGTAAGCAAGACGCAACAATGAACACTATACATAAGTTTTTTGTTAAGCTGGAAGTCTTATATGACCTTAAGGACATATTAAAAATACCGACCAACTCAAAACTTCAGAGTTCAACTCTGAGGTTTGAATTGGTTAATCTCGGAACTGACCTTAAACCTCAAAATATCAATCTAGGTTTTGGACTTACATCAGATGAAAAATCAGCCTTTATACAATTATTGAAGAAATATAAGAATGTCTTTGCTTGGAACTATGAAGATCTTAAAACATACGACACTTCTATAATTCAACATACCATCCCCATGACATCTGATGAAAAACTTGTGCAGTAGAAATTGAGAAAGATTCATCCCAATTTAGAAAATCAAATTAAGTCTAAATTGAATAAACTGCTGAAAGCCAAGATTATTTTCCTGGTCAGACATTCCAGGTGGGTCTCCAACCTTGTCCCAGTTAGAAAAAAGAATGGTGATATTCGAATATGTATAGACTTCTACAATCTCAATAAAGCTTGTCAAAAGGACAACTTTCTGTTGCCTCCTATGGAACAGATATTGCAATCAGTTGCAGGCTCAAAACTAATGTCTTTCCTGGATGGATTTTCAGGTTATAACCAGATTCTAGTACATCTAGATGATCGACTAAAAACTACATTTAGAACCAAATGGGGCACCTACGCCTATCAAAAGATGCCATTTGGATTAATCAATGTTGGTGAAATGTTTCAAAGAGACATGGATATAGCTTTCAAAGGTTTGGTAAACAAATCAGTGGTAATCTATTTTGATGACATAATTGTATACTAAAAAAATGCAGTAATCATCAAGAGATTTAAAACAAATCTTTAACGTTGTCAAAAGTACGGAAGTTCTCTTAATCCAAAGAAATCGTTCTTTGCATTAAGTCAAGGAAAACTCCTTGGATTCATTATATCAAAAGAAGGGATTCACATTGACCTTGATAGAATAAGAGAAATTTTTGAAATTCCTTTACCTCATAAAAAAAGGTCTATGCAATCTTTCCTTGGGCAGATAAATTTTTTTAAAATATTTGTCCCTGACTTTTCACGAATTGTTTTACCTCTTCAATCCATGATTAAGAAAAATTATCTTTTTAAATGGGGACACATAGAGCATGAAGCCTTTGATTTGATTAAACAAGCAATCATAAATGCTCCCTCTTTGGAAACTCCAAATTTTTCTAATCATTTCATTTTATATACTTTCACTTCCGAGAAATCATATGCAGCTATATTAAAACAAGTCAATGATGATAAAGCCGAAGCACCAATTTCTTTCTTTAGCTCCAATTTATAGGGGGCTGAATTGAACTATTTAGATGTTGAAAAACAAGCCTTTGTTGTTTTCAAATCCATAAAGCATTTCAGACCCTTCCTCCTCAAAACCCACACAAAGGTAGTAGTACCATTCTCAACAGTGAGAAATCTGTTAATACAAAGGGATGTAGGTGAAAAGAGAGAAAATTGGGTAATGACATTGCAAGAATATGACATCGAAATCAGACCAACTAAAATTGTAAAAGGTCAAGGTTTTTGCAGAATGTTAGTAGGAGCATCCAACTTACCAGCACTACAAGATTTAGGTAACGATATACAAGTATACGAGGTAAGCCTTAATGACATTGAATCTAGATATGTTGATATCATTTTTTATTTAAGAAATGGGTATGCCCCTCCACAACTAAATTACCAAATAAAAATGGCTTTCAGGCTAAAAGCTAGACAATACCAAATCATCAATAATGTGTTATTTAGAATAAATTATGACTTTGTTTTTCTTATATGTCTTGAAAAATCTGAGGTAGAAAAGGTTTTGCAGGAACTCCATGATGGGCCAGCTGGTGGACATTTTGGAGGGGACACAACTGCACATAAAATCCTGCATGCTGGCTATTATTGGCCAACCTTATTCAAGGATGCACACAATTATGTAAGGAAATGTAAAGTTTGTCAAACAATTGTTGGTAGACAGAGGAAACTCACATTACCATTGCAACTAGTCAACATTGAACACCCATTTGAACAATGGGGACTGTACATAATAGGTGAGATCGTTCCTCACTCCTCTAAGTAGCATAGATACATTCTTACAACAACTAATTATTTCACAAAATGGGTGGAAGCAATTCCGCTTAAGGTAGCCAATTATGAGAACATCATTGAATTCATCGATCAATTTATTATTACCAGATTTGGTCTGCCCTCTGGCCTTATGTTTGATAATGCATCTTATTTTTCAGGAAATGTTATGACAAAATTTTCTCTTAAAAGAGGTTTTAAACTTAAATACTTTGCTAACTATTATCCTCAAGGAAATGGCTTAGCCAAATCTACAAACAAAAATCTCATAAGAATTATTAAACGAACCGTTGATCAAAGTCAAAAAAACTAGCATAAGTCTTTAATATTTGCTCTATGGGCAGATTGAATAACATAGACGGCAGACACGTATCCTTTTAATTTTGTCTATGGGAAAGAAGTTGTCCTCCCAACAAATGTAGCTATTCCCTCACTAGCCCTAGTTCAATTTATTGAAGAAACTCCTTCCTCTTCTATGCAAGTGAGACAATTACAAATCCTTAAGCTCGAAGAAGAAAGGGAAAAGGCCAAAATTACACATGCACATCATCAACAGTTAGTCAAAGCTTCCTTTGATGCTAATTCTATAAGTACAAAATCCTTTCAGCTCGGAGACCTGGTATTAAAATGGGACAAAGCACACGAGGAAAAAGGTAAGCATACCAAGTTCCAACGAATGTGGCTTGGCCCATTTTAGATTGTGGAACACATAGGCCCATCAACCTTTTTATTACAAGATTTATCAAGCAAGAGAGAATCTCTACCTGTTAATGGGTAGATCCTTAAGAAATATTTTTCATAGAATATCACCTCTTCTATTCCTTGTATATTATTGTCTTTACTTTTTAGGAAAATAAAAAGTTGAGTAGCATTTACCTTTTCCTTTGCAAATAATAGTCTCTTTTATATTTTGACTTTTCGCTTGTATAAGTAAAGATGGTTAAGAAGATGATTTTTGCATTTGAAACATGAGTTAAGTTTTATTGCTCTGAGATTGCTTGTTCTCTGCCAAAAATATTTTTTTTTTGCTAAACCTTGACTTTATAAAGAAACCTTTGCTCTACCATCAATCAAGAAAAGTATCTTAAACAAAGCAAAGTCTCTCTACAGAAAAGCATCTTAAACTCTACAATTGTCATCCAGAAACTCTTAAGAAGTCAATGAGTCTCCCCATCTAGTACAATCTTTCATCCTCAAAGTGTAATTCTAAAATATCCTTAAACTTAAAGGATAAGAGGTCTCATCAAGAGCCAGCTTACCATGATCATAGGAAAATACTGCATATCAAAACAAGGTAATGACTTGAGATTCCATCAATCAAAAGACAAGGGGTCTCATCAAGAGCTAGCTTGTCCAGCTAAGTTACAACCAGTGAATGGCATTGTCAATTTAGGTCACCAAACCAAGACAATGACCTTTGAGGAGTAAAATGAAAACTTTAAAGAAAAGAAAATTATTTAAAAAAAAAAGTATATAAATATGAACTTGTGTTTAAGGATTTCATTCTTATCTAGATGGGATACTGAATCATTGTTGGTTAAAAGGCAACCCTGTCGAGGCTATGGATGCCTATTGGCAACAGAGGCTCTACCTATGGCAATTGAGTATACCAAAAAATTTGATCTATGAGAGTCCCCCTGTTTTTATCTTTAAAACCAAGGAATGACTGATGTAGACAAAGAAAATTTCATATTGAAGAGGATGATCAAAAGGGTAATAGTTAAGTAAATGTTGTTTTATTATTCAGAGCAATATTTCTTATCTTATATTTCATGTAATTTTTATTTTCTAAAATTACCTTTATTTTGGAAGTTTTTAGAAATTTCAAAAAATTGTCAGAGATAACTAGTTCTTCCAAGTGAATCACCAATTGTTGTGCTATTAAACAACCCCCCATTTATTAATAGTGATAGTTAATATTATATTAATAAAAAGAACCCTTTAAAATATCCTTCCAAAAGTAAGTTTAGCATTTAGGCATTTTTCTTGTTAATTTTTGGAATAAAGAAAGATATTAAGATAAAACCTTTTGAAAAAGCTAGCAAATCTTCGCCTTTTCACATATCACATGATCAAGCATGTCAAAAGCCTTGCTATCCACCAAAACTAGTAAAAAGCAATAAAAAGAGAATACCGCGCTAAAACCTTAAAACTATCAGGTTTCCCGTGTGAACTAAGTTCTAAATCATTTCTTAATAAAATAAGGTTTGCATAGCAAATCACTACTTACAAAGGGCGCACCTAAACAAATTACCTTAAATCATGCAATATGCAAGATTGCGATGCCACACTCTCCCTTATTGCATCACATTAAGAACACTTAAGAAGAGACCGAAGCCTTATCATCATGCGAGATTGTGAAATGCAATTGAAGACCCAAACCCGATTCTGAAATATGTTATAAACAAGCACTCAAGTCCGCTACTTAAGGAAAAAGGGATTTACATAGAAAATCCTAACAAATAAGCTATGCTTTGAAACTGATAATGAGCAGCCCACATTTCACATCTCGCAGAAACTAAAAAACGTTAAAGAAATCACAATAATCACAATGTGATAATGCGATTTGTGATATTTCATAGCAATCGCAAAATCAACGTTTTTGTAGTTTAAAGGCTCGCCACCCTAAAACGTTCTTCCACGAATTACGATGCAGAGCATTAATGAGCAATAAACATGGGGATAAGGAACCATTAGTGGGCGTTTAGTAATGGTTAATAGCATTTACGTTTGAAAGACAGTTCAACATGTTATGATATCTTCTCACCTGCATTCAAATAAAAACTCCTTTCTTGTCACCTTTTCAAATTTATCTACATTATTCATTCTTAGTCTCATTCTTATCTCTATATATCTGATAGCTTCTGTTTTGATCCATTTTCAGGAAAAGTCCACATAAAGAGTCATGGGAGCAATGGCAAAGAGGGGCAAGGTAGACACATCTAAGAAATCAGAAATGACTCCCTTATTCTCTGATACTACATGTAGCAAAGGCGGAGGAACCTCTACATGGGAAACCATGTATGATTTATTAGAAGAAGAGAAACCAAGACCTCTGGTAACAAAGGCCACAACTGATGGACATGCTTCGTCAGATGCCTCCATCTTCAAGATGGTGTGCTCATTTCTGCACCGCATTGCCACAAGACCAAAGATAATTTCATATACATATATGGTCAAGTGGATAATTGATCAGGTGGATGTCTCAGACAAAGAATTTAAGACTAGAAGGCAGGAGGTTATGGAATCTTCTTCACGTGACAACCTATGACTTATTTACAATCTTCCAAAGCCACAGACATTCTACAACAAATAGTTCCCTAAGAAATTTTCTAAGGAGAATGAAGGCCCAACAGAAGTTACGCGAACCTGGATGTAAAATCAAGGCAAGATCAAAAAGGATAAATTGGGTATGTATTCTATAACATCTATATCTCCCCCTCATAGTTTTGTAGTAGCCATACTATGTAGAATGTTCGACAAGCCCGATGGTACAAAATTTTCCCCATAATAGTTGCCATTAATAGATGCAGTCGTAAACACAACAATAATGAATTGGGCAGTAAACGCAACAATAATAGAGTATAGGAGAAAAAGGAGTATCTCTTCTAGGGTTTACCCTCCATTTTTCATGAGTGCCTATATAATGGACACTATCTATTTTGGTTCCAAATTTCCTATCATGGGATGGAAGTGGACTGTGAAATACCCACTTCCCATTCATATATATCATAAGAATATGTGGGAGTCTCAATTTCACCCCCATATTTACAGAATTTGTCAAGGAGTTATGCTGCCTATTCATAAACATGTCTACAATAGGAATGCCCCTAGATTTTCTAGAGAAGTTGAAGTAGATATCCTACTTGTAGCCAGATGGTTTTGGGAGAAAACATTTACATATATCAGAGTATTCAAGAGCATTTCTTCACCACATTTATTCCCATACTATATCCCTGATAAGTTAATGGTTGGGGAGATAGCCTACCGAACAGCAGGAGAAGGTGGGCTGAGCAAGGGATTGAAGGAATAGAAAATGGCCATTTGGCCTACATTTCCATTGCAATGTGGTGCGTTTGCACTACACGATTTTAGACATGCATGCAAGGAAGAAGAGATTATGAAATCTTTGAAATTGGCTACAGTTCCAGGAAGATTGTATGACCCAAATGGCACCACCAAAGAATTCACTACTATGGTGAAAGTGAAAATATTCACCTAGAGGAAGATGCATTCGATGACCTCTTCCTACAAAAAGAAACATTTTCGGAAGAAAAGCATATGGCTTCACTAATTTTTTCCCCAGATGATCCTAAGGCCTTCCACGAATACAGAGAGAGGAGATTATTACAAGTCCCATTGGACCTATTACAGATTGAACCAATAAGGGAGCCAAATCCCAGTTTAAGCTTAGAGGAAAGCTCCAGAGAAAATTCTAAAGATAATTCTGGAGCAAAGTTCCAAGAGAATTCTACCCATGAGTCACATCACTCAGAGAAACAGTCCCAGAATGGGGGTAATAAAAACAAAGAGTCTAAGAGAGACACATCCAAAACTATAGAAAAAGTAGTCGAGCAAACCTCGGCAAAGAAATAGGCTGAAATTCACTCTACCTCCACCTAGTCGACTAAACCTCCAGTTGTTGATTTGGAAAAAGAATGGGAGAATTTTAATAAAAAGCTCCATACAGAAGAATAAACATCTGAAGTACAGACTCCACAACACATATCAACTCAAGAGGTTACAGTGGAGAAAATTGTAAGTACTCAAGATATAGAGCTCATTCTTGCCACCCCCACTTCTGAAATTGTTTTAAGAGTTGAGGAAATTCCTCCCTTAGATGTGTTTTATAGCCCTACCCATAAATTTGTCATCAAAAGGAAGAGGAAGAAAAGAAATTTGGATGTTGCAGCTGTTACCTCTCCCGACAATGAACTGATGGATATTGTTTGGAGAGATTCACCCATGGGCCCATCTAAGAACCTTACAAGACTGTCGTAATTTGTGGGAGCCTATGCTACGTCAACTATTGATAAAGAAACAAAGGTTCAAACACTGCTAAGAGAAAAATAAAAAAGATCATGTTGTTGGAACATATATTAGAGAAAGAAAAATCTAATAAACAAGCAGAGTTACAAATTGCCAAACTACAGAAGGAGTTTGAACAGATGCAAATACAACATCAAGCCAGACTAGCAGAAAAGGATGTGCGGATTCAAGCTATGATAGAAGTATAAATATAGTCTGCAAATCAATCAGTTCCTAAAAGAAGCACTCAACCTTAACGCACAACTAATGCAACAAAAGGAACTTTTGTGCCAAGAAATCTTGCAAGTAAATCCTTACTACAAGATTAGTGATAAGCTAACAAGCCAAGTCGTCAACATGAGGCTTGAGTATGACGAAATCCATAAAAGGATTTCTGAATTTATCACCTAGCAAGAATCATAAGATGGGAGAAAGGTTGATTTGCCAAAACTGGAGGAGTCACATAAAGAAATTCCATTTGTAGACTGGGATTCTCAGCTCAAGCAAGCAGAAAGGGCAACAACAGCTGTGGTAAAAGCATCAAATAGCATCATTGAAACCATTAAAAAAAATCTACATGGTGCCAACTTGGTTGCTGATTCTATACCAAGATTTCTTCCACACACCAATCAACTAGAGTAGTAATGGAGACAAGCAACAAAGGAAAGGGAGGAGGTGATCAGAAAAACGAGCAAACTGAAATGGGAACCATATTGGCAATTCTTAGTCAAGCCATATAGCCATTGGATGATGTTGCATTTCCTAACCACTTCCACACAGAAAATGGTGCCAGCACTAACAGATGTCGTATTTACTGGAAAATCAAAATCTGTGATCAACAAACCGACACATCTCAAACCAATGATGGATATCTGCAATCTTAAGGATCAAATGCAAAGGAGTTAGTCGCCTATCTTATTTCTATTTTAGTTTCATTTCGCATAATATGAGGAAGTTCGCTTAAACCTCCTCAACTATTTTTGTAATAATCTATTTTAGGACCTACAGTTTTAGTATTTAAACCCCTCTCATGCATTTAGAGAGAGGTCCAAAGTTTTTATTAGAAACATTCTTCAAAACATGCACTTATGTACCTTTGAGGAGGTTTTAGTAGAATGAATGGAAGAGGATCTATTTTCTTTTATATCTAGCATGTTCTACTGAAATTGCACTTTTGCACTCTTAGATGATGTTGGATTGGTTGGAGTTGGATCGATATTGCTAAAACACATGAGTACAACTTATTACATATGGTACTTTTATCTTGTGATTTTTTATTTTTTTTTTATGTATCAGGCATTATTGCACTTTTGCATGGTGTTGGCATTAATTTCATGTTGAATACGTGGATGATTCTATATGAGATATATCTCTCACAATCATTTTGGCTAACTATTTATCCAAAACGATTATTGTTAAAATGATTTCATCTCTTATTGTAGTTGAATGACCTTTATTACCAATTGCTATAGGACATTATTGTAGATCGCATATCTTGATTTTATTCTCGGGTATAGTTATAGTTAGATAGTGTTTAAAACTAGGATATATGCATGTGATTAATAGTTTAGGTTAGGTTACACTTAGTTAAATCATTCCCCCATTACATCATATATCACCCCATCAACACTACCAAAATATCTTTTTGGGAAACTGGTCCCATTATCCCTAGTTGGAGCCACTACACCAAACGGAAATGGAGCTGCCAACCAAGGTCCGGACCGGGTGGTTTTCCTCCATTTTGTAGCAACAATTTTTTAGGCTTCAATGCTATCATAAAGGCATTTCTAGCCTAAAAATAAGTTTTTTTTTTTTTTTGTAACTACCTCTCAAAAGATTATAACCTTTTGCAAAATTACTAACTACTCATACAACTATACATCCATGTAAAAAAATTCCTAAATCCATCAATCTCTTCCATTCGACATATAATACAATCATCTTAGACTTCTAAATCATGCAAGGATTCCAATTCATAAAATGTGATCTTACTCCCCTTTAATTTCTGCCTCAAAAAATATCACAAGCACATATTCTTGTAAAACAAGAAGTCAACTAAGTTTTTCATTAATCGCATACCTTTTTCTTTAAGTTCAAATAAAACAAAGTTCTCAACACATAAAATTTTATCTTCTAAACATGTTATTCTCTTAATAATTTACAAGTTAATCAAATTCCAAGAAAGCAGTTCATCAATTTCATAAGCAATATGAGTTTTGACTCGAATGTCTAACTAGCAATAGTTTGAAGTAGAGTTCAATCCTCATAATTTCTCTAATTAATTTGGTTAAATAGAATTCAACCTATATTTAACTGACAAAATCATTAAAGAGACTATTATGTGTTAGCCTCACTCTCTTAAAAATCAATAATAAATCCAATTATTAAATTAAATAAATAAAATCATGAGAATTACTCAAAATAAGGAGTCTAGTTTGGAGAGAGATTATCTCCAACTATCTCTCCTAAATTAGTGTGTAAGTTGAGAAATTGTCTCAACCAAGTGAGTCTAAGATAGACGCACTATCTTAAGACCACTTACTCATGTATTTAAATGTATTATTAAATTTTTAAAATAATGAGAATTACATGAGCATGAGAGAGCACATGATGGCTCTCTGCCTTTTTTGCCAATTTAATTTTTGTGTGTTAATTTGCTATGTATATGGTTATATGGCTTTGTGATTCTTCTTCATGTGGTATCAGAGATTGAAAGATAAGAGTTGCATTTGTGTTGAGACTATGATCGTCACATTCAGAAAGCTCGAGTTAAAGCGGCATTAGAATTGTGTATCGATCATGGCTAGGTGAGAATGTGAGTAAAGACAATTTCTTTCCGGTTTGTAGCCATTTCTATGTCAATTTTTCCATCAAGGGTCATGAATATTGATTCCAAGCTCAGGACCGATTCTTACCAAAGGATCGCATTGTTATTCCTCAAGCCTAGCTGATGTTTTCTCTGAGGCCACGATTGCTTGATTTGGGAACACTGAAGGAAAAGGGGAGTTCAATATCAGGGTCAACATCAATATATTATACAGTGAATCGAACTGCATCAAACGTGGATAGATCATGGCATTATCTAGACTATGTTCACGTGCATGAAGGTTGATTTCGACATTAAAAGCGACTGGAATCTCATTCTTTGATAGACCAAATCCAAGCCGAGAGAATCAATTATGAAGTCGCGTTGGACCAAGGGCTGAGTCTTGGGCATGATCGCCAAGTGAATTGCCAAAGAAAATAATCTTGTGCGTAGAGTGATTGTGGATCTCCCTGTGATTGGATTGTAAGCAATTTGAGCTAGCGTAAGGAGTTGTGCACATAGGTTTGCAAAGACAGGGTGTGGGATGAGTATACAGTGTGATTTTCTTCATGATGCCAGAATCTAAATCCATTGAAAATCCTCCAGGATTCTTTTGGAGTACTTGTACAGTCACAAGTATGTTGATTTGAAAAATGATCAAACCGACAAACCTTTCGACGATCCGAGTAAACTAGCCTTTTCCTAGAGAGTAGGAATATATGATTTGGCACTTCATCGTTACTTCAACTTTGCAACTCTGGTAGTCTGCCACATCTACTACCAGTGTGAATCCTTATTAATTATCTCTTTGTATTTCTTGCTGAAATCAGTGACAGGGGGTCCATCAATGAGTCTCGGTGAAAAAACCTCTAATACTTAGATGTCCTTGGCGATAGTGGTGGACCAGATCATGTTTGTAGCGAAAAAAACCCATCTTTGATTACTCTGTATACTCAAGCATTTAAGTTTGCTTTGAACGCAGAAAGGGAAAGGAAGTTTGGATGGAAGTTTCGAGAGGCACGTGAAATGGGTTGCTGCTTGGATTTCCAGGATGTTTTGCAGCAATTAACTGTTGATCCTACATGCAGTTTTATTGTGTGATACACGAAATAAGTGGTAGCTAGATTTAGAACCAGAACAAAGTCACATAGTTCAAGTCAATGGTTTTCTAAGTTATTCGGTGGCAAGAGAACGTATCCCTGATCGGATTATGTTTAGTGTCTGATGGGTCTTGTTGTTCTGAGGTGATTCAAGAACATTCAACTTTCGAAATGGTATTGTACAAGCACAAAGAAGCCAGCGTAAGCCAGCTTGAGCCAACCAGTAGCCAGCATGGAGGACAGCCAGCGTGGAGGACAAACTAATATGCATGGAGTATTTGGCGTGATACTGCCACTGTTTACCTGGAGCGAACACCATAGAACTCTTTGTCAATGCCAAATTCAAGGTTTGACTTCTCACCAGTGAATGGTGAGAATTTACTTTATGCATTAAACTTAAAAGTTTAGTTTGGAATTAAACGTGAATTCACCTTTTATAAAGTGATATCATAAAAGGATGATAAATTCATTTTTAAGTGGGATGATAAAGTAGAGTTTTTATGGAGCTTTTGGAGACATAAGGTTATGAAAGATTTTTTATGTAATGGAGTCATAAGTGCTTTTGTGAAGTCATAAGTGAATATTTTTATTTCTAGAAGGTTGAGTCAGTTTTTGAAGACAATTTACCTCCAAGAAGTTCTCAAAGTTTGTGCTTGAGAAATTTCATTCACGATGTTGTGAAGGTGAAGATTGATGTACTCCCATACTTAAATAAAAACATATCTTTTTGGTGGTGATTGTGTCCTAGATCCGCCTGAAATTGAATAAGGGGATCTTAGGTACACCGTGTGTAATGTATGCATGTGCATGACTTGTGTTCAAATTATCTCTTTGTATTATGCTTAAACAAAACAACTACATGCACATAAGAAAGTTTACATATACAAGTCATCGATCAAACTCCTGAAATCAAAGCTCCCATAATCAATTAATTTCACAAGCACAAAGTGTCACATCATCAACTTGATAAGATGATCTTCCAAGCAAGCAAAATTTCACATCATGTAATCCAAGCAATCAAGTTAAGGATGCTACAAAATCAAGCATTTCAAAGCCAAGATGACATTTCAACATCCACATCCAATCAAGCTGTCATCTACATCAACACTTTTTGTATCACTTGCAAATACACATTTTTTAACTAAATTGTAAGGGTGCATTCTCGGTTGAAACTAACACCCATGCTTTGAATTGATAGGGAATCAATTAAACCAAGTGAATCCATTGTTTCTTAACTGAGTCATTCAAATCATTTTAAGCATTTCTCTTGGGTGCATTTTCGATAGTATTCGACACCCTTACTTTGATCAATCAACAGTGTGAGTTCAAGCAAGCGAAAATCTCACAACATCAAGTGAACCTAAAATTGATTGAAGCAAGCATCAAGCGAGCGTGAAAGAAAGAAAGTGTGAGTTCAAACAATCAATTGTTAAAACAGGTTTAAGCGAGCATGCAACAATCAACCAAACATCAAGCGAGCAAGTTCTACAAATTCAGCAAGTATTAAAAGCAAGCCAACGTGAGTTCCAGCAAGTTCACATGGTGAAAAGCATTCAGTTATTAAAGATTCTTAACAATTTGATCCTCTCAACTGCTGAAGACATGGTGCAAATCAGCAAATCAACTCTTGTTGATATTCAAGTGCATATTCAACATGCACATGAAACGATTGAGTTCCTTCAACTGGAGTCACAAATATAGAGAAATGAGTTGCAAGAGAAGTGTGTTACTTCCAAGTCTTTGACCAATCTAGAGATAGCAAATCATTCGACTTCATTCATCCAACCAGCTTCAAGTGTTGAAGTTGTTTCAGTTCAATTTTCTTCCAAACCCATCATCAAGCCATGGGAAGAAATTCAAAGTAATCGAAATCGGTGTGGCTTAGGATATGTCAAAGATAATGACAACTTACATATCCCTAATTATTCAAATCCCATTCAGTTCGTTAGTGTCGAATTACTTGAAAAAATCCCCTCAGCAAGTTCTCAACAACTTGTAGACCAACGTCAATGCACACAAATTGAAGTTGTAGACAAACAGAAATGCACACAAACTCAAGTTGCAAAAAAACCAACATGTTCTCATTGTCAAAGAACCAGTCATCTAGAAGATCAGTGTTTTGATCTCCATCCTTGTCACCATTGTGGCAAGCAGAATCATTCATCAGAGAAATGCTGCAAACAAGACCAACTTGCCAAATTAAAGATCGATTATTCATGGATTTATCCATGGGAATGGTCATCCACAACCAGAAGATTGTACAAGTTTTACAATTGGATTCACTCACACAAATTGCAGCCAACAGTCAAATGAAGATGGTACTCTCATGCAATTGAATGGGGGAGTACACCAGTGAAATACTCCTCTGCCTACAGGGGGGAGTTCAGATATATTTTGGATAATATTGCCTCTCCTTTCAACTGACAAAGGGGGGAAAATGTCAATGAAATTGACAAGTGGTTGTCAGACTAAAACTCTTGAAAACATCAGCGAAGCAGCCAGTGGGCATCTTCATCAGCCAGTGGGCGATCATCATCAGCAAATATGCCAGTGGGCGTTCATCAAATTGTGTCAGTGGGCACCAGATGTTGTTTTCAAGAAAAGGGCAGTTGGATCCTTTTGTGGCTTGGCACATGATGGAGTTTTCAAGCAACATTCAGAGATGAATTAGACATGTAGTTGATTCATGTTCTCTTCAGATTTGAGTTTTTTCAGCATCCAGCTTTGGTGTTTTTCAGGAAAATGTTTTTTTGAGGATCAACTTGAGAACTTGGAAGATGGTTCCTTGTTCATTTTGGATTTATCATTGAGGGGAATTTTAGCCTCACTCTCTTAAAAATCAATAATAAATCCAATTATTAAATTAAATAAATAAAATCATGAGAATTCCTCAAACTAAAGAGTCTAGTTTAGATGAGAGATTCTCTCCAACTAGCTCTCCTAAATTAGTGTGTAAGTTGAGAAATTGTCTCAACCAAGTTAGTCTAAGATAGACACACTATCGTAAGACCACTTACTCATGTATTTAAATGTATTATTAAATTTTTTGAATAATGAGAATTACATGAGCATGAGAGACCACATGGTGGCTCTCTGCCTTTTCCACTAATTTAATTTTTGTGTGTTAATTTGTTGTGCATATGGTTATATGGCTTTGTGATTCTTCTTCATTATGGCTTTCCTAGACCTAATTTGTCTTAATCCAATAGAAAATATATTTCATCCCTTATCATAATAATATTTTTCTACATTTCAAGCATTTGAAAATCATTTTAATTCTACCTAAATCCACACATACAAAAGAATTATAATACTAGAGGATAAATACCTAGTTCACACTTGACTCCATATATCAAAATCAATTATTCCAAACATTCTAAACCACCTAATGGTGTTCAGTATACCAATCTTAGTATCTTCATTTGTAATAAAAATAAAATAATGGATTTAAATCTCAAGCAAATTCATGTTACGAATATCTATCCATTTAACTTTAATTACGCATAATCAATCCTCCTTAATCATGTCTATGGAATTTCATCAAAATATTTTTGTTCATTCTAACAAGACTTAGCTCATAGATATATGTTAGTATGGATTCCACACCCATAATGTACTTCATTACTTAGCTCATAGATATATGTTAGTATGGATTCCACACCCATACATTTGCTCATAGATATATGCTAGTATGGATTCCACACCCATACATCAACTCATATATATATGCTAGTATGGATTCCAAACCCATACATAAATTAGGGAAAACATAACCTTCAAGTGTTCCTTAAAATGGCTTCCACAACCCTTCATGCACCAATCATTTAACCCTCTTGTTTATTAGGAAGGTCATACCTCAACCTAGTATTTGAGTAATTTCAAGTTATTTGATGCATAATGTAACCCAAAACTACACAAAATCATGTCAAATAAATCATAAGAATTCCATTCTTACTCATTAAGAATGTATTCCAAAATCATATTTTAACACATCAAATTAATGCACATACATTACTCTTGAATCTACATTCACAATTAAAAGGCACATCCTTCAAGGTAGCTTTTGTTAAATTTCCATTACTGTAGGTAAGAAAAGAGTCAAAATTAACATGACGAACTCAATCATCATGTTAATTGAATCTTGGCCTTACACTTGTTACACATTCCCAAAGCATACACACCAAGGTCATCATACTATAGTTTAGATTAGGCCAATATTTTTCTTGGTAAATACAATTTCATCTTGTAAAGATGGCTAGTAGGCCCATATCACATTGATAATGATGCATTAAACATATATGAAACCATGCATCCACTCCACATATCTCACTCACCCATTGAAAATCAAGCCATTCACATGCTTAGGTTTAACCCCAACTTCTCAAGCACATCCTTTCCCAACATGTCTTTAAGTCCTTTATCATATTTCTTATAATTTGTCTTAACAAAAATATAAAGGAATATAAAAATTCATTCTTTATCTTTCGTAGGTTTATAAATGACATAATAATAATAATAATAATAATAATAATAATAATATCATTTATAAAACAGATATGCTTCTAGGTCAACATACACAATAATTCAACATGCATGCAAAATAACCATTCATGCATCAACCTACAAGAAAGTATGTTGGCCTGTTAGGCCCTAGTGTTTAAACTTGCCATCTAATACCATATGTAAGGTCCCACCTTACCAACCATGAAGAGTGTAGAGAAGTAAAGGTTAAGTTGAACACTATCATTCATTTTTTTTAATAATCATAATATGACTAACTTGGTTATCATGAATATCATGTTCCTTCATCTATTTCAATATAAGAATATAACATAAGAAGTCAGGGATAACATTCCCTTAAAACCAATTCCAAAACACATTTCTCCTCATGTTTAAAAGAACATAGCATGTGCTCTTTTCATACTTATACGTGAGTTCTAAGTAAGATTGGAAATAAATTCCATCATAATGCCATGTGTGAGCATTAAGCTTAATCAACCTATTTGACCCCCCTAGATTATGCTAAATAGGTTCCACTTATTGAATCTTTACATCATAACCACAAGTATGCCACAAGAACCTAAAATATCTTGCTTCTATTACAAAAATCACATATAAGGGCATGATTAATAATCTACATGTAATAAGGTAACTGAAGAAGGAATATATCTCTCTTCATCAAAAAATCTAATGATATGTTTATGAAATGGAAAAATGGAATCACAAAATATATTGACCCAACAATGTTTCCAAATTCATCATCTAAAAAATATTCATTCCCAAGTATTAATGAAAGAAATTATTTGTAGAATGGCATTGCTTCAATCATGAGACTCGTATAATGAATGTTACAGCAAGAGTAGTTACTGTTACAAATTCAGAAGCATATTATTCTTCAAAAAGTTCCAAGTAGAACAATGGACTTACCAAAATTAGGCACAATTAGTTTCTTGCTACAACTACTCAAGTATAAGACTACACTCATGAATACAAGCATCTTGCACAACTTATTATGCTCACTTGCACCAGTAATTAAATCCTACAAAATTTGTCATTGTAAAATTGTTTCCAACAACACCCTTTTTTTATGATAGCTTTATATGCTAAAAGAGACATTGTCTTGTTGATCTATTCACACTTTAGCAACTTTACTAAAATTCATTTTCGCATTTATACAAAAAAACCTTGCAGACATAGGAAGCTACATATATATTCAATAATCTATTCATAATTTTCTAGTACATAAAATCTATAGTGAATGAGGCATTTACCCTAAGAATTTATGTGCATAAAATATATAACCATTGAGGCATTTTGACAAATAGATTTCCAGCATACAATTTACAGCCATTGAGGCATGTTGTCAAACACTTGGTAACCATCATCTCTTAAGACAATTTTGACAATCATTAGTAACATGAATATAAGATATTTACTCAGCCTATTTGACTCATAAAATTCATAAATTAAAACTTCAAATATTGGCATATTGAAATAGAAACTAAATCATCTTTATCCTTCACCAAAAAACTCGACAACACACACACAAGTTGGCAACAACAATCTGTAAAATCGCCCAGATTTACAACCTAGGTTCGGAAAAGTATTTTTTGGAATAAAATGGGGGGTTACATGCCCTAAGTGCACGTATACCCCCTGATGTTGGGTTGAATCACATCCAAAACACCTAGGGACACGATTTTTTAAAACAACAAAAAAATAAATTCCTACTATCTCATTTAAAACTTTTGTCAAACACTAAGAATGCAAACTTCATCTACAATTGTACATGGATAAATAAAACTCAAATTTATGCTAATATTATGTTTTCATCAAACTCATGGCATCCTAAATGCTTTAGCATGTAAGACTTTATGTCAATTAGTTTGTAACAACATTGTACAAAAAAAAACTTATATAAAATGAACTATAGTTATTGCAGAATTTATTCAAACATTTTGTGTGCAAAATTTTATATACATCTAAGTTTCAGCTAACAACCCAATTCACAGTAACCAAAAACCATGCTATCAAACATATAATATTGAATTTGGATAATATATATGACCTGCTATGGACAAAGATTCATTATAAACTGAACTTGAAAACTTTGGCAACCCATTCTTGTTTTAATCCCCCTCCATGCACATTATAAATTATAGTTTCCATTCATTATTGGTTAGCTCATAACATAAACATTCACAAGTAGCAATTTCTCATAAATTGAAATTTCTACAACACTTTAAACTAATAATGAACTAAAATTTCAAGAGTGTTTATGAATATACTTGACAATGTATATATACAACTCCAAATATGAGACTATGCATCAGCTCCAATATCCTAACCAACTTATTGTGAACCATCTGGTTTTACACCCAACCATATTCATGGAGAAATTCTACCCTCGGAACCTTTGAGCTGTAAGAGTTCACAAACAGGACCAAAATACAGCAGTAGAGATATATCCAAGGCAAGTTGAGGAAGATAAGTTTCACTTCCTCCCAATACCACTCACGGTCAGCTCCACCAGGTAGAACTACTTGGTAATTTAGTTTAGGAATTTCAATTTCATTTTGAAAGCAATTGGCTACTCTCCAAGTCTCTCCCTCCCATAATTTTTTTTTAATAAATCTCTCCAACTCTTAGTATCAAAATGCACCTCCCTCTCCCCCTAAGTGAGAATACATGAGGCACATATATGGGAGGAGCAACAAATTCTTGTCATAAAGGAGGAGTAATATGCATGACTTGTAATCCATTTAGAGGAGTGTAACTCATGATATTAAGGAGAGGTATGCGTGCCTTAGTTAAGAAGAGTGTAACTTATGCATTAAAGAGAGAGTAAGAGGAATCTTTTATGACATGGCTTTAATGAGTGTAAGAGGAATATGCCATTCTTTGATGAGTACATAAGATAGAGTGTAATGTATTATTAAAACAGAGAGATATTTACATAGATCCATGAGAGTCATCAAGGAGAGAGGTGTGAAGTGATTGAGGAGATGAAGGTGACTTGTAATTCCCTCTTAATAATATCATAGTCTCATAAAAGATAATAATAATATTAATAATATTGAGGATTAAGTCCAAATTGAACTATTAAGATTGATTAATGATAATTTAAATTATTTTACTTCAACTGTACTTGATTACCAATTGATCCAAGGTGATTAACTATTTTTGGAAAGTCATGCTTGAGATGCTAGACATGACTTTCTATTTTTATAAAGTCACTCTAGGATTGTTAGAAAAGAGGTTTTATTAAGGAAATTCATCCCTGAGCTACCAATGAGTGGCATTTTTCTTCCATAGAATAGGGATTTTTCACCCCTATTTCATGCATCTCTGTGCCTTAGTATATTGAGGACTCCACGCCTTGATCTGATCCGCCTTGATCTGATCCAAGATTCCACACCTTAATCTTTTTAAATATTTAGGACTCTATGCCTTAAACATTTTATTATAGATACAAGACTCCACATCTTTATCTTTCATGGATTTAGGACTCTATGCCCTAATCCTTTTATTATAGATCCAAGACTCCACATCTTTATCTTTCATGGATTTAGGACTATGCACCCTAATTTCCATGTCTTCTCATCTACTTTGCTTTGAAACTCCATGCTTCACCTTAAGGTACTGGTTGTGAGCTCATACCCATCTGACGATTTGTTGGTAAGGCCTTGTTCCAAGTCCTGCACACATCACAATCTCATAGATCAAAGGAATGAATGAATTTTATAATTAACTTATTCACATTTTACCAAAAATTGTGAATGACTTCCACAACCATTTTGGTTCTAGAGAAATGACTTTTGTAGGCATTTATAATTTGAACATCATTGTTTGCAAATAACCACATCCCCTATCACATCCTTCTCAATACAAGATTAAGCATATATAATCATAAAAGTCATATATCATGAATTCCACAGTCATTTATAATTTTAGCATCCTTGTTTACAAAAATCCAATTCCCATGTCACAACCTGTTCAATACAATATTAGGCATATATAATCGTAAAAATCATGTATCATGACTTCCACAGTCATTTATAATTTGAGCATCCTTGTTTGCAAATAACTATGTCCCCTGCCACAGCTTTCTCATTACAATATTAAACATATATAATTATATGAATCATGTATCATCCATAAATCATAATTAACCACATGCTCCAAATAACCATGATCATCCATGGATCTATCTAACTCAATCCTGAATCACCATCCATGTCATACACCTATGTCCAAACTAGAATACCAAAAGAGAAGAGATTGATAATATGCTCTTAACCGAATTCAGTTCTTATCCATAGAAACATAGATATTATCATAAGCACAAGAAACTAGGTGACCCAAACTAGGTCTATAGAATATAAGCATGTACATAAGTCTGCCATGCATAATATTATATCATTACATCAAAATCACCCTCTCTAAGTGTCACAAAGATAACCTTTCCCTGGTGGGACACTACATATTCTCATAATATAGAATCTTGGTCCAATGAAGTTTTCATGTTTTAAATGGATACAATGAGATAGAACTTTACTAAAGTCTATTTCCACAAAAATTCTAGAAAATGTAAAGAGACCTTTTTATGTTCAGTCAATGTCCATTTTTTTTAATTTTCCAAGACTATTCCCAATATCTTCCAGAACTTGATGGTACCAAATGGGAGAGGGAGATTTGGTAACCTCACTCAGACCAAAATTGTAATAACCACCATGCTTGTAGCATCAAGGTCTAGGAACCACGGTGTTATAAAGAGCCCAATTCTACCCTAAAACCATGGCCCATCATTTAGGACCTTCTCCCTAGATTTCTGTGTGTCAATTTGAACTATGAAGAAACCCTTGGAATTGTTATCCTCCACAAGGTCCCAAGGCTGAGAAAGGAGATCGACGGAGGTAACCTCAGACTACTTAGGGTTTAGCAACTAGCCCTACCATACCAGAGAGGGATCTGTCTATGAGCTCATAGCCAATGATGACTGGAGGAATAATAGGTTTTAGGCTAGTAGTTTAGCTCATGTAGGTTTTGAAATTTGGGGTTTTGCTGGATCAAGAGTCAAAATTAAGGAACTAGGTGAGGTCTCAAGCGTTTAGTTCCAAGAGATATAAAGGAGCAGGGTAGGTATGCCTTTGTGATATTTTAAGTGTTGGTTGATGTAGTGTAGGGTTGAAAAGATAAGAAAATCAAGATGAGCATGTGAACCATGAATTCATCTATCAGAAGACTAAGTACACAAATATGATTTCCTAACAAAACATAGCTTAATCATAAGAATTATGTTTAATATCTCTTAGGAAAATCAATGAAGAGCATAGATATGGAAAGGAGATGCATTTATCATTCATATAAGCTATTAACAGAAGAAAAAAATTATCACAAACTCATACCACAAGAATTCCTAGATAATAGACGCAACTAGCCTTTGATTTCTTGTAAACGTGTGATGAGACACAAGCTACAAGATTCCCACTCTCTGATGTCAAACCTTTTGTTGGACTGAAAACTAGATACATATAGACCAAAAAAATTTCCCCACTCTTAGGGGTCGAATCCCTCAGTGTAGGGACTAATCACAATAATATCTCAACTAACACCTAATGACTAGGGAGGTTGTAACAAACCCTCCATTTAGACTTTGACTAAACCTTACTCATTTATGAACCTCAAATTTACATGGAAATGACTCTAACATGTTCATTCATCTCTCATTACATAAATATACCTTATTTCATCTCACAAATGAGGAATTACAACATTGGAAATGAATATTCACTGAGGAAATTCGATAAAAGGAAGATACAGGAAAAAGTGCAACGCCTTTTGCAAAAGCGTAGCAACTCTAGACAAAAGTGCAGTGCCATCTTCCAGATCACTTTTGAAGGCCTTCCACTACTCCAAATTGAAAAACAAGCATACCACTAGAAATATTAGGATGTCTAGTTATCATTAGACACCTTGAGCAGTCAAAATGGAGCTTCCATTATCAAGAAAAATGAATTTTCCAACAAGTACTCCAAAAGCACAACGCCAAGTCTGAAAAGGTGACAAAAAGTGGTTTTTTGAGCCCCTTTTTGGCTTTTTCTGCTAACCAATTTCTTGACATGATTCCAAAAGTAGATATCTGAGATCCTTAGGGAAATATCTATCCAGGCATATAGACTTTTAGGCATTTGGAGCCCTGAGGAAAAATCATAGTGCCAAGGTGTTGCGCTTTTGGCTTAATTGACCTTCACAATTTTGCCAAAAGTCACAAAAAACCAAAATTTGTCAAAACTTCCTCAAAATTTGCTGAAAATTGGTTCATGGAACCCTACGATGATGTGTCAAACAATGAGGGAGGCTTCAACAAGAAAATCAAGTTTGTCCTTGTCATTTTTCCTCCTTAGGGTTTGCCTTAGCTTGTCCATCAAATGCTTATTCTGACTTGGGAGACTTTGTTTCTAGTGTAGTTGTGCATGTCCATATGCCTCTAAAGTTTAGTGGCCTTGTTGGACCTCTTAAGGAGATTCTCCAAGTGGAAATTTACTCTATCAATACAATTTTACTTATTTTCCTCAAAATCTTCTTCAATGGACTTGTCAATGTTTTGTTGCCTCAGTGGAGAGGATGTTACTGTGATTTGCTCTTCTTTCCTCTTCAAACCTCTTGTCTTAGGCCTTCTAGGCTTGAGCTGAAAACCAATGGCTTCAATCTCTTCCAAGTTTATCACTGTTTTATCTTTGGCACCATCCTTCTCCAAATCTGCTTTAGGTTTATCAAGCAAAAGTTGCTTGACTTTGAGCTATTTTTTTCTTGCTGAAAGAAATAAACCAAAAAATATTCCTTGGACAATCTAATCTTCACCTCTCTAATATCAACCTCTTTCTCCTGGATGATCTGCTCTAAATATTTTACCTCCTCATGCACTTCTAAATCTTCCATATCAGTGTCAAGATGAATTTGTGCTTCTTCATCCAATGGTGTCTCATGCTGCTGTGATGATGTAGGCTTGGCCCTTTCAACAATGTCTGGAGCAAACACAAGCATTTTCCCTCTTTTGTAGATCTTAGTCACATCTACCCTAGGAGTTATTGTGATAGGTCTTCTTGTGGAAGCCCCTCTTGTTGTGTTGGAGAAGACAAAGAAGTAGAGTGACTACTTGACTGAGCTAGAGAAGGAAATAAAGATGTTGAATAAATGAAACCATCCCAAGACAAATTGTTTTGTGCTAGATGATGGAAAACCAGGACCTTCACCAAGCGATGATGAAACAAAGTGTCATGATGATCTTGTCCCAACCTATGCACCTTCTCTGCCATATTAACCATGCTTTTGTAAAGGTAATGAGGTAGGTTGAGAGCCTTTACACCAGTGAAATGCATCAAAAGCCTCATATGGTACTGATACAATCTTGAGAATCTACCCTCACATGCAAATACTTCATGATCATTTTAATGAGAGGGGCATACCTTTCCAGCAAATGTTTGAAAGGTAACATGTGCTTTGGAGCATTTTTATATGAAGGTTTCATATACATATTCTAATTCTCAAAGTTGAGGTCTTTGTTCTTGAACCAAAGTTCTCTAGTGTTTTGGATCCCTGTAGCTATAGGGATGATATTTGCTGAAAGACTGAACACCACTCCATAAATGGTCACCTTATCTCTCCTTAAACTAGTGGCAAAAGTGTTGGTGATTTTTTCATTAAAACCAAGTTCTTCAATCCTTTGGAAAAATGCAAGGAAACCAACATCCTGGAAGGATTTCTTGAGAAAAGGAGAAGACATGATGTCATGTGTTGAAGTTGGATCATACCTGCTGATTAGACCTCCCTTATGCCTCCTACACTCAGTAGTTTCAGAATCCATAGCAAACCATAACTCAATGGGAGGGGAAATTAGGGTTTGGTGTAGGGAAAAACAGGGGATTTGGGCAGTTTTTTGAAATTGAGGGAGATGAAGGGGTTAGGTGGTCTCTAAAATCTTTGGAAATTTTTGGGAGATAGGGATGGGTGTTGGGAAGTGGGGGAAAACGAAATTTCATGGAATGGGTGAGGGGAAGGGGTCTAAAAGAGAGAAAAACAGTCCTAGCCTAGGGATGTAGGGTCTAGGCTAGGGTTTTCGGAAAAAGGGAGTATATGAGGGATAGGGGTGTGTGAATGTGTCTTTGGGGATATATGGGACATGTAAGAAGTGAGTGAGATATTTTTAGAGGGTTCTTCTCAATATGGCAACCATAGAGACCATGAAAACAAGAAAAACCTAGGAGAGGGAAAATTGACTTTCAAGCACAAACTGAAGCACCAAGAAAGCTAAGAGATAATCCACTTGTAAATGATATCTTAAACCATGTGTGTTGATGTAGAATCAACTGAAATGGAGTTTTGATGTTCTTGAGTAAAGCATAGAAAATCTGGGAAAAATGTAGCAAAATGAGGCACTTCGGTGGCAAGAGAATGTTTCTCTGAGGGTGTCAAAGCTTCTTAAGGATAGAGAGATGTCTCTTGGAAGTTAAATGATAAAATGAGAGGTTCTTTGGTCTTTTATTGCTTTTAAAAATCAATTTTCTCCATGGGTATTGTAGTGGGGCCATCATGTACTTTGGCATTTTCTTTTGAAAATGCAACTTTGGAACTTTACGAATAATAATACGTCATACTACAAATATAAAACACTTTTTGAAAATTTTATCGAAACTTTTTCCATCACTACTCCTTTAAATGATGACTTTGATGTTGAAATGACTGATTCTTTTATGGTTTTAACCCAATGACCTAATGATGACTTGACATTAATAGAATGAGCAGAATGATGACCATAATGACTATGAAACCCTTACAACAAAGAATGACTTGACCATGATGATGTCCATTGACCATGAAGGTGAAAGGCGTAGTGATGGCCTACCTAACCTAATGATTGACCAAATTGTTATTGAAAACCTATTTGAAACCATAAAAAAATTCCAGTATGACCCTAACAAAAACTTTGCAAGAGCATATATGATCACTGGTGACTGACATACACTAACATTGGCTCCATATGGGGATGAAATATCCTTTAGGATGTGTCAAGAACACCATAGACCAGGTAGCTTAAGCCATTGGGCATGGAGTCAAAAATAAAAATTTAAACTCAAAAATGCAAACTGACTAACAAACTGAACCTGAATTCAACTATAAAAAACAAACTAAACCTTTTAAACCAGCAACTGGTCAAGGAAACCTTATGGCCTTCTCCTCGGACTTCAAGCTCCCATGATAGCTACTTGACACTCTGACAAGAAAGTAAACTGGTATGTACAATGATAATGAAAATTTTCATAAATTCATGAAGTAAGGTAGTGATTGACAAGCCTACCATTGATTGCTCCTCCTCAATAATCTTGTTTGTCCATTTCTTCTAGAAAATAAGAATTCCTACCTCTAAAAGCTGAGATTTTGTATGGTATTTTCCATAGATTTTCAAACTTATTGTGCTTACCCTTCTCTTCATTCCATGCATCCCAACGAAGAACTATATCCCCCATGTTGAAATCATATTCTTGGGTCTTGCGATCATAAATATTATTTATTATTTCCTGAAGTTTAGAAGTATTCTTAAATACTTCCTCCTTGGTTTACTACAAATGAATCATATGATTTATTATTTGTTGTACATCATTTGGTTTTCTGTCAACTTCTTGAAAAAACTTCATGATCGGGACAACAAGAAAATTAGGAAAGACAATATCAATCCCATATACCAACTAAAAAGGCGACATACCGATGGATTTCTTGTTACTTACTTTGTCCACCCATAGATCATTGATAAGCCTTTTATGGTAGTTCTTCTTGTTGACTTCCAACATCTTCTTTATTATATTGACTAATGATTTATTCGAAGATTCAGCTAGTCCATTACCTTATGGATAAGAAGTAGTTGAATGCCCTAATTTGATATCGTACTTTTCAAAGAATTCCATCATATTTTTCGACTTGAAGGTGGTGGCATTATTAATGATTATTTTCTACAAGCAACCAAATCTTGACAAGATACTAGATTCAATGAATTGAATGATTACCGAATCAGTAGCTTGCTTGGTCGAGACTGCCTTAGTCCATTTTGTGAATTAATCTGTGATTGTTAGGATCCATTTGTGTTGGGCTGAAGATGAAGGATGGATCTCCCCAATAAAATCAAGACCCCACTACTGAAATGGTGCTGAGACTGAAATGGGTTACAATGGCAATGGCAACAGTTTTCTTTTCCCCTAAAAAATATGACATTCATGACATCTCATCATAGTTTTATATAGGTCAGCAAAAGAGTCAGCAATAAAAAATGGCCCTCAATTTTTTTTTTGGCTGTGGTTTTCCAAAAGTGGTGACCACCACAATCTCCTTTGGGAAATCCATTCATTACTTCTTTTGCCTCACTTTCAATAATACAATTCAATAGCACACCACCTAGATCATTCCAATATAAGACACTATCAAGGATGTAGTATTTTGAAGCTTTTAATTTCAATGATCTACTCTTCTTGGCACTTCTGCGAAGGATTCAAATGTTGAAGTACATAGACAAGGTCAGAATACCAAGGAGATGAAATAAAAATCTATGATACCTATACTGGCAACTCTTCCACTTCTTCTTCAAAGAGGGTAGTAATTAGGTTGGTATCCAATGCATGCAAGTTGATTCATCCATGAGCTTTGCCAAACCTTGTCCCTTGATCAGTTTTGTCATATTTATCTCCAGATCATATTCTAGCATCGTTGCACTCCATTTTCCCCACCTACCATATGGATCTCTTTGCATGAGAATATCCTTCATTGCTACAATTGGAACATAAGCCAGAATGTGTGAATGAAGAATGTATACCCAAAAATATTTTAGAGCTTTCACCAAGGCTAAAGCTTAGTTTTCAATAATGTTACAATTTAGCACTACATCTCTTATAGTTCGATTGAAAAAGCCTATGGGTTGTTTAGTTTTTTGGTCCTTTTTCTGCATTAGGACAACAACCAAAGTGTGCTTAGAAGAAAATGAAAATGATGAAATCTAAAGTATAATCAGGGTTGATTAAGGTGAGAGCACAAGACAATGAAAATTTAATTGAATTTAAGGCTTTCTTTGCATCTTTTGACCATATTACCTCACTATTTGTTTTTAGCATATTAGTCATCTCTCTTTGGTGTTCAGCAAGGTTGGGGATGCATCTTCTCAGAAAATTGATTTTTCCATTCAAAGATTGAATCTCTCTTTTGTTTCTTGGGAGATCCAACTGTTGGATTTCTTCAACTCTTGTGGGTTCAATGCGAATACCATATTTTGAAATTATGTGCCCCAGTAGTTTCCCCCCATCCATGGAAAGTAAGCTCTTCTTTGGATTCAGCGAAATGCTGAATTTTCTACACCTCTAAAAAATAATCGTTAAATGATGCAAATTTTCTTCATCAACTTTAGAAAAAAATTGTAAGTTCATCCAAGTAAATAACCAAAAATGCATCTTTTCATTGGCAAAAGCAATATCCATCGCTCACTGAAATGTAGCCCCTGTATTATTCAGCCCAAATGGCATCTTGGTGTACATAAAAGTACCCCATGGTGTCATAAAGGTTGTTTTCAATTGATCATCTTCATGCACCAAAATTTGGTTGTATCTAGAGTATCCATCAAGAAGTGACATCCTTGAAGACCCAACTACCCTCTGCAAAATGTGGTCCATCTTCAAAAGAGGATAATTTTCCTTCAAGGACACTTTGTTCAAATTCCTGAAATCAATACAAAGATGAATCTCGCTCATCTTTTTCCTCATTGGCACAAGATTCAACATCCATTCAGAAAAACGAATAGGAACTATGATACTAGATTTGTAAAGACAATTTATCTCTTTCTCAATGGAGGTCAGATATTTGTGATTAATCCTCCTCAGCTTTTGGCGGAATGGCTTCTGATCAGGCTTGACTGGTATAGTATGTTGGATGATGTTCTTGTCATACACCTTTATATTTGAATAGTAGCAAGAAAATACATCAAAAAATTCATCCATTAAAGCATCATATTTACCTTTCATCTCACAGGATAGAGACTTCGATAACTTGACCATTTTCGGCTTGTTAGTTGTGGCAATGTTTATATTTTCAACACCTGCTATTGTGGGGACCATTGTTGGCTTTTTGGTGACATCATCATGATCAAATAAATCTTCCAAAGGCATGAGACCTTGTGGAATGTTATTGTCTTTTAGATGCAACACTTCAACCTCAGTGGCCTCAACTACCTTATCATTCTCATCATACATGTCATCAATATGGTAATGCAATAATCCATCCCCCATTTGTAGAAAATTATTAATTTTCTTGTCATCCCAAAACACCTGCCAATATCTCAGATTGTGAGGGATAGTTGGACGATGCTTGATATTAATTGAAAACTTCTTATTGGCATGGATGGGGATCTTAAATGTACTTGTTGTAGTGGAAAGGGAATCAGCCATAAAATTCTGACTTATAGGAATCAAAGGCAATGTATATTCTGAAAATTTTTTGAGAATATCAAGGACAACATTTTGATAAGATTGCAGCCTTGGATGTGTGGCCTGGTACTCCCCTTTTACCATTTAATCACCAACTCAGAGTCGTCATAAACTGAAATCTTCTTTGCTCCTAGATTTTTTAGAATTTTAAGGCTGACAATAAATTCTTCATACTCTGCCTCGTTATTTGAGCAATCAAAAGCAAACTTATATGAGATTAATCTTACATTGTGAGGGAATTTACCTAATTGATCCCAGTGGCCATGAATCCACATGCCAGTCCTAGGTCCTTCCTTTCCCAATGCTCTGTCAAATTGCAAGGTCCAAAGACCATCTCCTTCACTAAGAAACTAAAATTTGGAGGGTTGGTCTATTTTACTTGTTGGAGGATGACTCGTTGTCTCAACAATTTTTGTTTCTTGCACTGATTCAACAGTCTTTTCAGGTGAACTTCCTAGCTGCAAACTGTCTACATCCTATTTTACTTTTTTTGCAATCAAATCCTTATGTACACTACTTATAACTTCTGAAACTTATGAAATTTCAACAATTTGACTATCATCATCTACTGAACTCATATCATTATACAAAATAAAGGACTCTAAGTTGTTATGTACAACATGAATAGGGTGATTATTAGGTTTCTCTTTGCTACTAATCATGAACTTCATCTTTTTCTCTCAATATATTTTTCTAAGATGCCAAAATGTCGCTATAGTAGCGTAAGAGAAATAAAATTGTAAGGTGCCTTTCAACTTTGCTCCCCAAGACTGAGAGAGAAGCATGCCAAACCTTGGAGGAATTTCAGCAAAAACCACATCCATCAACACATTTTTGGTCGGAATCTGGTCGAGAGACACTACCAAGTCTTCGATAAGACCGAGACACCTCACTCTTCCTAAATCAAATGAATAGAGATCATGATATGGTTGGGCGATATCTAATCCTAGATTGTCCATAATGGCTTTAAGAATGAGGTTTTGTGAGGCCCTAGAATCTAACATGGTATTATGAAGGGGATTTTCATACTAAGATAGAATGGTGGGACTTCACTATCTTCTATACTCCCATCTACGGTTGGACCAAACATAATTATAGGGTGATCATCAGTGACATTAACCATATCTGACATCTGATCTACCTTTAAGATCTTAGCAATCTGAAACTTATATTTATCATTCTTGACTAGTTCAGTTAGAGGGATAAAAACTTTCAACTTAGAAATTTCATTCTCTAAACTAAACAAGTTAGGTTGCTTCTCTACCTCTTTTGAAGTGGTGTCCTTATTTTAGAGCTATCCTTTGGTAGAAGACTCCTTTCTCTGACTTTCACCTTGAGTCTCCTTATTGTTCCTTGCATTGTTGGTAGAGGCTTCATTTTGGATTTCTTAATTAGCAAATTAGCTTCAACACTCACTACATTTTTTTGCATGTCTTCTAAGGTGGTAGGGCTTCTCTCCCTAGGTTGATATGCCATGTCCAAGTCAAAGGCATTATGATGATGGAGGAGTGCTAATCCAAGGGGAGATATCAGGTCATCAGGGATAGAATTGTACACCTTATTGAATCTAGTTGTGAACTCCTACACTGTTTCATTTGAATGTCTCTTCATGGAGTTGTATTCAGCCAAAACCTGTAATGGATTCTTCTTTTCTTTCCATCGGGCTAAAAAAAAGATTGTAAATTGTCGAGCGTTGGAGATGGAAGTAGTTGTCAAAATACAAAACCACTTCTTGACCTCTCCTGAAAAGATTTGTGCTATGATTCTCATTTTATCATCCTCATCAACAACCTCTTCAAGCTCGATGAAATCCACCAATTTTTCAACATGTTGCTGAGTTTTGATCTCTAAAGTTCCATAAAAAAAGAGGAAGCCTTTGACCATAGTTTGAAGGTAGGGAAACAAGTTGAGAAGGTAATACTATAGGGGCAAAATTTGCCATGACTACTGGAGGAGGTTGTTCAGGAACTACAATCGGTTGTGTCAATGGGGATGATGATATCAATGGAGGTGGTGGTGGTGGATTAACAATGACAGATGATGTGGTTGATGTATTTGGAGTTATGGAAGAAGAAGTAGCACCAGACAGATTCTTAAGCTGATATTGAATGTAGGCCTTTTCGGTGGTGATCTAAAGCTAGTCATCTAGACTTTGGAGCTTGTTAAAGTTTGACCAAAGCTCATGATCAAATTTAGAAAACAGGGATCTAGAAGAAGGCAAGTAAGAATCAATATTGATAGGTTCAAATACTACTTCTGAAAGGAAATATTCATACTTTGATCGGAAAATAGATAGCTCAAAATTGATATCAAAAGAAATATCTTCGACAATAAGAAATTGATCAGGCAAAGAAGTAGTTCTTACCAATTTACAAGCTCCACTTTCAGGAGGAGGAGATTTGAGTTTCCTTAGCAACTTCTTTGGATCATCAACAATAAGAGGTGGATTCGGGTTAGGGTTTGACCTCATGTGTATTTTAGGAGCCAAAATTTTCCACCTTAACTTGATTTAATTTGGATCAGCCTTCTTCGAGTACTTGAACTTATCACCCATAAGAACAGCCTTGAATGCACTTGCAGAACTAATTCCAGGGAATATATATCACTTTGATCCCCGACAATGGTGCCAAAATGTTATCATCAATAATGTCCCAAGGCTGATAAAGGAGATCAACGGATGTAACCTCATACCACTTAGGTTTTAACAGCTAGCCCTACCAAACCAAAGAGGGCTCTCTATGACCTCACATCCAATGAATGTTGGAGGAAGAATAGGTTTTAGGCTAGATATTTTAGCTCATGTAGGTTTTGAAATTTGGGGTTTTGTTGGATCAAGAGTCAAAATCAAGGAACTAGGTCAGGTCTCAAGGGTTCAGTTGCAAGAGATATAAAGGAGAAGGGTAGGTATGCCTTTGTGATATTTTAAGAGTTGGTCGATGTAGTGTAGGGTTGAAAATATAAGAAAATAAAGATGAGAATGTGAACAATCAATTCATCTATGAGAAGACTAAATACACAAATATGATTTCCTAACAAAACAGAGCTTAATCATAAGAATTTTGTATAATATCTCTTAGGAAAACCATTGAAGAACGTATATATGGAAAGGAAATGAATTTATTATTCATATAAGCTACTAACAGAATAAAAACATTATCAAAAAATCATACCACAAGAATTCCTAGATAATAGCTGCAACTCGCCTTTGATTTCCTGTAAAAGTGTGATGAGACACAAGCTACAAGATTCCCACTCTCTGATGTCCAACCTTTTGTTTGACTGAAAAGTAGATAAATATAGACCAAAAAAAACTTCTCCACTCTCAGGGGTTGAATACCTCAGTGTAGAAACTGATCACAAGAATATCTAAACTAACACCTAATGGCCAGGGAGCTTGTAACAAACCCTCCATTTAGAATTTGACTAAACTTTACTCATTTATGAACCTCAAAATTACATGGAAATGACTCTAACATGTCCATTCGTCTCTCATTACATCAATATACCTTAGTTCATATAAAAAATGAGGAATTACATCATTGTAAATGAAGATTTACTGAGAAAAAATCAAAAAAGGAAGATACAGGAAAACTTGCAGCGCCTTCTACAAAAGTGCAACACCTCTAGACGAAAGCGTAGTGCCATCTTCCAGCTCACTTTTGAAGTCCTTCCAATGCTCCAAATTGAAAACTGAGCATGCCAATGGAATTTTTAGGATGTGTGGTTGTCAATAGATACCTTAAGCAGTCAAAATGGAGCTTCCATTATTAAGAAAAAATCATTTTCCCACAAGTACTCCAAAAGCGTAGCGCCTGGTCTAAAAACGTGGCAGGAAGTGGTTTTTTGAGCTCTTTTTAGGATTTTTCTCCTAACTAGATTGTTCACATGCTTCAAAAACTAGATATCTGAGATCCTTAGGGAAATATCTATCTAGGCATATAGATTTTTAGGCATTGGAGCCTTGAGGAAAAAGCGCAGTGCCAAGGCACTCCGCTTTTGGCCAAATTGACCTTCACAATTCTACCAAAAGTCACAAAAAACCAAAATTTGTCAAAACTTCCTCAAAATTTGCTGAAAATTGGTCCATGGAACCCTGGGATGATGTGTCAAACAATGAGGGAGGCCTCAGCAAGCAAATCAAGTTTTTCCTTATCCTTTTGCCTCCTTAGGGTTTGCCTTAGCTTGTCCTTCAAATGCTTGATTCTGACTTGGGAGACCTTGTTTCTAGTGTAGTAGTGCATGGTCATATGCCTCTGAAGTTTAGTGGCCCTTTTGGCCCTCTTAAAGAGCTTCTCCAAGAGACAATTGACTTTATCAAGCCAATTTTCCCTATTTTCCTCAAAATCTTCTTCAATGGACTTGTCAATGTTTTATTGCCTCATTGGAGAGGATGTTTTTGTGATTTTCTCTTCTTTCCTCTTCAAACCTCTTGTATTAGGCCTTATAAGATTGAGTTAAAAACCAGTGGCTTCAATCTCTTCCATGTTTATCATTGTTTTACCTTTGGCACCATCCTTCTCCAAATCTGCTTTAGATTTATCAAGAAAAAGTTGCTTGACTTTGAGCTATTTGTTTTCTTGCCAAAATAAATAAATCAAAAAATTTGCCTTGGAAAATATACTCTTTGGCTCTCTAATCTCATCCTCTTTCTCCTGGATGATCCTCTCTAAATATTTTACCTCATGCACTTTTAAATCTACCATATGAGTTTCAAGATGAATATTTGCTTCTTCATCCAATGTTGTCTCATGTTGCTATGATGTTGTAGGCTTGGCCCTTTTGACAATGTCGGGAGCAAACACAAGCCTTTTCCCTCTTGTGTAGGTCTTCGTCACTTTTTCCCTAGGAGTTCTTGTGATAGGAGTTTCAGAATCCATAGCAAACCCTAGCTCAATGGGAGGGGAAATTAAGGTTTGGTGTAGGGAAAAACAGGGGATTTGGGAAACTTTTTAAATTGAGGGAGATGAAGGGGTTAGGAGGTATCTAAATTCTTGGGAAAATTTGGGGAGATAGGGAAGGGTGTTGGGAAGTGGGGAAAAGAGAAATTTTAGGGAATGGGTTAGGGGAAGTGGTCTAACAGAGAGAAAAACAGTCCCAACCTAGGAATGTAGGGTCTAGGCTAGGGTTTTGGGAAAAATGGAGTAGATGAGGGATAGGGGTGTGGGAATGTGTCTATGGGGATGTATGGGACACATAGGAAGTGTGTGAGTTGTTTCTAGAGGGTTATTATCAATATGGAAACCATAGAGACCATGAAAATAAGAAAACCCTAGGAGAGGGAAAACTGAATTTCAAGCAGAAATTGAAGCACAAGCAAGCTAAGAGATGATCCACTTACTTGTAAATGATAGCTTCAAAATTTTTTGTTGATGACAGAATCAATTGAAATGGAGTTTTTATGTCCTTGAGGAAATCGCAGCAAATCTAGGAAAAACACAGCAAAAGCATAGCGTTGACCAAATGAGGCACTTTGGTGGCAAGAGAATGTTTCTTTAAAGGTGCCAGAGCTCCTTGAGGATAGAGAGAGGTCTCTTGGAAGTGAAATGATAAAATGAGAGGTTCTTTGGTCTTGTATTGCTTTAAAAAATCGATTTTCTCGATTTGTGGTGTAGTGGGCCCATCATGTACTTTGACATTTGCTTTTGAAAATGAAACTTTGGAACTTTATGAATCATAATACATCATACTAAAAATATAAAACACTTTTTAAAAAAATTATTGAAACATTTTCTGTCACTACTCCTTGAAATGATGACTTTGATGGTGAAATGATTGATTTTTTTTATGATTTTGACCCAATGACCTAATGATGATTTGACATGAAATGACTAAGAACAATGATGACCATAATGACTATGACACCCTTACAACAAAGAATGACTTGAACATGATGATGTCCATTGACCATGGAGGTGAAAGGAGTATTGATGACCTACCTAACCTAATCAATGACCAAATTTTTATTGAAAACTTATTTGAAACCATAAAAATTCACAGTAGGACCCCAACAAAAACTTTGTAAGAGCATATTTGATCACTGGTGATTGACAAGACTAACAGACACTAACAGAAACATAAGTAAAGTTGGGTGCCCAAGAATAACATACCCAATGATATAAATATTCAATTCTCAACAAAAAGCCATTAAATATGCCTATTAATGTCATAGATTGTAGATCAACAACAAATGATTTTACCTTTGGGTTTTTAAAATCCATTGTTGGTGTTTTTTCTGCTTGTTCAACTATGTGAGGTCCTAGCATATTCTGGATCTGGTCATCCTGAGCTACAACCTTCCCTTTCACTGCATCCTTGAATGAGGCAGGTCCATCAGTGTTTCTAGTACTTGGAGGTCTACCCCTTAGCCTCAAATTTAATATTATGGTGGAGTTTCTTTCAATGCCATAAACTTTAATCTCAATGTCATATTTCAACAGTTTTCCCTCAAAAACAAAACATTGTAAAAAAATTGGTATACCTAGGTTATTTTGTGTGCCCAACTTCAAGTTTTCCATGAGATCCAAGCCTCGAACCCCTAAAAGAATTAATTTCCCATAGGGTTTTAATAAAAATCTAGAAAATCTCCTCCATATCTGGTTTTTCATTTTGAGGTCTTTTGCTTTGGGGAAAATTAAATTGAATTAGATTGAAATAATTTATGTTCTCTAGATCATTGGCAAGGCTCAGGTGAGAAACATCAAAGGATAGATCCTGAACCATTAGAACCAGGTCTTCTGCAGCCCCCATCGAACCATGCAGACTTGGGTTGTGAGATTTTAATAATTGATATGCATTGAGCTGGATATATATGATATGAAGGCCCACACACTTTAGGTAAACCATCTGACAGATCTGATCAACCACATGGATTTGCCTCTACATTAGATCCAAACTTTTATCGATGTTAGTAGATCGAATAAGTTCACCGGATCTCAGCATACAGAGAAACACTAGTCGAGAACCCTTCATGGACCTGTCCACTTCCATCACGAGCCACAAAACCATATTCACACGATCTTCATCCAAATATCAAAGTATATATTTATATACTCTATAATTTTATATTTAATAAAAAAAAATATTTTAAAAATAAATATTTAAATTTAAAAATAAATATTTTAAATTATATGATCAATTAAATAAATATATAAATGTATTACCATAATTAACATTTTCCTTTTTGTGCTGAGAGGTTCTCTCCATCTTAGTGTGAAATAGATGTTGTAATGTCACGTTATGTAAACATTTTGACTTGATCAAATTACATAAAAACAAAATAAAATAAAATAAATAAATAAAAATTAAAACTAAAATAAAATGATAATAATAATAATGAGTAAAATAAATAAATAAATAAAATTTACGGTTATCATTCTTTTGGATTCCTTATTTTGAAAATAGTATTTTTATGTAATGTAGTTTATTTAAAAACATGAAATATATATATATATATATATATACAAAAAAAAATCAAAATACAAATTTATTCTCAATTTTTACATTAAAAGAAATTAAAAAAAAAAAATTATATCTTAACTTGATAAATCTAAAATTAAAATAAATCTGCATTAATTATACAAAATATATTATAAATTACAATACTTTTTTACGAAAAACTTTTTATAATTATTCATGGTTATTTATTCCATAATATGTACCTTTCAAATTTATAATATGAATCTTTCTCCATATGAACATTTCTTTGATTGTGAAATCATTTCCTTCTCCATATGACCATTTCTTTGATTGTGAAATCATTTTCTTGAGCAAAATATTTTCTACTCTTATTTACCTTCCTGTAACATAGGAATTATGTCAAATTGAAAATGAATATTTTTAATGTGAAAGGTTGAAATTTAAATTTTATAATAAAAAAATATTTTTAAGTATTTATAATTTTAATAAATATATTTATATTTATAATTGTAAAGTTTTTATACACAAATTTATATGTTATTTGATAAAGTTTAATTGTTTATTGTTAATAAAAATTAATGATATTTTTATAGATAATTATTGTGGAATTATAATAAATTGTATCATTTAAAATAAATTTAAATATTAAAATAAATTAAATAGAAATCATAAATTTGATAATTTAAAATTTTCTATTCTTATTATAATAAATCATAATAATTTTGGTTTTTTTTTTCCAAATAATAAAATCAAGCATGTTAATAGTAGATATATTTACGATTTGTTTTATTCTATCACATTTTCATCTATATAGCATTGTCGTCATAATCATAATAACTTTAGTTATCAATATAATTAAAAAAGATAATTAATCTCTCTCTTGGTGGTGAGCATGGATATCAAAAGGGGAGCTTGGGGATGAGCCTGCCACCCTACCAACTTAATGTGCATTAAAGAGAAGGGGGCATAATTCATCCTTGAGATGCACTTGCATGCATTTTTACAATGAGATATTAATAGGCACAAAGAGTTTATGGAAGTTTCGTTATTCCTAGTGGTATACATGGATGGTTGGGGCAATTGCGGGGTCAAGGAGTCAACTTCCCTATGGATGGTGTTTTCATTTGGATCCTATGTTAAGAGAGTGTTGCTAGTAGTTTTATTACTAGTGCTAAGGCTCCTGGGTTTCATTTGGAGATAGAGAAGTAGAGGTGGGTGGGGAAAATCTTTTGGTGAGAGGTGAATTTGCAGCTAGCTCTAGCGAATGGTAGTAGAAGTCGGTGAATATTATCTATTGTCGAGACAGGCACAATCCCTTTGGTTTCATCCCTCATTGATTTTATTTTTCTATCTATTACCCTTCTTAATTATGTAAGTCATGTTCTAGAAAAATTGTTAGGTAATTCTGTCTTGCTGGGGTTTGGGGCAAATTTGAAGAAAATTGGTCTTTGGTTTGACTTGTCTTGGCTTGAAGAGGTAGTGTTAATACCTATCCAGAGTTCTTCTTATCTCATGACTAGTCTTTCTAAGTCAATTTATGTAGCAGCACCCTCCTTGTTCAATTTAGTAAGGTATAAGTGTGGAATGTATTGTCTTTGTGCTTGTTTGTGGCTCTGTCTCTACCTAAATTCTCAAGTTTTGTGGGTTTCAAGGGGGGTGAGCTTATTACCCTTGGGACACTGATAGCTGTGGTTTGCCTCTTGGATTATTTTGGTGTTAATTGTGTGGTGATGACTCTAGTTACACAATCAGTTTGCATTCTATTAGTATTCTTACTTCATGGGGGCTATTATTTCGAGTCTTCTAGTCGTGATTGCTTGTTGGATATACATAGGTTTTAATCCCTCTTGATCACCATGCCTCCTAAGCAATGCATGCATTGTAAGAGGGGAGATGTTGGCAGTAGCTTGTAGGGACAACATAGGGCCCAACTATTTTCCTAGGACTTGTTTGAGACATATTTCAATGTGGTGCCTCCTGAGACTTGGCGTGAAATCATAAAATTGGAAACTAAGGCGGGTCTTGAGAAGAAATCCCACTCTAATTCTAAGATACTAGAAGATTTCTCTTGTTGGGTTCATAACCCTAGTCACATTATGGGACAAAGAAAGCAATACCTAAATCTTGTAGTGCTATAATGGAAGATGAATACTTTGATTGGTCTAGTATTGAAAGATAAACAAGTGGAAAGGTACAACATGTTTTCTTGACTAGAGGATATTAAAAAATGTTGAGGAACCATTGTTTCTCCATGGATAGGTTCAATGCAAGACATACCCATGTAGAAGGCATCTTCAATGTGACTATGATACTGTTGCACCTCCTAGTTCAAGTGCAACAGATCCAACTCTCATTTCTTCTTCTGACTCTTAATGGCTATAAATTCTGCCAATATATTTGGACTCTACCTATAGTTTGTACTCTCTATCCAGAATGTCTTATTTTTTTCTTTTGGATTTTGTCTTATAAGAGTATTTGAAAAGAATAGCGGGTAGATTCTCATGAATTCCTTTGAGGCATGAGAATTCCCACATATAACTAGGTGTAACAACTATATACCCTGAAAACATTATGATAATATAAAGTATTTTAATTTAAAAAAAATTAATATTGATATATAACTTAATCATAATAGTAAAATTAGACATCATTATAATATAATATTTAAATTTTATTATTTAATTTACCATTAAACGGATAAGCATTTATTTTAAATAAATCAAATTTTTTTAAATTTATACAATACTATAATATCAATTTCAATATTCACAATTTATAAAATTAAATATATATTTAAAAATTAAATGTAGAATAAAGATCCATATTATATCAAATCTCATTAGGATTATTGATTTTAAAAATTTTGATTTTGACTAAATTGTAATGAAAAAGAAATATCTAAATCTAACAATGTTAAAAGTTGATTTTGATGACACTAATATTTTATTTTCTCAAAATAACTTATCATTGAAATAAAAATTTAATATAAGTTTTTAATATTTAAAATTATTATATTAAATTATTTTAAAAATTATATTATATATTTATTTTTATTAAAAATTTAAATTAATTTTTTTAAATAATATATATATATACAAATAAAAAATAAAATTATTTATATATATATATATATATATATATATATATATATATATTTACAATTTTTTAAATCTCTTTTCAACTATTTCCCGCATACAACTCAACAAAAATGTGAGAATGAAATAAAATGTGAGAATGAAATGCGAAAAAGAGCAGAGTTTTCTTGCTCAGTATTGTACCTCTTTTTGATGTAAGCATTGCTCAGTGTTGTACCTCTTTTTAGGTAAGCATTGTACAACAAAAATGTGAGTGAAATGCAACAAGGAGAAGGACTTTGTACCTAACTTTGGTGTAAGCATTGTTTTATTTATATATAATTATAAATATATTCAGAGTTAAATGACTTTGGCCATACCAGTGAATACTTTCTAACCCAACAAAAAAAACAAAATTGACATATATGGGTTTCCTTATTCGCTTTTGTTTCTAGCCCTCTATTGATGGGAAAACACACCAAATCTTCGCCACGTCTCAAGCTTATCATTTTGTCTTTTGGTTAGGTTTTTATACCAATGAATGCACTTTTGTTTGAAAAATTTAATGGAAAAAAAATCAATTATATAGGGGTAAATGGTTAGTTTTAACTATGAAATTTAATTGTAGAGAAATGTTATATTATTTAGTATAGAGAGATGTTATAGTGTACTTAAATGAGTGTATTTATATGTGATTTTAACATGAGAAAAATGTTGTAGTGTTATTAGGCATTAGATCAAAAAATAATAATAATAATAATAAAATTTTGAATCAATTAAAAGGTAATAAAAATAATATAATTTTACTTTCATTAATAAAATTACAAACAATTTTTTTCCCATGTAAAATTATAATATGTATTTCACATTAAAATAAATTTAAATAATAATGATTCATATTAGTAACCACCTTATTTTAAAACGTATAATTAATAAACATATAAAAACTTAAAATAAATTATTTCACATTAAAATAAATTTAAATAATAATGATTCATATTAGTAACCACCTTATTTTAAAACGTATAATTAATAAACATATAAAAACTTAAAATAAATTAAAATAATAACTCATATGTGTAATAATTATATTTCATAAAAAACAAGTTTCTCATAGTAACATTTAATTTTTTTCACTCATTATGGACACTATTAGTGTGTTGCATACAAAGCTATAACTTCATATTCAAATTTAATTAATAAGCATATAAAAATCAATATTTATGATGAATTCTTTTTAAGTTATAAATGATAACACACACAAATGTATATATATCATCAATATTATGCATATTACAAAAATAAATTAAATTTAGAAAAACATATAAAACATGTAATTATATGTATTCTTGGTATCCTAATAAAATTAAAAATAAATAATGGAAGGAGGGAGAGAGATTATCTATAACCATGAAAGAAAGTTAGTAAAAAAGTAAGCATGGGGTTAAGTAAAAAAAACAATAACTGAGAAGCCAAAAGATCACAGGTAACTCTCATCAAAATCCTAGGGCACTTATTCTTATCATCCCACACTTATTCAAAAAAAGATTTCCTAGAGACAAATATCCAAAAAACTTGATGAAATGAATAAAAAAGCTTTCAGTATACATACCACAAAAAAATTACTTCCACATCCTTAGGAATAAAAATGAAGAGGTTGCCCGTTGTATAAATCATGCTTGTTAGCTCGAGGAAGGGTAGATCGAAATGAATAGGGAGATTGGATGGAATATTCTCCCATAATTCCAAGGACCCAAGCTATGTTGTTGAAGGAAATAATGGTACTTGTTAACATTAAAACAAACAAAAAAATACTATAAGTTCGAAGACAATATGCCTCGAAATGGATAATGGGACGTTCAAGATTTCAATGTAGCAAAAGAAGTAACGGCCCAACGGCTGTCATAACACCCCATTTGCACTCAACTCATGCAAGTAGTACATCATTATGCCTCCACAGATCCCACATAGTGTGAAGGACACAGGGTGATAAGCAGAAGACCTCCCACACATGGCAATACTTGCATCTAACGGAGAACACTAATATGCTAGTTGGTCAAGCAAATGGATGAAACTGGTGCTCTGTGGGTGCAAATTGAGGTGTTACAAGATCAAATCCATACTCTTGATCTCAACCCCCTGGACACTAATGTAACAAGCTGCAAAGAGGGAGGGTCACTCCCAGACCTCAATAATTCAGTCTAAATCTCAACCCCCTGGACACTAATGTAACAAGCTGGAAAGAGGGAGGGTCACTCTCAGACCTCAATAGTTCAGTCTGAATCTCAACCCCCTGGACACTAATGTAACAAGACGGATGTAGAAATTTTGAATAATGAAACACTTATTCATAGAGATTATCCTGATTATACACTATTGTGGAATACATGCACAATACATAATCTCCTCTACGTTGATCATCAATTTAGCAGCATCAAAAACAATGAAACATCAATCGCATGCGCACATTAACATAGTATGTAACCCGGGGAAAGCATACAACTGAAAACCCCACACTATTTGTATATTATAATGATAGAGAACATGTAACAATACATAGTACAATACTTCTCACAAGTACTCAGTATTATCTCCACCTGTTACACACAAACTAGCTCAGATCTGAAGCCTCAAATCTCCTCCACTGTTTGCCTACCTCCACTGCGCAATCCTGCAAGAGACTCAATCACTCTGTGAAATCGAATTCCTTTGGTTATACTACGCAAGCCTCATGGGCAATCTCCATCCATGCATGTGCAAATCTCATGCACAACTATAGTCACAACTAATAGAAATATCAACCTATAACACCTGTCTCCACTGAACTGTACATGCACTGAGTTAACTGATGTATTCTTCCATTGCTTTATGAGTTAATAATTAGTGAATTAATTAATAATTAATTCACACAACTCATCACTAGTGTATTCTTTAGTTAGACTAAAATACAACTAGTTCAACCAAGTCAAACTGAACACAACTCCATCAACTCCACCAAACTCAACCACATGAGTTCTAACTGAAGTCCTGCATGCAATAGCTCAACTGACTCACAAGAAAAGCATATTTCATTCTGACAGCTGCATGTGCCACATCTGTAGCTCAAACTGAAGTGCTCCAAGAGGATAAGATAATGTTTATAGTCCAAATATTATTATGAGACAATAATATTTCACTATTCTATTTTTAGCCAGGCAGTCTAAAAATAGAAACCGTCCATATGTCTAAAAATAGAAGTCCATCTATTTTTACCAACATGACTAATCATCCACAAATAGCATACTGCAACTCATAGACCATGATCCATGTGTCTAAAATTAGACATAGTCTAAAAATAGACTTTGCGCCAAAAATAGCCTATGGGTCCACTTAGTGAAGGCGACTTCTTTCCACTAAGGTCCATCATCTTGTTGCATTCTCAAAACCAGAAAGAGGGAGGGTCACTCCCAGACCTCAATAGTTCACTGGAAGAGGGAAGTAACAACATGCATGGATTATTATTGTTGCAAATTTTTCATTTTGAACCTGCATGGATGTATTCTTGTTGCAAATTTTCCATTTTGTTTGACATTTATACATGTAGGCATATATTAAATTTTGAATTACTTTGTTTTTCCGAGAAGAATTAGAAATTCTCAAATAAAGGGACCAGTTATTAGAAGGATCTATGAAGCAAATCTCTTAGGTATTTGTTGTGATGAGGCACAGACTTAATATGAAAGCTTTACTCATTCATGTTAATATATGTGTGTGTGTGTGTGTGTGTGTGTGTGTGTGTGTGTGTGTGTGTGTGTGTGTGTGTGTGTGTGTGTGTGTGTGCGCGCGCGTGCGCGTGTGTGTGTGTGTGTGTGTGCGCGCGTGCGCGCGCGCGCGCGCGTGTGTGTGTGTGTGTGTGTGTGTGTGTGTGTGCGCGTGTGTGTGTGTGTGTGCGCGCGCGCGCGCGCGTGTGTGTGTGTGTGTGTGTGTGTGAAAATTATATAAATATAAATATTATTATTAAGAACCAGCGTAGATCCATATTCTAGATTTACCATACTTCAAGATGAATCAAATCTCTTAAGGTGCAAATTTTTCCTCAAGTTTTTCACTCAAAAAAAGGTTTGCATCTTAAGAAATTTTATCCCTCTCCGTGCTTGGTAGATCCACCATTAAAATGGATCTATATTGGTAAGATAAAACATTGATATAAATGTCATTAATCACTTGGTTGTGGTTGTAGAGACATTGAATGATGTTTATAATATTCACAAAGGAAACCAACTCAAAGACTTAATCCCGTAACATTTTACTTGTAATTCATAACACTAAAGAACTTGAATTAATACACAAAATAAATCTATGATATTATTTAATAAATAGTCTAATCAAATGACTTTTTGGCCTTTAATGGAGTAAATTGTTTTTGTTGATTTTACTAAAAATCCAAACTAAAAATTAGGAAAATTATATTTTTAAGTTAAGTTTACTTTACACAAATGGAGTGTTCAGGGTTTCACAAAGTGTGAAATCTATTTCTACATTAAAAATTATAATTCAAATGACAAAACATTGCAATCTCATCATAATAAATAAATAAATAAACCAAAATGTCACCTCGTTAGTCTAAATTATTATTTAATAAAATCATTTTATAATACTTCAGTTAAAAGGTTAAATAAATTATTTATTACAAAAAAAATTGCAATCGTTTTCCACAATAATTTTTTTTGGATATTTATTAGTGGTCTCCCTCTCAACCTTAAAGCAAGCAACCAAACATTCAAATGACTAAAACTATTTACATTAATTAATATTATCTATATTAATTTTATGTTATTTATATTAATTTAATTTTTTTTGAAGAACACAATTTTATTCATGTGGAAATGAGTGAAAATTACATTCCTTACATACACATGTTGTGTGTATTCAACCTTCCAAAGACTAACTATCCCAAAATATGTGAAAAACATAAAGAGTGTCATCCATAGAAGTTGGAAAGTAGAAAGAGTAAAAATGAAACCTAATGCTCTAGAAGTTAAGTTGTTGTTGGTCCCCGTAAAAATTCCTCCTAAGGCTGGCAATAAAACTCATAGACCTGGCCATCTATTTGTTTTATAATACTCCACAACCCTTGTTCCATGTTGAGACCTTCTTTTGAGAGACTATCCATTGTCCTATTTCTTTCCCTATAAATAAGGTTGCATGTGAAAAGACAAAATGAGTCAATGATTCACATTGTTTCCTCCAAAATAGGCATAAGAATGGCATTCACCCAAATTTATGATAAACTATTTGAATACAACCAAATTTGGCCATCGGCGCTTGGCGCTTGTCGCTATCAGCATATCGGCCATCGCACTATCACATTCCTATTGTCCCTGTCACTTGACTTTGCCAATTTCTGATTTGCGATTGAATCGCGACTGTTGATCTGGTTCTGATCCAACGGTTCTCAATCAATCGGCGATCACTCATTGCACTTGTCCAAGGCCCAATTCCGATATCTCCATAAGGATCCTGTCGATGTGATTTAATCCTGGCCGTTGTTCATAAAGATCCAACGGCTACTGTGCGCCGATTTTTCACTTCTCCGCTCTTCTGCTTCACTTGGTTTCTACGTTGTTTCTTCAATTTTTCTCTGTGGTTTAGGTTTCTTCAAAAGGTTCTGGTTCTTTGCTATTCCATTGTACGAATCCATCCTAAGCTTTCCTCGGCAGGTTCCTCAAATCATTATCATTCCAAGCTTTGCTCGAATCCTTCGAATGGATTCAAAGATCCTTTTCAATTCAATGTCACTAGGGGTGATTTTAGGGGCGAATGTTCGCCCTTTGGCGAAATTAAGGGGTTTTAAATTTTTAGTGGGCGATTATTTTGTATCATAGTACACTTTTACAAATCACCTCAAATAGCCCACCTTCTTTTAAGGGAGAGGGTAAAAAAGGTAAATTTAGCCCTTGAAATTAGGAGTTACAACCTTCCATTCGCCCATTTTCAAGAATAGGTTTTATTTAAGTGAATCCTATGGGCCAAAGGCCCAAATACCATATTTATAAAAGAGGTATGGTAAATTAATAAAAATATAAATAAATGAGAAGTATGGTAAATAAATAAATAAATTTTTATATTCACTCCATAAGTCACCTTATATACATGCAAGGGTATAAACAAATAAAAATATAAGTAAAGTGGAGGTATGGTAAATAAATAAAACGTTTTTTTATACTTACTCAAAAGGTATGGTAAATAAATAAAAATATAAATAAGCTAGACGCATGGTAAATAAATAAAACCTCTTTTTATATTTAGTCCATAACCCTCGTTCTATTTATGAAGGCTCAAGAAAGAGGTTTTATTTAAGTGAATCCTATGGGCCAATACCATATTTGTAAAAGAGGTATGGTAAATTAATAAAAATATAAATAAACAAGAGGAATGGTAAACAAATAAAACATTTTTTTATATTTACTCCATAAGTCACCTTATATTTACGAACACTCAAAAAATGCGTTATATTTAGGTGAAACCTATGGGCAAAATACTATGGGACAAATACCATGGACTAGATTGTTATTAATACCATGCAAAAAAACATTATTAACCCTAATATTAGTATTAATAAAAATAAAAATGGCACATGGTATTGACCCATGGTATTCACCAAAATGGCACATGGTATTGACCCATGGTATTCACGGAATGTAGCCTATTTAAATGGGGGAATTAAACAAGCATAGATCCATCTTTACTCTGGATCTACTAACCCCCGAAAGGTATCAAATATCGGTAATTTTGATTTCAAAAGATATTTTAAAGAAATGCAATGATTTCATTTGTGTATTCAATAAACACAAGATTTTATAATTGAGTAAAATATTCGCCATGCCTGGTGAGAGATTCGCCAAAAAATTATATATACATATCATATTATTGATAAAATCGCCTTCCATTTTTCCTATATACCATGGAGATTCGCCCATTTATTATACATGTAAATTTAGGGGGCTTCTTAAAATTTTCCCTGAATGTCACATGCTTCTCCACTGTGTATTTTTCCGAACTCTGCCTACATACATATTTGTTATAGAGAATATCTAACACACACATAACTCATCATTCTATGCACAAAATGCACATTCACACAATTTTTGGAATTAAATCTCTGGTTATGTATTTACAGCAAATAATCACATAACAAGACTCTCAATATTCTCTGACTCTCTCTGGCCTGATCTTCTAATTAGTGGCCCCTCTTCCTCTCTTACCCATAGGCTTACAGACACACCTGCCTTCCGCCTCTCTAACCTCTTCTCTTTTTTTCTTTTTAATACATCATTAGCAGTTTCTTTACAGTTGAGGAACTGTTCCTCAGTTACTTTTCAGTTGTTCAACAGTTTCTTCAAACTAATTCCTAACTAATCCTAATCCTCTCATGTTCTCCTACATTCGAGAACATTTACAAATATGTCTCACAATATCTAATTAATTCCTATTCTCATTAAAATCACTCAAAGGCCTAAATATTTACATTAATTCAATACTTAGGAAACCAAATTCCTTAAAACACAAGACCCCCTATGTCTACTAAAATACAATGATATTGTTGGGCTAAATGCTCCTGCATCAAACTCCCAAGGTAGAAAATATTCATGATCTCCTGATCATGTGTCTTCATATGTTGTTAGAAAAACCTCCAAGGTCCCAAACTTTATTTTGCAACTACCCAAATGCTTTGCTCCTTTGTTGTTGCTGCACATATGTTGTCTTTTGCTTTATCTTTCTCTCCTTGTCAATCAGGTTCATACTCTAATTGATCATCCTTCCTATTGTCATCAACTTTCTCCCTATGGCCTATTTCATCATCAGCTGCCACAATTCTTCAATTTCTTTTTCCAGCACATCTTTGGGCTAGTCCATACTCTGCCACTTACTTTTTCTTCTTTCTCTTTGTTTCAGGTTGTTGCTACTATCCACCAACTCTTCAAATTGTTGTTGGTTACTTCCACTGTGTAGTTGCTGGATCCTTTCTGCTGTCCTTACATCCTTACCATCTGTCAAGATTATCTTTGTCTGCATTGAATCCTAACTTTCCAGCATTCTCTCTAGTAATTGAACATCTCTGTTCCATGGATTAAATTCTTCCACATAATCCTCTTCTTCCACTTTTGTTTGGCTGCTCATTTGTGCCAAATTTTCTCCAACATCTGCAACTAAACCTGCACTCATAAAACACTTGTTAAAATAAAAATCATAAGGCCTCAGTGCCTCTTCTTCCTTTGGCAACACATCAGTATGCTGCTCTATTTTCTCCTTCTCTATCAGCATATCAGTCTGTTGATTTGAATTCTCAAAAGAATTCACGAGACTATCAGCTAGTCTCTCCTCCACATCATCTGCTCCAATGATGTCTTTCTGTCTTTGTTCACTGTAGTGAACTTCTTCATTCTCATTCAGTTCTGATTTTACAATCTGAACTCTTACCTTTTGGTCTTCTAGCCTTTCTTCCAAAAGACTTAACTCATGCCACAAATTTTCCATCTCACTTGGAATTTCTCCCAAAATTTTTATACAATCCTCACTATCTTCTTCTTTGTCACAAGCATAACTTACTAGTGACACTATTTCTTCATTCGAAAGATAATCATCATCATACTTTGCTTGGCAACTTTCAACTTCATTCAAGACAATTCCATAGGATGGTTTGTCTTCTGCAATACCTGCATTCACACACAATTTGTCAATTTTAAACCCACGAGATTTCATGATCTCATTTAATGATTCAATCATCAAATCCTCCTATTGTTCCAAGTCCTCTACATGAATTAAAAACACTTCAATGGTCTTCTCCTCAATCTCATCAAGTCCTTTACCTGATTGCTTGATATCCTTCTCTATTTCTTCTTCTAGAACAGAATTTAGATTCTGCCTATTTGCTTCCTTCTTTATGACAATATCAGAAAATTGTCCTTCTTCATGTGCTCCTCCTGCAACCATACACAAATTATCAAATTTAAAATCATGTGACTCTTTGATCTCACTTGAAGTTTTAGTCTTCAAGTCTTCATCTTCATCCAGAACTTCACCTTGTTTTGGTTCACAAATAGATTCTTCCTTTTCCAACTCAACCTCTCTGAGTTCTTCCACCTGCCACTTTACTTGCTTCTGTTGTAGTCTTCTATGTAGCTTAGACCACTTCACTGCCTTTTTCATCAAGGCCCAACCTTGTCTTTGGTTTTCCTCAAGTATCATCCTCAATATATTGAGTTGTTATTTTATTTCTGTAATTTCCTTGTCAATCTCCTCTTGACTCATCCTCTTGCCATTTGCCTTGGCAACCTCTTTCTTCATCTTTCTTCTACTGTGGTCTTCCTCAGAACCTCTACTATGACTATCAGTAGTAATCTTCTTCTCTATCTCTTATGAGTTCCTCACACTCACTATGAGCTGCACTAAAGCCTTTGCAGCAACAACTCCTCCTTGTTGCAACTTACCTCACCAAGCTTTCCTCTGTACTTGGTCTTTTGGAAAGTACTTGGTTCTCTACCTCTAGAACCTCCTTTGAGCACTTCTCTCTGCTCCTTCTAAGCTTCAACTCATCTGCACCTTTTAAGAACACAATTATCCTTTTGTATTTCAATCACAATTGAAATACTAGGTTCCGACCACCTCTTCTTTCACTCAAAAAGTCTTACCAGCTTCCTTCATCCTTTAGCAATTCTACCCACATCTTTTGTGGAATTTCCTTTGTGAGTTGCAACACTACCTCTACAGTAACAAGTCTCCTTCTTGCTACATATGCCTCACTAAGCTTCTCTCCTCTGAGCTCAGTCAGTTAGCATTTCTTTGGTTCTTTCCTCTTGAACCAATTGGGTACTCCTCGCTCTAGATTACTGCAATGTTCTCATCTTCTTATGTTGTTACCTATGTGTCCATATAAAAAGCACACATTATCCAATCTTCAAATCAAATTAAAAAGAAAAACATATCATCTCACCTTTCAAGATCTCTGCATGACCTTGTTCCACCATTCTCCTGCACTTTGAATGGATTGTTCTCTACCTCCTTGCATCTGCAAGTTCTGCTGCACTTCACCTCTGTGTGCTTGCTATTTAGTAGATTAAAATCTAATCTCCTATTGCCTACAAAAACATCTTAACGCATAACATTTTTCTAAGTTTCTTCAAAGAGCTTTAACCCTGCTCCGATACCAATTGACGCAGGGGCTACCCCACGTATACCCATAGTATGCATGTACAATGCATAATCACATTTGTCCCAGGAATTGTTAACTCTCTGCCGAGTTAAATCCTCGTTACTTATATGGTTAAGGCCCTTTAAGAAATCTCATGCGGAAAAATTCATTACAATAGCCCAATCTTTCCATTAATTAATCCTCCTTTCTATGAAGACTCTATAACTCCACATAACCCTTCATTAACCTTTTGCTAATTCTTAATGCCGCATATATATATCCAAGTCCCGTAAACCTTATTACTTTGGTTCATTTAAAGACTTAACCCATAAACCCTTCATGCCAGCTCTTTAATCTATTATAAACCTTTATAACATAAATACACACAAAATCATGTGATTCATACCTTTTTCCGCTTTAATACAGCCGTTGCACAGTTTCCGAGATATCCCTTTATCGCAATCGCAATATTGCTTCTCCACGATCTCACTACACATGAACCCTTCCACTTACGATATGCGATAACGCCAGAACTTAAATCATAATTAACTGCACTTAATTACATTATCGAGTCTGCTCTTATTGTTTTTTGCATTTCACTCCCCGATCCCAATCAGCGCTTCATCGGTGATCGGTGCTTGTCGCTATCGGCGTATCGGCCATCGCACTATCACATTCCTATTGTCCTTGTCACTTGACTTTGTTGATTTCTAATTTGTGATTGAATCGTGACCATTGATTTGGTTCTAATCCAAAGGTTCTCGATCAATCGATGATCACTCATTGCACTTGTCCAAGGCACGATTTCGATATCTCCATAAGGATCCTAGTGATGCGATTTAATCCTAGCCGTTGTTCATAAAGATCCAATGGCTATTGTGCGTCGATTCTTCACTTCTATGCTCTTTCGCTTCACTTGTTTTTTACCCTGTTTCTTGAATTTTTCTCTCTGGTTCGGGTTTCTTCAAAAGGTTCTAGGTCTTCGCTATTCCACTACATGACTCCCTCCTGAGCTTTCCACTATGGGTTCCTCAAATCATTATCATTCCAGGCTTTGCTTGAATCCTTCAGATGGATTCAAAGATCCTTTTCGATCCACTGTCACGTGCTTCTCCACTATGTACTCTGTCGAACTCTGCCTACATACATATTTGTTATACAGAATATCTAACACACACATAACTCATCATTTGATGCTCAAAATGCACATTCACACAATTTTTGGAATTAAATTTCTGGTTATGTATTTACAGAAAATAATCACATAAAAAGACTCTCAAGATTCTTTGACTCTCTCTAGCCTGATCTTCTAATTAGTGGCCCATCTTCCTATTTTTCCCATAGGGTTAGAGACACACCTGTCTCCCCCCTCTCTAACCTCTTCTCTTTTTTTCTTTTCAATACATCATTAGGAGTTTCTTTACAGTTGAGGAATTGTTCCTCAGTTACTTTTCAGTTGTTCAATAGTTTCTTCAAACTAATTCCTAACTAATCCTAATCCTCTCATCTTCTCCTACATTCGAGAACATTTACAAATATGTCTCACAATATCTAATTAATTCCTATTCTCATTAAAATCACTCAAAGGCTTAAATATTTACATTAATTCAATACTTAGGAAACCAACTTCCTTAAAACACAAGACCCCCTATGTCTACTAAAATACAATGATATTGTTGGGCTGAATGCTCCTGCATCACCAATATTTATTGGGGCTTTGTCAAAATAGGCCCATGGCCGATATTTTTCAATCATTTTCGATCTGAGTGCTCTATGTGGGGAAAGGTATTTATCCTAGGGAAATTGACTTAAAATAGTAAGAAATTTAGTTGTACCATTGTTAGGAGTCAATCCTCCTAGCTAGCCCACTACTGATGGTATCAAAATAATTGAGGATCACCCTCCAAATGATGGATATGTTTTCTCTAGGCTTATCATCCCTTCAAATCTAATATTCTAGAGAGATGGGAGCAATATTTTTATAAGTGACCACCAATGTCCATAGAATGTATGATGAGACCAACCACCAACCACATTTGGAAACTAAGGTTTTTGAAAGTAGATTAATGATTTTTAGGCCCCAACATCTCAACACTTTTGATAGGCAATTTGGTCCCACTTGACCCAAGGCAGCATCCCCAAATCCTGCTTTCCTACCTAGAGAAAATTTGAGTAGATTCTTCTATTTTTTTTTGAAATGCCTTTTGGTATCTAAGCTAAAGAAGCCCAATATACATGAATGGCTTATAACACATATTTGATTAAAACAAATTGTTTCTAGCATAGATTTGATTAAAACAAGATATCAAGCCCTAGAGAATCATCAAAAACACTATTTTTTATATGATTTTCCACATTGGCGATCAACCAGAGCCAATCTTCTTTGTTGTAGCAATTAGGTTTTAGATAAAACCCAAAATACTTCAACCGCTCCTCCTATAATTTAAAAGCATATAAATGAAGTTATATTAGGCAATGAAATTAGTATTCATTTAAGTTATCACATGAGATTTATATTAATTAATAATAAAAAATCACATATTTTATTATACTTCTATTAAAATATTTAAAATTTTATTTATTATTAAAATAATTTATATTAACTATAATTATTTGTATTAATTTATTTTTGCTTTATGCATTTTTATATTTATATATTTCATTCTTTATATCAATTTATTTTTGCTTTACACATTTTTTATATTTATATATTTCATCTTTTGTATCAATTTATTTTTGTTTTATGCATTTTTATATTTTTATATTTCTATTTTTTTTTTTTTTCTTACTAGTACACATTCAAATATTTATAATTATATTTAATTAATAATAAAATTAATTAAATATAAAAATTTTAAAGTTATTTAATTTATTATATTATTTGTAAATATAGAAAAAAGATAATAATTATTTTTCTTAAACATTTAAATTTAATTTAATTATTAATATGTTCAAATAAATTATATATATATATATATATATATATATATATATATATATTTCTTGAAATTAAATTATAAAATATTTCAACTTTAAATTTTATATAATACTTCACAACACAACTTCACAACACAACACAGCAAACGTAATTTACATGGTTCCTTATAAGCATAACTTATAATATATTATAAATAAATAATGTATATATTTATTATATATGGTATCAATTATATTAAATAAATTACTCTAACTCGTTCATCTTATCTATTGTTTTTTAAATTATGTGCACAACACGTTTTTAAAAATTGTAAACGTGGGTGAAACATTGAAATTGCTCCATGTAAACATTTATTTTTTTGTTTCTGTTTAGCTGAAAATTGCATAATAAACAAATCCCGAACTAACAGCTTTGGCATATTGAAGTATGGGTGACTTTTCTTTGAAAAGTTTTGGCCGGTCCTTGTAAGTTGACAGGATGTCTTTTCTTTCTTGTTACTATCCATTCCATTCATTGATGTGATTTTTCTTTCTTGTTATCCAGCCATCCCATTGTATTACTTTACTTAACGATAAAGATTGGTTACTTTTCTTCATTCTAGTTTCAAGAGGGTTTTTAAGTTCTCTTTAATCATATTTGTATCCTTATCCATAGCATCTCTATCAGAACCTCAAGAGGGTATTAGATACTCTTTAATCATATTTGTATCATTCTGAATAGCTTCTTTAGCATCTCTATCAGAAAATATGATAGATTCCTTTTACACTTAAATGCTTTTGGTTTTTTTCCTTAATATCAGATTTCTACCATTTATTTGAATTAGTGTAAATATTTCTATTCTTTTCTTTGGATTTTATTAGTGGTTTTTATCGTTTATTGAATTTATTTTTATTGTTTATTGAATTTGTTACTTTTCAAATTTTCAATGAAAGAAACATTTGTGTTTGAACCTTTAGTTAGGATAACATTATTTTCTTAGTAAACATTATACTTGAAACTACAATTATTAGTTAATATATTCCAAAGAAATCGAATATAAAAGTAAAAGTATTTTGTTATTGATAGAAAAGTTAAAGACACTTTACAATGTAGTATAGGCGAAAGCTTGTCATAAATAATAGTTTAGGATTTTAGGAAGTTTTTTTTAGGAAAAATCTAATTCATAAAATTAAAAAATAATAATAATATCATTCCCTTGAAATATTAGAATTCTTATCTTATAAATCTAAGTTTTGGAGGAAAACTCTAATTCATAAAATTAAAAAAAATAATATGATTTCCTTGAAGGACTAAAATTCCTACCCTAAAAACCTTTCATGGATCCCATGATGCCATGAACACCATTATTCCTATGGACATTAGAGAGTCTGAGGTTAAGTGGTTCACAAATGGGAAAGCTAAATACATTGAAGGCTATCAATTTATTTATTTTTAAATAGGAGGGCCTATCATCATCCCTCACGTGCATGAGCTTTTCAATTTAGTAGGGAAACAACCCTTCACTAAACCCTACATGTGAAGCTTTGGCGTACTTATTTATAACCTTGGGGATAAAAGTGTTCCCTCTAATTATAGGGTCATTATGATTAGTCTCATTTTAGCCAATTTGTACCCAGAAAAAATGGAAAAGAAGATTAGCCTATGGTTAGAAATCCATGAAAAATGTAAAAGGCCAAACCAATTTCAGGCCATATCATTCAAATGTGAATCACATTGTTACTCTTAGGTCATTGCAAAGGAGTGCCAAAATAATAAAATGAATTTCCTATGTTGTTTCATTGACTTCAAAAATATTTTAGCATGATACCCAAGACAAATTTTTGGAATAGGTTGTAAGGGATAGAGATTCCTTTTGAGTTGAGAGTTGTTATGACAAGGTAGTATGAGAATGTTGTTTCTAAGTTTAGGAATAATAAGCACTAGCCAAAATAAATTAATTGCAATAATAGAGTCAAGAAAGACTATCACTTGTCCCCTACCTTTTTTGGCACACACATTGATTAGTTAGAAAATTGTTTTGAAGACACAAGTTATGTTGGCCCAACTGTGGCTAGTATAGTCATCACTCTTTTTCCTTATGTTGATGATATTGTTTTTATAGTAAGGAGTCTCTGTGATATTGGTAAGCAACTAAGAATTCTTCAAGATTTTCACACCAATATGTTTATGACTATTAATACCAACAAAACAAAAGTCATGATAATTAAATCCAAAAAAATCACCAACGATACTTTTGTATATGACAACACCAACTTGGAAGAAGTTCCTTTATACAAATATCTCAAAATCAATATTCATCACAAGCTCAAATAGCATTATAACATTGAGATAAGGATAAATAGAGGGTAGAGATTTGATTATGGGCTTGAAAACATTTGTAAATAATGAATCATTGGATATGGGTTGATAAAAAATAAACTTCTCTTAGAGACTTTTGTTACACCTTTTATTCTACATGGATGCAAGGTTTAGGGATTTAGTATCTCTAGAGTTTTATAGAGTAAGATTAAATAGATCCAAAAGAATTTTATAACCTATAATCTCAAAATTAAATGAAATGCACCCTATCCTATCTTCCTTATATAACTTATCATTTCCCTCATTGAGAGCATGGCTATGACTAGGTACCTAATGTATGAGAACAATTCAATCACCATCAAATATACGGGAATGTTGGAATTTTCAATTATACTGAAAGGGAGGTGAATTATTATAACGAAAAATTTACATATTTAAATATTTGAACATCATAAAGAATCAACCTCATAAAATGAACAAGTAACACAAAATATATGTGAAAACCCTTATGGGAGAAAACCATGAAACTTCTTTATATGAAATATCTTGTATGCACCAACCTATAGGAGGCATCAATACCCTATGCTACTTTGTAGGCACAAAACTACACGAGACACCAATCCCCTCTGTTGTTTTATAGAAGCTAACTTATAGGAGACACTAATCATGTTTGTTGCTTTCTAGGCTCTACAATGTACATGAGACATCAATACCCTCTACTGCTTTGTAGGAACCAACTACGAGAGGCAACAATCCCCTTTGCTTCTTTTTATGGAAAAACTAGAAGAGACATAAATCCCCTCTACTACTTTGTAGTTACCAACCTACAAAATAAATCAATCCATACTACTTCTTGTAGGAACAAACCTATAGGAGACACCAATCCACTTTAATTCCTTTTAGATACCAACCTACAAGAAACACTAATTCCCTTGACTTCTTTGTAGGAACCAACCTATAGGAGACATTAATCCCCTTTGATGCTTTCTAGGCACCAACCTACAGGAGACACCAATCCCCTCTACTTCTTGATAGGAACCAACCTACAAGAGACATTGGTCCCATTGCCGCAATATTTTTAGGCATCAACCTACATGAGACACCAATCCCTACTAACGCATATATTCATAGGCACTAGTTCCTACTTCATAGAATCTGTATGCTTCTTCACAATGTCTATTAGTTTCTTTGTGTTCACTAAGTATGTTTGCTACTTCTTCCTTCACTAGGTTTATTATTTGCTTCTTCCTTCACCAATTCTAATTGTTGCTTCGTCCTTCATCAAGTATACTTCTCTCAAAACTTGTTTCTTTTAGATTCTTCTCAAGTGTGAACTTTCCCAACATGCCACATATCTAACTTTGCAAATATGTTTTTGAAATTTCTACCTTGAGTATCTAGAGATCTCTTCTCTATCCCCTCAATGTTTCAAAGCCTTAAACATCTCATAAAGAAAGTTATAGGAAAAATATCAAACTAACATGTTTGAAGCATGTTTTAGGATCATTCAAGAATATTAACTTCCTCGGATCATATCTTTGAAATATAGGGAAACAAGGCTTGAAATTTATACTACAAGTACGTTGATATTTCTTCTTTGTCTCCTCCATATTTCAAATTTCGACATATCATAGAAAGGCATTTATAGAGAAAATACCAAGTTGGCATGTTTGAAGTAGATTTTATGAGCATTTAGGAAGCCTAACTTTCTTAGACCATATCTACAAAATTATAGTGAACCAAGGTCTGAAATTTTAACCATATATATATATATATATATATATATAGCAAATTATAGTGAACCAAGATCTGAAATTTTAACCATATATATATATATATATATATATATATATATATATATATATATATATATATATATATATATATATATATATATATATATATATATATATATATATTCTGTATTCTCCACATTTCACATTTTGAAACATCCCATAAGAAAAGTAATAGCGAAAATCACAAGATGACATGTTTGAAGAAGATTTAAGTATCATTTAGGGGTCCTAAATTCCTTAGAGTATATATTTGAAATTTCAGAAAACCAAGGTATAAAATTTTAACCACAGGTACATGAAGATGTTCCCTCTCGCTCCTCCAAGTTTCATAATCTAAAACATTCCAAAAGTAAAGTTATAAAGAAAATTCCAAGGTAACTTGTTCGCTCCATAAATCACATTTTTTCTTCAACTAAACTCCAAGAATCTCCCCCAAAATTATTCTTCATCTCATCTTTCAATCTTAAACCTCTTCTTGCTTGGATTAGAGCTCAAATGTGCTCAAATTCCATTTATTTATAATGTTTGTACGTTCACCTATGGGGTTGACTTGTAAAACTAATTGAGTTAGCTTACTTGTACTTTGATTGGGTCATCCTAACGAAATATTTCATACTCCTCATCCCTATGGAATTACGAGTGTCATATACCATTGGAAAGGTATTGAATAATATTTCCAACCATATATCCTATGCTCCCATTTGAGAAATATAATTGGAGTTAAAATTCCTTCAATGATAGAGTGTCCAAATAGGGCATCGAAAATCTAAAAACAAAAGTTTCCAATAATCTTCATTTTCCAATATTTATCTTGAACAAAAGTATTCTCCCCCTATATTTGACATCAATGGCAACAATATTTCCAAAAAATACTTAATAAAAGTGGTTCAAACTCTATGCAACACCACCTTCGGCTCAAGGTAGGATGGTATAAGGATGCCAATCTTAGCTAAACCATTATGGAATAAAAAAATAGATAATATTTCAAGATAAGAATAATATTAAAATACATCAAAATTTAAGGAGGATTTATACTGTAATAAAGAGTTTAAGGAAAAATGAAATTAAGATATTACTCTAGAGAATAAAAAGTATCTCGATGTTTTGACTAGTGTAAAGAATAAAATAATAATACTAAAACAAAAACAAATTCTTATGAGTTCCACTGTGAAAGTGAGTATAAATCAATCCCAAAAACATTGTGGGATAAAAGAGGCACCTTTGTGATACTAAAAGGTTTGAAGATGAAAAGCACTTTCCCCTAGATTTTTTCGGTGTATACCTAGATTTAGTTTCAAAAAATTGTCACACTACCAACCTTTCAAAACTTTTAATTCAGAAAAATTATGGTGGTATTGAAATACTTCTTTGTAACATCCCTCGATAACCTCGCATGAAAATTCATGGAGTTAGAAAATTTTTACACAGTTTACCCATGGGTAACTATCCAAATTATTATTCCAGAGTCCTCATTAACCATTAGATGGAATTTTCATCATTGAAAAGATTAAGTTACATAACTATTAATAACCATTGTTGTTGTAGAATATTAACATAAGAAAATTTATGTAACTTTTCTTCCATTTCATGATTCCTTTAACCAGATTAGTTGATCACATACTTAATATTATGAACATCACATCATTGAACACTGATATACCTTGGAAACCTCGTAGGGTGAAAACCAGCAAACGTTTAATTTTATTATTAAACACTTGTGAGGGTGTTCACCCCTCACTCAATGGCTTATTAAGGTGTCCATCCCTTAACCATTGTCATAAAATATTACAAGGAAATATGATTTAAATACAACATATCATGATATCATTTACCCACAAATCTTTAATATTTATATCTTTGTGGCCTGGTTGTTCCATCAATGGATCATCCGGTAGCTCACACTCATCTGTATGGACCATTAGTTATCACCTGCCACAATATTAAACATAATATGTCCTTTGCACAAGTCACCATCCTTTCCTAACATTGTTTTTGTTAGCAAACTTTGATATCAAGATTACATAAAGTATTAATCAACCAATAATCAATTTTTAATAGTGATTCTTCAACATTTATTCATGGCATACATGAAATGTAAATAAACCATTGCAACATGCTTCCTTTACAACATTGCATATGCATTAGTTATAAGTGTATAGCCATCAATGCATGTCTATAAACAATATCATGTTAATTAATATTTCCCCTTGCATAAGCACAAATTATTGCAAGACAAATCATTACAACTTTCTAGACATTCCTTGAAAGGAAACTAACACATTGTGCATGTGAATTACATAAAATTTATCAACATAACTAACTCTTCAGCTATTAATTTTGGTGCATGCAAATACATTGAGAAAATGAATATAATGAATTTTGTTCATGTGCATGCAAATGTATATAATTCCAAAAGGATAGTTTCTAATGTAGGCAAACACAACATGTTGTCGTTTCCGCATGCGAATGTATATTATTTCCAAACGAACGCTAACACAAATCTTGCATGCATATACATCTTATTCCAAAAAAAACTAAGATAATAGTTATGATAACATAAAATCAATCACATATAATTTTTCTAAAGAAATATAGCTCAATAGTTCTTCTATCCATGCAAATAACATATATCTATAACACAAAGAATATTCTTGTGGATGCAATAGCTTATCATAATAGCCCTTATTTAATGTACACAGCACATATTCCCTTCTTTATAATTCTACCATCATTAGCTATTATTTTCATGTTAAAAAACAGGTACTTCTTTTTCAAAAGGAAGGTAATATAATCTCGTTTATCTATCTTTCTACATGCAAGTTTATTATGCTTCCCTCTCAAGAAATTACCATATATAACCATATTTTATGCATAAAAACTAGGCAACAATAACAAGGTCAACTCAACCTATTATGCACCTAAATCAAGAAATTAACACAATTCATCTAGCAAGGCAATATTGTCAAGAAAATTAACATAATAACTTTCTTTATCTACACGTAAAAACACATTTTCTATATCACAATGACTACCCTTTTGTGCATGCAACATGTGTTTTTTCCTAACACAATCACCCTTACTTCAATGCACATAATATTTTCAAGAAACAAGCATGCATTATTGTTCTTGTATGAACAAGTTTCATATGCATAATTTAAGAAACAATCTTTATTTTTCATCAATTCATGCACAAAAATCCTATGCAATCTTTCTACACTCAAATCCTTGCAGTGTTTAACTATACAACATGGGTAATATATGCATATAGATTCATGAAAAGCCTTCCAAGAAAACTAATCTAATTAACTTTTCTCTTTTTTCATGAAAATCTATCCCAATAAGTTGTCATTTTTGTTCATTAAATACACATAAAATAGTGCATGAAAAATATTTTCTCTTTTCCAAGAATCTAATATGATAATGTATGTAAGGACATTTCACTTTGAAATCTAATACAATTTTGCATGAAATTAATATTTCCTTTTCAAGACTTAACATAAAAATTTATTTCAATATTTAAAATATAATGGATATTATTGTTGTGCACATATTCCTAATAAGAGTCTATAGGAATCATGCTAATATCTCTAAGGAAGTTAATACTCCGATTTTCACTCATGATTTCTCGGCAATATTTTTTTTTAATGAAATGGCTTACTTTGTTTATCTTTTCGTAAGAAAAGTTTACATACATAATTTTCATGAAAAATAGCATGATTTCTTTAATATTTTTTTGTGCAGGTTCATGTGTGTTTTCTTTCTACGAAAACGACATCCCTAACTTATCTTTTACTATGCAATTTTCTTTCACTAAAGTAATGTGATTTCTTTATCTTTTACCATGCAATTTTCTTTCAGTAAAGTAATGTGATTTCTTTATCTTTTACCATGCAAATTTCTTTCAATAAAGTGTGGTTTCTTATCTTATATGAAATACTCTTGAAAGGCATGGTTACTTATCTTTTAATGTGCATAAGTTGTGAAAATGATATTTATATCCACCTTTCTTCAAGAAAATGGCTACTTTTTCTTCTTTTAAATATAAAAGGATTCCTACGCAAACTCTACTTTCAAAAATAATGGTAAGAGTATTTATCTCTTGAGTGTAATATCTATGGAATTGGTGCTACTAAATAGCAAGGCCAAGCATGCAGCAGAGGTGTAGTTCTCTCCTTCAGGGCATCTACACCTTCCTTGCAGAGAATGATCGAGGATGAAAATCCATGGGTGGTTTACAATGTGCATACATTGGACTTGTCATCAAAAGCCCAACAGAATCTCCACACTCAAACTCATCAATAAGGGTTGTTTACAACACACATTTATTTTACTTGTCGTCATGGGACCAACAAAGACTCCACGCTCAAAACTTGTCAAAATACTTGTGATATTTTAGATATTAATTAAATTTAGTCTTATGTGATCCATATGATGAAAAGTAAGAAAAAAATCGATAAAAATCACATCATCAGAGTTTTGTCGACATGTTTCAAACATTGTCAACAAAACTCTGATGATGTGGTTTTTACCAAAAGTTTAGATATTGATGTCATGTTAATATCACATGTTGTGAGCATGGTATTCTTTTCAGAAAATAAATGTTTGTATGCCATCATCACTGGGTAAACCCTTTCTGTTTTCTTGAGAATAGATCCTTTCTGGAATAGAGAATAAAAAGTGTTACCTTGAACTCTTTACCTCTAACTTATTCTTGATGCTACAACTCACTGAAAACTAAATATTTGGATTGTGTTAAAACCTTATGATGCAGGAGCATCATCTCCGAAAAACACCTTGTATTTTACCTAAGCTAGGGGGGTTTCATGTTTTGAAGAAATATTAAAATTTCATGTAAATATTAATATTATTTTGAGTGATTAATTAATTATTTGTGAGAAATTGTAAATGTGAGAGAAATTAGTTTCTAGATTATTTAGAATTAATGAGGGAGCCTAAGTTGGAATTAGTTTCTAAGTTTTAGGGATGAGAATCTATCTTTTAGGGATGTTGAGAGATTTAAGGGTTTGTTGAGGAATTGAAGGGATAAAGCATTAAATTAGATTTCTTTTAAAATTGTATAAATAGGATGGAGATTGTGAGTTACGGAGAGAGAGAGGGTGTGACTGAGAGTAGGCTTAACCAGCAAGGCTGTAAGCCTTCAGCAATTGTAAAGGCCACGGAATTGAAATATCTGGCAAGGAAAAATTGTAAGTCATTGTTTTGTTTCAGTTTATATACATTGATTGATTGTGGAAAGGTATGGTTATCTCTGGTCAAATGTATATATATGTTTAAGGAATGGAATAGAATCGCCGGTTCTACAATAAAAACAACAGCGCCTTGAATTATTATTATGCGTTCTGTGTATGGCGAAAATGGTGTAGTTGTTATGCAATAAAGGCTGTGTATAGACGTGGTTCAGAGTTGTGAATTAATGTGGAAATCGCTGTAAAAGATGGGAGAAATCCCGTAACTTCACATGGCGCAACCGTGTAGATAAACCCTGTGTATTAATGCTTGCAAGCACCGTTGAATTTGGTGTGATAAGATAACCTGTGCGTAAGGCAATTGGAACGTTTTGCTGTTGAATTGCATACGATATATATAATTCTCTGAGCGTTAAGGCAGCGTAATGACTGTTCTTTATATGTTCTTTATATTCCTGATTGAATACATGTATGCGTGCGGGGGTCGATTTCTTTGATCCTGGTTTGTATTAAAGTCAAAACGCGTGGAAAGGGATCCGCTGGCAGAGCGGTTTTAGTCATTCAACCAACTGTTAACCTATGTGCTGTTGATATAAACCTGTGCGCGTGGAAAAGCGGAGCGTGGTTGCATATATATATGTATAAACAGTGTTTAATTCCGGAGCAGAGGAGCGCGTGGTTCTGTTGGAGAGAACCGTGGAACAATATTGAGCAAAATCATCAGTTGTATTCTTTATTTGTTTCTACCTGTGCACGTGGGAGGGCAGAGTATCAATCTTCCAACCCATTGATGCGCGTTGGGGCAGAGTATTTGCGTGGGCGCAGCTCATTGTGAATAATGGTATGCGGGTTATATAAACCTGTGCGAAGCATGGATATATATATGAGCTTGTATCTTAACTCCGGTGGCGCAGCTGACATACATAACAGTGTGTTATTACCTTGGTGAGGGCTGGTTTGTCAATTCTTTGGTATTTGGTTGAATTCAAAACCTTTATCACAACAGAGCTATTGCTGGAGAAGGGACAACGTTTTTCCTGCTGAGATCAGATTTAAATTGTAGTCAGAATATCTCATAAGTTCTAGATTAATTGAATTGGTGTGTTTGGATTTTAATTTCTGTTCGGAAGCTTCCGCATGTATCTCTGTTGAAATTGCCCAGTGAATGGAATCACTTGGAATGAATTTGGAATGACATTTTTATATGCATAGCTCAATAGAGATTCTGGGTATGACGGTTTGACCGTCATCATAATGAAGGAATCAATTTGTAAAATGCCAGAGAGCAGTTGAATGAACTGAATGCATTAGCATTGGTAAAGGTAAATACATTAAGAACGCTGAGAGAGCAATTTTGCACCAAACGCAGAGCAGAAGTCAGCGTTGATTCATCGAAATGGATTGAGGTTTTCTTTACTGTTTGTTCACGTCATGTTATTGAATCCTGTTTGACATAATTATATGCAGACACAGAATTAGTACGTGATTTTTTTATTGTAATTAAACCAGTTCATGTGTTTAATGACAGAACCAATGAGCAAGATGTGAGAATTGTTGAGCGCGTAATGAATTCTCATGGATACAATTATCTGATATAATTCTGGGTGAATTATTATATAAACTCTACAGGCATTAGATGTGATTGAATTGCAGATTTCATTGAGGGTAAATGCATGAGTCTGAAAGGATCCGGGTTATGCAGGCAACCTGCATCACCTTATAACCTTCTACTTATTCTTTGATGTCTGGAGTATGTGTAACTATAAACACACTTATTAGTTACAAGCTATACAAAAACCCTAACGACTTCTTAATTCATTAAACATGGTAAATAATAATAATCTTTAAAAAAATAAGAATATATGTCAATGTATTAATCACCATAATATTTCACCCTATTAAATTATGAATGTCAAATGTAATTTCCTGAGGTAGGGATATTACATACCCCCTAAATATAACATCATCCTTGGTGTTCATCTCTAGTTGAGACTTTAACTTTTATCATGATATAGTAATCTGAATAACCCAAAAGGGGATCCTTCCCCTTCAAAATGAAGAATTTGATTTTCTACGAAATACCAATAAGTAAAAACAATAATGTTTAATCAATAACCATAAGCATTTATAGCTGCAAAAATATGAAAGTTCTACTTTCCATCACTTGGGCATTATTAAAATTCATAGAAGAAAAACAAAATCTATATACCAACTTACCATTAATTACCAATTACTCCTGGAAGTCATGGTCACTTTTATGTAAGCACTCCAATGGTTTGACATCCCAACAACAAGCACCATGTAATCTATGACTAAAAAATCCAACATAATCATATTAGTCATGACATTTTCAATTAAATTAAATACTTTTAAATATCAATCAATTATGCAATGTCAGATGATATTTTAATCACAGTACTTATACAAGTACTTAGAGAGCACCAACACTCTAATAATCAAAATGATAAATCACTACACCATGTGCACATTCTCTTTTGTCATAGCTCCCGCTAAAGACATCCACACGGTACTTCTAAAAGTACTCAAAGAGCACTTAGCTCTTCTATCATCGAAATGATCAATAATTACATCAAGTGTAAACTTTCTTATCCCTTACTAGAGACATTCATAAGATTGGTAATACAATAAAGAAAATAAACTACCAATAATTCCTTACCGAGCACTAGGCTCCTTTCCTATCAAGATGTACATAAAACATTTACACAATTATATAGAAAACGCATTTTTAACACAACAAATAACTTATTAGTTAATTTGTTCTACAATGAGAACCACAATGGAAAAATAATACTCCTCCCAACCCACGGGAACCTGTTTCCACAATCAGAGTGAGCCATTTTCACATCCAAATAGTTCTCTAACGGAGACCATACAAGGTCCATTCCAGAATTCCATTGGTCATCCAGCTCAAGAATTCCAATGACCACATAGGCTCCAATATAGGATTCATTGTTACATCATCCTGCCTATTCCTCCGACAGCGTCCCGTCAATGAGGAATTCTTTTGCCTCCTCCAACAGGCTCCAAAATCAACAAAGGTGCCTTGGGATTTTTCGCCTCTACATGCACTTGGCCAACTATCTTCCCTTACTGAGATCATCTATCTCTAGGGAGAGGAAATTTGGGTAGGAAAGCACCATGAACCTCTGTGGGCATGAAATCACCATCAACCCAAGGCCTATTCGCATTTCACAACTTTCCATGACTATTTAGCATGTAAAATTATCTTGTATCACTCTTTCCCACAGTGGTTTACATAATGAACCATATGCACATTATTATTAAAACAGAAGAAACATTTATGTACACCATGCATTTATACTTGACCCTCAGCATGGGTCCACAATATCTAGATTGACAGGAAACATAACTAGCATGCAGGTGGTATATATTCTGATTTTTCCAAATAAAAAAATCATGCATATCATAACATTATACTTTCTCACTTACGGTTGCAATTCGTATTGCAACATTTTACCTTCACAGGTTTTCTTTTTGTCATTAAGCTACCTATGCTTAATCCCATCATCAATGTTAGTCATAAATAAATATTCACTTTCACAATCATTTTATTTTCATGCATACTATATTGTCATGCATAAAAGTATATACAATATTCATTAATGTGTGAATGACAATAAAAATTAGGGTAACAATCCAACATTGCTAATTCCCACAGTGTATTGTTACCAACAGACCGGTACATGAAGTAACTACCATAATCACTTGTCTACAACTTGAAATAAGCTCAAATCAAATCCAATTCATGCATATAAATTTTAATAGTTAGTCTTACAACAATAACTAATCAGCCATGACAAAACTCAATCAGCAACAAGCTATTACAGTCAAGTCTCACTACTTGACTCATGGTTTATTTTTAACAAGGGTTTTTCAATGTCCTTTTTAAAACACTCTATCTTCCTCTTCAAGGAAATTTCTCATCTTTTTCATTCATGCCCTTATTCTTTCTCAGTAGTGCATTGTAACTTTAGTCATGTTCATTAAATGTACCATTAATATTTTCATATTTTCAAAGGTTGGTAGTTGATTCTCACTTTCACTAGTGAGTACTCAAGTTGTTCATAGGTGCAACAAATATTTTATTGTCTTTTATCCTCAATGGGATTCAAATGTCATGAACACATTTTTGCAGCAGACTTCATTACGTATTACTCTTCAATGTGGTTATAAACATGCATCATGCATCTCAAGTCAAAATTAGTCTACTACATATATCAATATGTATATTGTTAGACTCATACTTGAGCTTATTCCCACTAGTATCATACCTCGATTTCTTTTATGCTTAAAATTTCCTAAAGGCGCTAGTGCTGCAACCTTCAGCTCTGATACCACTTGTAACATCCGTCAGTAACCTCACATGAAAATGTATGGAGTTAGAAAAAATTTACACAATTTACCCACGAGTAAATATCCAAATTATTATTCTAGATTCCTTATTAACTATTAGGTGTAATTTTCATCATTACAAAGAGTAAGTTACATAACTATTAACAACTATTGTTGTAGCATATTAATATAAACTTTTTGATATAACCTTCCATCCATTTCATGATTCCTTTAACCATATTAGTTGATCACATATTTGATATTATGAACATCACATCATGCAAAGAATCAACATCATCAAATTCACATAATAAGAAATCACATCATTGAACATCGATATACTCTTGAAACCCTGTTGGGTGAAAACCAACAAACGTTTAATTTTATTATTAAAAACTCATGAGGGTGTTCACCCCTCACTCAATGGATTATAAGGGAGCTCATCCCTTAACTATTGTCCTAAAATCTTACAAGGAAATATCATTTAAATACAACATATCTAACTAATAGCTATTACAATCATCCTGATATCATTTACCCATAAATATTCAATCTTTATATCTTTGTGGCCTTTTTGTTCCATCAGTGGACCATCTAGCAACTCGCACTCATCTACATAGACCATTAGTTATTACCTACCACAATGTTAAACATAATATGTCCTTTGCACAAGTCATCATCATTTCCTGACATTGTTTTCGTCAGCCTATTTTGATATCATCATTGCATAAAGTATTAATCAACCAATAATCAATTTTTAATAGTGATTCTTCAACATCCATTCAAGGCATACATGAAATGTAAATAAACTATTACTACATGCTTCCTTTAACAACACTGCATATGCATTAGTTATAAGTGTATAGCCATCAATGCATGTCTATAAACAATACCATATTAACTAATATCTCCCCTCGCATTAGCACACATTCTTGAAAAACAAATCACTACAAATTTTCAGACATTCCTTTAAAGTAAGCTAACACATCATGTATGTGAATTACATAAATTTTATCGACAGAGCTAGCCCTTCAACTATTACTTTTGGTGCATGCAAATACATAAATAAATCTAACAAAATGAATGTTGTTCATATGTGTGCAAAAGTATATACTTTCGAAAGAATCTTTTCCAATGTAGGCTAACAAAACATGTTGTCATTTCTTGCATGTGAATGTATATTATTTCCAAATGAACACTAACAAAAATCCTGCATGCATATACATGTTATTCCAAAAGAAACTAAGATAATAGTTATGATAGCATAAAAGTAATCACATATAATTTTTCTAAAGAAATATAGCTCAATAGTTCTTCTATCCATGCAAAGAACATATCTCTATAACACAATGATTATTTTTGTGCATGAAAGAGCCTATCATAGTAGCCCTTATTTAATGTACACAACACATATTCTCTTCTTTAGAGTTCTACCATCATTAGCTATTATTTTCATGTAAACAAACAGATACTTCTTTTTCAAAAGAAAATTAATATAACATTTTTTCTCTATCTTTCTACATGCAAGTTTCTCATGTTTCCCTTTCAAGAAATTACCACCACAGATAACCATGTTTTATGCATAAACACTAGGCAACAATAACAAGGTTAACTTAACCTATTATGCACCTAAATCAAGAAATTAACACAATTCATCTAGCTAGACAATCTTTTCAAGAAATTATTCTTTTCAATAAAATTAACATAATAACTTATTTTATTACACTCAAAAACACATTTTCGATATCACAATGACAAGTCCCTCGTGTGCATGCAACATGTGTTTTTTCCAACACAATACTTCAATGCACCTAATCTTTTTAATAAACAAGCATGCGTTCTTTTTTTGTATGAACAAGTTTCATATGCATGATTTAATAAACAATTTTTATTTTTCATCAATTCATGCACAAAACTCCTATGCAATCTTTCTGCACTCAAATCCTTGCAGTCTTTAACTATACAACATGAGAAATATATGCATACAAATTCATGAAAACCCTTCCAAGAAAAGTAATCTAATTAACTTTTCTTTTTTCTTTTTCAAGAAAATATATCCCAATTAGTTGTCATTTTTGTGCATTAAACACACATACAATAATGCATGCAAAATCTTTTCTCTTTTCCAAGAATCTAATATGATAATGTATGTAAGGACATTTCACTTCGAAATCTAATACAATGATGCATGCAATTAATATTTTATTTTCAAGAATTAACATAGAAATCTATTTCAAGAATTCAAATATAATGGATATTATTATTGTGCACATATTCCTATTAAGAGTCTAGGAATCATGCTAATATCTCTAGGGAAATTAATAATCACATTTTCTCTCATAAAATTTCCATAATCCTTTTTTTTATAAATGAAATGACTTATTTTCTTTCTCTTTTCATAAGAAAAATTTACATACATACTTTTCATGGAAAATATCAAGGTTTCTTTAATCTTTTTGTGTGCAGGTTCATGTGTGTTTTCTTTCCAAGAAAACAACATCCCTAACTTATCTTTATATGAAATACCCTTGAACGACATGGTTACTTATCTTTTAATTTGTATAAATTGTGCACACGATATTTATACACACCTTTCTTCAAGCAAAAGGCTACTTTCTCTTCTTTTAAATATAAAAGGACTCCTATGCAAACTCTACTTTCAAGAATAATGGTAAGAGTACTTATCTCTTGAGCGTAATATCTATGAAATTGGTGTTGCTAAGAAAGGCTAGGCATAGAGCAGAGGTGCAGTGCTCGCTTTCTTGGAATGTACACATTCCTTGTAGAGAATGACCGAGGATGAAAATCCATGGGTGGTTTATAGCGTGCATACATTGGACTTGTCATCGCAAGCCCAGTAGAATCTCCATGCTCAAACTCATCAAGAAGGGTTGTTTACAACACACATTTGTTTGACTTGTCATCACGGGATCAGCAGAGACTCCACACTCAAAACTCATCAAAATACTTGTTATAGTTTAGATATTATTGTCATGTGAATATATAATGTTGTAAACACTTGTATTTTTTTCAGAAAATAAGTGTCTACATGTTATCATCATTGGGTAAACCATTTTTCTTTTCCCGAGAATAGTTCTCTAGTGAATGGACAATGAAAAGTGTTACCTCGAACCCTTTGCTTCTAACTCATTTGATGCTATGACTCATTGAAAACTAACAATTTAGATTGCTTTAAAACCTTGTAACCTTCTACTTATTCTTTGATGTCTGAGGTATGTATAACTATAAAAACTTATTAGTAATTATAAGCATAATCATAAATGCCAATATATTAATAATCATCACAATATTTTACCTTATTAAATTATGAATGTGAAACCTAAGTTCCTACAATAGAGACATTACATTCTCTTAATATTTTTTAAATAGAAAAATAAAACTATAAAAAGTTTCAAATTACCTCTTACATTTTTAAAGCTGAATTTAGATTCACTAAAGTAAAAATAATAATAGACATTAATCATTATTTATGGAAAAAAAAAATCCTCTTTTTTTCCGGGGAAAATAGAGTTCGTAATTTCTATTAAGGAGTAAATAATAGAGATTACATGTTGTTGATGCCAAGGCATATGCATAAGTGTGGTATTGACCACAGTTCTGAGATGTTACAAAAATACAACCAGTAGGTGTCTCTTGGATACGAAGGGGCTGTATCCATACAGTATAAACAGAAAAATAACTTAGAGTTCAGTAGAGAAGTATAGAGTGAGGTATAACCTCCGGTCATGTACTAAAACAAAAATAACAGTAACGGTCAAGCAAAGCCGATTATGTACAAAAAGTTTCTGTATATCCAAAATCTTTAGTTGGGGAGGCCGCCCCCTTGTTGGAGACCATCAATGTATGGACGATGATAAAACCTGTGCATCCCAACTGGACTGTATTCTTCGATCATCCAATCACCTAAAGGCCGATCCGCCGCTTCTTTCGAGAGCCGGTCAACAGTTGAATTTCTTTCCCTGTAGATATGAGAAACAGTGATCCGGTCAAAAAATGTTTTGAGAAAAACAATTTCTTCCAAGATATGTTTCAAAGAATAAGTATGACAGACGGAATTATTATTTGCCCAGTCAATCACTATCTTTGAGTCTCCAAATATTTGTATTTGTCGATAATTGTTAGATAGTGCAAAGAATAGAAGATGTCTCAGTGTAATAAGCTCAGCATGATTATTGGTACCCCTCCCGAGTCCCAATCTCAGGTGGAAATAATGTGTATCAGTAACATGAAAAAGAATACCCCCGCCACAACCGCGATCCGATGCGGCCCCATCAAAATAGGCCCAAGGCATGTCCCTGTTGATGATTTCGGGCACAATATGTCTGGGAGGATTTGGTTTCGACTCAAAAGGGATTTCTGAGTAGGCAGCGCAAATGGAGGGCGGAAGGAGCTGCCAGTTGACCCTGCCCTGCTCGAAAATGATATTGTTGCGATTGATCCAAATATACCAGGACACAACTAGAGGTAGATTTCTAGCCTTTTCCGAGGACACGGCAGTCCACCAGTGCGTCCAGGCAGCTTGTATGTCATTAGCCTGCCAGAAAGTGGGGATATTGAGGGTCTGGGTAACCTGCTGCCAGATCGCAATAGTGGTCTCGCAAGTTAGAAAGAGATGTGTTGTAGATTCCTCCGCCTTTCTGCAAAGAACACACCAGTTCGGACCCGCAAAAGCTCTTTTTTTAAGGTTGTCCCCAGTAGGTATTTTATTTGCCAAAATATTCCACATTAAGAGTCTGGTCCTAGGCTGAGCGTGTAGCTGCCAGATATCCGACCACTAGCTATTGAGAGTTTCAGGCTGTCTGTCTTCAATGAGCTTTATGTATCCGAACTTAGGAGCATAAGAACCAGATTTGGCCGGTGCCCATATAAGTTCGTCATCCAGCTCATGTAACTTGATATGAGATTCTATGAGAGCCTGTTTGTATCTTTGCCAAATATCAGACCATTCGTCAGTCAGATGCCACAGTGGATCCGTGACCCATGCCTGAGATAAAATGGTGGATCTGTGTGGATCACCAACCTGTGCCAGATATTTGATGCCCCTATTATTGAGGTGACGGATAAGGTCGTCCGGCAAGAGATGAGCGTTCCCAGACCCAGTCCATGGATCAAGCCCAATACGAACTTGAGTAACATTTCCTATTTTCCATAACAGATTATCCTTGATGAGAGGCAGTGCTTTGAGGGTAGCTCTCCAAATAGCAGAAACACTCTGTTGGTTCCATGAAGGTCTGCGGAGCCAATCAATGATGTTGGATGGCCAGATGTATTTATAATGAATGACTTCAGCCCATAAACTATCCATCTTAAGTAGAGACCAGCCCTGTTTTGTTGTTAAGGCATGAGCAAATTCAGAGAGGGATTTAAGTCCCCATCCACCCCATTTCTTGGGCATGGATACAAGAGACCATCTTGTCCAAGCAAATACCTTACCCTTTTTATTTCCATTCCACAGGAATCTGTAACAAAGTTGTTGTATTTTTTGTAAGATGCCCTTTGGAATCCATGTGAGGGACATCCAATAAACAGGTGTGGCCTCCAGTACAGATTTGATCAACTGTAGTCTGCCTGCTTTTGACAGAAAACGATGGTGCCAGCCTGTGATCCTTCTTTCAATTTTGTTGACCAGCCAAGCCCAATGTTCCGATTTATATCCATCCGGTCTTAATCTGAAACCAAGATATTTGATGCCTTCTAACAGGTTATTTTCCAGATATGGGAAAAATTGTTCAGCCAATTGAGTTTCCTGTTGTGTACATCTCGTCAAAGATCTAGTGGACTTGTCCCTGTTAATCTCCATGCCCGTGGCTTTACAGAAGAGAAGGAGAATGTGATATAGAGCAGTGCTATCTCTGATGCTGCCATTGAGGAAGATAAGAATGTCGTCTACAAATAATAAGTGTGTTATGGAGAATTGATCAGTAATCTTGAGGCCGCACAGCTCCCCATTCCGTTTTGCATCCGCAATGAGCCTACTCAGGCCCTCCATAACTATAAGAAAGAGTAGTGGAGAGAGTGGGCAGCCTTGCCGGATACCTCTGTTGATGTAGAAGCGATCAGAGGCTGCGCCATTTATGAGAATGGCAAACGAGACAGAGGATACACATCCCATGATCCAATTGATAAACATATGAGGAAAGCCCAGATGGGTGAGTATCATTTTCAGATATAGCCAGTTAACCTTATCAAAAGCCTTTGAGAGGTCAATTTTTAAGGAAACACCTTTTAGGTTCTTCAACTTAATGGAGTGTAATGTTTCCTGGGCAGCACCAATAGCTTCTTGAATATGGCGATTTTGAAGAAAAGCAAATTGTTCAGCAGATATATGGGAGGAGAGAATCGGCTTGATGCGATTTGCAATAATCTTGGCAATAATTTTATAGAGGCAGCTACAGAGGGATATAGGCCGAAAATCATTGAAGGATGTTGGATCATCGGATTTGGGAATCAAGGCTATGAAGGTCTGGTTCATAGGAGGGTGGATGTGCCCCGAGATCCGGCTTTCCTCAACAACTGCTAAAAGATCCTCTCCCAGAAGATCATAGAATGCCAGGTAGAATTCGACAGGCCAGCCATCCGGTCCCGGGCTCTTGTCTCTCTTGAACCATTTAAGTGTACTTTCAAGTTCCTGTGCAGAGACAGGATTTGTAAGGTCTCCAATATCATCCTGATCAACGAACCGAGGGAATTTTTCTGCAACTCTAATGATATCTGGAAGGTTAATATCATTCGGAGCCGTAAAGAGCCTCTTGAAATGTGAAACCCCTAGGCCTGCCAGTTGCTGGTGTGTGGTAGCCCAACCGCCTGATTCCTTTGGAAGCCTCCAAATGGTATTTGAAGCCTTTCTGCCATTAGCCATGTTATGAAAGAATTTAGTGTTACAGTCCCCTTCTTTGAGCCAAATGGCTCTGCTTTTAAGTCTCCACTGCTCCTCCTTTTCTTGTAGTATTTTTGCTTTTTTCTCAAGTAATTGTTGTAGAGAAGTTTTGGAGGCTTCCGAGAGATATCCCGTCCCCTTCTCATCAGTCAATAAGGCTATCTGTGCTTCGGTATCTTGCAGAGTCTGCTCATCCCTGTGCCTCTTTGATTTCGCCCAGTGCTCGGTTAAGCCTGTGAGTTTTCTGAGTCTCTCACAAAAATCAGAAGCTTTTCTCTGTTCCCGTAGAGGGGGTTGAGTTGCCCAGAAGTCCGAGACCATCTTGATATAATCCAGTTCTTTTAGATACCCGGCAAAGAATTTAAAGGGGGACCGTGGCTTCGAGTTATGCTGACTGATCTGTAGAAATATCGGATGGTGGTCAGATAGCCCCCCAGAGCCCACCCATTGTCTGTAAAGGGGGCAAATCTGAATGAGTTCCTGATGCATCATAAACCTGTCCAGACGCCGCCCCAGAGCAGCCTCACCAGTGCGCTGATTGTGCCAGGTAGGTAGCTTCTTGTTCATGGGGATGTCCACAATATGGTTTGAGTCGAGGAGCAATTGCATTTGATCCGCAATGGGATCACATTGGGCATTATAACCCCAGGACTCGCCAGCTCCCAAAGAGAAATTGAAATCCCCCCCCAATATAGTATGCTGAGTAATGTGGCCACCATTGAGAAAATCTTGCCAGAAGGGGAGACGATTCTGGTTGGCCCATAAATATTGATGATCCTGATTGGTAAACCCAGTTCACCTAGGATAATATCCATACCAAGAAAACCTCTGCCTCCCCAGGCCGAGAGGGGCCTACAATTCCATGGGTTGATACCAATGAGAAGTCCACCAGATCTCCCACATGCATCTAGTCCGTGCAGGGTCCATCCAGGGAGCAGGGATTGCAAACAACGCACCGCCGCCTCAGCCGAGCAAAGAGTTTCTTGGAGGAAAATGATATCACATCTAGAAACCAGAAGAAGTCTCTTCAGAGCCACACGATTTTTGGGGTTGGCTAATCCCCTGCAGTTGAAAGAGAGCCAGATCATGGATCACCACAGGTCATGGGCTCGATTGCTCTAAGTGCCCGTTCAATAGTAACCTGTCGCCCCATGGCGACATCAGCAACGGCATGTAGCTTTGCCGAAGATAATTGAGAGGGTCGACCACGCTTCAGTTTAAGATGGCGTCCAGGGGATGATCCCAGACCCAAGGTGCGGGGGCGAGCTCGAGGTCTAAGATGGTAGTGGTGTGAGCCGGATGCACCCGGAGAGGATGGGGTGTCCGAGCCACCCAAGATCAGATTGTGTGAGGGAGGGGTGGTAGAGAAGGTGGGTGGAGGGGGGGCAATGGTACAGAGAATGGAGGGAAGAGACGCATTAGCAGATAGTGGATCATGAACAGATGAATGAACGAATGAATGCATGTTCATAGAAAAAGACTGAGAGAAAGTGGGAATGGAATCATTACCCGGTCGAGAGAGAGCAGTCGCCGCAGGTTGAGAAGCATTAACAGCAGTCTTTGAGCGTGTCCTCGGCGGTCCAGATGCAGCCAAGTCCTTCTTGCGTGCAGCTTTTGAAACGCTGTCCCCTTTCTTCGTGGAAGGGGTCTCCTGATGGTTCTGTGCCTGCTCCATAGGGATGTTATCTCCATCATGGTGAATTTCAATGGCCAGTTGACGAAGTCCCTTGGCTTCCTCAGTATTCACCTTCAAGATCAAAGGGCAATCCTTGTAGAGGTGGCCAACTTTGTGGCACCTGCGACAACAGTATGGAACTCCTTCGTAATCTAGAGGCTGCTTGCGTGAAACGTGATTGTGATGCAGAGTAATTTTTTCCACCAATCCGGGCCTGATATCCATATGGACTAGGATTCGAGCCATAGTCCTATTTCCAGTCTGCTCATATGACCTGTCGTGCTCCAGATAGGTACCAAGTGTGTCCCCAATTAATTTGAAGGTGTACAGGTTCCAGAATTGCCATGGTAGCCCAGGAAGGCGCACCCAAATGGGTCCTTCCCCCAATTTTTCACGTTCAGGATCGAAGAGGGGATCCCATCGCTTGAGTAAGACCGGGGCGAGCTCAATGTGCCAAAATTGGGATAGAACCCACTGTGTGTATGCCGGCTTCTGAAAGTGGAGAGCGAACCAGCCTCTAGTGAGCACCATTACCTCTGGGAGTTCTTTGAAGTAGGGTCCCCAAATCTCTTCCACCCAAAGTTTGAGTCGCGCTGCAGAGTAAGTTCGGCCCCGAACTCTACCAACCAGAACCTTGTTGGCAGCGTCCATAACATCCGGAAGAGGAGCTTCCGGCCCGATGTTGATGATATAGTCTGGGTCTATAGAGCGGTGGCAGCAGCCATGCGTTCCCTTTCAGAGCGTCTGCCGAAAGGAAAACCCCTCAGAGAATTGCGGCACGGGTCCGAGGTGCTGTGCTGGGCGGATGCAGCGGAGCGCACCGGCAGAGACGGAGTGTTGAAAGCCCCGGAGAGAATCGGAGTGCGGGGTGAGGTGTAACTGGTTCCAGGAATGAGCGATGCGGAGGGATGGATGGAATGATGTTGCGCCAGCGGCATAAATGATACGGATGGAGAGTGAGAGCTCGATGGAGGTGGGGGCAGAGGGAGCGAAAGCGGAGGGGGCGGAGCAGAAGCAGGTCGAGCGTGATATTGCAGAGGGACGTCAGGGAGAGGGGAGCTGAGAAAGCAGGTGCCCAAGAGATGAGCCGTCGCAGGGGAGAGGGGTGGGCAGTCGAGGGGCGAGGAATCCACGGGAGGTAGAGCCGGAGCCTTGTTTTTCTCGGAAGCGGACAGGTGTGGTAGATGAGACGGAGCACCCGTCGATAATCCAAGTGCAACGCTCCGCGGCAGCATTTGAGGCGTCCTTGTATGTGCCCAGATGGCTTGATGCGGCATGGGGTCCGCTTCGTAATCAACAAGCTCCTCGTCCCCCATCCTAAACTGTCGGTAGCGAGGCGGAGACGGGGTTCGATTTGGGGTCCGTTCGCGGGAAGGGAGGAGAGGTCAGAGCGACAGAGAATGCACAGGGGGGACCGCAGGTAGAAACAAAGACCCGAGAAAACCGAGAGAGATGCCGCGGCTATGCCGACCGTTCACACAGAAACCGGAGTCCATACCTGTTAACCGCCATGGCCCGAAGATCTGCAGAAAACCCTAGCTAGGGTTCCACCATGTTCGCCTTCCTCGATCAATTCCTTGTGGTCTCCGCTTTAATATGTTCTTAAGAAGGTTAGAAAATAGGGAATCTCTTTCTATGTACATTAACACAACAATGTGAATAATAAAATACTCTTACCCGGCGAAAAAAAAAAAAATTCCTCTTATTAAAACTATATTTAAAATTTACTAATAAATTTATGAATTATGACTCTTATAAATTATATTGTTAATGCCTTTCATTTATCATGTTAAATATAGAAAATAAGTTTATAAATTATGATCTAAGTTATAAAACTTTTATAATATAAATGGTAGTTAGTTTTTTTATTTTTATTTTTATTTTGACTTTACCATATTATTTTGGAATTTTCTAGAATATTTTAATACTATTTATTTTTCTTGTTAAATCAGATTTTCCATATTTATTTTTATGATGAATTTTAATTAACAAATATATAAATTAAACAAAGTCTTTCCGTATAAATTATATAAGATACTTTTTTTGAAACCAACAAATGTTGTTCATTATAATGACAAAAATTTTCTCCTATATTATTTTTACCAAAAACTTTCTTTAATTCATTATGGATCACAAAAACTTAAATATAGAAAATATATAAATATTCCAAAAAATATCTTCCAAAATTAAATTCATTATTAAAACCATATTTAACATCTAACTAATAAATTTATAAATTATGATTCGATCATAATTCCTTTTCCTTTATATTAAAATGGAAAAGTTAATAATTCCTTTTCCTTTATATTAAAATGGAAAAGTTAATTTTTAAGTATAGATGATACTTTCATCACAAATAATAATTAATAATTAAATTTCATTTAAATTATCATAAATTTTGTAATTCTAAAAATAAATATATATGAATTATTAACAGCCAACTTTGATAGGAGGTAAACACTGTAAGCCACTATACACCATGTGGTAGCAGTTGTTCGTGACTGAAAAGTGAGATCCAAAAGGCAGTAAACAGAGATTTGGAAGGACAATAGTTAACGAGTGGGGGCGGGGTCGCTGACAGGAGGACGGGCCCAACGGTCGCAGTCAATGCCACGTCAGAATTCGTGGGTCCCACAGGGACACAATCATCCAAGACCAAATTATTGTGAAACGGATGTAACGTCCACCGCCTATATCCCCGTGTCAAAGAGAATTTGCCCGCGCCAATCACAAAACGGGATTACAGATATCGTGCTGACGTGGCAGGGTGCCATGTGCTTCAACCAATGGGAGCCCGAGTAAGGCGCAGATAAGGGTGCGGGAATAAATCCAGGGGTATGATGGCAGATAATACAGAATATATAATGAAAACGCTGTTCACGAGCTCATTTTGTGGACTTCTGTGTTGGAATTTGCGGAGATTTTTATTTTTTTTGGCGGAGGATTCAGAGGACTCTTGGAGGAGGATTTAGAGGATATTTTTGGGTTGTAATTGTGAATGAATGAAGGCGAAGAAGGGCATGGTGGCAAAGGCCATCGGTGGCCGCACCGCTCGACCCTGCGACGTCTGCCTGCGGGAGCGAGCCCGCTGGTACTGCGCCGCCGACGAGGCATACCTGTGCGAAAAATGCGACGGGGCTGTCCACAGTGCAAATGCCGTGGCAAGAAGGCACGAGCGGGTTCGATTTGCGGCGGGCTGCGCCAAGGTGGAGGCTGGATTTAATGACGGCCTGATATTTCCCGGTACCCGGAAACGCGCCCGCAGTAGCCGACCCCATCCCCATGGCGTCGGGCCGAGGTCGTTTAAATCGAAGGTGGGGAGCGTCAAGGACGAGCTAGTGGCCGATCCCCCGGCGGTCCCCGTGCCGGCTGAATCCTCCGCCGGCGATATCAATCTGAATCTCCGCGTGGACGATGATGATTATGACGAGGAAGACGATGACTTGCTGCCGCAGGTCCCAACGTTTGTGCCCATGGCCGAAGAGCTTTGTGGGTCTCGACCGCGCGACGTCATGGAGTGCCCGGTGTTTGAGCAGTATAAAGGTGGTGACGAGCTGAAGGGCGACTGCGGCGGAGCCGACCTGGGGAGCTGCGATTTAGATCAGTTCTTGAATTCTGAGACGGATCTGTCAAGCTTTGGCGTCGATATGGACATGGACGTGGAAAGCATAATTGGGCACGGGTTGGACGAGGGTCTTGGCGTGCTGGGATTTTCCACTGGTAATTGGGACGACAAGCGGATTCTACAGTGCAGGTAAGGCCAAAAAAATTTGCACTCTAACTTTTTTAAAAATCTAAATTATCTTTTAAGCTCAGATCGCCGCTACAGTGTTTTATACGGAATTGTTTTTTCTGATAAAGTCGAAGAAAATTTCTCCTTTAAAAATACTGTATTTTAGATATTTTTGAACATATTTTTGCTGATTATATTATTGTGTCTCTATTTTATTTAATACTATAATAGAATATCAAATGAAAAGAGAATGAACAAATAATTAACTTATTATATAATTTAAATTTACAAAATTTTAGAATAACATTTTTTCTTATTCTAAATGAGTTTCTGTAATGTTCATTCTAATTCTAAAAGAATTTAAAAATCAATAAACATCTAAAAAATAATGTTCAAAATTTATCGAATTGACATTAGTCATGGATCATATCGAATCAAAGGATTTACAGTGAAAAATACAAAATTAGGCCAAAAAAACTGGTTGTATACTATTCTCTGGCACTGGTTTCTGGTTCTGATAATGTTTAATAACAAGATTTACACCCAAAAACCCAAAATTATTTATACTAGTCAGGAAGTATCCATTTTTCCTAATTGGTGTCCAAATTACCAAATTATATTATATTAGTAAATTTGGTTGATGTATTTTATTAATATTATTATTATTTTTTTATAATATTGATTAATAAAATGAGATTTATTTTATAATTTGTATAATAATTACATAATTGTATTAGGTAAATGTGAAATCATAAACATAGAGTCGCACCGTATTATTTTTAATTATTTATATGATTATTTTATAATTATGTTATGTAAATTTATTTATTTTTTTAATTTTTAGAGTATTGTATTATTTCAAATTGCCTGTCGCTTGATGAAAATCTTTTGAGGCAATTTATATATTTAATTTTATGAGGGGTTTCATTTTCAAATTCTATTAGCCATTTTACTCTCTTAAAGGACACAAGGTCTTTAGAGGTTTAGATTTTTCAAAAAGCAAGTTAACCCATTATTAAGGACTAGTTGTAATGGAAAGAATACATTTTCTACCAAAATACCATTTCAACCAGGATAACTATAACCATCTTGGAAGGCTCCTCTCTCTTCTATTTGATTATTGAAATAATATTTTAAAAGAGTCTCAACTAATTTCTTTTCTTAAAGTTTAATAGACCTCATCTATCTAAATAAACATTAATAATCATCATTTTTCAAAAAAAATATAGATATAAATAAAATTTATATGCATAATAAACTCATTGCTAAAAATTAATTGAAAAAAAAATATTATTTATAGTTAGAAATATGAGAAAACTTGTATCTCTGCTAAACTTGTATCTCGTCTTTTTCTAATTTGATACCGGTTAATAACAAGATTTATACACAAACCAAAATTATTTATAGACCACGGAGTATCTACTTTCCCTTATCGAAATTTTGGAAACTCAAAAGTTAGTTTTAATTATTTTCTAATTTTTGGAAATTTTGCTCCATAAGTATTATAGTTAAACTTTGTTCATATTTTTCTATAACTAGTAAATATGGTTAAAATTTATGGGATCCATTAATATGATAAAAATTTATTGAAGTTAGTTATACATATTACTTTATTAAAGTTTTTATTCTCGAAATTTATTAGCCATCGTTTTCTGGTGAAAGACAAGTGGTCTTTGGAGGGGTAGATTTTTCCAAAACATGTAGATACAAACAAAACTTACACTGCTTAGCAGACCCATTGTTAAAAATATTTGAGGGAAGGAATATCAATTCTCATTAGGATTTATCCGTCCAAATGGTCTTTGGAGGGGTAGATTTTTCAAAAGACATGTAGATACAAACAAAATTTACACTGCTTAGCAGACCCATTGTTAAAAATGTTTGTGAGGGAAGGAATATCATTTCTCATTAGGATTTATCCATCCAAGTTTACATATTTATTGGCTACATCATCTACAGCAAAATTTGTTCATTGTCAACACATGAAAAAAGCTAATAGTAGAGAAAGTAAGCTTCATATTTCTAATTCTGTCAATAATGCTTCACAACTTGCAATCTTAGGCAATGATCCACAAACAAGGTGATGTTTAACAAGATGAAAATCTCCAAACATCACCAAATCTTAGATGTTTGCTTCTTTGGCAAGAAAGAGTCCTTATAGTAATCCATATGCCTATAAGGCATTATTTTCCCAGTTGCTTAACCCCTGATTACAATCAATTTCAATTTTTCATCAAAATTGAAAATAATTTATCCCAGTCATGCTACCCCACCTGTAAATGTAAAATATGTTATTTGAGCATTTGTATAATAATTTCATAATTATATTATGTAAATATAAAAGAAAAATATATGTTAACATTTTCGATGTATAAAATGTATAACTACAAGATCAAGATTTAGATTAAAAATAGTAATAAGAGAAAAAATATCTGTCTACATAATCAGATAAAAAAATAAAAAAACAACTAACAAAAATATGTTAACATTTTCCACGTATAAAATGTATAACTATGAGATCAAGATGTATGATTAAAAATAATAACGACAGAAAAAATATTTGTCTACATAATCATGAGGAGTGATTTACTGTATAAACACATCAAAAAAATATCTATCAACATAATTATGAGAAGAATGATTTACTATATAAACACATCAAAAGACGAATTAAATTCAATTAACCTTAGTTCTGTTTATGTTCTGAGATGTGTTGTTTAATTTTGTTGTATACAGAGATGTGAAGATAAATGAGGGGCAGGATCCCGGGCTGCAGAAAGACGGCGACAATGGCCTGTTGAACAACAGGACTATCAAGGCTGAAGAGGACAAGGATCGATCCGACGACCTTTGCTCAAAACCTAAAGACGAGGGCGATCATCATGTGGCCCTGAAGGCTAAACAGGAACCAGATGAACCAGATCAGTCGTGGGACACCATCGAGTTAGACCTGGATCAGTACCATGAAGACGAGGAGGAGGAATTAGAAGATGGCACGGGTTTCGGGGATCAGTACTGCATGGCACAAGGTGCGTCGGATGACCAGGGGCATGACTATCAAGACATCAAGATGGAGTTTGACCCGGGTTCGATGCTGATCGCGGGGCAGGCGATGTACAGCGAGACGAAGTTGGTGTCGCTGAGGCTGAATTACGAGGACGTGCTCACGGCGTGGTCAGACCGAGGCTCACCCTGGGCTTCTTTCCACGACTGTAACTCGGACGGAGGGGTAAGTGCCCTTCTATCATCACCTCCACGTTTCAAAGCTTCAATTTCATACATCCCTGGGGTTTATAAAATATATTCATTGAAGTAAAAATTCGTACTGTGAAGGTTAGTGAAGGCAACCAATATAATCTGTATGGTTACAGAAGTTTGTTGTAATCTGTATTGTTATCATGTTACAGGGATGTCAAGACGTTGGGCTTGTTCCAGAGCTGGGCCTGAGCTATAATGGTGCCCAACTTAACATAATCGAAGGAGGAGGAGGAGGGCAAGAAGATTCTTGCAGGAATGCTGGAGGAGGAAGAGAGGCTCGAGTGTTGAGGTATCGAGAGAAGCGTCGCACCAGACTTTTCTCCAAGAAAATCAGATACGAAGTTCGTAAGCTCAACGCCGAGAAGCGTCCGCGAATGAAGGTTTTATTTCCTGAATTCTCTCTCCTTCCTCTCTGCATTAAACTCTCAATACCATACTATTATTATCGTTGGTGTTAATGTTAACGGTGAGTATCGAGATGAAGATGTGGGTGTCTGTGTGATCGGTTGCAGGGTCGATTCGTGAAGAGAACGCCAGGGATGTTTTGTGACTGATGACGACGATAAATAATAATAACAGCAGCAACTAGCACAAGTTAGTACTGCGTTTTCGGCTTCTGCAAGCTGGAAGGAGGGAGACACATTATGTAATATATGGAGCAGGAGCAGCAATTATGTATTATATTAACCAACAATTTTAATTAATTTCAGAATGTAGAGTTAGACACTGATTCATTTTTAGCCTACTTTGTAAGTGTTTGTATGTTTTTTTTTTTTTTCTATTGGTGGATTAAGTGGGCTTCTAATTTTTTTCATGATAATGCAATAACCTTTCAAACATGTTCTCTTTTCGGCATTTGTTTTTTTAAACAATATTCGTTAGCTGGTAATGTGTGTGTTAATAGGTTGTTTTGAAATCACAGAATTATTGAACAAGTAAACATTTAATGTATCAACTTGAGAATATACAATCTACCTGTAAAAACACATTCATTTCAGGTAAATTTCCTCCAAATTTATTTATATAAATAAATAATATTATTATATTTTGATAGGATATTCTTTTATTTCATATATGAATTAATCTAAATTAAAATATTGATATAAATATTTATTTTAATAATATATGAAATTTAATTTAATAATGATATTATATTTTCTTAGGGGAGTGTTGCTGTGCTTTCCCTTGCTAACAAGTGTTTTCAAAAATTTATTCAATCCATGTATAACACTCAAGGTTGTATTACTAGGCAAGTTTGCATAGCATTCATTACTTAGCCTTGTCACCTGAGCTAAGAGGATTGTATTGAATTTTCACTGAGATTATATTGTTGACAATACATTTCTCATGAATTCAGCTAACAGATAGAGTCCAATCACTCATCTAACATTCAATGATCAGCATTCAATGGGAACCAAGATGAGATTTCACACAATGCAAAGGGATATATATCAGATGGAGTGGCTTGAAGTGGAAAAAAATAGGTTTCTTCTAATAATAGACTGTGGTCAGTGACTAGGTTATTCCTCAATTTAGGTTTTTTGAAACATGTAATGGGTGCCTCACCTTCATCTTGGTGCAATGACTTTTTAGCCAGCTATGTAGCATTTCCACCATAAAAAATAGGTGGGAAATGTTGGCAAATCATGGTTGTTTCCCCTTCTTATTCTATTGTCGCATTCTCCCTTTTGACACTCTTGTTCTCTGGATGATTAAACCTCTGGACTCCACCCTTCCACTAATGCAAGCTTGAAGCACATTGCACTCCTTTAAGTAAGTGTCCTCTCGAGCCTTAAGAGTCTTGAAGAACATAGGTATGTTGAGATTTTCTCAGAGTCTTGAAGAACATAGGTATGTTGAGATTTTCTCATTAATTACACTCAGTTCTAACTCAATGCTTGTTCCAAGTTATGGTGCTTAAGCTATCATAAGTCTCATGATGGTTTAGCTTCTAGGTGTTATTTGTGAGGCGTGAGGGCTCACAACGAAAAGAGCTAGAGTAAGGTGCGGAGCAGCATATTACCGAGAGAGAGATAGCTCTAGAGCTCAAACTTGAGCCTAATGTCCAACTATTTGATGAAGACATGACCCCTCAACCCATTCAAAAAGAGATCACTCAAGTAGAAAGGGAGCTCTCCAATGAGTGGTACAATCTTACAAACACTAAGGTTCTTGTTGAAGTGGTAGATTTGGTTCTTGATGTAGGTAATACCAAGGGAAGAGAATCAATATATGTACATTGTGATATTTGTTGGCATCTCAACTTTCTCCTAGAGTGAGTGCTTGTAGACCATAATGAGATAAGGAAAACATTATCTTGACTTTGAATCACTACTTCTAATTGCAATGGATCATAGACTTGCAAGAATTGAAAGGCAAATGGGACATAGTCTTGATCTCGAAATTCCTCTTAGCAGCAATGAGGATCCCATCTCCTTGAGGGAAATAAGCATGCATGCTCATATGCTTCTCTATTTTTAGTTCTTCTTATATTTTATAGTTTTAGTTTCCAAAATAAGAAGGGTCCGTGATGCCATACAACTAAATCTTATGTTTGTTTCTTATAGCTATAAATTCTCTTTTATCTTATGTTTTGTTTTTTAGAACTATAAACTCTCTTTTATTTTTTAAAATTTTGCAACAATTCATATTTTGTATTTGGTTTAATTTTACTTAAACAAAATTGGACACCATGCAAATTAAAAAAAAAAACAAAACAAAATTTATTTTAATAAAATATTAATATAATTTTTTTATTTAATATATAATTAAAAAAAAAAATATATCATATATAAATTTGTATTTTAACGGGTGCATTGTGATATTTGCACCGAAAATTAGATTCTATTCCCATAACGTGCAATTTGTATGAAAATTTTGGTGGATTATCGAATTTTTATGACTATCCAAAGTGGTTTTCAAAACATGTTTTTAATCTTTCTTTTTAACTATTTTTAGATGTCCATGTCCCTGCATTATTTTTAATAAGTTGTTTTAAAATTTATAAATAATTAAATTATTAAATTTATTTATATATAAAATTAAAATTTTGAATTTGAAAATTATTTTTGAAAAGTAAGATGATTGAATTCAACGATATTAAATAGATCAATTTATTAATATTATTGTTATTAGTTTATATCTAAATGGAAATCAATAATAATAATAATATTGATAATGATGTAAAATAAATATCATAAAATATATTTTTTAAAATATTATTAGGTTGATAAGTATGTTTATTTTGAAATACAATATTTAGATTTTTAATTTAATTTTTTTGGCATATTTTAAAATGGTTTTAGAAATAGTTACAAATTTAAGATTAAGATTTATTTCAAAATAGTTATGTTTTGTATTTATTATCATAAAAATGCTATATGAATATTAGTTATAATTTTTTGGATATATAGTATTATTAAGTTATGATATTGAACCATAATATTCTAACAAAACTTATTTACAAACTAAAAATATCCATAATAAAATGAACATGAACTTTAATGATTAAAATTTTGTTATATATTTAACTTACATATTAATTTTTTTATAATTAATAATAATAATTTAAAATAAAATTATAATTTAGTTAATTTTTATGTTTTTTTAATATTATTAACATCAGATATATCATAAAGTAAATATTTTAACAATAGTATTAATATATAAAAAAACTTAAAAATTTATTTAAAAAAAAAAATATCACTCCTCAATATCACAATATCGCACATGTAGTTCTAACTTATATTTATATGCAAATATATATAAAATTTAAAATATTATGTATAAATATGTATTTGAATGTGATTTCCTTTTAATTATTGATATTATATATTTGAATTTATAGCCTTAGGTAACATCCTTAAATATGATTTATTTATATAATATTATTCATATAATTTGAATGATAAAGGTTTTTGGATATATTTATGTTTTTGTTTTCTGGTAAATTGGGTAAATATTGTTAATATGATCTATTGCAAACTAAACACTAAAAATAATTGGTATTTTGACATAGAAGATAGTCCACCAAAACCTATTCATATTAATACAGTTAGTTATAATTTTTTCAACATAAAACATAAATTAGAGATATTATCATTCTTTTTTTCATATTAAAGATATACTAGCACAACCATATTTACCTAGTTAAATATGGTTGATATATGGCCAACTCATTATTAATAACTATATAAATATTAACAACCATATTATTTATATATATTATTATATGAATATTATATTAATATTATAATAATAATATAAACTCATAATAATATTATTAATATTAATTAATTAGATTACTATTATATTATTCCAAAAATAAAATAATAATATAAAATTTTAAAAATAATAATAATAATTATTATATTGCATTATAATAATGTCAATGATAACGATGATGATGATAATGATGATGATAATAATGATGATGATGATGATGATAATAATAATAATAATAATAATAATAATAATAATAATAATAATAATAATAATAATAATAATAATAATAATAATAATAATAATAGAGGGTAAAAAAAAGGAGGGAGAAATTTGAAGGAAAATGGAGCGCCTGCGGTTAAGCTTCCGCAAAGGGTTTGGATGAGGGTTTCTAGTTACTATGTGACTCTACAGTAACGCCGCGACCTAGTCTGGTTTATACCTGAAGACATCCCAGCTGCTTAGGACAATCTACGGTCCCCTTTTCCATATATCCTGTTAACCTGTCGGGGGCTTAGGGTTATCCGCGATTTTGTTTATTTACCTCCTATTTTACAACCCTTCCCGACTATTACTCCTATCATTATCTCAGGCCATCCATTACCATTTCACGACATCCGTTACCTTCATTTATGAGGTTTCCTCTGTTTCTAGGTGAAGCATTCAACATGGATGACCTCGATGCCGTTGATTATTAAAAAGATCTATTAGAAGGGGTCTCCATCTGGTGGTCCACGTACTCTGCATCTGTAGGTATGTATAGCTTCGAATTCTCTGGAAATTTTGAGTCATTTTCTCTTGCTGAACCTACACAGCCTCACGTCGTTTTTCTCCCAATGAACCACCCACTTGGTCGTCACTCTCTACGCCTCTATCTTCCCCAGCTACCATGGGTTTCGTCTCAGCCTGTTTAAACCCCAACCCTGGTTTGGACCCTCCCATTTCTAGAGTGCCACACTGACAAGTTAACTCACTAGTTGCTTTTGCCAGTATTGAACCCTTGTCTGCCGGAAATCCTCACTTGGCCACCTCCATTCCTCTCTCTAGAAGTTTCACCTCCATTCTACTGCTTGGTAGATCCATTCCTTCCACTGCTGGGAACCCTAAACCCTCCTCCAATAACCCTAACCCTACTCCTGTATCTTTGGGCCCTAATTTGGAGAAAGCATCGTTTCAATCACAACATTCAGTGCCCAAGAAGAAATGCAAGTGTCATAAGACTAAGGCAGATGACATTATCCTCCTTCTTGAGGAAGACATACAGTGGGGAGAAACGATGGATTTCACAGACAGGGTTCTGGTAGGCTGCATCAGAGTCAGTAATTACACGGTGGCCCAACTGAAGAATTGGGCAGCAGAGGTTTGGGGGCAACATTTGGTCGACATCCCATTCATTCAGACCTTTGTGAGGGGATGGTTTGCTCTGAGATTTGCACGAGCCAACCATACCAATTGGGTTTTGTCTTCCTATTGGCATTTTGAACACGCACCTATTCTTTTGAAACAATGGATGCCCCTTTTCGACCCAGAGACTAAGCAAATTGGCTTTGGACTGGTATGGATCCGGCTGCCGAGACTACCTCTACAATATTGGTCTGAGAATATTTTCAGGCACATTGGTAATTCCATTGGTACTTATACGAAATATGACAAATCCTACCAGACCACTGGCATGATGGCATATGCTAGGTTACTCGTCAAGATGGATACTAGAGGAGGACTATAAGAGCATATTACCATACAGTGGAGAGATACATCCCGTAAACAAATCATTAATTATGAGGGCTTACCATATCACTATAGGAGATGCCATAAGGTGGGTCATTTATTTAGAGATTGCCCTCTCAATCGCAAGAACATGTTTACTGCACCAGACAGGGAAACAGAATTTCCTAAAGACATTCCTAGTCAGCCTGAAAAGGAAGACAAGGTGGAGAAGACCAATATGGTTGCTAAAGACATAAAAGGGGGTTCTACCATTTCGAGCACTGACAAGGGGATTGCAGCTTCAAATCCTCCATCCCCTCCTCCACCGACGAGCACCAGTCCGCCCAAGGAGGATATCACTCCACCGGGTATGTCATCTACATATTTCTCCCTCTTTACTCCTTCATCTGATATTATTGCTGCTATTGCATCCCATAATTATATTAATGCATCCTATTGCCATACATCTCCATCTTCCTCCACCTTCTCATGCTCTCTGGAGCACTTGTCCCATGGTATCTCGGGACGGGCCCTCTCCTCCCCCTTGCATTTCTCCTTTCCCCTTCCGCCCCCTATCATTGCCCCTTGCCATCCATCTCTTACATCTTCCCCCCTCCCCTCTCCCCCTATATCTCCTCAATACTCCCTGAGAACCAGAACCAAGGATAGAGGGTGTGATGCAATTGGTTTGGACCTGGAAGCTACCCCTGCCTTGCATAAACCATCCAGGGGATGACCATCTCACCTCACTAGAGCCAGGCATATGGCGAGAGAGGAGGTTTCCCTGGGGAGGCAGCAAACTATTGTTAGGGCCCTTAGAGCAAGGAATGGCCCTCTCCCACACCCTCCATGAAGATCCTTTCTTTTAATTGTCGAGGGAATGCTATCCCTCCCCAAAAACTAGCACTCAGGAGACTTCTTACTTCGGATCTGGTGGATATCATGTTTTTACAAGAAACCCTTTGTTCGGCCAAGGCCCTACTCACCCTTCTAATTTCTTGGTTGCCGAATTGGACTTTTCATGCTCTGGATGTGACTAGGAAATCCGGGGGCATTGTTATTGGTTTCTGTAACAAATCTATTGACCTCAGAAATATTTGGGGAGGAAGGGGACATACTGGTGTGGATATATATTCCTCCTCACTAGAATCTGAATTTTGTGTTATGAACGTATATGGTCCTTGTTTGGATAGGGCCAATTACTGGAGAAGATTATTAGACACAGACTTTCTGCAAACGGACAACATCATACTGAGTGGAGACTTAAATTTTTCTTTGGGTTTTAGTGAATCTTAGGGACACCTTGCCCAAGTAGATGGCTTATCTGATACGATCTCCACCCTACTAGAGGATCATCATTGGGTAGACATCCCATCAGCCAAGATTCAGCATACCTGGACAAATAATCGAAGTGGTGAACATAGTTTGGCAAGAAGGCTGGATCAATTCCTCATTAAGGAAATGTTATTGAATACCCACCCACACATCAGGCAATGGGTTGGGACTGGGGGTATATCTGATCATCGCCCTATATATATGGAGCTGGAAGACAACAGTCAGAGGACAAAAAGCCCCTTTAAATTCAATGCCTCGTGGCTCAAGGACCCATCTTACATACAGTTGGTAACTAATTTCTGGCAGTCCAACCCTATTCGGGAAAATGAGGACCACTCAGAAGGGTTCATTCAAAAATTGAAAGCACTGAAGGGGATTTCTAGAACTTGGGCACATCAGAAGCGGAAGAATGATGACAACACTCTGCATGAAGCAGAATAGGCCATTGCCACTCATGAAGACTCCTCGGATGGCACATTCATGTCACAAGAACATAAAGAACACTACTCCTCCCTCATCAAGAAGCAGACCCAAATACTGAAGGATAGAGAGGAGAGCCTGAGACTCGGAAGCAGGGTAATCTGGCTCACTAAAGGGGATGATAATACTAAGTTCTACCACAAATTTTCCAATTGAAGGAAAGCAGTAAACACCATTTGGGAGCTTCAAAATGAATAGGGACAATCAGTCACGTCTCAGAAGGATCTTTCTGGTTTAGCCACTGCACACTTTAAAAGCATATATAAGGAGTCGAGGGCTACTAATATCATAGAAATAATGTGTTTGGTAGAAAAATTTCCTAGATTTGTGGAACAAGAGGATGTTGAGGTCCTTACAAAGGAAGTGTGCAAGGAAGAACTGGAGGCTACTATCAAATAGCTTAACAAAGAAAAGGGTCTCGAGCCTGACGGATGGACAATCAAATTCTATATTGCTTTCCTTGAAATCCTTGGGGATGACCTGCTTAAAGTTGTGGAGGACTGTAGAAGGAGGCAGATTATCATCTGCCGTCAAATCCACCTTTATTGCCCTCATCCCGAAATCAGACCATCCTACCTCCTTCAATGACTTCAGACCCATATCTCTATGCAACTGCCTTTACAAGATCATTGCCAAGATCATTGCAAATCACCTTAAGCCTATTCTATCCAATCATATTTCCTCATAACAATTCACATTCCTTCAACATAGATAGATACATGAGGCCATTGCCACGGCCCAAGAACTCCTTCATTCGGTACATTTGAGGAAACTGAAAGGCATGATATTAAAAGTAGACCTTTCTAAGGCTTTTGACAGAACAAATTGGCTCTATATCAAACTTTTACTTACCCATCTTGGCTTTCCATATAATTATATCAAATGGATTATGTGTTGCATAATGTATGTTTCTTATAGTGTCCTAATAAATGGGGAAGCCACCCAGTTTTTCTCATCGGAGAGAGGGCTCAAGTAGGGATGTCCACTCTCCCCGCTACTTTTCCTTCTAATCGTGGAAGGACTAAATAGAGCTACTAGATCAGCAAGAAGCAGGGGTCAATTGGCAGGTATCAAGATCACTGAAAACTATATTCTCACACATCTCTTATTCGTAGATGGCATTCTCATTTTCTTAAATGGCAGTATTGGGGATACTTCAGCCCTTCAGAACATTTTCAGTCTTTTTCAACAGGAAACAGGGATGATTATTAATGACAACAAGTCTACACTTACAACCATTGGTTGCTCGCAGCATGAGACTGTGTTCACAACACATCGTTTTCCTTTCTCTTTATTGAATTTGGAGGATGGATTATAATATCTGGGTTTTAGACTCAAATCATATGGCTATAAGATCGCAAAATAGACCTGGCCTTATTGCCAAAGTGGAGAAACACCTTAATGTATGGTATCACAAATACCTCTCTCATATGGGAAGGCTTGTTCTCATTAAGGCAATGATAGAAGCTACTTTTGTGTTTTGGATGACTCTTGCATGGATTCCAAGAGGAATCTTGAACAGACTACAAAATTTATGTTGCAGATTTCTTTGGAAAGGTAACCAACCAGGCAGATTATTTTCATGGGTGAAATGAGACTTGATAGCCAAGCCTAAGAAATGGGGTGGTTGGGGAATTAAAAGACTAGACTTATTCTCCAAAGCACTGGCGGCTAAGCTCGGCTTGAAACTCATCTCCACTAATAGTATCTGGACTCGGGTGGCTCATGCAAAGTACATCTCGCCTATGGATATGATGGATTGGTTCAGACAATAGCACAGGGTCACAAACAGTATATCCAACATCTGGAAGGTAGTAATCAACTCTATACCTCTCATTCGGGAAGGTATAACATGGGGAATCAAGGAAGGTAATGTAGTCCATATTGGCATGGATCCATGGATTGGCTATGGCAATGCACACAGATTGCCAGCAGAGTTGATTCGACACCTTCACAACTGGAACATCACTCATATCAGACATATAGCAGACAACAACAACTCTTCCATTCTATTACAGGCCTGGAAAACAGCACAAGACTTGGACATACCACAACAATGGTAGCAGGAATGGTATGATTACACTGAAGCCCTTACTCAGGCACATATTCAGATAACGGAAGGACCAGATGAGATTATCTGGGCTTATGCTAAGCACGGTACTTACTCTCCCAAGGATGGATACCTTAAGTTGATGGAACCTTTCAAACCTCAGCACATCAACCCTGCTTGGAAAATACTCTGGAAACTCAAAGCTGCTCCACGAGCCCGCCTACTCATGTGGAATATACTGTTTGACAAGATACCTACTGGACTCAATTTGATGAAGAGAGCTTTCCATGGTCCTTTCTGGTGTCATCTCTGTCGCAATAACGAGGAGAGTACTGAACATCTCTTCCTAAACTGCCCCATCATCAAGGAACAATGGAGCTACATTATTGCTCACTATCCTTTCTTAAAAAACTGGCATGGTAGGAACATCATGGATGCCTGGAATCTCTGGTGTGAAAACCACAGTGGCAAAGCCAGAAATATGCCTTTACTTATGTGCTGGTCTATATGGATTGCAAGGAATCAGTCAACATTTAATTTAAAGAACCCACACTGGCCTGCTATCATGACCAGTACCATAGCGGATTTTGATCTCCTACCCAAGGAGGATACTACTACCCCCCCCCCCCCAAAAAAAAATTATCAAGCCTGAAGACATTGACAAGACTATTCCTTGGGCATATTTTGATCGATCCGCACAGGAAGCGGGATGTGGTGGAGCCATACTATACCTTAATGAATCACATTACTTCAAAATCCAAATGCGATTAGGGAGGGGTACAGACAATTTCGTAGAATTATGCATTGCAAAACACCTCATTCATTTTGCATTAGAGAAGCATTGCAAACATCTACAACTCTTTGGGGATTCCAAAATTGTTTGTAATTGGTTAAATAGAACATCCCATTGTAATGCATATTCATTAAGGCATATTTTGGATGAGGCTCACAAATTGATTGCTACTTTTGACTCATTCACCTATCATCACATTTACAGGGAGTGCAACTTGGGGGCAGATTTCCTATCCAAAGAGACAGTGCTTAGATAGAGCAATGAATAGCTGATTCAGGAAGAGATTGATGGGACTTTCTACCAGAATTACCACAGACCTTTTGTTGATCTTCGAGAACATGGGCTATAGGCCCAATTTTTATTGCGAAAACACTTGTAAATATTCTACTATCTATATTTTACTGCACTTGAACTACTGTTTAAGACATATGGTACAAATTTTTTGTTTAAATTCTCTCTAAAAAGAGATGGAATATTTTTGATACAGTTTCTCTATGCAAAGAACAGACACAGATATCAATGAAATGATGTCAAAGCTCCCTACGTGGAGAATACAGATATGGATCATTTTTGTTCTTTTGAACCTGATAGACAATCTTGCCTCCACATGCATATGCTCATGCATCTACAAAATGTAATTTCTTATATAGTAATAGAAATTATGACTTTTTTCCAAGGGAAATAATAAAAATAATATCGGATAATAATATAATAATAATATTATATTATATTATTATTATTACTATTATTATTATTATATAACTATTAATAAGATAATAATATAATTAATATTATTATTATAATAATAATATAATAGTTATTCTAATAATAATAATAATTATTATTATTATATTATTTTATTATTATTATTATTATAATAATAATAATAATATTGAATTATTATTATTATAATAATAGCTCATAATAATAATCATGATCCAATCATAATTAGAATTGTGATAAGTGAATTATTATGTGTAATTTTTGAAAGACCAAGCATTTATGATAATTAATAAATATATAAATAATAACAATGATATTCTTGTATATTTATATATTTATGATTATTATATTAATATTATTACAATAATATAAACTCATAATAATATTAGTTAAATATTAATAATTCATAATAATAATAATAATTATTATTATTATTATTATTATTATTATTATTATTATTAGGTTTTATTCATTCAACCATGTTTATTTTAGTATTTTTAATATTTATTTTACAGTTTGTATACATTGAGTTTATAATATTAGTCCCTTTTGTTTATCATTACCCAAGGGAATAATACTAAAAACCCAAGGGATTATGAACCAAAGGGAATAATATTAAACATAAGGGAGTAATATTATAAACCCATGGAACTAATGGTCAACCATGGTTGAATGTCATATTGTGACAAGGATTGTCTCACCATGAAAACAAAGCATGTTTATTTTAGTCTTTCTAATATTTATATTAGGATTTACCAATGTTAGGTTTATAATATTAGTCCCTTGGGTTTGATATTAAACCCTATGATTAATATTATAAGCCCTAGATGAACCCTTATATGATAGGAATATGAACCCTTAGATGAATAAACCCAAGGGATTGATAATATAAACCTAAGGAACTAATAACAACAAGGGATTAATACTAAAAACCTAAAAAACCAAAAGGATTAATAGTATAACCCAAGGTATATAAAACCTAAGATAAACAAAAGGGACTAATATTATAAACCCAAGGAACTAATAAACCCAATGGTTTAATATTATAAACCCAAGGAATTAGTGAACCCAACAGATAAATATTAAAAATCTAAGGGATCAAGAACCACAAGGGATTGATATTACAAATACAAGAGATTAATAAAGATGACCATGATTGATATTATAAACCCAAGTTAATAATAAATCCAAAGGATTAATACTAAAACCCCAAGGGATTATGAACCCAAGGAAATAATATTAAACCCAAGGGACTAATATTATAAACCCAACATTGGTAAACCCTAATATAAATATTAGAAAGACTAAAATAAACATGGTTTATTTTCATGGTGAGACAATCCTTGTCACGATGTGGCATTCAACCATGGTTGACCATGGTTGTCTATGATTGACAATGGTTGACCATGATCGATATTATAAACCTAAGGGAATAATAAACCCAAGGGATTGATATTATAAACCTAAAGGAATAATAAAACTAAGAGATCAATAATAAAATCCCAAGGGATTATGAACCCAAGGAAATAATATTAAACCCATGGGACTAATATTATAAACCCAACATTGTTAAACCCAAATATAAACACTACAAAAACTAAAATAAACATGGTTTATTTTGATGGTGAGACAATCGTTGTCACAATGCGACATTCAAACATGATTGACCATGGTTTGCTATGATTGACAATGGTTGACCGTGATTGATATTCTAAATGCGAAGAAATAATAAAACGAAGGCATTAATACTAAAACCCCAAGGGATTATGAACTGAAGGCAGTAATATTAAACCCATTGGACTAATATTATAAACCCAAGGAACTAATAAATCCAATAATTTAATATTATAAACCCAAGGAATTAGTGAACCCAACGGAGAAATATTAAAAACCTAAGGGATCAAGAAGCACAAGGGATTAATATTACAAATATAAGAGATTAATAAATATGATCATGATTGATATTATAAACCCAAGTTAATAATAAACCCATGGTTGACCATGTTTGACTATGATTTACAATGGTTTACCATGATTGATATTATAAACCGAAGGGAATAATAAACCCAAGGGATTGATATTATAAACCCAAATGAATAATAAACCCAAGGGATTAATACTAAAACCCGAGGGATTATGGACCCAATGGAATAATATTAAACCAAAGGGACTAATACTATAAACCCAGCATTCGTAAACCCAAATATAAATATTACAAAGACTAGAATAAACATGATTTATTTTCATGGTGAGACAATCCTTGTCACAATGTGACATTCAACCACGGTTGACCATGGCTGACCATGGTTGACCATGATTGATATTATAAACCGAAGGGAATAATAAACCCAAGGGATTGATATTAAAACCCAAATGAATAATAAACCCAAGGGAGTAATACTAAAATCCCAAGGGACTATGAATCCAAGGGAATAATATTAAACCCAAGGGAATAATATTAAACCCAAGGGAATAATATTATAAACCTAAGGGAATAATAAACCCAAGGGATTGATATTATAAACCTAAAGGAATAATAAAACTAAGGGATCAATACTAAAACCCCAAGGGATTATGAACCCAAGGAAATAATATTAAACCCATGGGACTAATATTATAAATCCAACATTTTTAAACCAAAATATAAACACTACAAACACTAAAATAAACATGGTTTATTTTGATGGTGAGACAATCATTGTCACAATGCGACATTCAAACATGGTTGACCATGGTTTGCTATGATTGACAATGGTTGACCATGATTGATATTCTAAACGCAAAGCAATAATAAAACGAAGGGATTAATACTAAAACCCCAAGGGATTATGAACCGAAGGGAATAATATTAAACCTAAGGGACTAATATTATAAACCCAACATTCGTAAACCCAAATATAAATATTACAAAGACTAAAATAAACATGATTTATTTTCATGGTGAGACAATCCTTGTCACAATGTGACATTCAACCACAGTTTACCATGATTGATATTATAAACCTAAGGGAATAATAAACCCAAGGGATTGATATTAAAACCCAAACGAATAATAAACCCAAGGGAGTAATACTAAAACCCCAAGGGACTATGAACCTAAGGGAATAATATTAAACCCAAGGGACTAATATTATAGACCCAACATTCGTAAACCCAAATGTAAATATTACAAAGACCAAAATAAACATCATTTATTTTCATGGTGAGACAATATTTGTCAAAATGGGACATCCAACCACTCGACTAATATGGTAAACTGAAATATAAATATTACAAACACTAAAATAAACATGGTTTATTTTCATGGTGAGACAATCTTTGTCAAAATGCGACATTCAACCATTGGACTAATATTATAAACCCAACATTGGTATACCCAAATATAAATACTACAAACACTAAATTAAACATGATTTAGTTTGATGGTGAGACAATCCTTGTCACAATGCGACATTCAACCATGGTTGACCATGATTGATAATATAAACCTAAGGGAATAATAAACCCAAGGGATTGATATTATAAACCCAAATGAATAATAAACCCAAGGGATTAATACTAAAACCCCAAGGGAATAATATTAAACCCAAGGGACTAATATTATAAACCTAAGGGAATAATAAACCCAAGGGATTGATATTATAAACCTAAAGGAATAATAAAACTAAGGAATCAATACTAAAACCCCAAGGGATTATGAACCCAAGGAAATAATATTAACCCCATTGGACTAATATTATAAACACAACATTGTTAAACCCAAATATAAACACTACAAACACTAAAATAAACATGGTTTATTTTGATGGTGAGACAATCGTTGTCACAATGCGACATTCAAACATGGCTGACCATGGTTTTCTATGATTGACAATGGTTGACCATGATTGATATTCTAAACGCAAAGCAATAATAAAACGAAGGAATTAACACTAAAACCCAAGGGATTATGAATAGAAGGAAATAATATTAAACCCATGGGACTAATATTATAAACCCAAGGAACTAATAAACCCAATGGTTTAATATTATAAACCCAAGGAATTAGTGAACCCAACAGATAAATATTAAAAGCCTAAGGGATCAAGAACCACAAGGTATTGATATTACAAATACAAGAGATTAATAAAGATGGCCATGATTGATATTATAAACCCAAGTTAATAATAAACCCAAAGGATTAATACTAAAACCCCAAGGGATTATGAACCAGAGGAAATAATATTAAACCCAACAGACTAATATTATAAACCCAGCATTGGTAAACCCTAATATAAATATTAGAAAGACTAAAATAAACATGGTTTATTTTCATGGTGAGACAATCCTTGTCACAGTGTGACATTGAACCATGGTTGACCATGGTTGTCTATGATTGACAATGGTTGACCATGATCGATATTATAAACCTAAGGGAATAATAAACCCAAGACATTGATATTATAAAAATAAAGGAATAATAAAACTAAGGGATCAATACCAAAACCCTAGGGGATTATGAACCCAAGGAAATAATATTAAACCCATGGGACTAATATTGTAAATCCAACATTGTTAAACCCAAATATAAAAATTACAAACACCAAAATAAACATGGTTTCTTTTGATGGTGAGACAATCGTTGTCACAATGCAACATTCAAAAATGGTTGACCATGTTTTGTTATGATCATGATTATAAAGCTAAGGGAATAGAAAACCCAAAGGATTGATATTGTAAACCGAAATGAATAATAAACCCAAGGGAATAATATAAACCCAACATTCATAAACCCAAATATAAATATTACAAACATTAAGATAAACATGGTTTATTTTCATGGTGGAACAATCTTTGTCAAAATGCGACATTAAACCATGGGAATAATATTATAAACCCAAATATAAATACTACAAACACTAAAATAAACATGGTTTATTTTGATGGTGAGACAATTCTTATCGCAATGCGACATCCAACCATGGTTGACCATGTTTGGCTATGATTGACAATGATTTACCATGATTGATATTATAAACCCAAGGGAATGATATTATAAATCCAAATGAATAATAAAACCAAGGGATTAATACTAAAACCTAAGGGATTATGGACCCAATGGAATAATATTAAACCCAAGGGACTAATATTATAAACCAAACATTCGTAAACTCAAATATAAGTATTAAAAAGACTAAAATAAACATGATTTATTTTCATGGTGAGACAATCCTTATCAAAATGTGACATTCAACCATGGTTGACCAGGGTTGAGCATGATTGATATTATAAACCTAAGGGAATAATAAACTCAAGCGATTGATATTAAAACCCCAAGGGATTATGAACCCAAGGGAATAATATTAAGCCCAACATTCGTAAACCCAAATATAAATATTACAAACACTAAAATAAACATGGTTTATTTTCATGGTGGGACAATCTTTGTCAAAATGCGACATTCAACCATGGGAATAACATTATTAAACCCAACTTACTTACATTAATACTAAAATCTCAAGGGATTAATACTAAAACCCCAAGGGATTAATACTAAAACCGCTAGGGACTATGAACCCAAGGGAATGATATTAAGCCCAAGGGATTAATACTAAAACCCTAAGGGATTATGAAGCCAACAGAATAATATTAAGCATGAGGGACTAATATTATAAACCCAATATTGATAAACCCAAATATATATACTACAAACACAAAAATAAACATGGTTTAGTTTGATCGTGAGGCAATATTTGTCACAATGCAACATTCAAACATGGTTGACCATGGTTGGCTATGATTGACAATGGTTGACCATGATTGATATTATAAACCTAAGGGAATAGTAAACCCAAGGGATTAATACTAAAACCCCAAGGGATTATGAACCCAAGGGAATAATATTAAACCTAAGGGACTAATATTACAAACCCAACGTATATAAACCCTAAGAAAAACATTGAAATAAACATGATCAACGATCATTGATGTTCATATTGAGACAATCCTTATCACAATTCCATGTTGGACCCTATTTGACATCATAATAAACCATGTTTAACTTAGGAATAATAAACCCAAGAAATTGATATTATAAACCCAAGGGATTATTACTAAAACCCCAAGGGATTATGAACCAAATGGAATACTATTAAACAAAAGGGACTAATAATATAAACCCAAGGGAATAATAAACCCAAGGGATTGATATAATAAACCCAAAAGGAATAATAAACCCAAGGGATTATTATTTATTTTCATGGTGAGACAATCCTTGTCACAATGTGACATTCAAGCATGGTTGGCTATGATTGATAATGGTTTACCATGATTGATATTATAAACCTAAGGGAATAATAAACCCAAGGGATTAACATGAGAAACCCAAAGGAATAATAAAATGAAGGGATTAATATTAAGACCCCAAGGGATTATGAACCCAAGGGAACAATATTAAATCCATGAGATTGATATTATAAACCCAATGTATATAAACCCTAAGAAAAATATTATAAACATTAAAATAAACATGATCGACCATCATTGATTTACATATTGAGACAATCTTTGTCAATGTGATGTTGGACCATGATTGAACATGATTGATTTTCATATTGAGAAAATATTTGTCACAATGTGATGTTGTACCATGCATGACCATGGTTGATTTTCATATTGAGACAATCTTTGTCCCAATGTGATGTTGTACCATGTTTGACCATGGATGACCATGGTTTTCATAATGTGACATTGGAGCAAGAGACCATCTTCGTCACAATGTGACCATGATTATTGACCATGGTTGACCATGATTAAGAATGGTTGATTTTCACATTCAGACATCTTTGTGACAATGGGACGTTGGACCATGGTTGATTTTCATATTGACCATGGTTGACCATGATTGATTTTCACTTGAGACAATATTTGTCACAATGTGGCATTTGACCATGGTAGACCATGATTGAAGATGGTTGACACGGCTGATTTTCATATTGAGACAATAATTCTTATAATGTGATGTTAGAGCATGTTTGGCCACAAATGACCATGCTTGACGATGATTGACCATGATTGATTAGCATATTGAGACAATCTTTATCACAATGTGACGTTGAACAAAGAGACAATATTCGTCACAATGTGAACATGATTATGGACCATGGTTGACCATAGTTGACAATGATTGACCATGGTTGATTTTCACACTGAAACAATCTTCATCAAAATGCAACGTTGAAACATGGTTGACCATGGTTGATTTTCACACTGAAACAATCTTCATCAAAATGCGACGTTGAAACATGGTTGACCATGGTCAATAATGGTTGACCATGGTTGACTTTCATGTTGAGACAGTTCTTTCACAATGTGATGTTGGACCATGGCTCACCATGATTGACGATGGTTGATTTCCATATTGACCATGGTTGAGTGTAATTGACCATGATTTATTTTTATATACAATCTATGTGACAATGCGATGTTTGAAGAAATATTATAAACCCTAAAATAAACATTGTTATCCATCGTTGACAATGGTTTATTTTCATATACCCAATGCGACATTGGACCATGGTTTGCCATGATTTATTTTCATATTGAGACAATATTTTTCACAATGCAATGTAGGACCATGGTTGATTTTCATATAGAGACAATCTTTGTCACAATGCAACATTGGACCATGGTTGACCATGAATGACCATGGTTTTCATAATGTGACATTGGAGCAAAAGACAATGTTCATGACAATGTCACCATGATTATTGACCATGGTTGACCATGATATTATTTAATGCTATTAATATTAATAATCAACGTTAAAATTAATATTTATAAATATTATTAATATTAAAGTAATATTAATAGTATTAAAATTAATATTAATATTCGTATTCATATCAATTAATATTAATATTAAAATTTTATTAATATTTAATGTTACTAATGTTGATGGTATATTATATTAATTAATTAATTGATATAATATCAATAATATTAATAAATTAAAGTAATAATAATAGATAAGATTGTAAATTAAAAAATTTAATATTATTTTTAATATTAATTGTTGATGATATTATTTATAATAATAATGTTAATGTAGTTAATAATTTTAATATTGTTAATTAAATGTTATGAATATTAATATTGGAGATCTACATCATCTATTTCAATTTATTCTTTTAATCTATTTCATATTTTGATTTACTTTTTTTTAGAATTGCATTTGAAAAATTATTATTTAACAAATCTATTTCAAAGCTTACTCATTCACTAGTATTGATATCTATAATTTTTCAATTTAGATTTAATCTACTTTACATTTTAAGAATTTAATGTTCAACAAAGATAAATTTTAGAATTATATTTCAATATTTAATATTTTCCAAAAATAGATACTTATCATTTATTAATTGTTGTTTTGTTGTTATTTTCCACTTGACATTTTAAAATTTCTATGTTTAATAAAAATAAGTTTTACAATTACATTTCAAAATTTGTTGTTTCACAATAAACATGGATAATTTGATACATATCCATTTTTTTTTAATATACACTTCATATTTTAACATTTCTATCTTTAATAAAGACAAAATTAATATAATATTTCAAACTTTTATGTGTTATAATTACAACTTGGAATCCATATATTTATGATGTGTTGTTATTTTTCCAATTTACATCAAATTTTTTAATGTTTTTCTACTCTTTCAAAACCATGTATATTTATAATGTTGTATTGTTCATTCCCACTTTACATTCTAAAATTTATGTTTACTAAAACTTGTAGGTTTTAACCCTGTACAGAAATTACCTGCATACGAATTCTTAAACAAAGAAAATAAACAATGCGAGAGCATAACCCATAAAACACATATGCACAGAGATTTTTCCCTGGATCCCAAAACCGGGACTACCAGCTTGATTTTTCATTATGTTCCTTTCAATGTTACAATACATATTTATACATGCCGAAGCATCCAATACCATGGACCGAAAAACCATCGCCTCCAATACCATGTGCGAAAATCATGCACAAAACCATAGGTAGGTTCACCCAACCTAATATAGGGTCCAAAAAAAAATTTCCCGAGGCGCTGCCCCAGACCCCATAGAGGGGGGCTACCCGCCCCCCCTGTGACCCCCCCCGCTGCGCAATCGGCGCAACGAAGGGGTGCTACCGCCCCCCTCTAACCCCCCGTTTAACTACGAAGGTTAGTCGTGGAAAGAATATAACACAACCCAACAAAACTATAAATTTTTAAACCTAAGCTTCAAAATTACTATTTCACAAATATGGACATGTATAATAGATACACAAGATATTTAATTAATTTTATATTATATGGCCTTATATGATACTTTTATTATTAAGATACATTTTCAACATTTATAATTTCATAAATATGGGGATAAATAATTTTGTATATATATATATATATTAATATTCTTTTTTTCCCTATTAAATTTAAATATATAAGTGTGTGTGTTTAATAAATATGATTTTTTTTTAAATTACAATTCAAGGTTTATTGGACATCTATAAGTGAATGCATAATTTATTCTTCAAGTTATATTCATCATCTATTTCAATTTATTTTTTTAATCTATTTCATATTTTAATTTTTTTTAGAATTGCATTTCAAATATTATTATTTAACAAATATATTTCAAAGTTAACTGGTATTGATGTCTATAATTTTTCAAATTAAATTTAATCTACTTTACATTTTAAGAATTTAATGTTCAACAAAGATAAATTTTAGAATTATATTTCAATCTTTATTATTTTTCAAAAATGAATACTTATCATTTATTAATTGATGCCTTGTTGTTACTTTCCACTTGAAATTTTAAAATGTCTATATTTAATGAAAATAAATTTTACAATTACATTTCAAAATTTGTTACCTCACAATGAATATAGATAGTTTGATGCACATCCATTTTTTAATAATTAATTTTAAGATGCACTTCATATTTTAAAATTAAATTGATGTTTTATTTTTATTTTCCACTTGACATTTTAAAATTTCTATGTTTAATGAAGATAAGTTGTTATGTTCCCACTTGATTAATATCTATGTGTTTCATAAGATTAAGTTATGATTATTAATACCAAATTAAGATATTTAGTGTGTTTTCAATCTATTGCCTAAGATTAAACTATGATTATTAATAGCAAATTAATGCCATTGTTTATAAACATTTTATAAATAATTATTAATAATCAATATCCTCTTTATCTAGATTTATTAATAATTTTAATATTATAATCATAACTATAACTAATAACTATAATCATAAATATAATTATAATTCTATTATTATAATCATAATAATAATGATTATTTCCTTATAATTTTCTTAATCTCACTAAACACATTGAAACACACTAAATATATTTCTAATTAATTAATGGTTATAATTAACAAAATATCTTTCTAATTAATTAATGGTTATAATTAACAAAGTTGAAAAACTTATTGTGTATGACCTTTGCCATGTGATGGCTAGTGAGTGTCCAAGAAAGATAAATTGGGTAGGGTTACAACACTTTGGATGTTTCTTTATTGTATTTAAAATTTGATAAATAGTAATTAATATATTTTTATGATTTTTTGTAATTTTTTTATATAAATATAAATAATATGATAAGAGAGTATTTTTTGTGTATATAAATTATTATTTTTGATGAAGTAGTGTTTATTAAAAATTAGTTTAAATTTATCTTAATTACATATAGAACATATGCATAAACAATTGATTAAATATTAGATGAACGTCACAATTGTTATAATAATAAATGAAAAATAAAAATAAAAAACATATGTAGTGGTAATTACTAACACCTTAATGTAAATTATGATGTAAAAGATGAATGGATTAAGAACTTTTATTATTATATGAAAATATATGAAATATATAATGTCTTATAACATATATGAAATTGATAAACAAGTTAATAAAACTCATGTTATTTGGAATAGGACACACATTATCAATGTTTTGAAATGGGTAATCATCTTATTTCGAAATACACTTTTTCACTAATATGACAAGTGCATGTGTAAGGTTTTGTAATCCTCCCATTCTTGTTAATCCTCATAGATGTAAATTAACAAATAACATGGTAAATTTTTAATTAAACCTAGTAAAAAATTAATTTAGACAAGGTTTAATCATGTGATTTAGATATACAAGAAAAATTAGTAGTGTGAATTATATCCTTTGATATTGTAGCAACTACACTAACATCTTTAAATTTAAAACATATAATCAATTTTTTAATTAATAATATGATTGAATTACCTAATTCCAACAAATAATAAAATAAATTATAATTTAGTTATTTTCTATGTTTTTTTTAATCTTATTAATATAAGATATATCATAAAGTAAATTTTTTAATATATAAACATCTTAGAAATTTATTTAAAACAAAAAACCAAAAAAAAGATCTAACTCCTCAATATCACAGTGTCACACATGTACTTCTAACTTATATTTATATGCAAATATATATAGAAGTTAGAATATTATGTATAAATATGTATCCTCAATATCACAGTGTCACACATGTACTTCTAACTTATATTTATATGCAAATATATATAGAAGTTAGAATATTATGTATAAATATGTATTTGAATGTGATTTCATTTTAATTAGTAATATTATATATTTGAATTTACAGCCTTAAGTAACATCCTTAAATATGATTTATTTATATAATTTGAATGATAAAGGTTTTGGATATATTTATGTTTTTGTTTTCTGGTAAATTGGATAATAATGGTTAATATGATCTATTGCAAACTAAATACTAAAAATAATTGGTATTTTGACACATAAGATAGTCCACCAAAACCTATTCATATTAATATAGATAGTTATAATTTTTTCAATATAAAACATAAAAGTAGAGATATTGTCAATTCTTTTTACATATTAAATATATATTTGTTACATATGTTTAAAAATTTTCCGAAATAAAATATATTGTATTTTTTTGTTATTATATTAAAAAAATGTTTTTTTTATTATATTAAAGAAAATGTACATAATAGAGTGAAATATGGTATTTAAGGTTTTATTGAACTATTAATATTAATATGAACACTTGCAATAATCATAGTTATAATCGTTTCAAATTTTGCAAGCGTACAACCCTATTTATTTTTAATGGCATTTCAGTTAGGCTTTACTTTTTACACTAAACCTAATGGACAGTTTTTCAAATTAAATTAACGAGTGCCGTCACCGAAGAAATACAGTCAATCTCAAAGCGTGCAACCATCTTTATTTCCAAATCCCATGCCGTATTATTTTGCATTTTAGTTTGTTTTCGCCTTCTATGATAACTTCTTGGGGAGATTTTTCAATTGTCTTAAGCAAAAACCAATTATAAGTCTGGCGCCAAGGGATCATACAGATTTAGAATCTGTATGATTGTTCTTTCCGAGATCGTTGATTTTGATCGGTGATATCAAAGGTACGTACATAAATTTTGGTATTGCAACTATGTTATTGATCATTTCAAAGACTTTAATGAGTGCCTTCTCATAGGGTAAGTATATAAATAAGAAATTTCATAAGTAAAATTGGAAGAATCGTAAATACTTTATTTTTGTAGGTTTTTTATTATATATTTTTATTAAATTTATTTAAATAAACTGTTTGAAATTATAAATATTAATAAAAGTCCATAATATGATTTTGGTGATAGTTTCCCCAACAAATAATAATAAAATAAAATGTTTAGAATTCTTCATAATATTTTGTTTTTGTATAGGAAGAATATTTCATTATCCTAAATGTATTTTGATTGAAAATAATTGAATTTATTGTTTTTTCTTTTTATTTTTTATTTTACAAGAATAAATTTGTATTTTAGTAATTTGGGGAAGTCCAAGATTAAATTTAGTAATTTTTACTAAAAATATATCTAACCATTTATAAATTAAATATATTAAGAAATTTATTTTTCTAAACATATATCTAACAACTTATAAACTAGATATATTACTTATAAACTAGATATATTAAAGAATTTACTGATTAGCAAGAACCAAGACTACCAGCGAATAGTTGTTAAACGAGAATTACTATTTAACAAGAACCAAAACTGCAATAGAATAGAAAACCTACCCAACTCCTTAAATCTTATCAAAATAGACCAAAATTATTATTAAACCATAATATATTACATTTTTATTGGTATGGTTCATTCAAAACCGGTGGATAGTCCATGTGGAATCCTGAAAAAAGCATTATCGAAGATGTCGATGAAAACATAAACACTGTTACCTCGATTTCAAACTCATGAAACGCACGTTCCTGGAAAGGAAAAACTAGAATAAAATCTCTGCAAATAGAACCGAGCAGAAATCTTAAGAAGCATTATGATTACCACTATGTTATATGAATTATAATGTTTTTTTTTGTGCAGGCAATTTTGTACTCGTCAATTTTGAAACTTCCGCCCTTATAAGCCGCATTATGTACAGTAAAACCAAATGGCTCAGAACAAAACTGTACATCAACAAAACTCTGGCAGACACTACATTTACATCAACAAAAGTCTGGCAGACACTACATTTGCATTTAGTATATGAAAATAATAATGAGTCTGAATTGTCGATTATCTTTTGACTTCACACATACAGATTCATGAATGCTTTTGTCGTCAATTTCGGCGGATTAAAGCAGCAGTGTAGAGGCGTGCCATTGTGCTGTCTTCTCAAGAAGAATCCAAACACCTCGCAGCACCATTGTCTTTTCAACAACACAACGCCTCTAAAGATCCTGAGACTCGCACGCATAAAGATCCTGCTTGGAAACTTGTGGCAATACCTTTGCACATTCACCATAGTTCACAACCTGCTGATCTAGTTTCTGAGCTAGTTTTGGTTACATTAAATAACTTCAGAAAATTATTTTGCAAGTTGTGCGTCTGAGTATCGAGATTCCATAGATTTTTTTCTAGGTCGCGTGAAGGAAAGTTTGACCATAACACTCTACGTTATTGATTTTGGGGAAGTTTCTAGAATGCATGGCTCGTTAATTTAACAAGATTTTTAAAACAGATTTTGGCCAGCGTCAAGGTGCACGGTATATACTCATTGAGTAAACCCTAACCCTATATCGCATACTCACTGACCAAACCCTAACCCTGACCAAACCCTAACCCTATATCGCATACTCACTGAGCAAACCCTATATCACATGCTCACTGAGCAAACCCTAACCTTGTATCGCATACTCACTGAGCAAACCCTATATCACATGCTCACTGAGCAAACCCTAGCCCTGTATCGCATACTCACTCACCAAATCCTAACCCTATATCGAGCAAACCTTAACCCTATATCCTATACTCATTTAGCAAACTCTAACCCTACCCCGGAAAAAGCAAACTCTAACCCTATATCACATACTCACTGAGCAAACCCTATATCACAATTTTTTCAGTTTGTTAACGTCTTTGATCCTAAGAACAGGGAAATTTATCGCACCCACTTTCTGGAACCAGACTGGCCCGCCCTGAGCTGAACGCACTCAATTGTAAACCAAAGCAGTCATGCGAAGCCGCTAAAAACGGACCCAACATCCTCCACGAATAGACTCACAGACTGGCACGTCTCCTCAAAGCCTGCCGCCTCTACAACGAGGCACAGATAGAGTAAATAGAGGATTTTCGAGGCCAAAGTTCAAAGTGGACCAGCACAAAACTGCATTACCTTTTCTTCCCAAATCTCAAACCCCACCAACCGTTTCAGTTGGAAAGAGTCATTGATGGGCGCAGAGAGATTCTCGAGATCGCCCAAAACGCCTCTTCCCTCCCTAACTGGTATGAATGAAAAATGAACCTACCGAAGGCCGAATGTCATAAAGCAAATACATACTGACATACTATATCGCATACTCACTGACCAAACCCTAACCCTATATCGCATACTCACTGAGCAAACCCTAAATCGCATGCTCACTGAGCAAACCCTAACCCTGTATCGCATACTCACTCACCAAACCCTAACCCTATATCGCATACTCATTTAGGAAACCCTAACCTTATATCACATACTCACTAAGCAAACCCTATATCACAATCTTTTCGGTGTGTTAACGCCATTCATCCTAAGAACAGGGAAATTCATCGCACCCACTTTCTGGAACCAGACTGGCCCGCCGTGAGCTGAACGCACTCAGTTGTAAACCAAAGCAGTCATGTGAAGCCGCTAAAAACGGACCCAGCATCCTATACGAGCAGACTCACAACTGGCACGTCTCCTCAAAACCTGCCGCGTCGACAACAAGGCACAGATAGAGTAAATGGAGGATTTCCGAGGCGAAAGTTCAAAGTGCACCAGCACAAAACTGCATCACCTTTTCTTCCTAAATCTAAAACCCCACCAACCGTTTCAGTTGGAAAGAGTTATTGATCGGCGCAGAGAGATTCTCAAAACACCGCTTCCTTCCCTAAGTGGTGCTTATGCAAGCGCAAGAAGGTATGAACGAAAAAGGATCTACAGAAGGCCGAATGTATAAAGGATATACGATCTAAAGACAGCAGCAGTTCTAGTTCCTTCCTCCAGGCGAAATAGAGTACCAGAAGTCTCCTTTTTCTTGTTTTTTCAGCTTCTACTATTAAACGGCCTCAAAAGAAACATTCTTGTCGGAATGTGCAACATATAGATAACCTAATTCTTTACATTAAATTTTCTAGATTAAGATTAGTATGAGATTATTACCCTTATTTACATTAAATTTTCTAGAACAAGATTAGTATGAGATTATCACCCTTTCAAATTTTCTATATCATGATTGCTATGACCTAATCACTCATACATGTATGAGATTATGTGTTTACCGTGACGGTATGTGCAGGCAGACTCGACGTGGTTTATGCATAGACTGTTGTGAGGGTATGTGAAGGTAGACTCAACTTGGTTTATGCATATCTATGTAGACTGTTGTATCAGTTCAGACGTTTGTCTTACTTTCAGCCCGCCAAGATCTTAACTGTCCCATATGTTTTATTGCCGTCATTAAATTAGATAAGCAGCAAGGTAAAGAATGGAGAAAAACATGAAGCCTTTTCCCATCATGTGCTTATCAAATTATTCTTTTAATTATATTGGATAGTTTGTAACATCACATTGGGCTGATTTTCTAGACCTGGGTAAACAGACACGATTTCTTAGAAACACGAAGTTTCAGAAGAGCAAAGCTTTACAGCAATGGAAAAAGTAAAGGACAAAGCAACCAACATTATAACTTATAAACGGAAACCACAGAAGAAGATAAAGTTGGAGGTGACTAAGAAGGAAATTGCAGCGAGATTGTTCTAAATGGGAACACGGCCTAATCTCAAACAAAGATCACTGGGTTTAAATTTGAACTTCAAATTCTTTAAAAATACAAACTTAGAATTAATGAGCTTCCATGAAGAAGAATCGGTCTCTCGTTGTGGTTTGTTAGAACACAAGTTTTTAATAACAAGATTTCAATCGTCAAAATTATGTGCTTAAATGTGAATTTCAAATTTTTAAAAGAAACAAGTTTAGAATTAATTAGCTTCCATGAAGAAGGATCTTTCTCTAGTTGTGGTTCATTAAGAAAAATACAAGTTTTGAATAACAACCATTCAACCACCAAATTAATCTAAAAAGGAAGATCTACCTCGGAAGAGAAATTGGAGGCACAAAAAGATCTTGTGAGGGTTGTTGGATCATCAACTATAGGAAGGTTGTTGCTGCTAGAACACTTCCTATCTCATGCTATGCTATAAATTGAGAAAGTCAAAATAGGAGTTCATAGATGGAAAAGAATCACAAGAGGGCAATGATTGGGCATGTGACAAGGCTCCAAGACCAAATCCACCAATTTAAGGAAGTTGTGATGCTACTCATGATAAAAGCAGTTGTCTATAACGCGACTTTTTGAAAGCCTTTCCGGCGGGTTTTTCCGGTCGAAATCTGGCATCAAGTTTGATAGCTAGTTTCTGCACAATGAAAGCGTCCCAGGGGTTTTTCAGGGTGATGAATCCAAATATGCAGTTAAAAAACCATTTTAACTGCAACAAATCAAGATTTAACCTCAATTTCTTTTGCCGGATTCCGTCACCGGAATCTCCAAAAAGTCGCATTATAGACAACTCCATGATAAAATATGCAAATAACATAGAACAACTTGAGAAAGAAAATCAACAGCTTAAAAAACAATTGTGGTAGCAAAAAGAATAATATGAACTAGAGAGAGAACCTCTTTATGGACCATGGAACACTTTCCTTCTAAATGAAGAGTGGCATAAATATTTTATTTTCAACCTAGCCATGTAGAGGAGTTCAACATTCCAACCCCTAAAGAATTTATCAAAACATGTGAAATTAACAACATGGAAGAAAATGCAAGGTTGCCTGAGTTTTGAATTCACAACTTGTGTTTTCACAATCACTTTCTTGGGATAGCAATCCCTATGTAGAGTATGTGTAGCTCATGATAAGACATGAGAAGATGAGGGCAAAGAAGGTCAAGATGTAAATAGAGGAATAACTATCCATTCCTCTATGGGTCACAATAGAAGATCCTAATCCAAGGGAAAACATAGCAACCCATGACATTTTATCCAAGGACTAGATGGTAATTCTTATTTAGAAACAAAGGTAGTCCCCATTTAGAAACAAAGGCCGGAAATATCCATCTCTCATTTTGTATACATTTTAAGGCCGTTAGGAGATTAATCTACCCAAGCCTACCAAAGAATGTGGGAAGACCTATCTTATATCTTCTAAATCAAGGAGCCCCACTTCCCCATCACCTAGAAAATGTTATTCTAGGACATCCCTCTACAAAATATTGTTCCAAAGACATGAAACAAAATGAATTAGGTTGGGGTCCAACCCTCCACTCTTATCGGGCCTTAGGAAAAACCACCCATGACAAACAAGTGAGAGAGTGGAAAGAGATAGAGGAGTCAACAAATTTTTACTAGCAAGGGGAATCAGCCAAAAACATTGCATGGGATGCAAGGTAGGCATCCAAAGAATAGCATGAAGAGAGTTTTCAAAGATTAGTTACAAAGGGTGGTCAACATTTCAATTTTGGGGGTGGTGATGAGCCCTCATCATGAAAACCTTGTAAGTCCATCTCTAATGGCATTCAATTTGGGGGGTGATGACGGGCCCTCATAATGAAAACCTTGTAAGTCCATCTTATTCTAGGCCAATTTTGCATGTTTTGAATTTATTTTGACAAGCAATATGATAGCTACATGATTATTATGTGTAAATTAGGATTGTTCAAAAAGTTATTCCACTTTGGAATATTTTGACCTTCTTTGGAGATAAAATAATGATTTGATGGAACTTGTGGAGATGCTCGTCCAATAGTAGGGAGAGATTTAAGGGATATTATTCCCTCTTGTAATAGAATTGACACAATGACACTTGTGCTCCACTTAAAGCAACATGACCTACTAGGAGTTCCTTTTTGTATCACTAGGAGAGGTCTTATAAATTAGGCCCTAATTTTAGGATTTTTGACGAAAATAGAAAGTTCTATCAAGGATACAATTCCCTACACTTTAAATAAGAAAAAATCCAGGTTTATCCTTAGGGTTAGGTCACATTGTTATTTACTTTTTGTGAAAATTTAAACCTTTGTGATCAGTTATTCAACTTTATGCATTTCAATTCAATGGTTTAATAAAACAACTCTGTTGTTGTGGTAACTAATTTTAATTTTTTAAATATCTCTAAGCATAGTGGTGAGGGCCCACGAATAGGAGCTCTAGGGAACCTTACTTGTCTTAATTAATTTCTTAAATAAAATTGTTTTGATCATTCCTCCTTTGTTACAAGAGATTAGTGAAGGGTAGAAATACAAGTTCCTATATAAGTTAGATTCAATACTAAATTTACCTTCTTAAGTGAGTTTTTATGTTTTTTGCATGAATAATTTAAACTCCTCAATGAGTATTTGCACTAGAAAAGCATTTTATCCATTTAATTGAAAACAATCATGCAACAATACTGTACAAAACCTCATTCTTTTCAAGGATATCGATTAACAATATATGTTTCTTCATAATCGATGTCGATGTTAGAAAATATATTCTTATAAAAGGATCTAAGACAAAGTTAGGATTTGGTTTCTCCAAGTTCCATTTCATGTTTTAATGTAATTCAAATCTTTCAATAGACTAAACTATTTTTTGTTTCATTTTGTACCCTTAGAAGGATAAGATTAGGATAGAATTTTGATTTTCCAAGAGCACTTTTGATTTTCTTCATATTAGCTTTCTAGAAGTAATTTTCAAGTTTTTCAACATTTAACTTTTTTAGAAAACTTTATTTTACTAAGAATTAAAAGAAAAACCTAGAAACTAACATTATACATACATAATAAGGAAAAAATCAACCATCATATACAATGCACTACATCATGCATAACATCCCAAAGTTTGTACAATTCAACAACAACATTCTTATTATATTTTTGAATCAATTATGCACATAAATCACTAAATGTATGCAAATTAACTTTCCTAACACTTATTTGGATCACCACTTTTCCAATGAAACAAGTTCTTCAATTTTCTTAAATGAACATGAAACACATAGTGAATATATTTTCAAGCAACATTTGGGAATATCAAAAAAGCTTCTAACTACTTTATACTCTTTTCCATCTCCAAAAATTACATTATTTTCTCTTTCAATATTCATATTTCATAACTTAATTTAGCTCATGCACAAATCTTGCATGCTGGAATATAAATATTTTCCTAACTATTGAAAAATACTTTATACTGGTTTCCATCTCCAAAAATTACATTATTTTCTCTTTCAATATTAATATTCATATTTCATAAAATCATTTTTCCATAGCTCATGCACAATTCCATGCTAGAATATAAATATTTTATAATAATTAAAAAATAATTTTTTATAATATGAAAGAAAATAATTTACATATTTTTTTCCTATTTCTAAAAATTACACTATTTTCTTTTTCAATATTCATATTTCACAAATAACATTTTCATAATTGATGAACAAATCCATGTTAGAATATAACATTTTTCCATAGACAATAAACAAATCCAAGTTAGAATATAAATATTCTTGGGAGCTTAAAAATATGGATATGCATTAATCCGTGATAAGCATCAAAACGATTATGATATCTCTTATGTTACTAAAATTTAAAATATATATATAGAGAGAGATTTATTATTATTATTGTAAATTAAATATTTATACATTAAAAAAAAGAAACACCTATCTTAACTATGGAGATTCACCTTTGCTTTACCACAGATATTCTTAATGTTAAATAGCCTTTGTTACAATACCATGGCTTATCAATACCACATAAACAAAAAACAATAACTCATTTCATATGACACTTGTTTTAATTATTCAATTTAATTAAATGGGAGAAAAGGCATAACTACTTTGGAGATAAATCTCAACCTTTGATTTGTGTGTACTACTAAGAATATCCTCTAATATTCCATGGAAATTATCCTACCATCCACCTAATAATTATTTATAATTAAATTAAAAAAATTTGAGCCCTATTCCAAAATAGACACATGCCTATGGACACAATTGAAAGTGAAAATTCTTATTTAAATAGTTTCAATGATATATTTGTTTTTTTTTGTACGTTAATATTGTATTTCCTCAAAATACCATGAAACCCCGATACATCAGAGAACCATCCATCTTAAACATGTCACCTAGTAGGTGGCTTCAATGTTTTTTTTTTTGGAAGTTAATATTGTATTTCCTCGAAAAACCATGAAACCCCAATACACTAGACAAACATCCATCTTAAAAATGTCACATAGTAGGTGGTTTCAATCTGCCCCACAAGAATCGAGATATTTTTAATCACCCTTCAATTGTGTGATTTGTTCAAAATTATGATAGTTTTAACATCTCTAACATAATTAAAGTATCAACTAAAGTATTCTAAAACAAAAAAAATACAAGCTAACATTTAGAAAATCAAGAGCCTGATGAGGTGACAAGTGTCACATCTTTGGCACTAGATCCAGCTATAGCTATATGAGTAAGATCTCACTGAAGGTAGGACTCTATATGATCCAACCTTGTATCCATTCTTTCTAAACATACCCGCTAATTTCTCTAAACTCGTTTGACATCTTCCAAACTTGCGAAGGTATTATATATTTCTTCATGCTTATCCTTCAACACGCTACCTAGCAAGGTCTTCATTTACTAGTAAATAGAGATTGCATTAAGGTATTGCTTCCTTCTTCCCCTGGTATGCCTAGGGTCAGGAATCCAGGTAGAAACTTCCTCCAAGAGGATCTCATAATTCGAGAAGCTTGTCTCTCTCTAGCAGCAAGGGATATCAATTGACAAATCTCATTCCAAGTTTTATGGGGGACAACCAAATGATAGGTTTTAGTAGCCTCTTTGACCTACCACTCAGAAAAATTATGTCCATGAGGGACGTGACCACCCTCTCCATGCCTACTATGCATTCATTGGTGTTGGATGTACGATAGAGAGATAGAGCACTCGGGGACTACACAAGGGTTAATCATGACATGAGACTAAAAGTAGTTGATTCTCAGGGTTTGGACGAGTGACAAGACCAAGTGTTGAAAAATCAATTGAACCATAGCTAGACATAGGACCTAGCAAATCAACCCACATACATAGAGATTACCATGGATGAACAATTTAAATAGTTTAGCATGAGACCTTCACACAACAAGGAAATATTTCAACAGTGATGAGACTAAAGGACGATTCAGGTCCTAGGAACAAGAAACACACCACCCCCCCCCTTCTTAAAAAGCACCAAAATTCAATAAAATTGTTGAGACAAAGATAATCATAGAAATTTGAGGAATAACAATTTACCTAGGACATGTTGCTCGAGGTTGTCATTAGATGCATAGACTCGGAGGTTGCAAAAATTTTGTCATATCAAAAGAAAGAGAATCACCCAAAAATCTATGTCCCGATGTTTTAATGTATCATTTCCCTTTGTAGCCTCCCAAAAAATAATACCACTTTGGTTAAGGGAACTCCCCCAACTAGAGGAAGAACAAAACCAAGGTGGTAATGATATCCACCAAATTCATTCCAAAAATAAACACGATAGAGCTTCACTAAATTAACAATGGAAAGGTGGTAACTAAGCTAACTTTTTTCCCACTCTCCTCAGACCATGCCTCCTACGGTGGGGTGTCTAGCTTTTTCCCCTTCCTCGACATGGTAATGCAACTGATTTCCCAAAAATTCAAACATCTGAGTGTTGTAATAGTGATACACCTTCATATTAGTAAGACACATGCTTGTGCATGCATGGGATGACCATGCCTCCCCAACATTCAATCACCTCTATGCAAGAAGGTGATGAGCACATCCCTCGAACCCACGAAAGTCATGTAATTTAAATGTGAACATGTTATATATAACTCCAAATCTATTATCAGCCAAAAAGAATCGAGTCCCTCACAGAAATATTTTATTTATTTTAAATTAACTAGACACATATTCTAAGAAAGAAAATTCATATTGTTTATAGACATCCTTAACATTTATGTAAATTAAAAAATAGATTTTCTAACTCTCCCTTTAACCAATTTCCCATAATTATGGGCTATGGTCTCCAAGTTATGATCATGGTAAATTAAATTCCCAAATATATAATGTGAGGTAAAAACACTATTATCATATAAATGACATTTAATGTCACTTTAAGCCATAAACATCAAATCTATACAAATTAACTTTCCTAACTCCATTACAATCACCTTCACGACAAGGAAACAACTTATTAAATGTTATTATATAAACATGAAAGATATTATAAATATTGTGGATTTTTGAACCCTTTAAATAGTATTCCACGTTTTTCTCCACTTTTAAAATTTATATTATTTTTTTCATATTTTTATTGTGACAATATATGCTCCTTTATATCAAGACAACTGAGATGCTCTACAATTGATCATGGGAGAGTTGTCATGAAAAAAAACCTAAGGAGAAGTTCTCATAAATAAATATTAGGAAATTAATACTAAACATAAAATAAAATAAAAATTAACTTAAATTTATTTTAAATTATGATCTATTTAAATATCAAGAAAAATAAAATTTCTTCGTATATATTTTTTAATTTAATTAATAAATTACGTATCAAAAAAGTTTATTGTTCTTGATATTTAATAAATTCAAATCCGTGTTCCGGATGGATCTAAGTCTATAGTTTATAGGCTCATCCACGTTGAAATGCTAATATCATGTGTAATAAAAAATAATATTATTTTATCTCCAAAACTTATGCTTCATTAAAAAGATTATTTATAGTAGTTTTGAAAATAATCATAACTAAAAATAAAATAAAAAATGAAATTGCAATTCTTTTTTATTTTTATTTTTTTAAATATAAATACATTTTATATTAAGTTAAGAAGTAAATAAGAAACAAAGGCATATTCATAGTGATATAGACTATTGAGCAACTGAACAGGCAAACAACAAAATGACAGCACTAAAATTTACAAAGACATTCAAGCTTTGTATTAAAAAAAACTGTGATTCTGGGTGAATTATAATTGTCACTTGTTTGCACAACAGAGGAACCAAACACCATCATGAGTTAAAAGATACAAAAAAACCCGCGCCCATACAAATCCAATGATAACAATTATATGAAATAAAAATTAAGTACCAAAACACCAGAGGCTAAGCTACATCGCTATAAGAAGGTTACATACTATGCTTCATTGAACAAATAACACTCCACAGAAAAAAGTCGCGTCACCTGCAAATGAGCCAAAACCACCTACATAGCATAGAACCAGTGACGACCACCATCCTTCCAAAATACCAAGGCATATCCCAAATATCCACCATGCCTAAGAGAGAAGGCAAAAAATGAACACCCTAGAGGGCCGCCCAGAATAAACTATAACCAAATAACACATCAAAAATGAAGGACAAATTACGTGATACCGTCATTCTAATCATGATCTGAAGAAATCAGAGTAGGAGTTTGAGCATTATCTGTCATAGGTTCAATAAGATCTCTAGAAGTAGAATTACTAACAAAGAAACTTTCCACCCATGCTAGGCGAGAGTCAACATTATTCAGACAAAATCTCTAGTTATAAATCATTTGTTTAATATCTTCTAACAAAGAAAACACATTATGATTTACAACTTGTTTATCTTTGAAAATGAGATGCAACAGAGTAGCCATCTATTGATTCAAGGCCAGAGAACTCATGAAATGCAACTTCATTTTCTCGAATCTACCGGGAGTTGGTTACCATTTGTCATCCTTCCCTACCAATTCTAAGTTAGAATAGTATGGATGATCCCCTACCTCCTTGTTTTCCATAACTAATCTCCTTCCTCACATCCAGAGGAACAACATCAAAAGTAGTGGCCACGAAATCATAAGTAAAAGGGAGAACCCTTTTTTTCCCAACATTTCCTCTACCCCCTCTCTAACTGCTCATCCTTTGTCTAGGAGGCATGAACACAGATGCAAATAAACACAAAAGACAATGACTAGATAGACCTCTACTGATAAAATAGGACAAAGAATGATAAGGGAGCCCTTGAAAAATAGACCTTAAAATAAGAAATTTGTCACCCAAGACCACACCAAAGGCCCAAAACCTAGGAGATTATCCAATTCGCTACAATTCATACTCATGACCCAGCATTAAAACCTTGCATCCTCTTTATGACCCAGACTAGACTAAAGGGATTGATAATAGTATTTAGACACCTGGAATGACCAAGGAGCTAAGGTGGGCCACACGCTTTAAGAAACTAGCAATTAACTTATAAAATTACCAATATAAGCCTGAGACACCAATAATGCCACTCCTACAGTTCAATAAGTAAGTGCCCAAATTGCCATAACTGACCTTAACCACTAAGCATATAAATCTAGAAGCTCACTTGAAAAAATAAATGTATTTAATTTCCCTAAAGGTCAAGACACTGATAGGAAACATAGAACTTGTGACCCAAACAAACACACTAAGAACAAAACTTTACAGTGTCAACTTGTACTAAGCAAATTAAAACTCACTAGAGTCTAATGGATTTCACTAAATACCAGAGGGAATACCAACAAACTAAACACCATCCACCAAAGATGCCATCAAATGCAAAATTCCCAAGCCCAAGGCTCAAGCACCAGAATACACATAGTGAATACCAAAGGAAAAACACACCAAGAAACCACCACCAATTGTCAATTCATAAAAATATGATACATCTAATGGAGACTGAGGAGTTATCCTAGCCTCATTGCATAATAAACTTAAAACCACATCCTTCCATCACCTTATTCCTGCTTTTAAATTCATAGTGCAGTACACATGCTAAGATATCGGCATTAACTGTCTTCTGCCACTCCCACCTGAGAATGAACTAAGTGTTCATATGGAGTTGTATCCAATGCAACTGAAGAGACCATAATGACACCCAAATCGAGGATTTTAAAATTAATTATAAAATTATTATTTATTTATAATACAAAGAACATTTCCACCTTCTCCACTCAAACTCTTATCTATAATTTATTTTATTGTAATATCTTAACCAACTAAAAGAAACCACTATTTTTAAACAAACACTATATTAAAATCATATAATTTTCTCTCTAAAACTAATTATACTTTATTAAAAAAATTATTTACAGTTATTTTAATATAATTATACAATAAAAAATTAATAAAAAAAGGATAATTAAAACATTTTAAAATTAATAAAAAAAATTACACTTATTTTAATAAAATTATATAATAAAAATTTAATAAAAATGATGATAATTATAATTTCATTTTAAAAGTAATTATTTAATTATGAGATGGGTTCCTTTTAATGCAAAAGGGAGGATAGGTTGCCATGGACCCTCCTAGCTGAGTGGTTGGGGATGTAGCAACACATCCCCATAATAGAATGAATGGTTGGCATGTTGATAATGCCTCACCTAAGGTGAATGGTACATTAGATCGTCGCTCCCAAGACCATGCACCACATATGCTTGAAAGAGTTGTCATTTTTCCAAGATGATACTATCCTTCCTTGGGAGATAAAAAGAGCTAGAATATTTGTAATATTGGTTCCATTTCTGGTGCAAGCACATTTGAATTCCAATACTCAATAATCTCCTCTATGGTCCATCACTCATTCCACGTCTCATAGCATTCAACACAGGGGGATTTGGCGAGATCACCTTAGAGAACCCTGGGCAAACCTTGTCACATTTACCATTATCATTCTTAGAAACTTCAGTCTTAAATTATTTGTCATCCTCAACATTACAGGGACACTTTCACTTTCCCCCCTCGTTTGCAAATCAGGGGTTGTTGTTTTTGCTTTTTGGCTTATCAACATTGCATTTAGTTGGAATGTTAGGTCACACGTAGGTGGTAGAAACATGTTTGAGAACACCCTTTGTGGAAACTGGACTCCTGTAGCATCTTCTGGTCTGAATTTTTATGGTATGTGCATGTTTCCTTATTCAATTACTATCTCTAATTTCATAATTGAGTTTCAATCCTTATTGTCCCACTTCTTCTCAAATGTTTTTCACACCTAGAATTTCTTGTCTGTAAAGCACTATCCCCCTCTCCATCTTTTTTGGTAGCTATGTAATCCCCCCTACTCCTCATTCAATGGATACTCGCCTCTTGCTACCAGCCTCCTCTCCAGGCTCTCCTTCTGCTCATGTCCATCCCTTCACCCTCTTCATATTCTCGTGGTTGGCTAGGGGATTATTACTCCACCTTATTTTGTTTCACTCTACCTTCTTGTTGTCGTGCCCCTCCCCCTCATTATGTGGCTCTTCCCCTTGAGGCCATTGTCCACATATTTTTCTTCTCATCAATCCCTCTCAACATCTTTGATTGGTGCATTTTCATGCCCCAAAAACTGATGTAGGAGCATCGAGATTAGCCAGCAATGTGAAAACTTGTTCACATGTTGTGGCTAAACAGGGTGAAATTCATTGACTGTTGGGTGAAAACTGGTTTTTACTAAGAGAGTCGAATCTATTAACAATTTGTTATAATTAATTATTGTAATAAGTTAGAGACTAACTTAATTTAGATTCAGAGACAGAGTTGTTTACATAGGTGTGAGGCAAAGCTAAGAAATAGAGGATTTGTTGTTAGATCTCTTGAGAATAGAAGATTGTTGTTAGATATTGTTAGAGGAATTATTTGAGTGATAAAAGAAGAAAAATGTAATGAGCGAGAATAGGAGAGGCTTTTAGTGGAACGAGTGCTCAGAGAGTGGGTGTGGATTGTGTCTCATGGAAATAGAGGTCCTTTTCTTATGTAATCTGGCCAAGGTTGAGACCCTGTGTTTTATTTATGAACAAATCGAGTATTTTGTGCAGTGCTCTTTATTCGGCCCATGGAGGTCTTGAATGATTATTTTTCCTTTTAAAATCCATTTAGCTTCAATATGTCTGTGGTTTTCATATTTGATAATGAAATTGTTGCATTTAAGGATCAATTGGCGGTGCACTACTTCGTTCTCGTTCTGTAGGCAGAAATATCCAAAATACACTAAGTATTGGCAAAAATGTAGTTAAACAGAGATCCGAACCTCAGGCAGTTATAGAGTGGAGTTTTATTGCCATCGGGTCCGTAGAACCCAATCGCATGAGGCCTTTCTATTTTCCTTGTCACATCGCCAAAATCATTAACAAGTCTGACTGCCGATATATATATCACATCGGCATAGCGGGGCAGGGTTATATACCTATTAAAGCAGCCATTGTAAACCACCGATTGCGATAACGATATCGCATTGGACCAAAGGGATAGCACTGATAGTTAGAGCCTTACACCTGCTGATCACCAATATTGCGAATTGATCTGAGTTGTCTGATTGACCAGATTTGGAAGTACGAAAATACACATATAATTGTTGGAAAAGGCGTTCAAACGTTGTTTTCAATGGTTTAAAGGGCATATTGGTCCCGAAAGGGAAAGGCATTCTTCTACCCCTATTCAAAGGCTTTTGGGTTCCGATAGAAAAAAGGGGTGTTCAGCGGGGTGATTTGTTGGGTTGTAAAGATCCATTATGTGTTTTTATTAAACCATAGTTTCCACTACATCATTTTTTGGTATCAGAGCAGAAGAAAGGTGTTTGCAACAATGATTCCACCAAGGAGAGGAATTGGTTGAGGAAGACCAGATCCAAATGCAATTATATTGGAAGAGGTACGGAGTTTGCGTGCACGAATGGAGACAATGGAGACATCCCAAAGAAGAGCACCTGATGATGGAGCTGAGAGCTCTTCAGAAGAATCTACTACAGATGTGGGAAAAGTAGAAGAAGGAAATGAAGCTACCAAGGTCATCAAGATGCTAACAAAAGTAGGAAGTAAACCAAAGATGGAGATCCCTATGTATGAAGGGAATCTGAATGCAGAGGAGCTTATGGATTGGATTAGATCCATAGACTAGTACTTCAACTATGAAGAGGTTGAGGAGGATAAGATGATGAAGTTTGCAGTCACTAGATTAAATGGTCATGTAGCCATCAAGTGGGATGAGGTACAGACATCAAGAACGAGGAAAGAAAAATCTAAGATCAAGCAATGGGATAAAATGATAAGTAAACTGAAAGCCAAGTTTTTACCTAAAGATTATCATTTGAATCTTTTTAAGAAATGCAAAATTTGAAATAGAAAGGAATGTCTATTAAGGAGTATACAAAAGAATTCTATAGATTGAGTATTAGAGCAAGGAATGTAGAAGATGATGTGGAAATGATAGCTAGATATATATGGGTTAAGGTATGAGATACAAGATGAGATTAGCTTGTTATGTCTAAAAACTGTTGAGGATGCATATCAAGAAATTCTGAAGGCAGACGAGAAAATATTGAGGAAACAGAGTCAACATAACAGAGGAAAGAGTTCAGTGAGAAGTAGAGGAGTTGCTAGATCTATAGGAACACAGCATCGGCATGAAGCAAGAAGCTCGAGTGGCAGACCACCATAGAGGGGTGAATCTAGAAAATGAAGATTCGCGCCCAGAGGAAGAGGGCGAGGAAGAGATGTTAGGTGTTATACCTGTGGAGAATGGGGACACATGTCATGGGACTGCCCTCATAATAAATCAACAAGCCAAAGGGGTGCAAATGTGGCTGAGGCAAAGCCAAAACCACCTCGACTTGAGGAGAAATAAGAACCCCCTGAAGAAGGTGAATCACTGCTATTTACAAGAACTTTGCTTAGAGCAGAGAAGGAGACTGGAGAACCTGCACAGAGGAAGAACTTGTTGAGAACCACCTGTAAATCAAAAGGCAAGTGCTATAAGGTAATCATAGACAGTGGAAGCATTGATAATCTTGTGTCCACAAAGATGGTGGATAAGCTTGTGTTAGCAAAGATAGTACATCCTACGCCCTATAGAGTGTCTTGGTTGTAGAAGGGCCATCAAGTCATTATGACAGAACAATGCATTATTGAGATGCAAATAGGTACATACAAAGATGTAATCCTATGTGACATAATGCCCATGGATGTATGTCATATATTATTGGGGATACCATGGCAATTTGACCGGAAAGCGATTCATGACGGGAGAAGAAACACCTATACCATAGAGAAGGATGGAAAAAATCACACGTTATTGCCATTAAAGAATGATGTTGATAAAGGATTGCTTGAAAATAGTATCATGTTGATAAGTGGTAAAGAATTGCTACAGGAGGTCAACAAAAGTGAGGAGTTGCACTTCGCCATCGTAGGGAGGACCAAGGTAATCTTAACATCCACAAATTTAAATGATTTTCCTGAAGAAATTAAAGTTGTGTTAGATAATTTTATGGATATCATTGTGGATGAATTACTGAATGTATTACCACTGGTTAGAAGTGTTAGCCACCATATCGACTTAATACCAGGGGCAAGTCTACCCAATAAAGTTGCATATAGACTAACTCCTCAGGAAAACGTAGAGGTTGCAAGGCAAGTACAGGGATTGATGGACAAGGGGCTAATCAAAGAGAGTCTGAGCTCGTGTGCTATGCCAATAGTACTTAGTCTAAAGAAGGGAGGAGAATGGCGCATGTGCACAGATTCTAGAGCTATCAACAAGATAATAATCAGGTACAGACTTCCTTTTCCCAAAATGGATGATTTAATGGATTCTTTAGGTGGATCCAGATACTTTACTAAGATAGATTTGAAAAGCGAGTATCATCAGATAAGGATTTGGGAAGGCGATGAATGGAAAACTAGCTTCAAAATGAATAGTGGACTATATGAGTGGTTAGTGATGCCTTTTGGGCTCACTAATGCACCTAGCACATTCATGAGACTAATGAACGAGGTCTTGAAGGAGGATGTAGGTAAATTTGTCATTTTTTACCTTGATGATATTCTGATTTTTAGCAAAAGTAAAGAGGAGCATTTAGAACATCTTAAGTTGGTTCTAAGAACTCTACAAAAGGAGAAACTACTAATCAATTTGAAGAAGTGTAGTTTCATGAAGGAGGAGCTGGTGTACTTGGGATTTGTAGTTTCCAAGGACGGTTTGAAGATGGATCCAGAGAACGTACAAGCAATCCAGAACTGGCCTACTCCCAGAAGCATATTTGAGGTAAGAAGCTTCCATGGACTCGCTAGTTTTTACAAAAAGTTTATAAGAGGTTTTAGTCAATTTTGTGCACCAATCCTTGAGACAATCAAGGTGCTCAATTAGCCATTTCGATGGACAGAAGTAGCGGACAGAAACTTTAAATTGTTGAAGAAGAAGATAACAGAAGAGCCAATTCTAGCATTGCCTAATTTTGAGAAAGTCTTTCAAGTAGAAACAGATGCAAGTGGAGTAGCATTTGGAGCAGTACTGAGTCAAGAGCAAAGGCCAATAGCATATTTCAGTGAGAAATTGAATGATACAAAGAATAAATATTCTTCTTATGACAAGGAGTTTTATGCTGGCAGGCATTGAAAAATTGGAGGCATTACTTGCTGCCTAAATAATTCATTTTATATTCAGACAATCATGCTTTACAGTTTATTAATAACCAGCCAAAGCTGAATCAAAAGCATGCCAAATGGGTAGAATTTCTACAATGTTTCACTTTTGTAATAAGCATAAGAGTGGTAAGTCTAATAAAGTAGTAGATGCATTAAGCAGGGTAAGTTTTATTTTGCAAGAGTTTAAAGTGGGTGTTGTAGGTTTTGAGGAAATGATAGAAATGTACAAGGATGATGAGGATTTTAGAGATATCTACACAACAATTCAGAATCCAGTGAGCCATAACAGAAGTTAGTCGATGGACTACCTCATTCAAGGAGGCCTATTATTTAAAAGCAACAAGTTATGTATTCCAAAATTTTCCATGAGGGAGAACATCATCAAGGAGAAACATAGTGGAAATGCAGGGTATGTCAGCATGCCAAAGGAAGGAGTCAGAATACAAGATTGTATCAGTCATTGCCCATACGAGATCGACTGTGGGATGCAGTTAGCATGGACTTTGTTATGGGATTGTCAAAAACTCAGAGAGGAAATGATTCTATTTATGTTGTAATAGATAGGTTTTCTAAGATGGTACATTTTATTTCTTGTATAAAAACTAGTGATGCAACACACATAGCTAATTTATTGTTTTTAGAGATAGTAAGATTGCATGGTTTACCTATAAGTATTGTATCATATCGAGATACCAAATTTGTGGGGCATTTCTAGAGGGCACTTTGGAAGAAACTGGGAACTAACCTCAGTTTTAGTTCAACATACCATCAGACAAATGGACAAACTGAAGTAGTGAACAAGAGCTTGGAGAATATACTAAGGATTTTAGTATAACAGAATCTCAAACAATGGGATTTGGCATTAGCTCAAACTGAGTTCGCTTACAGTGATAACCAAACCAAAGCACTGGAATGAGTCCATTTCATATGGTATTTGGAATGCATCTAAGAGGAGTGTATGATCTTAGAGATTTGGGAAAACAGGAAGCCAAGAGTGCAAGCGCAGAAGAATTTGCAGAACAAATGCAGAGGTTATAGGAAGAAGTCAAAGGCAAATTTTAGGAGAATAACAACAAATATAAGCAGAGAGAAGACCTAAAGAGTAGAGAAAAGGAGTTCCAAGTAGGAGATTTAGTAATGGCATATTTGAGGAAAAAGAGATTTCTTACTAAAACTTATAACAAGCTGAAAATGAAGACGATAGGACCTTGTAAAATTAAAAGGAAATTTTCAGCCAATGCATATGAGATTGAGTTACCAGAAGGGATTGGCATATCCCCCATTTTTAATGGTGCAGACTTATATCCATTCAGAGAGGCAGAAACTGAGTTGCAAAAAGAAGATATAGGTGATGAAGTTCAAACCATCAACTGGGAGGAATAGATACCAAAAGCAGTTAAGAAAGAACTAGAAGCTATCTTGGATCAAAGAGTATCCAAGAAAACCAGAGGGCAGAATTATTTCCAGTATTTGTTAAAATGGAAAGAGCAGCCAGTGGAAGATTCCAGCTGGTTGATAGTAGCAGAACTACAGAAATATGGAGTAAGTCCTAACAGCTTGAAGGACAAGTCCTTTCTTCCCCAGGATTCTGATGCAGGAGCATCGGTATTAGCCAGCAATGTGAAAACTTGTTCACATGTTGTGGCTAAACAGGGTGAAATTCATTAATTGTTGGGTCAAAACTGGTTTTTACTGAGAGGGTTGGATCTCTCAATAATTTGTTATAATTCATTATTGTAATAAGTTAGAGACTAACTTAATTTAGATCCAGAGACAGAGGTTTTGCATAGGTGTGAGGGAGAGCTAAGAAATCGAGGATTTGTTGTTAGATCTCTTGAGAATAGAAGATTGTTGTTAGATATTGTTAGAGGAATTATTTGAGTGATAAAAGGAGAAAAATGTAATGAGCGAGAATAGGAGAGGCTTGGAGTGGACCGAGTGCTTAGAGAGTGGGTGTGGATTGTGTGTTGTGGAAACAGAGGTCCTTTTCTTGTATAATTTGGCCAAGGTCGAGACCCTGTGTTTTATTTATGAACAAATCTAGTATTTTTGCAACGCCCTTTATTCATCTCATGGAAGTCTTGAATGATTGGTTTTCCTTTTAAAATCCATGTAGCTTTGATCTATCTATGGTTTTCATATTTGTTAATGAAATTGTTGCATTAAAGGATCAATTGGTGGCGCACTGCTTCGTTCTCGTTCCACAGGCAGAAATATCCAAAATACACTAAGTATTGGCAAAAACGTAGTTGAACAAAGATCTAGACCTCAGGCGGTTATAGAGTGGAGTTTTATTGCCATCAGGTCCATAGAACCCAATCGCATCGGGCCTTTGTATTTTCCTTGTCACATCGCCGAAAACATTAACAAGTCTGATTGCCGATATAAATATCACATCAGCATATCGGGGTAGGGTTATATACCTATTGAAGCGACCATTGTAAATCACCGATTGCAATAGCGATATCGCATTGGACCAAAGGGATAGCGCCAATAGTTAGAATCTTACACCTGTCGATCGTTGATATTGCGAATTGATCAGAGCCATCCGATCAGCCTAATCTGGAAGTGCGGCAATACACATATAATTGTTGGAAAAGGTGTTCGAATGTTGTTTTCAATGGCTTAAAGGGCATATTGGTCCCGAAAGGGAAAAGCATTCTTTTACGCCTATTCAAAGGCTTTTGGGTTCTGATAGGAACAAGGGGAGTTTAAAGAAAAAGGGGTGTTTGATAAGGTGATTTGTTGGGTTGTAAAGATCGATTGTGGGTTTTTATTAAACCATTGTTTCCACTGCGTCAAAAACAATTAGCATGCATCCGTCGAGGGGTTGCCTATTTTTAAGAGTGGGTCTCTTGGGGACATCCATGTGTACATCATATGCTTCAAGAATCCAACTCTAGGTTTCAAGACCTCAGCCCGAGACCCATCCAAGAGTAACTTTCTCACATGGAATGGGAAAGAGCTTCCCAACAACAACACCTCTCAGATGCAGAAGTCCTAGAAAATTTGGCTAATTGGGAGACCAAATGTTGGGCACACCCACAACTAGTTTAATCACTACATGTAAACCATTGATTTGTATTGGCATCTGAAGTTTCTCCTAAGAAGAATTATGATGGATCATTTCAAGCACAGGGTTGATATATTACACTCTTTGGAGCACCTCCACCATCACCTAAGGGACATATATCAGTGCATGGGTCATATTGAGTAGCATGTGGGCATTCCTACATTGACAAAAAACACCTCCGAAAACATTGAATATCATATTTAGGTGGTCACTACTGACACTAATTTCTAGAGTTAGCTCTACTATGTTCAAGGTCATATTGTTTTTTTAATTATCCAGTTCTCTTTCCATGCTAATCTAACCTGCATTTTAGTATAAATAATTTCTAATTTTTTTTTTTAAGCATGATTTCACTCACCACTATGCAAAAAAGTATAATTTTGCTTATAATGCGGTCTCTAATAAAAAACTAAGCTAACATTTCTAGAAAATTTATATAAATCACAATTAAAAAATAAAAATAAATAAATAAATAATAATATTTATCTTTGAAAAAATATTTAATCATAAGATTATGATTTCTTTATAATATCAAAACACACTATCTCCCAATAAAAACTCTCTCCCACCTCCACTCAAAATAGCTCAACTAACTAAAATAATCGCTACACTATTTTCTATCTAATTATAATAATATACCCCAATATCAAATTTTCCAATTCAGTAATTAAAACTGTTACAATATTTACCCCACTAAAATCTTCACTCTACCATTTATAACCTTAATTAATACAACTAAGACAATATATCATTCCAAAGCCTCTTTGAAATTTGCAACCTTATTTATGACCATAAGTCTAGTCTTTACTTTGCTATTCCTAACCTTAATTATAACATATGTCCAATTGGTTAATGTTCCCTTCTATTCGATAACTTAACTATAACAATATGTCAAATGCTAAAATCTTACTTTACCATCTGCAACACCAATTTTAAAAAATACATATTAATTATAAAATGTGTCAAGTTTTCACTTATTTGTAACATTAACTATGCCTAGAATGATATTTTTATTCTTATATACATGAAAATTAAGTGTTACATATTATATTTATATTTTAAATTAATATAATTATATAAATGAAATCAATCATTAATCAAATTTAAAAAGTATTAATTTATAATAAATATAAAAATATTTACTTTATTATACATTTCATTATTAAAATTAAAAAATCATAAAAATTAATTAAATTTCCCAACATTATTCAATTATATATATATATATATATATAATCAATCAATCATTAATCAAATTTTAAAAAGTATCAATTTATAATAAATATAAAAATATTTACTTTATTATACATTTTATTATTAAAATTAAAAAATCATAAAAATTAATTAAATTTCCCAACATTATTTCAATGAATTAATTAATTATATTTATATATAGATATTGTAATAATAATTTTAAATAAAAAATAATTTAATTAATTTTTACGGTTTTCATTTATATATATATATATATATATATATATATATATATATAATTTGTAAAGAAGATTTTTTACAATATTATAAAATAATATTATGATTTATTAATAATATATTTTTAACAAATATTAAAATCATTTTATTTTTATAAATTATTGAAATCTATTTTAAAATAAACACAATTATCTATTTATAATTTATTAAATATTTATAATATATATATATATATATAAATAATTTTATTTTTAATTCAATTTAAATTAAATTTAAATTATTAAATATTTAAATTTAAAATTAATTTAATTTCTTAAGAATAGTCTTATTTTTAATTCAGATTTGAAATTGAAATTTAGTAAAGATTAAACAAAATAGAAACCAGAACTATAAGTAACGGATAATGTTTAGATAACTTATTTATATCAACATACATCCTTTATTAACAGCAACATGTGATTTCTCAAATCTAATAAACGGATATCTCTTTTTATAATATTTGATGGGAAGTAAAATATAAAACATCTAACTCAATACACATAGATTAAATTGTAATTGGGTTTTAGTATCCCGGTTTTATGTATTGGGTTGAAGCTTTGAATATGAGTTGCTTCAGGTTTTATGTATTGGGTAGAAGCTTTGAAGATTACTTGCTTCTAGATATTACATATATACTTTCAAGGTATTGATGATTAAATGGGATATTGGATATTTAATAAATGTGAGTGATTAGGTACCTATGAGATGTAAAACGGGCGTGATTTCTTTAATAAATGTGAGTGATTAGCTGCATATGAGATGTAAAACGGGTGTGAGATCACCAAGAAAATTAAGCAATGAATAATTAAATAATAATTTTAAAAAATAAAAATGTTAGAATAATATAGGCAATAATTAAAAAAATTCAAACTTAAAATGGGTAAAAAAATTTATATAATGTATTTGGGTTTGTATTGTAAATTTATTATAGTACACTTTAGTTTGGGGTAGTTCAAGTGGTAATGGTTGTGGAAATGAAGTTTGAAAAAGAAATCTTAGGTTCAAATTTTGTGCTACTCTCCCTCTAGTCTGGTGAATAATAGACATGTAAACACTACAATAATAGAGTCCTACCAAGCTTACAAAAAATGTAATAGCTTAAAATGTTGTTAAGGCATATTAATTTTGTAGGATAACATTATTGGTTCAAAGTCAGACATAAGTTATAAAAATAAATTTAAAAAGTCTATTAATCTGGAATAGATGGGTATTTTCTATAACACTTTTTGATGTAAAATTACAGGTTGAATTTTCAGTTTTTATCAAAAATATGAAAATATACTCCAACCGAACTTTAAAAAAATAACAATAATAACTTAAATTTAAATGATAAAATAATTATGATTCACTCTTAAAAGAATAAAAAATAAAAACCTTCAGATGTAATGTAAAAGTTAACCGTAATGTAATTTAATTTAAAATTTAACGAAACGCGCGTTCCTGTAGAATGAAGCAGACACCTTTAGAAGCATTATGATCACCGCAATCTTATATGAATAATTAATAGGTTCTCTGTGAAGAACTCAATTCTATAGTCGTCAGTTTGTTTAAAATGTCCATGCTTTCGGTTGTGAGCCGCATTATTTACAGTAAAACCAAAAGGCTCACGACAAAACTACCCATCAACAGACATTACATTAGCATTGAGTATATGAAAATAATAATGAGTTTGGATTGTCGAAAATCTTTTGACTTCACATACATATTCATGAATGCCTCCGTTTTCAATTTCGGCGCACTAAAGTAGCAGTGGACAGGCGTGCCATTGTGTTATCTTCTCAAGAAGAATCCATTTAACACCTCGCAGCGCCATTGTCATTTTAAACATCACAACGCTTCTAAAGATCCTGACACTCCCCCACATAAAGATCCTGCTAGGAAACTTGTGGCATTGCTGCCTCTGCACACTCATCGTAGTCCCCAACCTGCTGATTTAGTTTTGGCTACAATAAATAACCTAGAAAATTAATTTGCAAGGTGCACGGTATAAACTCACTGAGTAAACCCTAACCCTATATCACATACTGAGAAAACCCTAACCTATATCGCATACTGAGCAAACCCTAACCCTATATCGCATACTCCCTGAGCAAATCCTGTATCACATACTGAGTATGAGTCACCTCTTTCTTGTTTTTTTAGTTTCTACTATTCTCAAAAGAAATATTCTCGTTTCGATGCGCAACATCTAGATAACTAATTCTTTAGGTCAAAAATTTTAGATGGAGGTTCATATAAAATTATCGTTCATAAATATGTATGAGATTATGTATTTCTTGTGAGGATATGTGAAGGCAAAATTACGTGATTTATGTATATCCGTTTAGACTATTGTATCAGTTCACACGTTTAGCCCCCTTTTAGCCAGCCAAGACGTTAAGTGTCCCTTATTTCTTATTCCAGTCATTAAATTAGATGAGCAGCAAAGTTCTTTGGTTCATCATGCGTTTATCAAATTACTTGTTTGTAATACTGTGGACAGTCTGGAATATCAGTTTCTTTCGGCTGATTTTCTGAACATGGATAAGCAGGATTTCTTAGAAACACAAGAAGACTCCAGAGAGAAAATTTTTGCAGCCATGGAGAAACGAAAGGAGAAAGCAACCAACCCTGGACTCTCCAAAGTAGAAGATAAAGTTGGAGGTCACTGAAAAGGAAAGTGTAGCAACATTAGCCAAAATGGCAACATCACCTACTCTGGAACAAAGGTCACCTATACTTAAATTTGAACCTCAAAAGTTCTTAGAAGAAATAGACCTAGAATTAAATCAGCTACCAGAAATAACGATCCTTCTCATATTGTGTTTAATTTGGAAGAGACCCCAAGTATTGAAGAACAACATGGTCCCACAAACCCCATATAGAACCACTAAAATTGTCTAATAAGGAAGATCCACCCAAGGAAGAAAAATTGGAGGCGCAGCAAGATCTGTTGTACAGGAACGTTGTTGCCAACACACCTCCTACCTCATTGGGAAAGAGAAAAAAAACCAATAGCTTAAACAATAATTGGGGCACATGGAAGTCTTCTTAGGGACCATGGCACATTTTATTTAAAATTGGTTATCTACATGTAACTAGCTAACAAAGCTCTACTTTTTCACTTTTCCTTTTTAAAAGAACAATGCTATAAATACCAGATTTTCAACCTAGCTTGGCAAGGAGAGTTCAACATTCAAAACCCTAAAGAATGCAAAAGTAGAAAAAGGAAGAAAATGTGAGGTTAAGTTAGTTTTATTGATCACGGGCTCATGTCCCAAGTGTTGAAAAATGCTCAAAAATGAAAGTGCTCAGAACTGGGTCGAACCTGAACGACCTGTAATTGCTCTCTAACCTGTGCCAATGGCTTCAGAATCATCTTAGTCAAAATAAAAATAAAAAAATCATCTCAAAAGGCCTTTCCTGAACGTGAACGACCGGATAGATCTCGTCCTCCTGATTCCTGGCTCATTTCAGGCTCTGTCTATAGTTTATTTGACTTCTTTTCATACAGAGAAACAACAACTCAACTCTGATACCAACTTGATCTGTAAACATTGTTCTAAAGCAAGCCATGAAGAGAAAAATTGTTGGAAACAGCATCCTGAAAAGAGAAACCAATTTAACAAATCCAAAGGGAAACAGAAAACTGCAGCTACTACATCTACACCACAAGATTTAGGGGATGATTCAGGTGATGAAACCAAAATTGCAGCTACAGATTTGAAAAATTTGAAGGGAAAAGAAATTGAAACTCAAGCCAGCACTAGTACCTCAAACTGTCAAGTACAAGCTCCTAATGAGGAAGAAAGAATTGAACTATTTCATGTGAGGGTAGTTTCAAAACATACTAAGATTGACACACTTTTTGATAGTGGGTCACAAGAAAATCTTATATCAGAAGACTTGGTCAAGCAACTCAAACTTGAGACCATTCCACATCCTAAGCCTTATCCACTTGGATGGATTTCCAAGGATGCAAATCTACAAGTCTCAAGAAAGTGCATATTGCGCTTTGCAATTACTGCACATTTTATTGACACAGTTGAACTTGATATAGCATCGTTTGATATAGCAGGAATTGTTTTGGAAAGTCCTTACTTATTTGACACAAAAGCTACCTTCTATCGCCATGAAAATAAATATCATCTTTTCAAAGATGGCAAGGAGTACATTATCAGAGCACATCGCAAGAAGGCAAATATAGCGATGGTAAATGCGAGATAGGTAAAAAGGCTAGTCAATTCAAGTAAGAATTTTGTTCTTCTTATGATCAAGCCTAAGGTTGATGTGAATCATGAGTCATTTGACACATGTGATCCCAAACTTAAATCAGATTTATATGATGTAGTTGATGCACATCATGAGATGTTTCCGGAACCAATAGGTTTGCCTCCTATGAGGGAGATTCAGCATGAAATCCATTTACATCCAATCAAAGACTTATTGGACAAGGGTTTCATAAGGCCAAGTACTTCACCATGTGGGTCACCAATTGTGTTGATTCCAAAGAAAGATGTGTATGCTAACTTGAGTAAAGGGAATCATGTTGAGGAGAATGATTATCACTTGCATAACAATTTGTTGTTTCATTTGGGCAAGTTGTGTATACCATAGGGGGAGAGAATAAGTGTCATAAGAGAAGCTCATTCTTCTCTTATTGCTGGACATTTCGGTGTAAGCAAAACAGTTGCACATCTACAGAGGTATTGTTATTGGCCTCGCATGGTAGATTCTATTTCAAGGTTCATTAGAGGTTGTTCATTATGTGCTACAAGAAAGCCTAGTAATAGGAAGCTTGGATTATATACACCATTTCCGGTACCTTCTAGACCATGGGAGAGTGTTTCTATGGATTTTGTAGGAGGTTTACCAAAGTCTAGAAAGCAGCATGATTATCTTTTTGTAGTAGTTGATCGTTTCAGCAAAATGTGTATACTTATGCCATGTAAGAAAACTATAACTGCTGAACAAACTGCTAAATTATTTTTTCAACATGTATGGGTTCATTATGGCTTGCCTACTTCCATTGTTAGTGACAGGGATTCCAAATTTGTTGGAAATTTTTGGTCCAATCTATGGAAGATGATGGACACCAAGTTGAAGAAGAGTACTGCTTTCCATTCGCAAACAGATGGCGAAATTTTTGGTCCAATCTATGGAAGATGATGGACACCAAGTTGAAGAAGAGTACTGCTTTCCATCCACAAACAGATGGCCAAATGGAAGTTGTGAATAGAACCATTGTGCACCTCTTGAAAGGTTATTGCAGCAAGCATCCCAAGCTTTGGGATGAACATTTGCACTACATACAGCATGCTTACAATCGTGCCAATCACTCTTCCACAAACACCTCACCATGTGAAGCTTGTTTTGGTTATTTGCCAAAGTCACATCTTGATTTCATTCTTGAGAAGGATGTCGCCATTGAGGGACATAGTGACATTGACAAAGCTTGTTCGTTCATTGAAAGAATTCAGCAAATACATCAGCAAATTCAAGAACAGCTTAAAAAGAGTCAACGCAAGTACAAGGAGAGACATGACAAGCATAGAGTCAATCACAAGTTTCAAGAAGGGGATGAGGTATGGTTGTACATTAGTAAGGAAAGAAAAAAGGAGAAGGTAAAAAGCTGAAGCCTATTCGTTATGGTCCATTCAAAATCCTAGAACAAGTTGGAAATAATGCTTTTCAACTAGATCTTCCTTCATATATGCAAATGTATTCTGTTGTCAATGTGGAGAATTTACGTTTGTATGAACCTCCTTTGATTGTTGATCATAAAAGTGATATTCAGCTGCCATCTATAGATGATTTCTCGCCATAATTTTTGGATGAGTTGAAAGAAGATGCTATCCTTGACAGAAGGACACGCACTTCAAGGAGGGGAAATGTTGATTATGTTCGGGTTGGTCTCAAAGGCAGCAAACCGAACAAGGCAAAGTGGATGGAGGTGGACAGAGTGAGGGAGTTGTACCCTCACCTTTTTAATAGGTAATTGAAGGCTTTTGGGGTCCAAAAGCTTCCCAATGGGGAGGTGTGATCAGGGGCTCATGTCCCAAGTGTCGAAAAATGATCAAAAATAAAAGTGCTCAGAACTGTTCGAACCTAAATGACTGGATAGATCTCATCCTCCTAATTCCGGCACCGTGAATAGTTTGAAAAATGGTCTCTGTATGCAGAAGTTATGTCAAATTGAAAATCACCCAATAACCCTTAATTTTTGAATTTTTTTCAAAAAATTTAAAATAGAATATTCCCAGAATATTCCATTTGGGTCGACCAGTAAGAGGCTGCCACATGGCAAGCCCGGAGGCCGCCACATGGCCCCAAGGTGGCAACGTTTGGTCATATTAAAATTTTGGGCGGAATGGTGGATTGAACCCCCGACCTACCACATAACAGCGCAGAGACTTACCGTAACACCACAGGGCGGGTCTTGTTTAAGCTTCGGACCAACAACATTATAAAGTTTGAATAGGGTTATGGTGGGCCCAAAAGGGGGCCAGCCCCCTCTCCACAAGTCCGTGGCCTGGGAACCATGGCCTACCAAACTCGGCGGTGGTTAAACCTTAACGGTCAGCAAGGGAGGTCACATGTTATGGCGGAAATCATGGTCCAACTGTCTGTTAAACCCACAGTTTGGCACGAAATCCGATACAACTAACCCCATCTTCTGGAACCAGTCACATGCGCGAGTTAGACTGCTAGTTAGCTCCAGCGGTCACAGTTTAGTTAGCGGGATTTCGGGCGATGGCGCCAATTTTGGCGGCCCTGCCAACTTTGGCAAGCCTAAATGGGCCTTCACTAAAGTTAACTGGAGTAAATTAAGGGCTAGATAGGCAGTGGAGTAAATGAGCCATAACTTTGGCTAGGAAAGGCCTTTTGAGACGAATTTTTTATTTTTATTTTGACTAATCAGATGATTCTGAAGCCATTGGCATAAGTTAGAGAGCAATCAGAGGTCGTTTGCAGGTGTTTTTTCTCCGTGGAAGTTCTAGGAGCCACTAGGGCCCAGCATTGTGAGAGCTGTATTGGGTTGCAAGTACCCATTGGATGAGAGCCAGTAGTCATTCCTGACTGATTTTAGCATTTTGAATCCATTTTTACAGTCCATTTCTCCTGTCAAGGCATGTATTCAGTTGTACAATCATTTTGAGCTTTTAATCAAAATAAGGACATGCCCATTTAGGAGCCTTGGCCCAGCAGATGTAGCCCAGGAGGGGTGAACTGCTTCATCATATGATATTTCATCTGCGATTGAGTTTTCTTTCAGAATAAATATGTTTTAGCATGTTAAAGAAATAAATGAATTAATCCTGCTACACATAAAAGGGTGATAAACTGCATCAAAACTCATTTGTTTTTAACTGCAAGACATGTACATCATTTTCACAAGTATATTTACTGAATTAAATACCTTGCTAAGCATTTTCAAGTAGTTTCAAATTCAGATCATTTATCAATCATTTTCTTGGGACCTCTCTTTGAAACAAAATGGATTATTTGACGTTCAACCCTCCACTTTTATTAGAAAAAGAGTAATCAAGCATGCTTTGTCGTTGTTTGATAAATACTACTAGCATAGATCTATTTTAGCCACCACCGATCAAATCTCTTGAGGTGCAAACCATTTTTAAAGTGAAAAACTTAAAAAAAAAAAAAGATTGCATCCCTCTAGAGACTTCATAAATGATGGTTAAGATGAAAATCTCTCTCTCTCTCTCTCTCTCTCTCTCTCTCTCTCTCTCTCTATATATATATATATATATATATATATATATATATATATATATTAAATTGTATTTTTGAATGCATAAAAAGATTCAATCCCTTGAAAATCGGGAATAAAATAGCTCAAACATATAAATTCAACAAATATTTGCTCCATTAAAAATTAATCCTTCATAAAAGGGTCAAAATATAAAATAATGATAATTGAAATGCTATAACAATAAGAATTTACTTTTTCAATTACTTTATATAATAAGAACATGATCATCATTACTATTTTAAATCATATATAATATGTAAATTGTTGGCATTGAAATAATTTAGTTGCATTGATATATTTTATTTATTAATTACATTATCAATATTAAAGTTTTTTTCTATTGAAGTATTTTTAAATTCATTTCAATATTTCTTCCAATATTTTTATTTTTAATTACTTTTTCTCTTTACAGTAAAATATTTTATTGTTATATATGTGTGTGTGTGTGTGTGTGTGTGTGTGTGTGTTTTCTAATGTCACATACCCATGTAAATAAGCCTAAGTAACATTGCAAATAATGGCAATTTTTTTTAAAGAAAATAGTAATTAAATCATTATAAACTTTAATCTTCCTAATGGCCGAAAGTATTAAAGTAATTTCTTTTTTTCTTAAATAACTATATGTTTTTGGTCCTTCTTGAAGTGACCCGTCATTTAATATGACAGTTACTATTGAGCTTATATTACATATCAAGGCCTTTATAGTCCTTAATTACTGCGCATTTGGCAATTACGATTTGACGGACATTTGAATTAAAAGTTATATTAAATTCTAACTCAGTGATATGTATGCCCTAGGTTTGGTAGTACTCATATCTAGAGTCTTCGGAGTGTAAACCAACTAGCCATATTAGCCTCGGAATGTGCTCCACATCTACGGCTACCTTGCAAGTGCATCGCATCGAACGGTGGAAGGCATTCTCATCATTCTATGCCTTCTCAGTTGCTTTGTTTCCTTGGCATTTCCTCGCTCCCAACACAGTTATTCCACTCCAGGCCCGAATTTTGACTCCTTTGCACATATAGGTTTTCACAATATTATTTCCATTGATTTTCTTCATGATAACTTATTGTATCTAAGTTAAGATTTTCTCCTATGCAGGCTTACTAGCTTCCCTGTCTAGGATTCTTCTCTGAGGATGGCGACTAAATAGCTATCCATTCCTAGGTAATGGAATTATACATTCAACGCGTAAGTTTATTGCTTTCTTTATTAAATGTTTCCAGTTCTAAAATTTTTGTATTTCCTTGCCTAGGTAATGGTTGGAGGGTTTCATCACCTCCCTTTTTTGGAAAGGATGCTACGGTTTGAATCTTCCACTTGGCTTGTTGTGCTTGGTGGAGAGCGTCCATGCTTGAATGTCAGGTATAGTGCTTCGCCTAATTTGCGTTTCACACCTAGGGTTTAGTATTAGAAGAGAAAATTTCCATTTCTTGAAATCTTCAGTTGATTTTGATAGCTTCGGCTATAATTATTTTAAGTTTGTTTATTTATGTTATTAAATGACCTCCAGATGTATTAAACTGCTACCGGCATTGGTTTCAGTCCATACTTTCGAGAGATGAATATTTTGTTTGTAAGCTTGGGTTAATTGGGTTTAGTGCTTGGCTTGGTTCTGGGTATTTATCTGGAGCTAAGCCAAGAATACCTGGAACTACCTGGAACTGTTAAGCTCTATGAGGTTGCCCTTCAGTGGTGAAACCCTCAATTTTAGACTGTTGCTTTCTTTTATCAGATGAATTCGAATGGCATCATTAATTTGTGACTTTTGTATATATGAAAAATGGCGAGAGTTTTAAATTCATGATTTTAGACTCACTGTTATTCATATGTTTTGTAATTTTATGTTGCGTTGAGCTCACGGTTACCTTGTGTATTTGAATGCAGTTGTTAGATTGGCTCTTGTCTCATTTCTATGTTAAATCTATAGTTTGTTCCTATGGTTATTCATTCTTTACATATTTGTTTTCTATATAAAATTTAAGCAGTAATTGTTATAGGCTCTATTTGTCTTTTGTGGTATTTACTCACGTATGGATTTCTATTATTTTTTCCTTGAAGGGACAAATGTCTAAGTTGTTTTCTTTTATGAATTACAAGCTAAATTTCTAACCAATACACTAGCTACAGGGTTATATGATTGTTCTTTAGTTTGTTCACTGAGATTATAAATCTTTTCATTTTACAGAGTAGTGGAAACAATTCCTTCATTATATGAGAGCAAATTTTTCTTTAATTTAGCATAATAAATCTTTCAATTTTTAGAAGACTTATCACTTATACAGCATCGGATTATACTTATCTAGATATTCGCTAAAATGCTTGTCGACTATCTCATACAGACCTTAGATTTCTTCTCGTTTTTCTCCCAACCGCAAGACCCATTATTCTTGCCTAAGTCTCACCCCGAGATATTCCTCACACACAACATTTCTTTTTAAGACTAACAGCCTTAACTTGTCATGACTATCTGGTCCTAACCAGACTTAGCTTAATGAGCCTGTCTGACATTACAACACTGTGTTCTCATTCTCAGATTTAATCTTTTTCCTCTCTCTTGATCTCAGGTTCACACACCCTCTTGATCTCTTCCTTGAGAATAAATCTCCAAGGAATTAGTTAGGGATAGGTAACCACCTAACCTTACTACCTGACATGTGATAAATACATCATTGTCATTATTACGACATTCCACTTTCTACGTAGCTTAATTAAAATAAATAAATATATATACTTATAATAGTATTCAGTTTGTTTAACTGCAGTAATTAAATATTTACAGTTACTGGGGACATCACATCTTTCCACCCTAAGATTAAACATCATCCTTATGTTTCTTTACTAGAAATAAATTTGGAAAAGTCTTTCTCATAACCTATTTGTCTTCCAAGTGGCCTCCTCTTGCCCAAAGTGTTGTCATTACACTTTAACATTGGTGATAACTCGTTTTCGCAACATTACTTCTCTCCGATAGAGTATACCAAGGGGTTCGACCAAGAACTCACCTTCTGGTTTGACCTATACACAGTGAAAAATAAAAAATAAAAAATAAAAAATCAGCTCTTTTCTTTGGTTGTTAGTCTTACAATTTATTTATAGTATGTCATATTCTTCAATAATTCTTCTAATTTACCTATATATCATGCCAATTGATTATATGGTTAGGATCATATATGTATTTTTTTAATACAGAAACATGAAAGACATTATGCACATGAATATGGCTGGACAAAGCAAGCTGATAAGCCACTGGTCGAATTCAAGCCAGAATTTGGAAAGGACCGCAGAATCGGGGTGCTAATTTAGCACACCCTCCCCATTGCAAAGTACTCTTCTTGGCTCATACACGAACATAAACATGATCTCCAACTTGAAATTCTGGAAAGCTTCTCTTCCGATCAACAAAATTCTTCTGTCGATCCTGAGCAGTCTTTAAATTGGAGTGTACTTTTTTAACCATATCTTCCATTTCTTTTAACATGTCAAGGCCTAACATTAATTTATCTTTTGGGTCGCCCCAACTCGAGGGTTTCCTGGACTTGCGTCCATATAACACTTCAAACTGACTCATTTGCATATATGTACGGTAGTTGTTGTTGTAAGCAAACTCTACTAAATGTATATAATCCTCCCATTTAGATGGTTGCTGCATTACATAAGTTCGCAGCATATCTTCCACTATTTGATTCACTCGCTTAGTCTGCCCATCCATCTGAGGATGGTAGGCAGTGTTGAAATGCAGTTGTGTGCTTAAACCTCCAAATAAGGCTTTCCAGAAAGCTAATGTGAATTTTACATCACGGTTGGAAATTATAACCTTTGGTATTCCGTGTAATCTAAAAATAGTTTGCATGAATATGTTAGTGATTTGAACGGCCTTGTAAGTAGATTGTACTGGTATGAAGTGAGAAGATTTGCTCAATTTGTCTATTACCACCATTATTGAATCATTCTGCTTTTTAGACTTAGGTAGTCCTATAGTAAAATCGATGGCAATAGTTTCCCACTTCCATTCTAGAATAGGCAATGGATGGAGTAATCCAGTTGGGTGTCGGTGTTCTGCCTTCACTTGCTGGCACTCCAAACAGTGAGCCAAATATTCAGCTACTTATTTCTTCATACCATACCAAAAATATTCCTTTATGAGTGCAGTAATTAATTTATGATATACTGGGTGGCCTACATAAGAAATTTTGTGATATCCATCCAAAATAAATTGTTTAATATTTTTCTGGTTAGGCACATACATTCTTCCCCGATAAATCAGTATACTTTCTTGATTTACCTCATATCTCGGCTGTTGTTTATTGTTGTTCATAATTTTAGCTTACTATCACAAGAATTTATATTCAGGATCCTGCGTTGCTTTTTCTTTAATCTGCTCTTTAAAAGTGGTATGCACCTCACTGAAAGAGACCTCGTAAATACAGTTTACCTTCTGACTTAAGGCATCTGCGACTCAGTTCTCCTTTCCTTTCAAATGCTTGATTTCAAAGTCAAATTCACTTAGGAAGGCGACCCAATGAGTTTTCCTAGTTGTAGCATAAAAACTATGCTGAAGCACAAAAACTGATAGCTTGTAGACTTGAATGTAAAAATACACACAAGTATTTAATAATAATAAATTATTAATATATAAAATTGTATAAGATGATATAAGATGATTTTGAATGTTACAATGAGGCCCTACTTTTATACCTCAGTAGGTGACCTTTCGTGAATGGGCATGTCTTTTAGACATGCCTTTTCACCTAACTTAATGACTATTTAACCTAATTAATATCTAATTATTTAATATTTATATTTATTTTATTTATTTAATCGTTATGAATTATATCCATAACATAGCCTCTTCCTTCGAAAGCTTTGTCCTCAAAGCTATATTGCTGGCAATTGTATTTGCAATGGTTGTCATCTCGATGTATATAATCTGGGTATCATTTCATCATGTAGCTCATCAATAATATTCCCTTAGGTTTTTTTTATTTTTTTTTACAAGTCTAATTTTTTTTTAGTGAGTTTTTTTACCTTTTATATTGATTTTTTTTTTTTTATAACCTTTTTTATTAATAATTTAATTAATTAAATCAGTTTAATTAATTAAATAATATTAACATAATTTGGAACATAGAGGGTTATCGAACCGGCATGATTCATCACCCTGGTATGAATCTAATTTAGAAACAATTGTACATTATGTTGCGTCCAGCATTTCATCCAAATCATCTCAAGTTCCTTCCTTTAGACTCCTTCCTTCTGGATCATTAAAACGATTCAAAGGTTCAAATGGTGACCGGAGGGTCACGTCTTTTGACCGTGTCGCAGCCAAAAAACACCGGCAGCAGTTTATTATTTGCAACGGCACATTTGTTATTCGATGCATTTGACAAAGCCTTCCCCGACACCAAACTCCTCCGACGGTGACAGTTATGACTGTGGCTCGGTCAAAAAAATAGTGTTGACAGCAAGAATAGGTTAACATACGTGTGTCAGTTGACTGTGGCTCTCACGTGGCTCCCACAATGGCAATAACACACGCACAGTAATTACCGTGCAGAAATCAACAATTTTTACGGTGATGCGGTGGTCGCCAAAAGGTGGAGGCCGTATTTCTCACCGCTTCCTCCTGCAACTCTGTGGTTCTGAGCATCCTGAGGCCTCCTGTCTTGATGAAAAAAACAAGTTCATCTCTGTAACCTAAAAATCGAAACAAAAGCACAAAAAGGACTGGCGTGAGATCTGGGTCTGTCTACATGGGAGACAAGCAGAAGACGTCCATTAATGCCAACAGGCCCCCTTCTAGAAAATTTGATATGCCAGGGCCTCGAACAAGACACTTATGGACAAATCGTCTAGGGAGAAAACAACATCTTTCAGCTGACGTGGTTAATGGAGCATCCGAATGAGGGGCCTCACGGCACCCACTAGGGTAAACATTGTTGTGAGAGTTGTTTGTGCCATGAGGAGCCTCATCAACATACGTGCTGCTAACGAACTACATTCTTCATTTAAGTCGTGTAGCATGTGCACAATTGGCTTCAAAACCCCGTTACTAATAAATAATTCTATTATGACAGGACGAGCCTCTTCCTTGGAGAAGCACAGAGCCATGATTGTACCTGCAGCAACGGATTGGATCTTGTCTACCTTACAAGAGAGCATCACCGCAAGTTGAGTCACACAGTCGAATGTCATAAAAACTTGCTCACCAATTATGCTTGCTGCGAAAGCCCACAAAATTTTACAAGCTAGAATTTGTACTCGCCACTGAGGTGACATCATACCTCGTATAATATCCACACCTTCATTATAATCCCTCTGTGCAAGTACACTTCTCAGTAACTCCTCGGCCCAATTCTACGATATCTTTTCTATGCTTTCGAACACAATAGTCTTCAGACGAAGGGACACCTCATCATCAAAATGCAGGTGCTCCCTTTTTAACAAACAAAATAAATGGGGAATCACTCCTTCCTCTATAATAACTCTTCCAACCTTTGCCTTCACCATGACAATGTCTTTCAACAAGTTGAGAGCATGCTGGTAGTACTAGAATTTAAATCCAAGAATATGTGCAGCATGAGATTTTGGAAAGATAGGTATTAGTTCAAGAAAAGCATCATTTTCAGGTTGTAGCTCAAAACATTCCAAAACAATGTCAAAAACACGGTTTGGGTCCAAATCAAAGTGGCCAATTAATGACTTAATTGTGTTGATCACTACAGATGCAGTCCTATGTGTCAATCCACCAGAACCACATTGACATAAGAGAGTCACCAATTTTGCATAGCCTTCACTCTCCTCTCGAAGAAGGTTAAACTTTGTTTGCTGATATAGAAGACGAGTGTTCACCTTGACCTCCTTAGATTTTAACTCAACTGCCTTTGTTCTAATCATCTCAGATTCCCACAGAAATTTGGCTCACATCTTTCTTGTTTCTCAAGATAGTCCTCATCCACATCATCTTCATCTAGATCATCATCTTGATCTACATAATCTTCATCGACATCATTTTCATCTGGATCATCATCCTGATCTATGTCATTCTCATCCACATCAAGATCAACTTCATTTGGATTTTCAACATTATAATCTTCTTGATCTATATCAGCTACATCAGAATCATTATCTAGATCATTTTTATCTTCATCTTCAGATAATGACCTTTCATCTTTCTTATTATTGATTTCTTTTTGACATGATTTAACTTTTGCACATGATTTTTCTAATCGCTAAAATGCTTCTTGAATTTCACTAAAATGTTCAATGCATTCAGGACATGAATGTAATGGCACATTGTGTTATGAACAACATTCAAAGACTTGCATGATTATATCGTGTGCCATGGCTCTGATACCACTGTAGCATAATAACTATGCTGAAGCACAAAAACTGATAGCTTGTAGACTTGAATGTAAAAATACACATAGGTATTTAATAATAATAATTTATTAATATATAAAATTGTATAAGATGATATAAGATGATTTTGAATGTTACAATGAGGCCCTGCTTTTATACCTCAACAAGTGACCTTTCATGAATGGGCATGTCTTTTAGACATGTCTTTTCACCTAACTTAATGACTATTTAACCTAATTAATATCTAATTATCTAATATTTATATTTATTTTATTTATTTAATTGTTATGAATTATATTCATAACACTAAAATTCAGAGTGGGCTACTTAAAATAGTTAGTTAAACTATGATGATCAGTCATTAATAAATATTTCTTGCCCATCAAGTAATGTCGCCACATCTTTAACACGTGAATGACCACAGTTAGCTCTAAATCATAAGATGAATATTTTTTCTCATGCTCCTTAAGTTTCTGAGACTCATAGGCAATAACCCTACTCTCCTACATTAGTACACCACCTAAACCTTCCTTGATGGCATCTGTACAAACCACATAATATTTATTTGGGTCTACAATGCTCAAAATGGGTGTGGTGGTAAGTAAATGTTTAAGCTGGTCAAAACTTCTTTGATAATCCACAGTCCAATTAAAAGGTTTTCCTTTATTTTGTAGATAGGTAATGGGATATTCCACTCTGGAAAATCCTTCAACAAATCGCTTATAGTATCCAGCCAGACCCATAAATGATGATATATCAGCCACGTCCTTTGGTACTGGCCACTCCATTATAGTTTTTATTTTCTCTGAATCCACAGAAATTCCATCTCTGGTAATAACATGTCCTAGATACTGGATTTTCTCTTTAAAGAAATCACATTTGTTGTACTTGGCGTACAGTTGATGCTCCCTTAAGATTTGCAGGACAATACATAGGTGCTCTTTATGTTCTTCTATATTCCAAGAGTATATTAGTATATCATCAATAAAAATCAATACAAACTTATCCAAATATTGATGAAAAACATTGTTCATGAGACACATGAAGGTCACGGGAGCATTAGTTAGCCCGAAGGGTAATACAACGAACTTGTAATGCCCATAACGAGTTCTAAAGGTTGTTTTTGCTATATATTCTTCCTTTATTCTAATCTAATGGTAACCTGAACGAAGGTCAATTTTTGAAAACACAGTCGCTCCCTTCACTTGATCAAACAATTCATCTATACGAGGTAAAGGGTATTTATTCTTGATTGTCAATTTATTTAACTACCGATAATCCATGCACATTTGCAAGGTTCCATCCTTCTTCTTAACGAAAAGCATCGGAGCTCCCCAAGGTGATACACTTGGGCGGATATATTTTTTATCAAGCAATTCCTGTAACTACATTTTTTATTTTGTTAATTCTGGTATTCTCATGCGATAAGGAGCTCAAGATACCAGGACAACTCCCGAGATCAACTCAATGGTAAAATCTATATCCCTCTTTGGAGGTAGTCCCGGAATTTCTTTAGGAAATACGTCCGGAAAATTCTGCACCACAGGTATATTTTCTAAGGAAATAGATTCCTCTTTTGAATTAGTATATCCTACTTATATTGCATAAATTTGACATCCTTTTCTGATACATTTTTCTAATTGAGAGGTTGTTACTAGTCTTAATTTCAGTGGTCTTAGTATACCCTGAATTTCCTACCTTTTTCCTTCTTCATCCATGTAGTTAATAGTTTTGTCTTTACAGTTAATGAGGGACCAACGTTTCTCCAACCAGTCCATACCTATTAGGACATCATATGATCCTAAAGGTAAGACATTCAAGTCTGCCATAATAGACTGACCTGCTAGCTTTAGGGGGAAATTGTTGACCTTAGCCAACACCCTTCTCTTTGCTCCCATGGCTAGTTGTACTAACCAAGGGTTCTTAAACTTAACAACTTGTAAGCAGCATTTTTCTACTACTTTGGGACTAATATAACTCAAAGTATGATGAAAATAGATCTTGGTTATAGGCCAAAACCCCCTTTCTTAAATAAATCTCAACCCTTGACCTGTGGGTTATAGCCCACAGGCCTTATCGGAAGCATTCTAGGCTTTGAGCCTTTTATAAACAATGGACTTACATTAAACTAGAGCCATGCCTTTATCAGAGCCTAAACACCCTTCGCAAGCATTACAATATATGTATTAAGCCTTAAAACCCCGCGGCCACACATAATACGATTACACGGGAAAACAACATAAAATCCTCCTCCGAACCCTTGGTCGGAACTCAAAATTAATACACCCGCCTTTATAAATATCGACGGGTCTGACTATCGGCCATCGCAATAATCCCTTAACTCTCCTTCCCTTTTTCTCTAATGCGATAGTCACAATTCGCTATCGCGAGGTCTAAAGTGTTAACGGACCCGACGCCCCTTTATGTTGCTCCCCTATAACGATATCGGGTCCGGAATATCGGCGGTGTCGTTATCGCGACCTCTCCAGTTTGCGATGCGATGGGTTCTGCGGACCCGATGGCCCTTTATACTCTGCTTTATAATGATTTCGGCTCCGGAATGTCGGAGCTTACACTTCGGCGGTTCCAAAGGCAGCCACTCCTCTACACTCCTCCGATGCGATATTTGGGTCGGACCCGATATCGCATGAATCAATTTAATAAAGTTTCAATTCCAGAACAGTGTTCCGCTAAGGAATTATCGTGAATTCTCTGTGTAAACAGAGTTATTCACAGGTAGTTTACGCGCACTGATATAATGAAGACGAGCTTCAGTCAAGCATCACTTTAGTACTTCCCTCCTTTAATGGATTCAAAGCTCCCGTTCGATTCTTCTGAATCGCTGCAACTCCTCCTCCAAGGTTGTTCTGTCTTCCACTTGGATTCAATGTCCACAGTGATTCCTCTTAATCACTTTGTTCCCTGTGTCCTGCAGAATTCTGTTTGCAACCTGCAGAGCCTACAAATTCATAGCAAATTTATTCACAAAATACTTCTTAAATACATTGACACAGATAGGAAATAACTCATAATATATATTAATGGGAAAGCAGGGTTACATTCGAGAATCCTCGGTCTCGCTCACACGCATGCACAGGCACATAGGCCTAAATTTCAATTATGCAAGGCCTCCCTCTCTCACAGGCTTGATTATCAACACTAGTGGCCTTCCTCATGCCCGTAGCCTTACATATGGTTATATAGAACTGGGATTGGATTACTAATCCCATCCTTTCCCTAAATCACTCAAATAAAAGCTCTAAAGTTCGACTTGCAATGCATACATATGACAAAAAGCCTCTTGAGGCTTTATTCCATCTTTTCCCTGTTTTAAAATAGAAAAGCCTCCTTATCACTTAATGGTCCACATCCATTCCTTTTATGCCTAAAAGCTCTCCCTAGTTCCTATGTTCTCATTTATTTATTTTGAGAACATCTAATTAAATCACACTCAAAAGCCTAAATATTAAACTGACTTGGAACTTAGGAAACTGATTCCAAAAATGCATGACCCCCTATGTCTACTATTTACAATGATTTTCCTTGGGCTGAATGCTCCTGCATCAGACTCCCAAAGTAGAAAATATTCATGATCTCCTGATCATGTGTCTTCTGGTCTTGGTCTTCCTGGATCCCACACTTTGTTTTGCAAGTCATCATGTGTTATTGCTTGTTGTCTTTCTCCAGGTTCAAATGTCTCCAGCAAACATTTCAGCCATTTCTTCTCAAGCATTTCATCAACATGTTGTAAATTAGTTCCAGCATAACCTTCGTCTTCCCCTTCGACAATCTTCAGTAATTGTCCATCATCAGTCTTCTACATCACCTGCACTCACAAAACACTTGTTAAAATTAAAAACATAAGGTTGTTGTGCCTTATCTTCTTTTGGAAACAATTCAATTTGCTGCTCTGTTTTCTCCTTCTCCTCTGTCAGCATATCAGCATGCTGATTCGAATTCTCAGCAAAATTCATGAGACTGTCCATTAGTCTCTCTTCCACACCATCTGTTCTAATGATGCCTTCCTGCTCTTGTCCACTGTAGTGAACTTCTTCTCCCTTAACCTGTTGTTGATTATCTTCACTTTGAAATTGTTTTCTTTCTATTGCCTCTTTACCATCTTCAAACAATCTCTGCTCAATCTCTTTAATCACATACTCATACTCATTCATGCTGTTTAATGAACCTGCAAACAAATTACTGCATCTTCCTACTTCCATGCCTACTTGAGACACATCTTCTTCTTCAGAAGCTATGACTGCAACTTCTGTTCTACTGTCAGGTTCTCTCATCAGTTTCTCCAACAGTTTAATCTCCTCTTCACACTTAGCAAGCACTTCATCACAATTCTCTTTCCTTCCAGCTTCATCCTTTACATGCTGTGTTACAGTATTAAAACACTGTCTTCCTTTGATCCTTGTAGTCTCAAGGTCTTTCTGCTGTAGCAAATCACTACTTCCCTCATTCAAGAGGTCTTCTCCATCATACTCTATTCTTCTAGAGTACTCCTCCAGACTTTTGACATCTCTAAAAGACTGTCCATCCTCTTCAAAACACTCTTTTGTTAGTGTTCCTTTTTCCTTTACTAAGTCTTTCCCATAGACTTCCTCTTCCTTAACATCTTTCAGTAGATGTTCTTCTTTCCTACTGTTTGTCTCAACGGTTTCCATGGCTATCTCCACTGTGCCTATCATCATAGTGAATTGATGATCCTTTACTATGTTTTCAGCTAACATAGTCTCTTCCTCAAGTTTTCCTTCAGTCCCTGGTTGTTTATCTCCTCTGAAGATATCTTCAAATGGCTGTTTTTCTCCTGCAATATCTGCCATCATACACAAACTATCAGTTTTAAAAATATAAGACCTTATGGTCTCACTTGATGGTTCAGCCATCATTCCTCCTTGTTGTTCTAAATCATTCATATGATTCAGAAATTCTTCGATGGTCTCTTCTTCAATCTCATCAAGCCCTTCACTTAGTTGCTTGACATCTTCCACCAGCTGTATATGAGATATATCTACCTCATCTTCTTCTAGAACATAATTTAGATTCTGCTGGTCTTTTTCCTTCTTCATGACAATATCAGCCAATTGTCTTTCACCTGCAAACATACACAAATTGTCAGATTTAAAACTATGTGACTCTTCGGTCTTACTTGAAGTTTCAGTCTTCAAGTCTTCATCTTCACTATCTCCCAGAAATTCTCCTTGTTCTGGTTCACAAATGGATTCTTCCATTTCAACTTCCTTGAGTTTTCCCTTCAACCACTTCACTTCCTTTTGTTTCAGCCTTCTCTGCAACTTATGCCACTTTACTGGCTTCTTACTTAAGACCCAACCTAGTTTCTGGCTTTCCTCAAGCATTCTCCTTAATGCATTGATTTGTTCTTTCAATTCAGTAACCTCTTCGTCAATTTCCTCTTGACTCATCTTCTTGCCATTTACCTTGGCATCCTCTTTCTTATATCCTCTACTGTGGCTTTTCTCTGAACCTCTGCTATGACTATCAGTAGTCATCTTCTTCTCTTCTTTCTTCATGAGCTCCTTTGCAACAAGCCTCCGCAACAGCTAGTCCTCCTGGCTGCAATCTTACCTCACTAAGCTCTCCTCACTTAGTCTTTTGGTAAGTACGGGTCCTCTGTCTGGAACCTCTTCCTGAGCAACACCTTTGCTCCTTCTAGGCTTCTGCAATCTCTCACTCTCTCTTGAGAACACTTCAGTTGTCCTCTCTATCCAATTTCTTATTGGATTCTTCAGGTTCACTGCCACTTCTCTATAAGGGTATTCTCCTTACTCTATCTTTAAGAACTCACTTGGTTCTTCTCTCACAGCTTCTCTTGCTATCACCTGTGCATTAGCATAAAAACACACATTCTTAATTTAAAACAGAATATAACATATTACCTCTCTTTCAAGATCTCAGCATGATCTTGTTCCACCCATTCTTCTGCACTTTGAATGGCTTGTCCTCTGGTTGGTTTCTCAAGTCCTTTTTCCTTCAGAACTTGCATTAAGCAATCTTGCTTTCTCCTTCCTTTAAGGAATTCTCTATTCCTGTTTGCTCCAAGCCTCTGCTAGAATTGCTACAATCTCCCACTGTAGTCTTTTATCATTCAACTCATTGCCTTTTCCTGTGTGCATGTTCCTCTTCAAAGAAATCTTCCCTGCTTTATTTCTATTCTGACAGTAATGTTGCTTTTACCTCAATCCTTCTCTGATACCAACTTTTCCTTTCTGGAATCCTTCTCCCCGCAGGAAACTTTCCTTGCTCTGATACCACTTGATGAAAATAGATCTTGGTTATAGGCCAAAACCCCCTTTCTTAAATAAATCTCAACCCTTGACCTGTGGGTTATAGCCCACAGGCCTTATCGGAAGCGTTCTAGGCTTTGAGCCTTTTATAAACAATGGACTTACATTAAACTAGAGCCATGCCTTTATCGGAGCCTAAACACCCTTCGCAAGCATTACAATATATGTATTAAGCCTTAAAACCCCGCGGCCACACATAATACGAATACACGGGAAAACAACATAAAATCCTCCTCCGAACCCTTGGCCGGAACTCAAAATTAATACACCCGCCTTTATAAATATTGGTGGGTCCGACTATCGGCCATCGCAATAATCCCTTAACTCTCCTTCCCTTTTTCTCCGATGCGATAGTCGCAATTTGCTATCGCGAGGTCTAAAGTGTTAACGGACCCGACGCCCCTTTATGCTGCTCCCCTATAACGATATCGGGTCCGGAATATCGGCGGTGTTGTTATCGCGACCTCTCCGTTTTGCGATGCGATGGGTTCTGCGGACCAAATGGCCCTTTATACTCTGCTTTATAATGATTTTAGCTCCAGAATGTCGAAGCTTACACTTCGGCGGTTCCAAAGGCAGCCACTCCTCTACACTCCTCCGATGCGATATTTGGGTCGGACCCGATATCGCATGAATCAATTTAATAAAGTTTCAATTCTGGAACAGTGTTCCGCTAAGGAATTATCATGAATTCTCTGTGTAAACAGAGTTATTCACAGGTAGTTTACGCGCACCGATATAATGAAGACGAGCTTCAGTCAAGCATCACTTTAGTACTTCCCTCCTTTAATGGATTCAAAGCTCCCGTTCGATTCTTCTGAATCGTTGCAACTCCTCCTCCAAGGTTGTTCTGTCTTCCACTTGGATTCAATGTCCACAGTGATTCCTCTTAATCACTTCGTTCCCTGTGTCCTGCATAATTTTGTCTGCAACCTGTAGAGCCTACGAATTCATAGCAATTTATTCACGAAATACTTCTTAAATACATTGACACAGATAGGAAATAACTCAGAATATTTATTAATGGAAAAGCAGGGTTACATTTGAGACTCCTCAATCTCGCTCACACGCATGCACAGGCACGCAGGCCTAAATTTCAATTATGCAAGGCCTCCCTCTCTCACAGGCCTGATTATCAACACTAGTGGCCTTCCTCATGCCCGTAGGCTTACATATGGTTATATAGAACTGGGATTGGATTACTAATCCCATCCTTTCCCTAAATCACTCAACTAAAAGCTCTAAAGCTCTACATGCAATGCATACATATGACAAAAAGCCTCTTGAGGCTTTATTCCATCTTTTCCCTGTTTTAAAATAGAAAAGCCTCCTTATCACTTAATGGTCCACATCCATTCCTTTTATGCCTAAAATATCTCCCTAGTTCCTATGTTCTCATTTATTTATTTTGAGAACATCTAATTAAATCACACTCAAAAGCCTAAATATTAAACTGACTTGGAACTTAGGAAACTAATTCCAAAAATGCATGACACCCTATGTCTACTATTTACAATGATTTTCCTTGGGCTGAATGCTCCTGCATCAAAGTAGCTCCTAGATCAATCAAAATAGATATAGTTCGGTCGAAGACTTTACCTTCAAATTCTACCATGGTTGGTTGGTATTACGCCTGATGATCTTTGAGGGCAGCATTGATTTTAGGAATACTCCTTGCCACTTCTCCCACAGCTGATGCTTCTTGAATTTGTGCAACTTGATCAGTTCTATTACGGTATGGACAATTTTTTACGTAGTGTGGTTCTCCACATCCCCAAAACTGTACTGAAGGTCTATCCACTACTTCCACTTCAGTTCTGCCCGATTGCTCATTTGTCTTGGACTCACTTGGAAATTTGAATCTGGGCTGATTTTTGTTTGCTTTTCCTTTATGGGGTCCTTTCTTCACAATAGTCTTATTCCCTTTGCTGCTAGAGATAAAATTAATTTCGTTTTTGTCAGTGCATCTCTTTCCTCCATCTCCCTTTTGTTTGTTTTGTTGATAGCATAAATGAGCCTTTTGTATAACTTCATCCATGGTCTTCTGGTTATCAAACTCGAGACGCTCTTTCATGAACAGTGACATACTGTTGATAAATCTCTGAACTTTTGCTTTTTCTTCCCATATGTAAGGGACATACCATAGCAAGGATGTAAAAAAAATTATGAACTCGTCCATGAACAACTTACCTAATCGAAGGTCATGAAACTCTTTTTCCTTCTCATCATAAAATCTTTCAGTTAATTATTTTTCCTTAAAATACTTTTGAAATATTCCCCAAGTTATGCTCTACTCATTTTCTCCATGTACTGTTTTTACCTCCTCCCACCAAAAGGTGGTTTTTCCTTGTAGGTGAAAGATGGCTAAGCAAGCTTTTAAATTATGATCGTATTCATACAACTGGAAATACTTATTCACATTGATAAGCCTGGCTTCAACTACATCCTCCTATTCACCATCAAAGGGAGGAGGTTTTATTTTTCGTAATTCTCCTTGTAACTCTATTTTCTGTCTTCTTTGTGTTTCGTGTTCTAATACATTATTGAATTCTTCCTCTTGATTATCTTTGCTGCATTCTACTTCTAAATTCTCAGTTTGTAATTCTTATTCGCCAGTCATGTTTCCATGCTCAGGACTGGGAATTGGTTGTCGTTGATTCTGTCTATCGGACAGACTCTTCATGATATTTTCCTACTCTTGCATCAGCCTCTCGTTATATGCCCGTAACTGGGCCATCTCATCCTTCAATTCCTGTACAGTTTCCAAAATGGAAGTGTTAGTATTGTGTGTCTCTTCCCCCAATGGTACCCACACCTCGAGATCGGCTTCCAGAAAAGGTGTTGGTCCTATTCCTGTCACGGGTCTATGTGGTGTAATTCCAGTCCTCCTCATGCTAGCTTCTTTTCTTTCTTTCTCTGTGCACATCACAAATGTTGTTATTCATTTATTCTCTAGAGGTCTCAGCTTTGCAACCTGAGCGCTCTGATACCACATGTCACATACCCATGTAAATAAGCCTAAGTAACATTGTAAATAATGGCAATTTTGTTAAAATAAAATAGTAATTAAATCAGTATAAACTTTGATCTTCCTAATGGCGAAAAGTGTTAAAAACATTAAAGTAAATTTTGTTTTTTCTTAAACATAACTATATGTTTTTGGTCCTTCTCGAATTGACCCAAATTTAATATGACAGTTATTATTGAGATAATATTACATATCAAGGCCTTCACAGTCCTTAATTATTGTGCATTTGGAAATTACGATTTGACGGACATTTGAATTAAAAGCTATATTAAATTCTAACTGGGTGATATGTTTTCCCTAGGTTTGGTGGTACTTGTATCTAGAGTCTTCGGAGTGTAAACTTGCTGGCCATCTTGGCCTCGGAATGTGCTCCACATCTATGACTACCTTTCAAGTGCATCGCATTGGACAGTGGAAGGCATTCGCATCATTCTATGCCTTCTCAGCTGCTTTGTTTCCTTGGCATATCCTCACTCCCAGCACAATTACTCCACTCCATGCTAGAATTCTGACTCCTTTTCATAGGTAGGGTTTCAAAGTAGCATTTCCATTGATTTTCTTCATGATAACCTACTGTATATAAGTTGCTATTTTCTCCTATGCAAGATTACCAGCTTCCCTATCTGGCTCACTTCTCCAAGGATGGTGACTAACAACTATTCATTCCCGGGTAATGGAATTATACATTCATCACATAAGTTTATTGCTTTCTTTATTAAATGTTTCCAGTTCTAAAATCTGCGTATTTCCTTGCCTAGGTAATGGCTAGAGGGTTTCATTGCCTCCCTTGTTTGGAACAGATTCTAGGGTTTGAGTCTTTTGCTCGGCTTGCTGTGCCTAGTGGAGAATGACCATGCTTGAATGCCAGGTATAGTGCTTCGCCCAAGTTGCGTTTCACACCTAGAGTTTAGTATTAGAAGATAAACTTTCCATTTCTTGAAATCTTCAATCAATTTTGATAGCTCCGGCTATAATTATTTTAAGTTTATTTATTTATGTTATTAAATGACATCTGGTTGTATGAAATTGCTACCAACATTGATTTTGGTCCATACTTTCAAGAGATGAATATTTTGTTTGTAAGCTTGGGTTAATTGGGTTTATCAGTTGACTTGGTTCTAGGTTTTTATCTGGAGCTAAGCCAAGAATTCCTTGCGGAACTACCTAGAACTATTAAGCTCTATGAGGTCTCCCTTTGGTGGTGAAATCCTCAATTTTAGACAGTTGCCTTCTTTTATCAGATGACTTCGAATGGCATCATTAATTTGAAACTTTTGTATATATAAACAATGGTGAGAGTTTTAAATTCATGATTTTAGACTGACTATTATTCAGATGTTTTTCAATTTCATGTTGCTTTCAACTCACGGTTACCTCGTGTATGTCAAATACAGTGGTTAGATTGGCTCTTGTCTCATTTCTGTGTTAAATTTGTATTTTTTTCGTATGCTTATTCATTCTTTATAGATTTGTTTTTTATATAAGATTTAAGAAGTAATTGTTATAAGCTCTATTTTTCTTTTGTGGTATTTACTCGTGTGTGGATTTCTATTCTTTTTCCCTGAAGGGACAAATGTCTAAGTTTTTTTGCTTTATGAATTACAAGCTAAATTTCTAGCCAATACCCTAGTTACAAGGTTATATGATTGTTCTTTAGTTCATTCACTACGATTATAAATATTTTCTTTTTACAGAGTAGTATAAATAATTCCTTCATTATATGAGAGAAAATTGTTCTTTAATTTAGCATAATAAATCTTTCTTTTTTTATAAGACTTATCACTTATACAGCATCATAATATACTTATCTGGTTATTCGCTAAAATTCTTGTCGACTATCTGATATAGACCTTAGATTTCTTCTTATTTTCCTCCCAACCGTGAGACTCGCTATTTTAGCCTGAGTCTCCCCCCGAGCTATTCCTCACACGTAGGATTTATTTTTAAGACTAACAGTATTAACTTGTCACAGCTATCTGGTCCTAACCAGACTTAGCTTCATGAACCTGTCTGACATTACAGCACAGTGTTCTCATTCTCAGATTTAAATTTTCCACTCTCTTGATCTCAAGTTCACACACCCTCTTGATATCTTCCTTGAGAATAAATCTCCAAGGAAGTAGTTAGGGATAGGTAACCACCTATCCTAACTACCTGACATGTGAGAAATACATAATTGTCATTATTACGACATTCCACTTTCTGCATAGCTTAATCAAAATAAATAAATATATAAACTTATAATAGTATTCAGTTTGTTTAACTGCAGTAATTAAATATTTACAATTACTGGGGACATCACATCTAATGTTCATATTAAAATAAATTAGTTAACATGGATATTAAAATGTTTTATTTACATATCCAATTGAATCTAAAAATACAAGTTGACATAAGATTATCTTATTTCATCTAGACATGGAAATAATCTATTTATAACTCAGAGTGAAAGTGAAATATTTTTATCATATCTCCTTTGTATTAGATTGTAATATCAACAACCAATAAACAAAGAAAAATTAGAGTGGGACAACTTTTAATAATACTTTTAAGTAAAACTAGTAAGATATGTATATTTGTTTTTATTTTAATTATAGCCCACATTATTTTTTAATTTAAATAATATTTTATTTTTATTTTAAAATGGATATGTGTCAACTCCACATTGAGCACAAATGGAATTACACATGGCCCTTATATTAGGTTATACAGCTTCATTATTATGTGTAAAGTAGGAATGCTTAAAAAGTAGTCCACCTTTGGAATATTCTTGCATTTTTGTTTAGATAAACTGATGATTTGATAGATCTTGTTAAGATGTTTTTCTCCAATAGTAGGGAGAGATTTCAAGGATTTTGTTCCATCCTATAGTAGAATTGGACCCAAGGCCACTTGTGCTCCAGTTAAAGAAGTTCAACCTTCCAGGAGTATTGATTTGTATGACTCGAAGACACCTTAGAAGTCATGACCTAATTTTGGGATTTTTGAGGGAAATCTACACTCCTCTCAAGGAGGCTATTCCCTACACTTTCTATAAGAAGAAATTGAGGCTTAGCCTTAGGGTTGGATAGTTTTTATTGTTATTTTTCTACTCTGTAGTTTAGACCTTTATAATAAATATTTTATTTTAGCACTTTAATGAAGTGTTTCTCGACTATTTGGTATTAATTTCTTAAATGTATTTTAGAAATTTAAGGAGGACCCAACCCCATGAGATCTACGGACTCTAGTGCACTTCCCTTATTTATTTCAATTCTTTCTTAGTTACAACTATTTTAAGTGTTTCGCTTTTGTTACAATAGATTGGTGAATGGTAAAATTGCATGTTCATGTAGAAATTAGATGTGATAGTGGGTTTACCATACTAAGTGAGTTTTTATGTTTTTTTCCGTAATAGTTTAGGCTCCTTGACAAGTATTTACAGTTAAAAAGCATGGCCTACAACTTATTGTAACAATAAAGGGCTTCCTGTAGAACATAACCTTGTTCCTTTCAAAGTATATATATATATATATATATATATATATATATATATATATATATATATATATAATGGAATGATTATCATTTTGTATTAAATTATAGTCTGGTTTCAAGGCCATAACCTTTTACATTTTTTAGATTTCTTCGAGGATTCGTTGTTCCAATACATCCATAAGATTTTTTTCGACCTATGTGAGATCTTCTAACTACAACTCTAAACCAATATCTTCAATAAATTTTACAAAAAATCCTAAAAACAAAACATACTTGCAAAACATTTCTTAAGACTAAAAATTAACTTGTTCTAGATGGCCTAACTTCTATTGTTTTTTTCATTTTTTCCTTAGCAGCGATGTCCAATCACATTCCTCGCTCAGTTGATCCTCTGACCTTCTATCTTGGTTGAGATTCACTAGACTCTCATTCCTCATGTCTTCTCTTGACCCCTTTGTTGGAGGATGTTTCCACTCTAGTCATTCTAAGATTCAGGACTGCAATCTCTATAGAAATTCCTTGTAGATTCAAAACTGCTTATGTAATTTTCTAAAACAAAATACTTGAATCTACTCTACTCATCAACGAAAAGAATTAATAGATTGATAAATCACAAAGCATGCAATATAAATAATGCTATCAACACATTACATAATGATTTCCTGGGAAAAGTCACAACTAAAAAACTCTGCTATCTGTATATTGCATTAGTAAAAAAATATGAGAAGATTACAATGCTTTTCTCAATCCCTAGAAGCCTTTGCAATATCTTTATTTGTCTCACATATTCCTAGGCAAGCCTAGGCCAATACTTAACCAATTTTCTACTTTCCCAAGTCCCTATTTCCTTGTGTTTTTTCCTTGGGAATTAGCCCCTATTAATTAGGGAAATTATTCAATTGGAATTATGGATTCCATCATAGGCTTTCCTCTCACTGCATGCACCACCTGTATAATTTCGATGATTATACAATTGATAGTACACTGCCCTTGAACTCCAATCTCAATTGGGTAACTCTCAAATCTTACATGCATAAGCTATTTATGGCTTAATTATTAGTTAACTAGTTGAACACATGAAGCAACACCCCACTATTAGATGGTCCCCTACTAGTTTCTCCATCAGTTGGAACTAGTTTAACTGAATTTAACTCAGTTAAACTAAATTAATTAATTACAACTCAAAAAGAACTTGACCAGGGCTCCTATAAAGTAGGAGACACTCTACATGACTCAAGTTAGATCCTCAACATGAATTAACTAAGCCAACCAAGTCAACTTAACTTAGTTAACTCATACAAGTTGTCTTGTCATGTAGCATTACATTTTTTTGCTTAATTTAATTCAAGGGAAAATTAAATCAGAATTTTTCTTGTTGCATTTTCAACACTCCCTCTCAACAATAAAGGGATTATCAGATACCCCAATCCTTCCTCTATGGAACTTGAATTTTCCTCTTGCCAACGCCTTAGTCAATATATTTTCATCTTGTTCCTCTGAAGGAATGTACTCTAGCAACATGATCTAAATCTACACACAATCTCTGAGCTGGTGATACCAGATGTCGATATGCTTGGATCGATCATGTAAAATTGGATTCTTAGAGAGATTAATACAAGTCTAATTATCACGGTAAATTACTATAGGATCCATGTACTGACCAAATAACCCAACAAGGATCTTCCTCATCCAGATAGCCTCACAAGTTGCTTGACTAGAAGCCATGTACTTTGCTTCTGTTGAACTGGGTGAAACTGATCTTTGCTTTCTGCTATACCACGAAATTGTTATTAACCCAATACTAAATATTCCCCCTAATTTTCTCTTCATGTCTGATGAACTCCTTGCCTAATTTTCATTTGTGAAGCCTTGAAGCTTCACTCCCTCTGTCTATCTGTATCAAAGACCAAATTGAGTGGTGCCTCTGAGCTATATCAACATATGTTTAGCTGCCTTCGAATATAGTTTGGTTCGCTTAACCATTTCTTGACTAATTTGGTTAACTGTAAAACACATGTCACATCGTGTGTTCACCAAATACATAAGTGAACCCACAATTTGTCTATAATAGTAGCATCTTTCGTCCTTCAATTCCCTGTTGGAGGAGACTCCATGGGTTTGTTTCTCTCCAAGTGGAACTTCTTCAGTATCTCATTGGCATACTTACCCTGAGAGAAAAACAGTTCCCCATCTCCTTTCCATACTTCCATACCAAGGAAAATAATGCATGAGCCCCAGGTCCTTCATCTCGAATTCTCTTACAAGATCTTGTTTGCAATATTTACTAGCTTCTCATCACCTATTAGAATTAAATCATCGACATATAATACTATAATAAATAACTTATCTTCAACCACAATATGGTAAAGGTTTGCATCTACTTCGCTTTTGGAGAAGCCCAACCTGGTGAAGTAGTTGTCGATCTTGGTGTACCAGGCACGAGGTGCTTGTTTCAATCCATACAATGCTCGCTTGAGTCCACACACATGTGACTCTCTGATGAAGGTCTCAAAACCTTTCGACTACACCATGTACACCTATTCCTCAATCACTCTATTGAGGAAGGTTGTCTTCATCGATGTACCTTCCATCCCATCTACGTTGAAATTGCTAGAATAGATCTTATTGAAGAGTATCTTGCTACTGGAGCAAAGTTCTCCTCATAATAGATTCCCTCCACTTGAGAGAACCCCTTGGCCACAAATTTGGCCTTGTGTTTCTCAACACTCCCATTTTTATCTTGCTTCATTTATAGATCCACCTGGAACCTACCACTGACTTGTCCTCTGGCCTTGGGACAACTTCCCAGTAACTATTCCTAATAATGGATTCATACTCCTCTACCGTGGCATCAACCCATATTGGTTGTTGCACTGCTTCCTCGAATGAGGATGGCTTGGTCTCTACACTCTCTCTCATCAAAGCCATGTAGCCAGTGTACCAATCTAGTGACCTCCTCTTCCTGCGTCATGATGTGGGTGATCCCACATTCTCTCTAGCATCATGCATCAATATGTCAGATTCTCTGGTGTGTTTCCTTCCATATTTGGATGTCTTTCCATGAGTGGGTGCTTCCACTCTCTACTCCTCTGCATGTGGTTGTGTTAGGTCCCTATACTACTAGTGTTACCCCTTATTGTTATTAGTGCAAACCCCTTATTATATTATTGTGCCCATATAGTCCCCATGTTGTTATTATTGTGCCCCATAAAAGCCCACTATTGTTATTATTGTGCCCCTACAATATTATTGTTATGTAGGCTCTGATTGTATTGGGACCCCTTAGACTCTTATATATAGAAAGGAGGTCTTTTCATTTGTATCATCCAAGAATTTTTCATTTGTGTAATGTAAAGGAGGTTTCCCCCTCGAAAAGGCTTATTTTGAAGTCATTGATCTATCTTTTCTTTTACTTTGTGAGCTAGTTGCATAACATTTGGTATCAGAGTTTTGGATTCTATGGTTTCACTACTCCATATAGGCCATCGTGGCATTTTCGCTACAAAATTTTTCTCTACGATGTTTTAGAAGCTAAAAAAACAACCCATTTGATCCGAAATTGTTCTAAATCGCAGGTCCAAATTTTAGATCTTGCCGTGCTATATTTTTAGATATATGATCTGAGCAAGTTAGGGTCTTTGCAAGCTCCAGAATTCCATCTCAAATAGGTCATTGTGGAATTTTTGCTATAGCATTTTTTCTAGAAAGGTTCAAAAGTTGAAATTAAAACCCAATTGAGCCAAAATCTCGATGAACCTAGGGTCCTAATTTTAGATATTTGTTCGCTACATTTTTAGAGATAGGATCCAAGTAAGTTAGGGTTTTGTAGGCTCCCCAATTATATCTCAAATAGATGACCTAGGGAAAATATTCATAACTTTCTCTCGGAGCATCAGATTGAAATTTTGGAAAAAGTTACAAAAATATAACGGCGAATAGTTTTTTGTGTATCCGTTTAATGCACTAAGGTCAAAACAGTGACATGTGGCACTTCATATAATTTCACTCTACTGAACTAGTCTATAATCAGGTCATCGTGGGATATTTGGCATAACTCTTCCTTGGAGAATCCAATCTTGATCAGACTTGTGGAGTTGGAAACAGGACTTAAAGGGCTACTGCAGGAAATAATTTCAAACCTTGGAGATCTGAAATTACAGAGATAGAACAGATTCAATATCGAGCTCCTATAAAGTGAAAAGAGGTGTGTAGTTTTTTTAAAACTTTGCATAAGTTTGGTTTGAAAAAATAGTTTGAAGGAATTCAAAGGCCATCGTGAAGCAGAATTATCATTAATTGATGCCCCGAATAAATAAAATGGAAACACCTAGTAAGAAACCTGAAATATCTAGCATGACTCATGAAGAAGAGGAATAAATGCAACATGATATATCAAAATTACGAGACCAAGTGCAACAAAATTCACTCTCACAAAAAGTAACAGAAGCTAAGATGGTTGGAGTGGAAGCTAAGTTGGATGGTTTAAAGAAAGGCGTGGAAGCTAAGTTGGATGGTTTAGAAGCTAAGATGGATGGTATTAAAGAAAAACTTAAAGGCGACATGGAAGATTTGAAGATAGATTTGACAAAGTTGCTACAAGAAATGCTTACTAATGGCGAAAGGGTAGTAAAGGAAACTCATTATGAGAACAAAAGAAATTTTAATCATGATTTCATAGACTTTAACGTTGGATTGAAGACCCACCATGTTCCAAAGATTGATATGAGGAAGTTTGATGGCAAGGATCAAGTAACATGGATACTGCAGATGGAGCAATATTTCGATCTCCATAATGCGCAAAAAACATAAAAGGTATGCATTGCAACTTTATATTTGGAACCAAATCAGTTTGTATGGTATCGATGGCTTTGCTCTCATAAACAAGTCACTTGGAAAATTTTTACGGAAGAAATGATATCACATTATGAGGATACAAAAAGCAACACCTTTTTTAGCCAATTAATAAATCTCAAACAAAAGGGTTCAATGATGGAGCACATTGAGGACTTCCAAAAATGAAATATAAGGGTAAAAGATATTCCAGAGGAACATAGGATTGATTTCTTTTTAGGGAATTTAAAGGATAACATCCAACATGAGGTTCTCCTTTGGGAACCTAATTCATTGGAGAAGGCATTCAAGTTGGCAAGAAAAATGGAAATAAAAAGTATGGCAACAAGGAAGCCTACCACTCACAACTATAAAGATGGAAGTGTTATTGCCCCTATCCCTCCACAACCTACAAGTTTGACACCACAATAATTGGAAGAAAAATGAGCAAAAGGACTTTGTTACAGTTGTGATAGAAAATACCCTAAAGGTCATAAGTGTTCTGAGGAGAAATTATTTTCCATAGATTGTGAAGAGGATGAAGAAAAGGAACAAGAAATGTCAAAAGAAGAGGACATACACCAGGAAAAAACCCTAGATAAAGAAGAAATGAATTCAACATATCTTGTAATGCATTGGCTGGAATTACCACTCCTCAAACTATCAAGATAGAAGGAAATATCAAGAAGAAAAAGGTAATAGTGTTGATTAATTCAAGAAGTACCCATAATTTTATTCATTGTAAGATAACCAAGGAATTGAATTGCTTCCTATATCCAACACCAGAGTTTCAAGTGATGGTTACAAGTGGAGGAACCATAAATTTCTCTGGAATGTGCCTTAATATCAAGCTATCCATGGGAGAACATGTATTGAATAGCCCAATGATTTCCATTCTAATGGGTGGTGTTGATGTTGTACTAGGAGTCCAATGGCTATAATCCTTGGGTACAATAGCTTTCAATTTTCAAGAAGTTTTCATGAAAAAAATTTCAGAAGGAAAGGAAGTTGAATTAAGGGGTATCACAGGGAAATCGAGAAAGATAATTAGCTCTAACAAAATGAAAAAAATTCTAAAGAAATAACAATGAGGCTTAATTGCACAATTATGCTCGCTAGAGGTTCCCACATCGAAATCATCTATTTCTCCAGATCTCCAAAAAGTTTTGGACAATCATTCCAAGGTATTTGAGACTCCCAAAGGCCTCCCACCTATTCATGATCATGATCATGTTATTCATTTGATTCCAGGAAGTGTTCCCCCAAACATCAAGCCTTACAGATATCCATATGCCCAAAAGAGTGAAATTGAACATATGGTTGCAGAAATGCTAGAGGTTGGTATAATTCAACCTAGTCAAAGTTCTTTCTCTGCTCCAGTGGTATTAGTACACAAGAAGGATGGATCATGGCGAATGTGTGTGGATTATAGGGAGCTCAACAAGCTTACTATTAAAGATAAATTTCCCATTCTTGTCATAAATGAATTATTGGATGAATTACATGGATCAAATTACTTCACCAAGTTGGATCTTCATTCTGGATATCATCAAATCATAAAGAAAACTGAAGACATTTCAAAAACAACATTTAGAACTCGTGAGGGTCATTATGAATTTTTGGCCATGCCTTTTGACCTTACCAATGCACCTTCTACATTTCAAGGTTTGATGAATTCCATTTTCAAACCCTTCCTTAGAAAATTTGAGTTAGTATTTTTTGATGATATACTAATCTACAGCAAGTCTTGAAAGGATCACGTTCAACATGTTGACAGGGTGCTCAAACTATTGGAGGAGAAACAATTATATGCAAACATCTTTGAATGTTTCTTTGGAGTACAAGAGGTGGAATATTTGGGTCATATTGTATCTCATGAAGGTGTTAAGGTAGACCCTACGAAAATTAAATCCATTAAGGAATGGAAAATTCCTACATCCATAAAGCACTTAAGAGGATTTCTCGGGTTGACAAGGTATTATCGCAAGTTTGTTAAGAATTATGGGAGAATAACAGCACCTCTAACAACATTAGTAAAGAAAGATACATTTTCTTGGACTCCAGAAGCAACGAAGGCCTTTGAAAGTCTTAAAAAGGCAATGTGCCAAGCACCGATCTTAGTTACACCAGACTTCACAAAAAACTTTATTATGGAATGTGATGCCTTAGGAAATGGAATTGGTGTTGTTTTAATGCAAGAAGAAATACCCATTTCTTTCGAAATTCATCCAATCAAAGGAAACTACTTACACAAAAACATTTATGAGAAGGAGATATTGGCAATACTACATGCCCTTAAGAAATGGCTACCTTACCTAATGGGAAGACACTTCAAGGTAAAAACGGATCATGATAGTCTTAAATAATTTTTAGAACAAATATTATCTTCATAAGAATAGAAAAAATGGGTCACAAAGATGTTGGGTTATTTGAAATCATCTACAAAAAAGGGAGTCAAAATGTTGTTGCAGATGCACTCTCAAGAAAGGATGAGGAAGTGGAAGCATTGTTTTGTGTCATTTCTATTATTTAACCAGGTTAGATAAACGAAGAAAGGGATGAATGGAAGAATGACAAAGAAGTGTGGGCACTCATTCAAAAGGTGAGAAGAACCCAATTCAAACAATATTTCCAGAACTGGATGAGGAAGGAAAATCATATTGGAACCTAAAGCAGTCACAGAAACAAGAAATTGAGAACTATGAAATCGATCAATTTCAAAGTATCTCATTAAGTGGAAGAACTTACCCGTTGAATATTCTACATGGGAGGATGAGAATTTTATATAGAAGCATCCAAAACTACTCAAGCCTTGAGGACAACACTTTTAGAAGGAGAGGGGCATGTTAGGTCCCTATACTATTAGTGTAACCCCTTATTGTTATTAGTGCAACCCCCTTATTATATTATTGTGCCCATATAGTCCCCATGTTGTTATTATTGTGCCCCATAAAAGCCCACAATTGTTATTGTTGTGCCCCTATAATATTATTCTTATGTAGGCTCTGATTGTATTGGGACCCCTTAGACTCCTATATATAGAAAGGAGGTCTTGTCATTTGTATCATCCAAGAATTTTTCATTTGTGTAATGTAAAAGAGGTTTCCCCCTTGAAGAGGCTTATTTTGAAGTCGTTGATCTATATTTTCTTCTACTTTGTGAGTTGGTTGCCTAATAGGTTGCTCCAAATCATCCTCAAGTTATTTCTTTGGAGCTAAAATCTCATCATCTTCATGTAAATAGAGCTGCCTCTTAAGGTATCTCATGCTCTTCTCTTTATCGAACTTCACATCTCTATGAACAATTTTTATCCTATGAAATGAAAGGTACACCTGATAGTTGTGAGGTGTATCAGTGTACCCCACAAATATGCCCAACTCAGTTGTCGGCTCTAGCTTTTTCTTTGCATTCTTGGTAACATGACAATAAAATGATGAACCAAAGATCCTAAAGTGTGCCACATTTGGTTTCTTACCTGAAAAAGCTTCTTCTAGTGTACTCATCCCGAGAATTTGATGAGGATTATTGTTCTGCACATATATATTTGTGTTGCATGCTTCAACTCACAAGTGCAATGGTAGGCCCTGATCATGTAACATCGCCCGTGTAGCTCCAATAATACTTATGTTCTTCCTTTCAACAACCTCATTCTGTTGTGGGATATGGGGTGCTATTAACTCTTGTTGAATGCCTTCTAATGCACAGAAGTTCTTGAACTCATTCAACACATATTCTCCATCGTTATCGCTCCCGAGAGCCTTCACTTTCCTGTTAGTGTCTTTCTCAACAAGTGCTTTAAATTCACAAAATTTAGAGAACGATCTTTCTTCTGCATGAAGAAAATCCATCACTTACATGACAAATCATTTACAAATATCACATGATACCTGTGTTTGGACGTGGAGGCTATCAACAACAATCCACACACATCTGAGTGAACTCTTTCAAGGATCATTTGTGCTTGACTATCCTTATCATGAAAGGTGGATTTGGTGTACTTCCCCAATGTACACCCTTTACATGTGTCTCGCTGCTCTAGTGCACCCTTGGGAAGTCCTATATAAATTTTTTACATGATATTCAAGGCTCCATGGTACAAATGGCCCAATATTCTATGCCATTATTCACTAATGTCTCAGCTCTACACCTTCTTTGCTTTCGTGCTTAAAGCAGCATAGTCGTCTACATCCAATTTGTAGAGGTTCTTCACCTGAACCCTGATCTTCTTCACTTGTCTTGTGTCTATGTGATGAAGTAAATACGTTCCTTTGTTAAATATCACATCGTATCCATGGCCTTCCAACATAGCAACTAAAACTAAATTCTTCGTCAGACCCGAAACATACATGACATCTTTTAATGTGAGAGGAGAACCAGACTCCCTCTTAAAAGTAATAGTACCAATGTCAGTTGTGCTATACCTTCCATCATCTCTCATCTTGATGTGCATCTGGAGGTCCTTCTCCTCTAAGTCACTAAAAAATTCTTTGTTTCCTGTCATACGGAATGAGGTTCCATTATGGACACTACATACTACCCATCATTGATGTCACCATAAATGTAATGAGGGTGAAATCTACCTCAAATTGTGAAGTTAGAGCTTTAGCTTCACCTGTTGCTCCTCTTGAGGGCTTCCTTTTGGCCTTCTTGTGTAGACACTTTGTAGCACAGTGTCCCAACTCATGACAATGAAAACATTTAATTTGCAACAAGTCCTTCTTCTTTCCAACTTGACTAGAATCCCCTTTGGATTGTGATTTCTTCCCTTTCCCTTTATTTTCCTTTCCATCTAAGGCACAGTTCTCTTCATCATCATGCTTGGATTAGGTTCCATCTCTGGTGTTCCACCTTATCTCTTCTTGCATCGAGTTGGACCACAAACGCTCCCACTTTGGTAGATGTTCCCTCCCATTTACTGAAACTTGGTAGTTGTGTCAGCTCTTTGGAAGACCTAGAAGTGCTAGGCTAACCAGATCATCTTCAGCAATTGTAATACCAATGCTCCCAAGCTCATCCTAACATTGGGTGAACCTACTCAAGTACTGTGGTATTGTGTCACCCTTCTTCATTTTGATCTTCTGAAGATTTTCCTTCAGTGCCAGCTTCATGTGGTCATTTTTGTTGTGAAACAAGTCTTGCCACATTGCATATGGTGTATCCTTCCTGTGGATATTCAAGACAATATGATATTGAACTCCTTCTAGTATGATTCTCCTCGACTTTTCCACACATTTCTTCCACTCTGCTAGATCTTGAGCATTGATTGTTGGAGGCTTAGGAATATCATTGTCTATGAATTCCTTCAGTCCATTGTCTTCCAACATTGCCTCCATCCTGTCCGTCCAAGCAATATAATTTGAACTACCCTTAAGGGAATATTCGAGTCTCAATCCATAGAAGGACTTCCTATTGGCTCTGAAGAATGATCCTGCAAATTCGATTTCTCCTACATAGACAAATTTGTATTCTTCTCTTCTAGTGTGATTTCTGCTCTAATAGCATGTATAAATTCCTTATAGATTCAAACTGCTTATGTAATTTTCTAAAACATAAGACTTGAATCTACTCTACTCATGAGTAGAAACAATTAATCGATCGAGAAATCACGAAGCATACAAGAGAAAGAATTCAATCAACACATTACACAATGATTTCCTCGGGAAAGCCACAACTAAAAACCCTTGTTATCTATATATTGTGTTATTCAGAAAATATGAGAAGATGGCAATGATTTTCTCAAGCCCGAGAAACCTCTGCACCATCTATATCTTTCTCACAGCTTCGTAGACAAGCCTAAGCCAATACTTAGCCAATTTTCTGCTTTCCCAAGTCCTTATTTCCTTGCATTATTTCCTTGGTAATTAGCCCCTATTAATTAGCGAAATTCCTCAATTGGAATTGTGCAATCCATCATAGGCCTTCCTCTGACTGCATGCACCACCTATACAATTTGGATGATTATACAACTGATATTACATTTCCCTTGAACTCCAATCCAATTGGGTAACTCTCATATCTAACATGCATGAGTTATTTATGGTTGAATTATCAGTTAATTGGTTAAACACATGAAGCAACACCCCACTATTAGACCTTCTACTAGTTCCTCCATCAGTTGGAACTAGTTTAACTGACTTTAACTTAGTTAAACTGAATTAATTAATTACAACTCAAAATAAACTCAACGAGGGCTCCTATAAAGTAGGAGACACTCTACATGGCTCAAGTTAGATCCTCAATTCGAAATAACTAAGCCAACTAAGTCAAATTAACTTAGTTAACTTGTACAAGTTGTCTTGTGATGTGGAATTACAATTTTTATCCTAATTTAATTCAAGTGAAAATTAAACTAGGATTTTTCTTGTTGCATTTTCAACAATCTCTGCCTCTGTAATATCTAGTTTCTTGTCTAGTTTCTTCTACAGCAAATCACATTTTTCTCCAGCAATTCCACCTTTTCCTCTTTCTCCTACTATGTCATTTCACTTCTCCTCTTCACAAACTTCATTATTAAAACCACTTCCTCTATTAGGTTGTCTACCATCTAGCACAAGCACTCCTGGTCCTACTCACACGAATGTGACTCTACAAATTCCATTTCCACCGACTTGTATATCAAGGCTCCTAAAGTGTTGAATTCTCTAAACCAATTCCAAATTAGTTTTGGCATCATGCTCACATTCACAAGCTCTATATAATTGTTTGAGGCTCATTTCCTGAGGCAATGTTGTGTAAAGGAGGACATTACTACCAAATATGTCCAAATAAGATCATCATGGGAGTGGTCCATCCCTGCAAGAGCTTTGAATTCATAAAAAAAATTGTGTTGAATCATATTTAACTCAGGAGTGTGAAATCTTAAGGCTCTGCTCCATGCATTTAGTCATGTATGCTAGTTATTCTTTGTCTTTCTCCACAGTTTCCCTTTCCTCTTCCATATGGCACACTGGTCAACACATTGTGTCTTGGGGTGGGTATTATTATAATTGTTGTATTCACACCCCTCCTGTATATTAAATTGAAAAAATATTCCTTGGAATGAGCTGCAGGCTAGAGACCGATGATATGGAGTGTCGTGCTTTGCAATTCCCAAAAAAAAAAAAAATCAATGCCTTGCTTCACCATTTTGATGAGCAGAATGGTCATCTTTTTCAACAATAAACTTTTTTGGACTCATCATGGTAAAGGGGTAAATAAAATTTTTGTATGGTCCAACTCCATCATGCCTTGATTAATATTTGCTTCTGTATTCACTATCTTATCTGCTTCTGCGGTCAGTTGTCTATATACATGGAATAATTATATTTCTTCAAATTCCATCCTACCTTTAGCTAATTAACTTGCTTTATTACAAGATTTGAGTCTCTTAAAACCATCATTCTCCTTATATCTTTAGTAATGGAAAATTCTAGTCCTCTCCATATGGCCAAATATTTAGCTTAGTTATTTGTTCAAATACCTAGCCCCCAAGTGAATTGTATCTCTCTTTGATCAACGGAGTGTAGAAATTCCTTGTAGATTCAAACTACTTATGTAATTTTCTAAAACAAATACTTGAATCTACTCTACTCATCAGTGGGAAAAATTAATCGATCGAGAAATCATGAAGCATACAAGAGAAAGAATTCAATAAACGCATTACACAATGATTTTCTAGTGAAATCCACAACTAAAAACCCCTACTATATGTATATTGCATTAGTCATAAAATATAAGAAGATTACACTTCTTTTATCAAACTCGAGCAACCTCTGCACTATCTCTATCTGTCTCACGGCTTCCTAGACAAGCCTATGCCAATACTTAACCAATTTTCTGCTTGCCAAAGTCCTTATTTCCTTGCGTTGTTTCCTTGGGAAATATCCCCTATTAATTAGGTTAATTCCTCAATTGGAATTATGCAATCCATCATGGGCCTTCCTTTGATTGCATGCACCACCTGTACAATTTGGATGATTATAAAACTAATACTACATTGCCCTTGAACTCCAATCTCAACTGGGTAACTCTCAGATCTCACATGCATGAGTTATTTATGGTTGAATTATCATTTAATTGGCTGATCACATGAATCAGCACCCCATTGTTAGACGTCTTACTAGTTTCTCCATCAATCAAAACTAGTTTAACTAACTTTAACTTAGTTAGACTAAAATAATTAATTACAACTCAAAATAAACTCAACTAGGGATCCTATAAATAAGGAGACACTCTACATGACTCAAGTTAGACCCTCAACTCAAATTAATTGAACCAACTAAGTCAAATTAACTTAGTTAAATCATACAAGTTGTCTTGTGATGTGGAATTACAATTTTTCTCCTCATTTAATTCAAGGGAAAATTAAATTAGGAATTTTCTTGTTGCATTTTCAACACAAGGCAAAGGATGATCCGTCCCACTCATGTTAGCCCAATATTTTCAAGAATATTTTAGCAATGCATGTTTCTTCATAATAAATGTTGATATCAAGAAATGGGTACTTAGAAAAATATTTAAGACATAGTTAGAATTTGGTTATTTCATGTTACATTTCCTATATTATTTTAATTTAATTTTTACAATAAGATAAATTGCATTGTGTTTTTTTTCATTCACTATACTTAGAAGTTTTAATTCAATTTTTACAATAAGATAAATTGCATTTATTTTTTCATTCCCTAGAAGTATTATTAAGATCATATTTATTTTTCAATAACACTTTTTATTTCCAACAACCGCATTTGCTTATATCTACTCAAAATAAAACTAAACATATTACACATATAATATAAATCACCTCAAAATTTATACATCCCTTAATTGATAATTAATTGATAATTAAAATAGAAGAATCAAAACAAAATAAACTTCTAAGTACATTTATGTGGTCCATAAGCCACTTTCACCACATAAACACTAATTCTATGCAAATTAACTTTCCTAACTCCTATCGGAATCACTTCTTTCCCACTAAAACAAGTTCTTATATCTTATCATATGAACATTAAAAAAAACCTTTAGAATCAACATTTGATATTGTCCCCCGGATGCGGGTGACACGACCGCAGAGAATGGAACGCCACTTGGTTACCTGGGCAGCCCCAAGCATAAGACGCGCATTTACTGCGATCCGCCGCCATGGATCTTAAGCGTGGGTGCAGGCGCGATAAGGGACGGCAATTCATTGCCTTGTCCGGGCTTCAATTACGAATTCAGTGTGCAGTTATGGCATACAAGGATCGAGAAAGAACAGAGGAGCATAAGAATGGTGAGGGTATGGAATGTCATGTATTGGGTCGAGTTCAGAGTTTGGAATTGGGATTATGGTCGTCGGCTCTCAAAGCTAAGGTTCAAGTCGCCCCTTTGGAAATTGACGGTGGTCTCAGGTCTGCAAGGGCGGGTGAAGGGTGTTTCACACCCTCCATCTCCTCTTACCCTGCTCTGCTTCGCTTTCCTGCTTTCAGGGAGATCATGATCAGGCCTCGACAGTGCCTCCTTAGCCGTCGAGGCTCTGGTAGAGGCGGATCCTCACGCCCCTCAGTCGCAACTCCCCCCTCTCGCTGCTGCCGATGTCTATGCCACCAAGTTGCAGAGGCTCATCCCATCCAGTCGAGCCAGTTCATGGATTCCAACAATCCTGATTCGGGCTCTGCCCCGCTACCTGCGTTTGGAACTGCAGTCTTCTCCTTCAGCAGTTCCCAGGGCAATTCTCGTATTAACGCCCATGTCTCGGTCCTTTTTCTTGAAGAACCGAAGGAGGAGGTCGGGGAGCAACCCCGCACACAGTTACAACAGGCTGGAAGCTCCAGGGATGCTGAGGGTCTGCCAGAGGGTCGCCCAGAGCCGGACGTCGTCCCACCTTCGACTCAGGCAGCACCTTCTTCAGAGAAGGACAAGGCCGATTGGGGCCCTCCCCCGGAAGGTATGTGCTGGATCATTGAAGAGGAGCCGGACGAATAGTCGTCCGTTCGCTCAGGCTCTCCCCTTCAGACGATGCTCAGGTTTTTCTATGAATTGCTACGTTTGCTACAATGGCTTACTGTATGTTTTGGTTGTCTTTGTTTGGTTCGAGAAATATATGGTTCAATGTCTGTCTACGCCCCTGCAAGGGATCTTGATGAAGGTCTTCTTTTTCTCTTCTATGCCCCTGCGTGGGATGACTATTTTTGCTCTTACTGTTCCTCAATGGTTTAACGCCCCTGCGTGGGTAATCTGTCTCAGTGGTGGTGCCCCTGCGTGGGTGTTTTGTCTCAGTGGTGTTGCCCCTGCGCGGGTGACTTGTCTCCATGGTAGGGCCCCTGCGCGAGTGATCGGTCTTAGTGGTGTGGACCCTGTATGGGTGGTTTTTTTATCACTGTCAGTCCAGAGTGCCATCCTCGACCTCTGGCAATATGACCTCATGACTGTAACTGTTTTCTTGTTTATGTACATAATAGAATAGCATAGTCTTAACGAGAAAAAAAAAAAAAAAAAAAACATTTGATATTGTCAAACCCCTTCCTTTTCACTTTGTATTCTTTTCCACTTCCAAAAATTACATTATTTTCTCATTCAATATCCATATTTCACAAATAACGCTTTTCCATATTTTATACACAAATCCATGGTAAATTGTAAATTATAAATACTAGTTTGGGTTGAAAATATATTCCATGAAGGAGAAATTAAAATATCTTAATATTCACTTTATTTAAAATAATATGCTATCAAATATATCTCTATAGAGATATAGTTCTTTAATTTTTAATATAAAATAATATGCTATCAAATATATCTTTTTATAGAGATATCGTTTTTTTTTTTTTTAATATAAAATTTGTATTTTAAAATTAAAAATATTAATAACAAAATATATTTCAATAATAATTATAAGGGATAATTTAGTTACTCGAGTTCTTGCTGCTAAGTACTTGTCTAATTGAGAGGTCATGGGTCAAATATTCCCGACGTCCTTGCGGTTAGTCCCGACCAGATAAGCCAGCGGGTAGATCCCTTTAGGTTGATTTGCCTAGATTATTCCCCATGGATGTAGCAACTACTCAGTGTCTCTGAACCACAGTTGAAAAAAAATAAGTATATTCCAATGTAGGTTATAAATAAAATGTTTCAATATGAACTTCATATAAAAAACATATTGAAAATGTATCTTAGCTTCAAATCTATTATGGATCTAGAGGCATCAAGTCTCTCAAGGTAAAATTTCTATTATAAACTTAAAGGGATCAAATCTCTCAAAGTGCAACTTCTTTTAATTTTAATATATATATATATGAAAAAAATTTGCAACATCATGAATTTAATTCTTGTTAATACATTATATATCCATATTTAGGATGAATATACACTTATACCATAATTAACATGTTTCAAATTTAGAAATTATAAATAGCAAAATATATGTCAATTTAGGTTATAAATAATATATTTCAATATGAATTTTATATAAAAAATCATATTTAAAATTCATCTTAACTTCAAATATATTATGCGTCAAGAGGAGTCAAGTCTTCAAGGTAAAACTTCTATAATGAACCTAGAAGAATCAAGTATTTCAAGGTGAAACTTCTTTTAAATTAAAAACTAAGAAAACAAAATTGAGAAAAAGTTTGCAACATCAACGAATTTGATTCTTCTTAGTATAGATCCATTGTTAATATGGATATACACTTATATGCCATCTTTTGAAAAAAGAGATTGATATTATCAAATAAGAATGAGAATTTATGAAAATATTATTTCAACATTTCTCTATTAATGAGCCAATTACAAAAAAAAAAAAAAAAAAATTATTAATCACATAAATAGCATTTAATACCCTTTTAATAACATAAATCCAAATCTATGAAAATTATCTTTCTTAACTCCCATTAAAATAAAAAGATTATTTAAGATTATTTCAACATGTTTCCACTACCGAACCATTTACACCAGGCAAAAAAAACTATTCACCCAACTACTCAAACTAAAAATTTTAACTCAAATAAAAATTTATTAATCACATAAACGGCATTTAATACCATTATAATAACATAAACCCCAAATCTATGGAAATTATCTTTCTTAGCTTCCATCGAAATCACCTTTACCATAGAAACAACTTCCAATAATTTAAATATATGAACATGGAAGACTTCATAAATATATAATATTATCAAACCCTTTGGGTACTATGTTATATTTTTCCTTGCCTTCAAATATTACTATCATTTTCCCTTTCAATGCTCATATTTCATGAATAAGCATTCTTTTATTGCATTAAGAGTAGCAGGGTGATTTATATGGCATAAAAATTATCTTTAATTAACAAATGGTAAGAGAAGTTGAAATGAATTAATAAATATTATAAGAAGAAGTAAATAATTAATATTATATTAAATTATTATATATTTATTTTAGTTATGGGTTTATTAAATGTTGAGAGGGATCAAATTTTGAGGTGCTAATTTTTTCAGAGTGTAAAACTTGAAAGAAAAAAAAAATTCACTTCTAGAGGTTTGATTGTTTTCATTCATTAAATTGTTTTTTTTAATGCATAAATGGATTGAATGCCTCAAGTTGTCTTAAAATTTTATTTGGGTACTTGGATCATTTTTGATACGTTTTAGACAAAATTGACCAAAAAAAATCAGTGAAAATGAACCAGAATGTAAAATAATGAATCTACTTGAAATGTTTTGGCCATAAGATTTTATTTTTTTTCAATTATTTTATATAATATATACATAAGTTTTGTTAAGAATAATATATAAATAGTTCACATTGAATGTTTCACTTATATACTACATTATACACATTAAAATGTTTTTTTTGTTTTTTAATGTGGTGGGAAATTCAGGCAAATCAACCCAAAAAGATCTACCCATCAGTCAAACTAGCAAGGCCTAGCCCTAAGGGCGTCGAGGATATTTGACCATGTGACCTCCCAATTGGCAAGGTACTTAGCAATAGGAACTCGACCAATTGAGATATATCTTGGGACTAGAATTTTATTTTGTTATTACTATATTTTTAAATATTAAAATATTTTATTTATAACTCACATTAAATTTTTATTATTATTAATATTTTTAAATGCAACATATTATGAAAATTATGTGTATCCATTTTATTACTTTTATTAGAAAGTAATTGAATCTTTTCACTTTAAATCTCTCATTTTCTTCCATCACTGAAATATTTATTATGATCAATATTAAAAAATATATATATTTTTTACTTTCTCTTAATTTCATATTAAAAATTAAATGAATTACACATCTCCCTCTTATTATTACTCCCTTGCCAATGCACGACCCTAGCAATCGATTTGCCTATTGACCACTATTATTTTAGCATTAATCAATGCAAGTTATAATTTTTAACTTTGAATAACAAATATGTATTTTTCAAACATTTTCTTGGACCATAAATTTGAAGGCCTTATTGTAGCTTTTTTCCATGGGGATAATTGTCTCATTTTTTTTTGTCATAATTTTTGGATGTATTTGAAATATTTATGCCATGATTTTTAAATATTTGTAAAATGATTTTTCATTGTTAAGCTTCAGAGAAAAACCACCTAAAATTAAAATCCTTGAAAATAGCTCATACTCATGCAAATAACCTATATGCCATTAACTACTGTCCATCATAATTTAAGCAAGTATTTTCATTAAAAATGAATAGGAACAAGATGGAAATAAATATACTTACCGGGAGACTACCTATCATTATTTATGTTTTCTCCAACGCTTTTAACATTTAGAAGTAAAAGTCTAAATGTGAAAACTTAGTAGTGGTTACTAGCGATCAAAAATTTATGCAAGTCCTTATCCCTTAGTAGGCAATTAAAGGATGTGTTGGGATGTGTTATATTCTTTCCAAGACTAGCTCTAGTGAATAAATTGTTCCTACGGAAAAAGTTGTATAACCTGATGATGAAATATGGAGACTCGATGATAGAGCACCTGAACGCATTTAATATTGTGGTAAGTCAGTTATTATCTGTTGATATTAAAATTTTAGATGAAGATAAGTGCATCAACTTGTTGTGTTCTCTACCAGATTCATCGAATAGTCTGATTATTGCAATAGGTAGCAATTCAATTGCCCTACAGTTTGATGAAATAGTCTCATCCTTGCTGACGGAGGAGATGAGACAGAAAAATATGGAGAGCCAGAATGGTGATGCCTTGAGTGTACGAGGACGGTCCTAGAATATAAACAAAAATAAGTCATCGAGTGGGAGATCTAAATATAGAGGGAGATCTAAACCTCCAAGAAAACCTGTAAAGGTGTGCTAGAAATGCTGAAAGGAAGGGCACTACAAAAGGGACTATAAATCTAAAGCTCTTGAGAAAGGAAAGGGATCTGATGATGCTCCTTCTGCAGAGGCAAAAACCACCTCAAAATAAGGTGGGGATGTGTACTTGGCTTCTTCTTCAAGTACACATGTAGATCATGAGGCATGGTTGATTGACTTAGGTGCATCATTTCACTTCACTCCCCACAGAGAGTGGTTCTGCAAGTATGAGAAATATGATGGAGGTGATGTCTTCTTGGGGAATGACTGGAAGGCTAGAATTGTTGGTTGCGGAAAATTCAAGTTGAAGTTGCAAGGTGGAAGGATTAAAACACTTCTGGGTGTTTTGCATATTCCTACATTAGCCAGAAATCTAATTTTTGTAAACAAGTTGGATGATGTAGGTGTAAAAATAGTGTTCGAGAAAGATACATGCAAGATGGTTCAGGGAGCACTAGTATTTATGAGCGGAGTTCGGATTGGAACTCTGTACAAGCTGCAAGGTAGCACTATTGTTGATGGGTGCAACAGTTCTGTGGTTCCTAAAAGTGGAGCAAAAAAGCTAGTGGTCTCTGGAGAAAAGACCATGTTATGGCTTCAAAGGCTTGGACATATTGGAGAGAAGGGCCTTACTTCATGGTAAAGGTATGGTAGAAGGTATGAGCAATAGCTCTCTGGATTTTTATTTCTATGAAAATTATGTATATGGGAAGCAGAATCGGGTGAGTTTCCCCTCTGGTGGTAAGAGGGTGAAATAGATATTAGAGCTTGTGCACAGTGATGTGTTTGGACCTGTGTCAGTTCCATCACTAGGTAAGTTTGTGTACTATGTATCATTTATAGATGACTTCTAAAGGAATACATGGATATATTTCCTCAAGAATAAATATGAAGTCTTTGACAATTTTAAAGAATATAAGGCTTTGGTGGAAAACCAAACATAGAAGAAGATAAAAGCGTTGAGGAAAGAGAATGGTGGAGAATTTTGCAAGAAGGAATTTGAAGAGTTCTGTAAGAAGTGTGGTATAGCACGGCAGAAGACTACTCCATACACACCTCAGCAAAATGGATTTGCAGAAAGAATGCACAAGACATTGATGGAAAGGGCAAGAAGAATGCTTAGTGGTGTCAGGTTAGGACAAGAATTCTAGGTAGAGACGGTGGACACTGCATGTTACCTGGGCAACAGATCACCTTCACCAGCGTTGGAGGATAAGACTCCACAAGAGGTATGGACTGGTAAGAAACCCTCTCTTTCACATTTGAGGGTATTTGGATGTGATGCATATGTACATGTTCCAAAGGAGAAAAGAACAAAGTTGGATAGTAAAACTGAAAAGTGCATCTTTATTGGGTATAAAGATGGTTTAAAGGGTTATAAGCTTTGGAACCCAGTAACAAGGAATGTTGTGTACACTTGAGATGTGGTTTTCATAGAGGTGAAATATGTTATTAAACATGAAGTCCAACCAAAGGAACCTGAGAAGATAGAGTTTGAGCTAAAGGAGGATGGACTCTACAACAGAAGAGGAATCAGATGATGAAGAGCCACAAACTCTGGGTGTGAGAAGATCAGTTGGAGAAAGAAGGCAGCCAAAAAGGTATAGTCCATCTACTTTCTGTTCAAAGTTATCATTAAAATACACAAACCTAGAAAATTTCAAGTTAAATTAGTTTTTAAAATTTTAGAAATCACGCACTGTCACCTATAGCCATTTTGCTTATATCTCATGCTCCATGCATCAAAACGATATGATTTTTGGATTAGAGAAGCATTAATATAGTAGAAATCTTCTTTCCAATTTTCAGCAAAATCTGGTTTGTAGTTTTTGAGAAAATGGTTAAAGAAATTTGTCGCTACTTATATATATTTTGCTACAACTTCATATACATATGGTTGAAAGTCAACGTGAAAATTGTTACACATTCATCAACATTGTTAAAATTGAATATTCATTATTTGAGGAAGAACTCATTTGTTCCATCAATTTCACGACTTGGGATGAACATTTCTTATAGCTTAGTTAATACAAAGGCTTTGGGGTTGCATGAGGACATGCAACATATTCAGTTTGGGGGTATGTTGAGCCACTAATTTATCATCATTATTATCATTTTTTGACACCTATTTCACCCATTTCTACCATTTTTTATCACATCATTTATCATAATTTATCATATAATTCCATTTTATACTTATTTATGCTCTTATGGATAAATATTATTTTTCTCCTTTATTTTTAATAATTTGATGATTATTATGCATGATTTTATCAATGATGGTTTATTAATGGATTTGTTACATAGCATCACTCATGATTTTAGCCTCCAAGATATTTTCCAGATTACAAATTTGATCTCCAACTCACAATTAAATATTCCAACTCAGAAATTCGCCGGAATAAGAAGTGACGGTTTTTCATTGGACGTTTCGGACAAATCAAGGAGAATCTGGAAAATCAAAAACATGGGTTTTGTCCAAAACAGACCGAATCTAATGAGCAGTTTTCAAAAATTTGGTCTGTATTAATAGAAATGGAAGGTTCTTCGAAGACGATTTTCTCAGATTTTTTATTGTGGGCGTTTTCCAAATTCTTCCAGTTGCAATACCAAGTTCGACTTGTTCCTGCTGAATGTTGATGGAAAGATCTTTCAGATATGATCTTGCTGATAAATTTGTTTTCTATAATCCAAATTTGTAATGGAAATCATTTTGTAATCAGCTTTGTTGTAACTTCCCTTTGCTCTCTGTGTATTTAAATGAAAACAGAGATCAAAGAGAGGAGGATAATATGGGGATAATTGGAGAATAGGGGAAGAATAGAGAGGAGAGAACATTTTCACCGTTTACTTCAGTTGTAATTTTAATATATAGAGCATTATTCTAAAATACATTGTGTTGTAATGACATTTGGATTTGATGAATAATATATAATTTGAGCTGTTGTTCGCCCGCGATATTCTGAAGTAGTTAAGCAGTATTCGCTGGCGGCTTGGCCCCGGTCACTAGTGGATTTCGTTGTTATTTCATGTTTTGTACTTTTACTTTTCCTTTATTGCAATTTTAATTATTCTGCTTTACAGTTTTACAGTTGATTTACTTTCATCAGTGTGGATTTCATGTATTCATTTCATTACTTCTTAATTCTATCAATTGATTTCATTTATTTATGTTGTGGAGTGTATTAATCATTAGATGAGAATTATTTATTGTTCATTAAAAAGACAAAGTGTTATTGATTAGATCAGGGGCTTTATTTCTATGCAGTAGTTTAGATTCAGTTGAAAGAGCTCTGTTATTGCTATGGTGCACTTAGTTGATGTAATTGCAATTACAATCTCTTGATTAATATTGAGTTTAGTTTAGATTAAGATTTAGTTTTGATGCTTGAATAGGTTAATTTCCTTGAAGTTACAAGCTTTAGATTTATGGTTTTATCTGTTTACTCTTGTATTGAAATTGATAAGTTATCTTAAAGCATTACTCTCTATAGATATAACAATTTCCATCACTTGCACATATTGTGTACACTCTTGAAACAAAAAGACTTAACCATGTTGATAATTAATGTGAGGCAATTAGGAGTTCTAAAAGACACCTTATATGCACCCAACACCAGGATTAGACAGAGTTTTGGATATTCGTTGTTTTGTTGATGCAGACTAGGTTGGATATCTGGATCAGAGAAGATCTACAAGTGGATATGTGTTTAACCTATTTGGAGGTGCAGTTAGTTGGATGAGTAAGAAACAATCTATAGTGTCACTATCAACTACACAGGCAGAATACGTGGTATCCACTCATGCAAGCAAGGAAGTAGTCTGGTTGCAGAGATTGTGTTCAAGTATGGGGTTAGTACAGGGAGCTATAAGGATAGACTGTGACAACCAAAGTGCAATTTTCTTAGCAAAGAACCCAGCTTATCATTCAAAAACAAAGTGCATTTTTGTTTCGTATCACTTTGTGAGGGATATGATAGAAGACAAAAGGGTGTTGCTGGTAAAGGTGGACACTTTGAAGAATACTGCATATGCATTGACAAAATATGTGAGCTCTGAGAAGTTCTCTTGGTGTAGAGAAACAATGGGGGTCGTAGGGCTGGATAAATGACTAAGCTCTCATGTGGCCCCCTGTGGAAAGAAAACAACAAGTGGGAAAATGTTGGGTTTTGTTATATTCTTTCCACGAATAACTCCCCTAGTTAATCCGGGGGGTTAGAGGGGGGGTAGAGCCACCCCTTCGTTGTGCCGATGCGCAGTGGGGGGGTCACAGGGGGGTCGGCAGCCCCCCCTATATGAGGGGTTTGAGGGGGGGCAGTTAGCCCCCCTCTACGGATTCCAGGGAAGCACCCCGAGGAAAAATATTTTGGACTCTATATTAGGTGGGCGGACCTACCTATGGTTTTGTGCATGGTTTTCGCACATGGTTTTGAGCGTGATGTTTTTCGGTCCATGGTATTGGATGATTCAGCATGGATGTAGACTTGATCACTGTGAAAAATACAAATACGTGAAAGTATGGAAATGTTTCCCTCTTAATACAAATGGGACTCATCCAATTTTGACATGGAAAGAGATGCACAATGAAGAGGCCATCATTTCACTTGATCATGAATGAGCCTTTGATATTGTAAGGGAAGGTATCTGGCCCTTCTATCATTAATAGTTTCATCTATAAATTGAAAGCTTGAACGTATTTAACTAATACATATTTTTCATTTTGGTTGTAGGTGATTTTTGTGTTGTCACTGCACCTGTAAGAAACGAAGAGAATGTGGCCTACTATTTGATGTGATGCACACAGGTGAAAAGTAGGTTGGTGAGACCATATGAACATGGACAATTCACATACCAAATTGGTGACATGGTTGTGATGGACCATTTTTTTGAAAAGGTTAAAAAATATATTGATCACATCATTTATAGAGATTTTATGCCTAAATATATATCTTGTCAATACAATCATCTAGTCATAGCAACTCAGATCAATCTCATAGAAATCAAAACAAAGAAAGGTGAACCAAGGAGATGGAAGATGACATAATCAGACCATGAATGTATTATGGAGACTTGCATTCTTGTGAGCCATTGGCCAAATGAGTAGTTGATGCAAATCCCAAGCCTTGAAGTCAATTTATAGCAGTCAAGTGTAATATAATCTAGTATAAAATATCTCAAATTTATGATTTTTGTAATTTATAAATGTGACAGTTGAATACTCTTGTAATTTTGTAATTTTGAATAGAGAAATGTTTCCCTCTTATCTAGGATGGATTCATAATGGTGTACATATATGTTATATAAGCTTTAGTTTCCTTGAGGTGCTTAAGTTTCTAAAGTACACCAAATTTCGAGGTTTTGTTTTTAGAGATAAGATCCTTGTGTGAACCCCATAGATCTAAAATTTAATTAAAAGTTAGAATCAATAGCGATTTAGATTTAGATTTAATTAAAAAAATTGATGTTGAATTTCTGAAATGTCATGTATAATATTCATGTTGACAAGAAATTTTATAGATCTATATACATGTCATAAATTTAGTTTCTAGAAAATCCATTTTAGTATGTGTTGTTGCAATCAACAACCCCCATTTTTTTTATGTATCTTTAAATAAATAATAAACAATATGGACCCTTTGATTTTTATTTTTTCATTTTAGGTTTGTTTTAAAATAAGACAAAAGGAAATAAGTTTGAAGTCGATCTTGAAATGATTTTCAAAGAAAACTTAACTAAATTCTTCATGGGGACACATGTTATCAGGGTTGCTTTATTGGAACTATTTTTAAAAATATTATGAGGTTTTCCTCCCCGAAATGTGATTTCATGATATTCCAAAAGGGTTAAACTCCCAATGTAAGAATTTTGATGTTATGAATTGAGACCTTTGCTTGTCGGAACTTTTAGTATTGGAACCTTTTTTATAAAAAAATTACAAGGTTCTTCCTCTCCGAGATTCCACTTTTCAAGGCCCTTTTCCTTTGTATTTGAATCTTACATATCGAGTCATTTCATATCAGAGCTTCGCATATCATAAAAAAGTATGTAATAAAACTTATGAGAAAATGGTCTACCGATAAAACTCTCATAGCAAAACTTGTATATCTAGGATTCTTTTTTAATCGGAGATTACTTATTTCGGAGCCTTTGCTTCTAGGATTCTTTTTTTTATCGGAGGTTACTTATTTCGGAGCCTTTGCTTCTAGCATCCTACCTCGGACCTTTCCTTATCGAAAAAGTGTGAAATGGTAAGTGTATTCCAAATTCCCCTCTGATATCTCTAATGTGGCAATCTTCACGTGTCTTATTATCTTTTCACTTAAACGATTTAATGTGATGTTAATTGGTCTTGAATGAATAAAAGGTTTACATTTAATAAGATTTGGTTTTCTCAATTCATTTCTAAAAGGGATTTTTTACTCTAAGTTTCCATTTTGCACCATTGTGAGTTGCTACAAATAGTGCCTTTGCTAAGTTTTTTGTGCTTGCCTTTCACAGGTGATCACAGATCCTCGACACATTGAAGAAATGAACACCTAGGTACCTCTAATCGATGGTGTGTTAGAAGGTTTCATATTTGGTTGGGCCACTATTCTCTCTGATAATTTAGCTGCACACATCTTAGCTTTCCGATGTGCTAGAAGTGTTTCTAAAAATAAGCTTTCCCCTATCTACATGTTTGCATATATCATGGATGCCCTATGTTTTACAATGGATTTTCCTACTATGGGTTGGAAATGGACCATTCTAGATCCAAAACCTATTAATATCTATCATGGTATCCTATGGGATTCCAAATACCTTGAACATTTCTACTAGATTTGCCACAAATTCATGATTCCTATATATGAAGCAATTTTTAGTCTTGGCCACCTCAGATGTCTTAGGAAGCCATGGATTACCTTTGGAAGGTTGGAAATTGGTTTGGGGAAGAGTTATTCACTTATATAAGGGTCTATGGCATCCTAGCCCATCCTCATGTTTTGCCTCCGTTCATTCCAGACAAGTTACTAAGCTGTGTAATATCTTATGAAAGAGTAGGTTATGGTATCACTAAGGTATTGAAGGAATCAAATAAAATGATATGGCCTATTTTCCCTACCAAATTTCGCATATTTGCATTGGATAATTATATACATGATGAGAAATAAATTCTAGACATTCAAGCTCTTAAGTTGCCTATTGTTCCTAACAGAAAATATGATCATAGTGCAGTGGTGAATAATTTCACTTCTTCCCAAGGACTCTGACAGGTTTTCCATGAAGAAGACAAGTTAGATAACTTGTTTGCACAATCCTCCTCTTATGCATCAGTCCTACAATGAGCATAATTACAATTGACTACATAGGATAAAACTTAGTTTATGCAATATAGAACTTCCAGGATAGTCAATATTCCTCTAGATCTACTATAGTTAACCCTAGAAAAGTCCTCAGTTTCCAATGCTCAACCTAACAGTTCTTTGCAATTGGTGGTTCCTCCTCATGATCAACCAAAAGTTATCATAATTCTTCTACATCCTGGGCAGATGAATTGATCTTTAATTCTAAATTAAATTAGGCACGGAATGAATTTAGTATGAATCTTAATCCAAAGGCTAAAGGAAAAAGTACAGTTTCACAAATTGCAACTTCTTCACAGCAATTTGATGTTCAAGGTACTTCTAAGAATCTTTAACAAGATACCAGGCCAGTACTGATAAGTCCTCTATTCATGATTAGAAGGATATTGAAGCATTCCTACTTTCCCTACCTCAAAGGATACTTTGAATATTGAAGAAAGTCATCCCTTAGACATTTTCTATAGTCCTCATCATAAGGTTGTGGCCAAAAGGGGAAGGAAGAAGAGGAAATTGGATCAATCGCAGTCATTAGTTCCTAGCAAGGTCTCTTCTTTTGAAGTTCTGTGGAAAGCTTCCTCTGCAACACCAACAGAAGAGTTAGGAAAGATAACTCAATTCACATGATCCTACGCTTCAGCAACAATTGATAAAGTTTTAGAGGTACAAGAACTCCTTAAGGAGAAAGAAGAGAAGATCATATCATTGCAACAAACTCTTAATATTGATAAAAAATAAAAAATAAAAAATAAAAAATAAAAAATAAAAATAAAAATAAAACTTAAAATTAATGAATGATGGCTACAACATAAATTTGATGCCTTGAAATTACAACATGATAAGGATCACAATCAGTCGATCCCCAACTGAAAAAATTTAAGAAAGAAGCTAAAGAATTAAATGCTTTGCTCAAACATCAGAGGAAGGTCTTTTGCAATAAGCTTATGTTGATCCAAGATCAATGTAAAATAACAAATTCTCTTATGGATCAGTTGTCTGATATGATGAACTACTTTAAAGAAGTGAATGAGAAGATGATTGATTTTCTAACTTGGCAAGAAAGTGAAGAGGGTAGAACTGCAAATCTACCTAAGATTGATGAAACTCAAAAGATAATAATTTTCTGAGAGTGGGAAATTAGGATGAAACAGGTTGAAGTTGTTGTAAACGAGGTCTGAGATCTTTCCAATTCTATTATTGAAGCATTCAATGATACGTTGTTACAATCCAATCTCATTTCTAACTGCTCTGAAGGTTCATTGTCAGATGCCAAGACATTATTGAAATCTTGGCTAGAACATAGTACAAAAATGGTTTAAATGATTGAGCAGTTGTCTAAAATTGACCTTGAGCATCATTGGCAGTTTCTGGTTAAGCCTCATAGCCAATGGTTGGTTCTCTAATGTCTAACCAATTTTACTACTCAAATGTTGTCACCGATGAAGGCTACTATTTTTACAAGTCAGATAAGGATCAAGCCCGAGAAACCCTCAGAGTTCACTAGTCTATTGTATATTTACAAGTTACGGCAACTCACTATTGGACAATCTTCATCCTAAGTTTCAAGGTTGTTACAACCATTTCCTCATTAGTATTTTACTATTGTTTCTATTGAGAGATTGTTGGAAATTTTTATTTTTATCCTTTTGTATTTTGACTATAGATTAGCTCTCTTAGATGGAGAAGGGGTTCTGAATTTTGAAAAGAAAGGACTTGAAATTACACTATTGTATTTTAAGTTTTTCTTAATATAAGTTGAACCACTTGCAGTTCCAGTATGAGCAGATCTACAGTTTCTCGGGTACTATTATCCTATGTTTTTGTGTCTTTGCTTTGAAAGGAATTGTTTATTGAAATTGTTCACATATATGTATGCTAGTTAGTCTTTCATGATCACTATTGGCATGTTTGGTTGAAATTTGGTTTATATTGTGAACAACGAAATTTTTATCATATGTGATGTTTTAATTAAATTAATTAAATTAACTATTTAATTAAATTAATTTACTTTAATTGAATTAATATCATGATTTCATAATAATCTACATTATTATGTTAGTTACGACATATTTCTAGCACATATGTCCTCAGTTTATGTTGCCTTAGTGGGCCCTGACACAAGTTCAGCATTAAGTTTAGCCAAACAAATCCCTACACTACTGGCCCTTTCGGCATCAATCCATGGAACGAAGACTGAAGTCTCACCAGAAGAAGTATGGGGGGATGTTGGAACCAAGTTTCCTCACCCAGAGATGGTAGTGATGTCGTTTAATGGCATAATTCTGCCTTTGCGCAGATCGATAAGCCTTTAAGGCTTATTGATATACTTCCCTTAATCAACCCTTAGACCTTCGCGAAGGTCTACGATTGTCTTTCATGGACCCTAAACCGGTGAATCAGCCACTTACACGCTTCTGTGATTACTCCTACTTTTGTGTTTACCCAAATTGGCTTAAGTGTATGAAAACTTCAACATGCATTAAGATATTCTTCGCGTAAACAGATATTACTATTTGCGTTCATATAACAATGTAAACTATGTAGATTCACGCATCAATACAGTATTAAATCATAAGCACATTATTCATCATAACATGATCGTGTTCATACATAACAGAAGTAAATGGATAAAACACAGATATTTCCAGAACAATCTTCTTTATTAATACTTCATATCTTCTTACAGACTCTAACTACCTTATGCACTCAGCTGCAGACTCTACTCTAGGCCTCTACGCACTCAACTGTAGAGCCTCTCTTCTACTCTAACTCTTTGCTATTAGCTCCTACTGACCCATTACATTCGTCTTCATCCACTTAGAACTATTAAACACTTCCTTAGACTCTTATAAGACTGTCCTTCTTATACAATCCCATGGACCGCGGACTATGGGTAGATCTTCTAAAGCTGACAAAACTTACAAAAATAGAAGGGTAAAACCCTTTATGACACTTTACATCTACACTCTCCGCGACCACAATTTGCAGAGACTTTACACTTTACATACAAAAACTTGGGCTTTCTTCCCCAAAAGTTGGGCTTTTAGCCCCAAAATTAACCCTAGGGGACCCTATCCCAATAGGCCCCCAACACAAATATGGTGACTCACCCCCAAGTCACTCTGTTGGCACAGAGATCTTATTGTGAAGACCTCCCAACTCCACTTTTACCACTGCAACTTCAGTTGTGCACTGCGTAGCTGCCTACTTGACATGTTCCACCAGCTGCTCTGTTGTTGGTCCTGCGCTATCTACCTAGATCTTCTGCTGTCTTGTCTACAAGCTGGCCAATTTCTCCCCAATGGTGATGGAGATCACAAAGGCCTCATCTAGCCAAGACCCCAATCTAGCCTTGAGGACTTCCTCTTTTCATTGCGGTGCTTCCACCTGTTCTTGCATTTGCTTTGCCTCCTGTAGCTTTGCCAATCTCTGTGTGATAGCGATGGTGTGCACTATTTCCTTTGCTTTGTCGCATTGTTGTTGCAATTCTCAAGCCTCTGTGTTCAACCTCTACAGGTTAGGATCTTCCTGCAGACTCATGACTAGCTCCATAGACTACTCGAAGAGTGCAATGCATTCTGTCACTGCGAAATCTTTTACAGTGACTCCATCCTTGACAGCAGCTTCACGTTGTTCTTTGAACTCTAGTGGAGTTGAAGGTTGGGCCCTCAACTCAAGCTCTGTGATCTTGAGGTTCAGCTCAAACTTAACCTTGGCCATCTCGTTCTTCACTTCGTGCACACCTGCAACCAAATTGTGAATCTTGGCCTCCACTGGCACTTCTTCTAGGATATGCAGGTCCGAAATGGTTCTGCATGATTCGACTACCACTGTTGTTGTGCACTCATTCTTCTCCTTCAACTTCTTCCAGGCTTCTAGCGCGGCTATCTCCTCATTGAATATCTATTCATTGTTGAATTTCTTCTCACTGATCAAGCTCAGAGCGCGCTCCTCTCGGGCCTTAAGCTCTGCAATCACACTTACTTGCTGCATGTGAAGGACTTCACTAGGGAGCGCGTCTAAGTTCAAACCAATATTCTTTATAGCGCTAACAATAGCCTTGTCAGCTTTTGCATTTGCGCTCTGAGCTCCATCTAGCAGCGCGACTTCTCGGAGATCCAAGGACCGAACCAACTCTACTACTTGAGTGGTTCCCAGCGCCAAACTAATCGACGTCGCACTGCTCTTCCCTACACTGGCCTGCAGTCGAGTAGTTTGGATCTGTAGATCATGCAGACCCATTTGTATGGTGACAAAGCTTGTTTTTCTTGCTGCTCAAACTGCTATAGTAGTTCCGATGTTGTGTCCCTTACATTGTCCCCAATGTCATCCAAGTTGCCCTATGTCAGGGTGATTGGGTCTAGTGATGACTTAGTGGACTTGGTCTTTTTGCGCGGCCCTTCCTTCTCATGTTCCCTATTCCGCTTTAGCCATAAGGGAGTGCTTTCCTAATCTCCATCACCCTGTTCTAATCACTCCTCTTCCTTTTTTTGTGGTGAAGGAGACTTCTTACTTCTATCAGAGTCGCGCTCTTGTTATAGACATTTTTGGGCACTGCAACCCCAATCATATATGTCCATAAACCAAGGGCTCCTGAGTCCCTAAAAGTGTTGTTTCATGCCCTAAAGGAACAAGGTCAGCTGATTACATCATCTCCCAGAAGTTCTCCACAGAAAATTTCTCAGAATTGGTCAAAACTGGACCATACAGGTTGCTCAGTGCTAAGGGTGCGATGCATCTCACCTGCCCAGTGTAAAAGGTGTGATGCATACTGGGAAGCCCTTCTGTAGGGTGCGATGGGTGAGAATGGATAAATGGCAGAGATAGTTTGTGAGGTGGATGATCATGGAATCTTCTAGAAACTTCTCCTGTGACACTTGCCTCTCTGAATTCGCCCAGGGATGAGTAAGAGATCATCAATCTCCAAGTGGAATCAAGAACTATCAGAGAGAAGACACTAATCAAAATCCCAGAAGCTGACTCACCTCCCTGCAATCATCTATATATGGATCCATCATCCCAGAGATCCAGGGGCTGGAATTTTGTATCTTGTAAGGAAGTGTTGTTGGTTTCTTGGTGAAATATCATAGTGTTGGGTGATCTAAGCTTTTCATGATGTGAAGAAGGGCTTTCATGCTGGGAGTATGACACTGGGTCAAATCAATGGGTTGTAATCCTCTCTTCTAATCTTTATATCAATAAATCTATTCAAGTTTTCCTCCACATTCTTGTATGTCTGATAATATATGCATTTGTGTGGTCAATATATATTTGGTCCTATATTGCTTATGATTGTAGATCTCTAGACTTTGAAGGTATTGTGTTGCTTTGACTTTACAGGTACTCTTTGAAGTAGAGTGGTCAAGGGAGAAGCGGCAAAGACCTATCGGTGAGGAGAAGGAACAAGCAAAGAACCAAGCGAAAGATCGAGGTTGGTATTCTTTGATCCTCTCCTATCTACTTCTCATAAAGGAAAACGAAAGTAACTTTAATCTGTTTGTTTCTAAGATAGCTACTCATCTTAGTGGGACTAGCAGCTCTGCATAGACACTAGATTTCCCGATAACAAAATGGTGACTCCACTGGGGAGCGAATAGCTTGTTTGCTGGTCTATACTTATTTACTTTATAAACTTACAGACTGAGCCTGAAGTTAAGCCAGCTAGCCTTCGAACTGCATTTGCCATGTAAGTGCAAAGTAGATCAATGTTGCTTCAGTCTATCTCCGGGTTTTTTTTATAAACTGAACAATCGATTTGCAAGCATCCTAATTGCCCTAGCGATGGCTCTAATAACCTCATTAGATCAGCCCCTATGATTTCTATTTACTGACAATCATTAGCTCGGCCTAAATCCCTGAACTAAGCTCCAAACTGTGACCAAGAACCAAGTTGAAGTCTCGTCCCTGGACTATCGCACCTTCTCCTCTTGGGAATCTGGATGCATCACACCTCCCGTGTGCAGTAGGTACACTGCATCGCACTTTCCCTGTGTTGCAGGTGTGCTGATCAGATAAGACCTCTTATGCTTCTAGATTTTGGTTTCTTTGTTCACTCTCTTCAGCTTTATTCAGGAGTTTTGATGTCTGTGATCAGTATACCACTGTGGAAACTCCCTTCCTTTGCATAATTCCGCCTCCATAGTACAAAGAATTGTGAATGTTTTTATGTATTGTGCGCCATTTACAGTTCTCTTTTGCAAAAAGTAGCGTAATAAAACCGTTGTCTTTTGATTTGGAAGTGTCGCTAGTGACGTTTTCAGTCAAAGAAAAGAATTCTATTGTTCTTGATGGTAGATTATACAGTTACTCTTGTATTTGATTTGAATTAGTAGTTTTTCAAGTGTTGAAAGCAGTTTTCAATTCAAAATCATAAAGTGTCATCATTATCTTCCTTTCGTTTTTGAAGAGAAATTTGTTAGTATTGTCGCTTTGAAAAGATAATTCAAATTTGTAATCAGCATTCTTTATGTCATTCACACATTAAGAAAGCAGAAAACAAATGCATGCATGTGCATTTGCATTTAGACTACTTTTTGGTTTGATTTAGGACAGCGCATCTAGTGTGTGCTCTCTGCTCTATGTTGAAAGAATATCATCTCTCTTTCTTTAGTAGCTAGGATTTTCATTGCAAAAAGAAGATTAAACGATTGTTTATCATCTTAGATTGCATTTTAGGAATTGTATATCTACATCAAACGGTAAACCTGAAAGGAAAATTTCTTAAGAAAGATCAACTATAAAATAAATTCAATGAACATAAAAACGCTTTGGAACCTAACGCACAACATCTAGAAGTCTAGGCTAGAGATTTATTCCGACGTCGTAAAGCCTGGTAACTATCACTTTCATCGTAGGTTGGGTGATTCCCCCTCTTTGAGATGACAAGTACTAGTACGGACTTGTGCTCCCACATACCGTCGAGTATATATTGGGAGACTACAATAGGCTATATCCTTTATCCATAGGAAGCTGTGTCTACCGCCCTATCGATCGCAATGCACTGAACACAGCATTCGGGAAGATTGACTGTCGTACCGTAAAAAGTATTATGCAGTTTTACGATTGGTTTGGTAATCCCTCTGTCTAGATTTCCATAGTAGTCTCTTTCGTTCCTTTTTAGACTCCTTAAAGGAAAAGGTCCATCTGAGCACTTGTCACTTCAGGCTCATTAAAATTCGAAGGCGACTAGAGTCATCTTTTGTTTTTTCTCAACTCTTAAAAAATTGAAAAAGCAAGTTGTGTCAAAGCATCTAAAATTTATTTTAATCGGAATAACATCACTGTTCCCTTGTTGTTCTTAGGTTGAGAAAATGGAGTCCACCAACCAAGGATTTCCCCTTGGAGGAAATCCTAGTCCTTTCTCCTCTTGGGGAGATGTTGGTGCACCTCATATGACCACATTGTCACTTCCAGGATTGACGATTGGCTTGCCAATATGGCTCTTCTCGACCTCCGTCGTTTAGAATACCGTGATTCCTAAACAATCAAGTCAGCAACTAGATGGTACTAGAGCTACCCCTCAACCTTCTACTTCATCCGTTTCTCCCTGTCCTCCTTCCTCTTTGCTTGATGAAGCTGGTAAAGTAAAAAATCAAGTAACTAAGAAGGAGAAGAAGGGGAAGAGAAGAAGGAAAAGAAGAAGAAGGAGCCAAAGGAAAAAAGGGGTAACCATGCATCATCTAGCGAAAATCCACACACGGCACCGTCCAGACCTAAATCTCCATGTGTCATTTGCAAAGGGGACCATTATCATCGAGATTGTCCTTGTATCCCCCGGATCTTAAGGGACTGGTCTACTCGTTCGCACAATCCGGTGTCATCAACCTCTGATGATCATGTTGAAAGTACACCATCAACTAGTGAAAATGAAGTCTCTGGACAGAAAGGAAGATGTAAATTTCCTTGCAAACTGCGTGAAGGAAATCATGACGTCCACCGTTGTCCCTTCCTAGACGAAGCTAAAAGAGTCTTGGATAACCGCCCCGCCTCACCATTGCGGCTTCCCCCTAGATACAAGAAACTCTTGCCGAGTCCATCAATAGTTGAAAATTTGACCGACACAACTTTGTGGTCGGTCAAAGCATCTATCATTGAAGATAAACCTGCTGAATCCATACCAGATGAAATTCAAAAGGTTGAGGTGGCAGTCGACCCAGTCTTGTCTTTGGAAGGTCCATCTTCAGATGATACAATCATCGAAGAGAATGAGAACGACACCGTTCAAATTATTTTCATAAACATAGACTCTGATGAACATGGGGGCAATCTACCCATTCCTTTACCGCAGGAAGGAAGTTCACCAAAGTCATATCCGGTCATCTATTCGGTCCCACCTCCAAGCAACCTAGTGGTTTCCTTCGATTGGAATCTACTAGGAAGACCCCGTCTACCGTCTAATGTACCATTCCAAATTATTGTACAAGCTTACAGAATGGTCATGGTCGGTACTATCATAGATGAAGGGGCTTCTGTGAGTATCCTTTCCTCGATTTCTTGGAAAGCGCTTGGTTTTCCATCGCTTATGCCTGAGATGAGAAATCTGACAGGCTTCGACAAAGGAACCAGTCGACCGTTAGGGATCCTTCCAAATGTGCCTATAAATTTGAGAAGGAAAACCGTGTATATGAACGTAATGGTAGTCCAAGGGCCTTTAGATTATAATCTACTCCCTGGACGTGACTATGTTTATTGCATGGGAGCCATTGTCTCCTCACTCTTTCGAGTAATGTGTTTTCCGCATGAAGGCAGAGTGGTCCAACTTGTAGACCGGCTTTCGTTCCCCAGCTCACACATGGCAAATAGTCAAATACCATCCCTAAATGGTCCTTTCATGCAAGGAATGTCTCATCAAACTCCAGTCCATCCACCTGAAGAATGTGAGTAATTCGGGAGGTTGGGACTGAAACCTAGGGGGCATGCACCCTAGTCTGCTTAGGTAGGAAAACTATGGGTATAGGGTAGGTTTTTGTGAAGGATATGTGACTAGTCTGACACCCGTCCATATAGGAAAATGGGATTAGACTAGATAAGATACCTCCATTAGAAGGTATGCATTTCCTGATAGAACAAATGTTTTGTTTTCAAATTGAGGGGTAACCTGTAAAAGGTAGGCCTTTCTTGACAAAGCAAATGTTTTGTTTGCAAATTGAGGGGTAACTTCGAAACTCTACTTCACTATACCTGGGGGCATGCAAACCTTTTTGCGTGCAGTGAAGAGAAACCATTTATTTTCTTAGTTTGTAGGTTCTCAAACCCTTTAAACTCGTAGGATTGGTCGTTCCTAGCTTACATAAAGAAAGGATACGGAGCAAAGCTTCGAAAGGTACAAGCTCCATAAAAATGGAATCTATCAATGAGACATCCTTATTATACAACTGGCACAAGCAGTTTTTATGTGAAGTTCAAGCTCGTTAAAAATTAAACCTAAGCAATGAGCAAATGTTCCCCCTAGAGTTTAAGCTCGTTAAAAAATGAACCAATTTCTGGTAAATAACCATTGTGAATGCATTATCATAAGCTCTTTAGCCTTGGTCGTGTTCTCATCATCACCCTCCACTCTGTTTTAGCTGATCATTCGCCTCCATTTGATTGTTTACCCCTTTTGAGGAACAGCTGCGAAGAGTGATTCTGTTAGCCCCTCGTGACACTCCCGTGAATGGAAAATTCTAAACCTTACCTAGAATCAGCTGCTACCTGAAATTATCACTCGTTCCTCAAAAAACAAGTCTCCTTTAAGCTCTTTTCATCTGACTCGTAAAATATGAAAAGATTTCCAAGCAGTTGGCCTCTCCAGCTCGTTAAAGCTACCAGGAGTGTTATCCCTCCTTTAGATTTTAATCTTTTTGGACCTGAGGGATTATTACACAAAAAGATCAAGCACTTGTCATGTTCGGCTCGTTAAAACTATCGAAAATTCATCCCTTTCGTATTATTTTATACTTTTTCGGACTTAAGGGATTACATGACGAAAAAGGATCACTGGAGTTTCCTTTCCGTCCCTTTTTAGACTCTCTAAAATTGAAAAAGGACCGAGTTGTCTTTGTCATTAAACTCGTTAAAACCAATAGCGACAAACTTGTCCATACAGACAAGAATGAGTTTCACTGTCGCTAGGATCATTAAAACATAGCAACGGTTTTGCCTGAAGGGAAAATTATAGAACAAGCATATGTTATCCTCCTCAAGCTTGATAAAAATAAAGAGGTACTGGTCAGCAATGACTGGGGAAAAATTGGGAAGAAAACTTGAAGAAACTTTATTGGTAGTGAGTCGCTCTTGAACATGACACTTTCACTCCATCACCATGATTGAGTCGGGTTGGGTTATTCCGTTCACCGGTCATATTACCATTGGTCCACCGTACCATCCATCTTTGGGGTTAACGCTACCAATCCATTTCAGTGTCGCCGATATGTTCAAGAGAAGTCGATCAGAGAATTCACCAACCCATCTTGTGTCTCATCTGCTGCAATACCTTTACGCTTCATTCTTTCATGACTTCCACCCTAAACCCTGTGTCATCAGATCGTTTTCACCTCCAAAAGTCATTTGCTCCATTCTGTGTCATAGATGTGGTATTCATTAAGGCCCTACTATGACGGATCACTTCTTTTCAACATCAACTCATTATCCAAGAAGTCGACCTAGGAACAACCCTTTCAGTACTTTGAAGCTTGCATGCCTCAATGGCAAGATTCTCACTTTCGGCAACAGGTTTACATCAATGGCCTTCGACCGAGATATTTTGCGTGGTGTTCGATGCCAAGTCCCATTTTCACACCACGCGAATTGTACTGTCATACCTTGAGGGTCATCATCATTAACGGTGATTCCTCTCGCGCCTGTTAACAGCTTACATCATTGGCTGGTAATCAAGCGATGTCTTTCCATGTTCAACCCCAAAACATTTTTCATATGGATCGACTTGTACTTCGAGTGAAGATTGGACGTGTTTGAAGACCCCGGATCTAGTTTCATCCATCTGGGCTACGATATATTCGGGAAAATAAAGATGTCAAATGTACATCATTGCTGCACAGATGATCATCCGAATCAAAGGATGGTGACTCTATCAGAATCATCAGTCTGCCACAGAGACGGTTGTCTGTCCCGTGTGCATGAAAATGAATTTATAAAGCTGAGCATGAGAATGCCCGCCTCAGCTAGATCATGAAAGTATTATGAAGATAATGTATTTTATTGTATCTTATTACAAGTTGCCTTCCGATTCGAAAAACCTCGGATCCTCATGATAAAGCATTTCACCCGACATCAAAAGATTAACGACCTCATGCTTTAGGGGGAAACTGTTATAGACATTTTTGGGCACTACAACCCCAATCATATATGTCCATAAACCAAGGGCTCCTGAGTCCCTAAAAGTGTTGTTTCATGCCTTAAAGGAACAAGGTTAGCTGATTACATCATCTCCCATAAGTTCTCCACAAAAACTGCTCAGAACTGGTCAAAACTGAACCATACAGGTTGCTCAATGTTAAGGGTGCGATGCATCTCACCTGCCCAGTGTAAAAGGTGTGATGCATACTGGGAAGCCCTTCTGTAGGGTACGATGGGCGAGAATGGACAAATGGCAGAGACAATTTTCGAGGTGGGTGATCATGGAATCTTCCAGAAACTTCTCCTGTGACACTTGCCTCTTTGAATTCGTCCAGGGATGAGTAAGAGATCACCAATCTCCAAGTGGAATCAAGAACTATCAGAGAGAAGACACTAATCAAAATCCCAAAAGCTGACTCACCTCCCTGCAATCATCTATATATGGATCCCTCATCCTAGAGATCCAGGGGCTGGAATTTTGTATCTTGTAAGGAAGTGTTGTTGGTTTCTTGGTGAAATATCATAGTGTTGGGTGATCTAAGCTTTTCATGAGGTGAAGAAGGGATTTCATGCTGGGAGGATGACGTTGGGTCAGATCAATGGGTTGTAATCCTCTCTTCTAATCTTTATATCAATAAAGCTATTCAAGTTTTCCTCCACATTCTTGTATGTCTGATAATATATGCATTTGTGTGGTCAATATATATCTAGTCCTATATTGCTTATGATTGTAGATCTCTACACTTTGAAGGTATTATGCTGCTTTGACTTTACAGGTACTCTTTGAAGCAGAGTGGTCAAGGGAGAAGTGGAAAAGACCTATCAGTAAGGAGAAGGAACAAGCAAAGAACCAAGCGAAAGATTGAGGTTGGTATTCTTTGATCCTCTCCTATCTACTTCTCATAAAGGAAAACGAAAGTAACTTTAATCTATTTGTTTCTAAGATAGTTACCCGTCTTAGTGGGACTAGCAGCTCTGCATAGACACTAGATTTCCTGATAACAGCTCTGCTTCTGCTCAGGATTTTTCCTCAATCTCCTTCTTTTGCTTTTCAGCCAATTGTTGAATCTTTGACCGGGCCTCTTCCTTCTTTTTCTTTTCCATGGACTCACTAGACCTAGTGGAAAAATCTAAGGCTATGTGCCAATTTGCTGGCCAATGATCGAGGACTATTGTAATGGCATCATCCGTTGTGAGGTATGGTAAATCATACCACTTATGTTCTGGGTCCTTTCACGCCCGAATGGAGATACAGTGGAAGTCCTCTTTGAACTCCGCGTACCCAAACAGTTGCTCGAAGACAATTGGCAACAACCATGGCTTCCGGTTGATGGCCATATTAATGATCATCTCCATCAATACCCAAACACTTTTCTCTCTTAGACCTACTCAGCATCCTTCGTGGCCCATAGTGAAGCAAACTCCGCTGCTTCTAGCAAATCTGGCGTGATCGGAGGAAATTGGTTGTCCTTTGAAAACTCCCACGTGACTAGCACAATCGAAAGTAAGAGCCATGAGTAGTGAAACGTCTTTCTTTGGTCCTGTGCTTCCCTGCAGTTCACGAGGAACTCATTGCATAGGTAGCACACCCAATTGAATTGTACACCCTCCATGCACTGGGCTGTTAGTGAAACAATTGGTGTTGGCACCTCATTTGCACGACACTTTCTCAAAACCTTGCCAGCCAAGATCTGGGTGACTACCTTCACTGCGGAGTCCATAAAGCTCGAAATTGAATACTTGTACAGCTTCTTAACAAGCTTAAACTTGTTCTTCATTCTCTCGACGAGGTCGCGCTCACCTGTTTTTCCGCCAAATGCCTTGGCCGGATTTAGCCCTAAATGTGGTAGTAAGGTGATACTGTGGATCAACATGTCAGTTATAGGGATCGGCTCTCCCAACCACAAGCACCCGTCGTGTACCAGGCACAGCAATTGTTTGATAACAATCAAATTTATGGGGGCGCAGTGGAAATGTGGCACCCATAGCATATTCAACAATCCTGCCTTTTCCACCCCTCGAATCCACTTCACCAGCTCTAGCGCAGTGACACTAGAATCTTCGTAGAACACGCACTTCATAAAAGTATCAGTAGCTAGGTGGGGGAACCGCTCCGTGTCCGCCAAGTCCCAATATTCTAACTTCAGGTCTCGGACACATGCAAAGCGCAGACCTTCAAACGTGATATATTTTGGAAGCAAAGGTGTATGAAGGAAAAACTTTCCCTCATATGGGTCCTTTATGACCTTCACCTTGCCCTGGCACAGAGAAATGTATTTTGGAAGCTTCGAAATAGGGTCTAACCTCTCAATATCAATGTCCTATGCACCCTCGTTGGCCACTAGATCTACCACTTTGCCTTTCTCCTGCACTGTGTGCTTCTCTTTTCTCTGATGTTTTCTTGGCGACTCACGCACCCACAGGGTCTTCTTCTGTTTATCTTTCTTCATCTTGGGAACCTCTCTGGATGGCTTAGGCTTCAACCTAGGCAACCTCAATGATTTTGGCACTGTTAAGGGCACCCCCATGGCCACAACCTCAGGGGAATCTCCCTCAAAGGCCATAGAGCCTTCCATGCTTATGGTTTCAGCTAGTGAAGACATGAAGTTGTTGATGAGCTGCTAGGTTTCCTTAGGCAACCTATCAAACACAGAACTGGTGATCAAGTCCTCAAAAAATGTAGGGTTCATGCACAAGCGATAGCACGACACATAAACTCTCAGAATGCAAAGTGTTTTTCGTTGGGCAGACATCTGTAATTTATAGGCAAATTCGAATTCAAATTCAACCGTTCCCCCCAAAATCTACTCATAAATGCTAGATTGGTGGTAGATTTTCCAAGATTTCATTCTTAAATTTAGCCATAAATGCCCCCCCCCCCCGCTCCTCCTAGCCATCTCATCATTTTCAAATCATGAACAGTGATGGTAACGGTCACTTTCTGGCCACGTTGCGTGGTCTCTCCTCCCATAGCGTAGCTTCCTTCATGTTTCTATTGATGTTGTGACACTCTTCCATTCCGTGCAGTCCCCCAGTCATGTTGTTCTACAACCTGGGCATTGTAGTTTATAGTCTCGTACTTCCTTGCAACTACCTGAAGCGCTAAGACTGTGCTTCCATCACATATTCATCTGGTCGGATCCCCGGTGTATGGCTTCAATCGGCTACCATTTACCTTCCCCGGAAATGGATCTCCATTCAATTTCACAAGTTGAACTATTCCACCATCAGTAATCTCCTTGATCACATAAGGCCCCAGCCAATGCATCCAAAATTTCCCTGGAAACTTATCAAACTTTCTGTCATATAATAAAACTAAATCATTTACCTTGAAGGTGCGTAGTTTGATGTGCCGATCGTGCCATGCCTTTTCGCGCTCCTTCTGAACTTATTGATGAAATCCAGCCAAAAATCTATCTTCTTCAAGTTCTGTTAGCTGCGTGAGCCACTCCTCCAGGGCTTTGGATCTACCATTCTTTTGAATGCCACTATGTGTAGACTAGGTACAATGTACTCCATCAGCGTCACAGCTTCTACACCATAGACCAACCTGAAAGGTATCTATCCAGTCAGTTTCTTAAAAGTAGTTATGTAATCCCATGGCACCGTTGGTACGTGCACATCCCAATCATTTCTTTGTGCATTGAAAACCTTCGTCAGCGCATTCTCCAATATCTTATTAAATGCCAACTATCCCATTAGCCTGAGGGTGATACAACGTGCTCTTCTGATGATAAACTTGGAATTCCTCAGTTAGTGCACTGATTGTTTTATTAAGGAAATGCGTACCACGATCGCTCATCAAAATCTTCAAGAAATTGAATCTAGTCAGTACATATTCAAATAGCAACCTTACTATTGTTTCCCCCGTGCAGTCTTTTACAAGCTACGCCTCCACCCATCTGGTCAAATAATCCGTCGTGGTGATGATATACCGCGCACCTGTCTTCTTTCCTGGAGGCTGAATCAGTCCTACAAAATCTGCCAATTTCTCAAATGGCTATAGGGACATCTGTGGATTCAGAGGCAGCTCATCCCATTGTGATGTCTTGCCGGTCCTTTGACATGCATTGCATGCCCTACAATAAGCTTTGGAATCCTTATGCAGTGTCGACCACCACAACCCAGCGCGTAAAATCTTTTGCACTATTTCTTTTCCTGCATAGTGGCCTCCTGCAGCTCCTCGATGAGCTTCAGCAAGGATGTTGTTATGTTCAAACTCAAGCACATAACATCGAATATTTCATCCAATCCCATTTTATACAAATTTCCTGCAATGACAGAAAAGTTTGTCGCGCGCATCATCAATTCCTTCTTTTGCTGACTAGTATACCCTTTTGGAGACATTCCTGTAGTCAGGAAGTGTATAATGTCTGCAAAGTGATTTTCTGCGATGTGCACCGTAAAGAGTTGTGCGGCAGGCAGTCCTTCCTCTAAATTAGTAGGCTCCTCTCCTGTTTCAATGTGTGACATATGATCTGGCCCTGCATTCAATCATCCTCACTTCAAAATTACTTCGAAATCGTACTCCTGAAACAACAACAGCCATCTGCATATTTCCCCCCCAACACAGGCTTGTTGACCAGGTACTTTAATGCAGAATGGTTTGTATACATCTTAAAGTGTCCACCTAGCAAGTAGTGTCTGAACTTCTAGAGCGCGTACACCATAGCCAAACCTTCGCGCTCTGTCGTTGAATAGTTCTTCTCAGCTTTAGACAACTTCCTACTTGCAAATGCTATAGGGTGATCCAACTCTCCCTCACCGGCCTGTGTTAGTACTGCTCCTAGCACAATACATGACGCATCCACATGCACATGGAATTCCTTCTTCCAATCTGGGAAGACTAGGATTGGCGCTGTGACCATCTTCTCCTTTAACATATCCAGGCTCTACTGACTGTTGGCTTGTATGGGCCTGACCCAGGTTCAGAGGTGATTTATCCAAGCAAATCCTGGTACTACTGGCCCTCTAGGCAACAGTCCACGAAGTGCCGACTGAGGTCTCACCCGAAATAGTATGGGAGGGTGCTAGAACCAGGTTTTCGTACCCTTGGGATGTCTGATGGGATTCTGGAGGTCTACGGCCTAACCTGTTGCTATGCACACTTGCGATCCCTTCGCGACCTGCGGTGTGGCTTCCGCGCAGCCTTACTTGGGGCGCGACCCGTATAATACCCAAGATCCTTGCTAATCAACTGATTACTTAACTTGTGTGTGTAATATTTCTGGTTATTACATCATATTCAGTAATCATATTAGTTCGCGCAATACATAAATGAATACAAACATAAATAAGGTAATACACAGCAAATACACAGGAATAGGAATCAACTTCTCTTTTATTAATCTTCAATCTTGCTTAAAAACTCGACACTGCCCTGCGCACTCAACTACAGGGGTTCGTGCACTCAGTTTCAGACTCTACTAGGCCTCTACGCACTCAGTTGTAGAGCCTCTTCCTAATACTACAACCCAAGACACTTAGAATTCTACTCTAAGCTTTAACCATTCCTGTGCTACTTGTTCTATCATCTCCTCTCTTTACAACTTAGATCCTCACTCTATTTATACAATCCCATAGTCTGCATACCATGGGTAGGCGGTGTTAGCTCTGCTACAGTTTGCAGCATTTGATGGGCAAAAAGCAGGTTTGGCAGTGCTGGTTGTGCTTTCAAGAGGTTCGCAGCAGTGGATTTCTTCTTCCCCTTCATTCTCCTTATTCTCCCTCATAACCCCTTAATCTCTGTTTTCTTACTAAACTTTGTGTAAACCCATATTTACTTAAACCCCCGCTTACACTCTTTTTCCTTCGTTTTTCTCTAAAATTTATCCATAACCCCTTTTCCAACGGCTTCCGCGTTTTTGTTTAAAAAAACTTTGAAAACCTGATAACCTGTTATAACCCTTTCGCAAGCCCTTTTTATGTCTTTTCACCTGTCATATCAATTAAAACACATGTTTTAATTCTCCGTCGTTGATTGCCGCGCCTTAATCTAACAATCCTCGTCGCCCTAGCCTACACAATTAAACCTCGTGCACTTTCCTTATCATCCGGTCATCCGTCGTTAGATCCGATGGCAGTCGCACCTTCCCCTGCCGCAACCTACCCGCCCGTTAACCCACGGGGGCGGTGGTTTTGGGCTACCACGCGGCGCTTTTTTACAGGATCGTGCCCCACGGTACGAAAACTGCCAAGCCCCAGTAGGCGGTGCGGGGAAACTGCCCGCCCGCAAAACCTCCTGTCCTGTACATCCTCCCGCGTGTTAATGTTCACGCACCTTCCGCTTGGGATCACCGTCGGATCTGGCGCATCCAGATCCGACGGCCCTTGTTTCTCCCATGCATATGTCTCCCGATAGCTCCTTCTAACGCGATCTCCGCTGTCTAATTATTTAATCTAACGGCTAATGTTTATTCGCCTTCTGCTCATGCTTCTGCCATGCGGTCTTCCCGCCATTGACTGTTCTGTGTACCCGAGAGGGAGAAGGACGAGCATAACCAGTTACCTGTACCCGGCACATTCAATTTTCAACCACTGCATTTAAAGAAAAGCATAGCCGAAGAGGAAAATGCAAAGTTCGTGTAGTCAACAACATTTATCAGTCATGGAACCTTGTACACCTTACGCCACCTTCTCAGAAGAGGACTGCAGAATGGCAGAAAAGGTCATTTTGTCCATTAAAGCAGTCAGATTTGTATCAGAGACCATATCTAATTGTAAATGTGGTTGGTGGTCAGTTATGACCCCTCCACGCATGGGTCTGCAGATATTTTGTGTGAACAAACTCTATATATACCCAAAAGAAAAATGTAATAGGTTGATGAGTGTTATTCTATTGTAAGCTTCAACTTCTGGAGACTGTAACTACTGTGTAACCTGCAGCTTCTGGTCTTCATTTCTAGCTAATACAAGCTTCTTTTGTTGTTAATTACTCACTTTCCACTTCTTCTTTGTTCGAGGTTGTGCCTGTTATGCATTATTTCATGTGCTATTGATGTTTAGCATTAGAGGGGTTGTCATCCCACCTCTGTGTTATAATTTATCATGTATTATTGAATATGTATGCAGGTTTCTATTGTTTTAATGCCAAAGAGTTGTTATCATGTCTGTGTGTTAAGAAATAGATTGACAGACCTTTTAACTGGTTACAGCTGGCCATCTCAGGGTCCTGTGCATCTGCTAGTGTGATCAGTCCTCTCCATCTTCACATTTTCTTTAAAACTGTGAGTAATTGGTGGTCTAAATCCTTGTAGTCTAGGGGTGTTCACCCATGTCTAGGGTTAAACATAGTAGAAGTGGTAATCTAGCTTGAATGTGCAGCATTTCTTTCATTCATCCACCATTTTCCAACATTTTTGTTGAGTTTATAATGTTCCTGAGCATATCTGATATACAAACTAGGAGAGTTTCTTGGGGTGATAACAGGCGAACATGACTTTACATTACATTAGGGTGGACAACCCTATGACTTAACCTCTACTTCGCGCTCCGCGCCCGCAATTCACAAAGTCTTTCAAAATCCTTGACCAAAACTTTGGCTTTGAGCCCCAAAACCTACTGGGGGGATTCCATGCCCAACACTGACATTCTTCATCCCAACAAAATGTATCATCCTTCTTCAATATTTTTTCCATTGGTGCAGTAATCTGGGTATAACTCTTGATGAACTTCCTATAATATCCAGTATGCCCCATCATTGTGTGCAACTATTTCACACTCCTTGGCACCTCTAGATTGATTATGACCGTAATCTTAGTAGGGTCCACCATTAATCCTTGTTTGCATACCACATGACCCAGAAAAATTCCGAAAGGAACACAGAACAAGCATTTCTTCAAATTTAGCATGATTTGATACCTCCAGAAGCTATCCAACATCAAGCATAGACTAGACACATGGCACTTTACCAGTCCAAACACTGTTCAATCATCAAATTATACCTCCAAAAACTTGTGAATGAAGTCCTTGAACACCGCGATGACTATGCGCGAAAAGATCGTCGGCACATTCTTCAGTCCAAAAGGCATTATTGTATACTAAAAACATCCCCACTTGGTCGCAAAGTTTGTCTTACTTTTGTCCTCAGGCGCAATATTGATCTGATGGTACCCAGAGAACCCATCAGTGAAAGAATATGCTTCTTGTCCTCCTACATTATCCATCACTTCATCGGTGAATGTAGTTGGAAAGGGATCATGCATGCAGGAATCATTCAACTTCTTGAGATATACGCATATCCTTATTTCATCCTTTTGCATTTTTCCTAAACTACCATTGGGCTTACCCAATCAGATTCTTCTATCGATTAAATAATACCTACTGCAAGCATTTTATCCAACTCTAAGCAGAACTTTTCTTTATACTTCGGATTGAGGCGATAAGGCCTTTGCTTGATCGGCTTCATGTCTAGTTTTAAAGTAATCTTCATAACACCCAGGTCCCCTGTTATTCCTTTTAAGTCTAAAAACTTCGTAGGGAACAAATCTTGATATTTGTGGAGCAACTCAATGACCTTATCTAGTGTGGCATCATCCCCAATCTTTGCAAAGTTTGGCTCTGCTTTTGTGCTAATGTTCACCTATCTAGTCTTTAGCAGCAAAGTGATATCTGGATTCTCTATCTGTGATCCGTCCACTTCGCAGTGACCTTCTGTCTCTGGGATATTACTTTTCCTTTGATCCTCGTCTTATTCTTTAGTGGTCACATTGAATTATTCCAGCGCGTGGCGCAGCTGGGTGGTCCAATCTAGTTGAATCAAATCCAAAGGATCCTACAGTATTCTGAAGATTGCTACCTTGACCTCCTACAATGCCTCGTCAATACATTCAAAGCCATCCTTAAAGCTGAATCTCATCAAGAATCCTTGTCACAAAACATCCCATTCTTCAGTGCCATGGCGCAGCTCTATTTTCAAGTACCAGTTCATTGTTATTACATCCAAAGTATGGCAGAATAAATGCACCCACTCAGGTTAAGGCTCCACTCCATAAACTTCATTCCATTTTGCCAAATGATCGCGTAGATCATTTCTCCCATCATATTTCTCTCTTAATCGAACTTTAAGTCGAACAACCACAATCTCATCATCTTTATGTACACACGCCAATCATCAAAATTGTCTTTTGGCGTACCCCACCATCTTGCGGGCGTAGCGCGAGACACCAAATCCAAGGCTTGGAAGCGATGCTTCTTTGGAACTTCCCTTTCAAATGCATCCAAAATTTTGTCCACATCAGTTAAACCATCATAATAAGGCAAAAGCCTTACCTCCGACGATACACGGTGCAGTGACTTAGTCATCATATTACAGCATAACATAGATACTTCATGCAATTAATTCTTCCAGTGTTCCACCTCGTAAATCTGACGTGTAGGATATTTCGCGATCCCATGAAATACATCTATCAGCTGACGGATTCACCTAATCTTGATTTCGCACCATTATCTTATAAATATGGTCCAAATCATGTTCACTTTCATAATCGCACACCGTTTCAGTATAGTGCGGTCCTTCTACAGGGTCCAGGGGTACTACTACGTAGAGAGATTTCTTCTCAAATGTCATCGTATGCTTATTCAAATTGATCACGCCATTCATTTCAGTGGCCCAATTGATCCCAAAGAGCACAGGGTAGGGATTGTTGTCATCCATAATTTCAATCACTTCAAAATAAACCAACACGTTGGCACCTTCAATTTCTACTGTCACTTCCTGCAATCTTCCCATGGGGATGATCTTCCATTAATTTTCCATCCATAACTGAATCGGAGACCATTACAACATAGGTCTTCCCATTCTCTCCCACGTTTATTTAGGCAAAAAATTCACATCTGACCCTAGATCTGAAATAACTTGATCCATCTCATACTCTCCTATCTACGCAGTGAGCCTCATCTCACGCCCCGTTCTTGCTTTATGCTTACCAATCTTCCTAACTACGCACGGTCAGTCAAGAGCATTTTCTTTTCCGACACATTTATTTATCAGCTCATGTAATCCTTTTACAAACTTGCTATTTTGCAGTAGCTTCATACAGGTCTCCAAGAAAGTAGTAAGCATAAAAGGGTCCATCTTGTCAGCTAGTTTATCTTGAATTTTTGAGGTAGAGGCCTCAGCGAAGTTTTTCTTTTCTTTCATAAACATTTCCCTCGCATGCTCGAGATCAAAACCAACCTCCTTTTCTAGGGCTTTGCAGACACAATCACTTTCTTCAGGAGGATTTTCCTTATCTTCATCAATCGTCATTCCACTTCGCAGCAGGATGTTCACATTAAGATCCTCTTTGCGGGGTTCAGCCCTCATCATCTGCAGGTTCTGGGTAGGCTGTTGAGGCTGCGCCCCTTTTCGTGTATCTTAACTAGTAATACGGGGCAATCTTATATCGCGTGGTCAAGTTGAGTATAGTATCGGCACAACATGCGCGTCGAGTTTGTACATTCTTGTGCTTAATGTCCTGGTCCCCCACAATTGTAGCAAATAACCTGTCATCGATCTCTACCAGGTCCTCCTCCACCTCGGCCTCGCCCGCGCCCCTGATATCCCGCTCGCGCTCCCCCAATGCCTTGGTCCAGAGGCCAAGTTTCTGCCTGCACTCAATACGTGGGCGGTCTATCCATCATTAGCTCATTGCTACGGCAATTACACTCCTCATGACCCACTGATTTACAGATTTTGCAGAAGAGTTGTTCCAGTGTCTGTACAAGTTTCTGCAGCAAGTGATAATTGTATGTCACATGTTTTCTAGCTACCAGACAAATAGCACACCATAGCGTGGGCCGTGTACTTGGCCCTACTTGAGCTTCTAGTCTCAGAGGCATCGTCCCTCCTCCTGCAACGTAATTCGAGAAGATGGGGCAGTGATCTTTGTCATGTCCCCGACTCTTGCATTTTAGGCACCAAACTTCTTCGCGCACCTCTGGACAAACTTCTCTATCCTTCTTCAGACTTTGAAACTCTAGGAAAAGGTTTTGCAACCTAGCGTAAATCTGTTGAACTCCCAAAGTAGCATCTTGAATCGGCATCTCATGCAATCTCATCGCAATCTCCAAGGCTTCCGCTTGGGTCCCAATCTTTTGCTTTGATAAAGCAACCCTTAGATGAGGAAAGAACGAAGCCACAAACCACTTGCAGTGCTACGCATCCATAAGATTCATGTTAGCTTCACGGATCTTGCATTTCAATCTCTAATCCAGCTCACGGGGCGTCTCACCAAGCCTCATCATGATCTCTTTGAATCCAACGATTGATTGCACTTCAAACTTGGGCCTACTAAATTCCTTATTTAGCGTGGTATGAATATTTGCTAATGCAACTGTCGGGTTATCAATGCAATACTTAATGTACCACATTAGCATACGTTCCTGCAAAGCAGTAACCAATGTTGTTTTCTTCATCTAATCATCTGTAATACCCTGAGCTTCCCATACAACCTTTGTGATGAACCAAAACTGGTCTGGATCCTCATTTCCGAAGCCCTTAAAAATGGGCAACTTCATTGCATTCGACAAATTGAACGGCGGCGGAGGTAATGGTGGTGTGGGTGAAGGTGTATGTTGTGGAGGTGAATGCAGAGGTGGTGTGGGTGGATGGGGTATCCATAGGAACCCGTGCTTATCAACTAGACGGCGCTCTGTGGTGAAGCCTGTGCTTCTTCTTTGTCATCACTTACAGGAGGTCTAATCAGCGGGTTTTATTCAGGGCCTGTTCTTCCTCTATCCCTGAAGATCTTTCCACTTTGTGTAGCTCCAAACATCAAGGTAACTGCATAACCCTCTTTTCACACAAGATCATCTTAATCCAAGTATTTAAAGACGTTAAATACTTACCTCGCAATCCCTTAAATAAGCGTCGCTCTTCTTCGTTGTCGCTGACCGAGGTATCGACCACGAACTCTATCACAAATCCTCCTATGATACGATCAATCCAGTGACTGACAATGTGTGTGATCTTATCTTCAGAGGCTTCCAATCTTCGCACTAACTCTAGAGTCCACACTATCGGACCATCAAGCCTCCACCTTCCTTGGTCGTCTTCCAGTTTAGCGATCCAATCGTATAATTCAACCGAGAAGGAACAGAAGAAGATTTTTTGTATCCCTATGTACATATATCTGTCCAACCACTATTCTTTCATCAATCGTGGATTTATGTTCTCTCGCGCTGCGAATTCATGGAGGCTCCTATCCAACCAGTGTTCAATTTCCTTCTTAGTTGGATTCCAATGATGAAATCACACATAACTTTATGCAGATCCCAGTCCCTGCAATAGAACCATTAGTTGGCTTAGTGGGCCCTGACCTAGGTTCAGCGTTAAGTTTAGCCAAACAAATCCTTACACTACTGGCCCTTTCGGCATCAATCGGCGGAGCGTGGACTGAAGTCTCACCCGAAGCAGTATGGAGGGATGCTGGAACCAAGTTTCCACACCCAAATATGGTAGTGATGTCATTTTTGGCCTAGTCCTTCCTTTGCACAAATCGATAAGCCTTTAGGGCTTATCGATATACTTCCCTTAATCAACCCTTAGACCATCACGAAGGTCTATGATTGTCTTTCGTGGACCCTAAACTGGTGAATCAGCCACTTACATGCTTCTGTAATTACTCCTACTTCTGTGTTTACCCAAATTGACTTAAGTATATGAAAACTTCAACATGCATTAAGATATTGTTCACGTAAACAGATATTACTACTTGCATTCATATAACAATATAAACTATGCAAATTCACGCATCAATACATTATTAAATCATAAACACATTATTCATCATAACATAATCGCATTCATACATATCAGAAGTAAATGGATAAATCACAGATATTTCCAAAACAATCTTCTTTATTAATACTTCAGATCTTCTTATAGACTCTAACTACCCTGTGCACTCAGCTGCAAGGGTCCCGCACTCAGCTGCAGACTTTACTCTAGGCCTTCACGCACTCAGTTGCGGAGCCTCTCTTGTACTCTAAGACTCTTCACTCTTAGCTCCCACTGACCCATTACATTTGTCTTCATCCACTTAGAACTACTAAAAACTGCCTTAGACTCTTCTAAGACTCTCCTTCTTATATAATCCCATGGTCTGTGGACCATGGGTAGATCTTTTAAAACTGACACAACTTACACAAACAGAAGGGTAAAACCGTTTATGACAAGTCTTTACATCTACACTCTCTGTGACCACAATATGTGGAGACTTTACACTTTACATATATAAACTTGGGCTTTCTGCCCCAACACTTAGGCTTTTAGCCCCAAAATTGACCCTAGGGGACCCTGTCCCAACAGCTTACCTAGGTGCTATAATAGGTTGTATAATATTATAAGTTAGTTGTTAGTACATATTAATATTTGTAAAGACATATTTTTACCATCATCCATCCCACTTCACATAGCTTTTATTTAAGCGAAAATGGCCCCAAAATTCCAGTCGGAGCCAATATCCTAAATGGAAAAGGGCCTAATATGGGTCCCGACCAGGTAGTTTTCCCCTAGTGTTGATAAGGTCAAACCAGACCACCAACATTTTTTATGGTTGGTTGGCAAACTAGGTCTCGACTCTCCATGTATATGACATTTGTGATGGTGTCTTTGATGCTTATAAGTTATGGATTGGAATATTGATGATGTCTAAAGGTGTAGAATAGGTTGTCATCATGTATCAAGTTCCCTTCTATAGCTTAGCATCATGGTTGAGGCCACTTGATAATTTTTTTTCACTTATGGTGACTACATCATATATAAGCTCAACAGGAAGTTACAGAGATGGTTTTGAGGCTTTTCATGTCTTGGACAAGCTTTACAGATGCTAGAGATGTTAAGCAAGAAGTTGGAGGTAGTTTTGAGTTGAAGATTTTGTGTTTTCCTTAATCCTCTGCCATAGTCACTCCCTTGTAGGCTTTTCCATGCAACTGAGACCTCCACTTGTTGGGAACAAGGCTTATCCATGTGACTATAGTCAAGAATCAACAATGTTGTGCTAGCATTTGTGTCTGTTAGATAATATTTCCCACATTCCTCATGCATCTCGGATGATTTAATTATTTGTATGATATTTCTTGTTTGGGAATTTTTGTTAAAAAAAATAATTAACTAAATCAACATGTCATAATGAAGATTGAAGTGTGAATGCCTTAATGGAGTGAGTAGTGGAGATAGTGGTACAAAGAGTTTAAAAGGAGGAGCAGATTGACCATTGTGGTGTGTGAGAAGAGTAGAAGTTTTTGCAAAAAGCAGAGGGTGACCTCCTACAGCAAATAAAGTTACAAAGGTCACATTTCTAGAGAAGTGCACACACAGACATAATCTTCTAAGATCAGAGAGTGAGGAGAATCATGGAGAGATCATCTATTGTTCAAATAGACAGATATTGATTTGTTAATTGTGATAGAGTTTGCAGGTTCTGTAACTGAGGATATTCAGAGGAAAAATATGCATATGATTGTAGTTGTTGCAATATATTTTTTAATGCATAGTTAGAGTGATGAATATTTCTACAGTGATACTAACATGCTCATGATTGCAAGATCAATGGTGAATTGCATGGCAGAATTATTTTTTATTGCAATGAGAACATTTTTATGTGCATGGTTATAGTATTACTTCTATCATTGGCTTAGAAATTGTATGGATGAATTGTGTTGTTAGATTTCATGTACTTCTAATGGAGTTGCATTAATAATATGCTTTGTAGAAGGTTGGAGGTTATTGTTGCTACAAAATTCTTGCATAAGTTCCATGTTTCATTATGAGCAGGATTGTATGAGTGTGGTCTTATGTGTTGATTTAAGTTCTTGATAAAACTAGAGCTTATGTATGTTTCTAGTTTGAGTTGTTTAGGTTTGATATGTTTCTGATGTTTTGGGATTTGTTTTTGATTTAGTGTTGATGTATTGAGGTTATCAAAGAGAGAAAGTTGTTTTATGCAGGTGTCCAATTTGAAATAGTCTGAAATGAAGCCATAGATGATCAACAAATCGATATATCTTGGTGAAGAAGGGATGGATGTTCCTTTTTGATGGTGGTCGATATCTTCAATTGAGGAAGTAGAATTCTCATAGTCTAATGGGCATTGGGTGAGGCTTGTTGGGGGTTGAGGCTTCTAGTGGATGGGTGTTAAAAAAGTAAATTTAATATGAGAAAATTCCTTGTTGGACATAGCCATCTACGACGATGTAAAATGATATGTTTGATTAATAAAATTTGAAGCAGAGCAGCAGCAGCAAAGGGTGGTTTTTTACCCAAATGGGGTTTTCCACCAGAGATCCTTGTGTCCATTGTGCATGTGATTGTTTTGATTGTTTTATGGATTTCATGTGATGATCATGGTATTTAGATTTTTTATTTACTCAGTTGGTTAATGAATTATATGAGCTAATATACTAATGGCGTAATGTGTGATTATGAATCAGTAAATTGAAAAATAATTTTAAAAGTATACATATAGACCTTGTCACTACTGATTCACTCTCACCCTCTTTGTAGTGAGCACATTTCCAACAATTGGTATCATAGTGGGGTTATCTTGGTGAAGCTTAATCACTTGATAGCATATTGTTGGCCATGGTGAAGAATAATAAGAAGCAGCCTCAGAAAAGGAAGAGTAATAAACAAGTGAGGAAAATTTCAAATTCATAAGAACCCCTCTTCTTGTTGGTAAAAAATAATGAAGGTAAATGTTGCTATCATTTTGTATTGGGTAGTACATTTTCTTGTAGTGATTATGATTTACTTGAGTGATATGATTTAGAATATTAGATTGTTGTGCTAAGATCCTCCTCAGAATATAAACAAAATGCTTTCATTTTGCTTAAGGATTCATGAATCTTTTTGCAAGTGAAAAATGAGTTTTTATGTTAATTTTATGAGAAATTAAACATAAATAAGAGACTGAACAACATCATAAACATGTATAGAACATCATCAAAAATATATTACAATAGGATCATGATAAAGGATTTCACCCCTCCTAGGCTACGTCTCCTTGGTCCAGCTTCCAATGGCTTGGGCCTCTCTATTATGCTCAGAAGTGTAAAACGATGTGTTTACAATGCTCAAATGCTTCTGAAAAATGCTCCAATGAGTCCATAATGTCCAAAAATGGCTATCTAACATCTTTTTGCATCCAATTTTGTGGAAAGCTGAAGAAGTTATGACCTCTCTAGTTCTCCCAATATTCGCTCCACAAATTGCACCATTTCCAGCATGAAACTACAATTTCGCTCCAAAATTGTGCTAACTAGGAAAAAATTTCACTGCGCAGTGGTCCATAATCTATTAGAACTGACTGTTCCATTGCCAATCGCAATCGATGAAGAATAGATGGTCTTATGGTCTGTGAACACAGTGGGGCAATGTGCGATTGCGATACGGCGAACCCAACGAAACTATTAACTGGAACCCATAATCTTATCGCATCTGAGATCCATAGAAATTTGCAATCACAGAGTTAGGGGGGTAAAAAATATACGAGACTCTGCACTTCTACGATGTGTGATTATGATTATCGCATCACAAATTGGGTACGCTGGTGGTCGATTCATCGCATCGCACCCTTCTTTGTTCTGGGGTTGATTATTTAATGCCGACCCGCCTACGACATGTGACTTGTGAAATGCAGGGCCAATGGCAGTCTGCCACTTGGCGCTTCCCCATTCACTAAATGGTCCTACCACATCATCCACTCCTACCATGCATCCAAGTCAAATAAACTTTGACTTGCTCTAACTTCTTCATATGAGCTCAGATTCGAGTGTCGTTCACACCGTTGGAATCAAGATGACGAGCACTTCAATCTGAAGCTGAGTTTATCGAGATTCTACCTCTTTGAGTTTTGAGCCTAATTTTGAGCACCTGATCATTTATGGTTTAGAAGATAATGACCATTCAATTTAGTTTGATGTTTTGGAGGGAAGTGGTAATAACCCTTTTGCATAGAATTCAGATTTACAACATTAAGAGCCTTGCAAGATTGTAACCCTATAAGTAGAAATTAGAAAGCTCAAGGATGAAAATTAAAACCAATAGAAACACTTGATGAGAAGTAATGTGTTTACAAAGAATAAATCATTAAATTAAAAACCCAATTGGATGAAGTGAGGAAAATTGAAGAATGAATGAGAAAGCAATATGAAGAAAAGGAAAATCAATGTCAAATTTTAGAAGCAGAAGTGGCTACATTGAGAAATAATTTAAAAGAGAAATCCATTCAGATGAAGACTAGTGAAAAGCCTCCAAATCCTAGGCCAGACAAAGAATAAAATAGTTCAAAAACAATATTTAAAAAAACAATAGCAAAAGATGATTTGAGTAGTAATAATAACAAGGAAGAAGCACATCAGCAAAACTAGAAGTTAAAAAAGGAAAATCTTGTGCCAGACAGACCATCCACTTCCTCAAGATTGATAAGATTCTTTACTTGTCAAAAGCATGGCCATATTGTTGCAAAATGCAGAAGCATGCAGCAAAAGAATTAGTTGAATAAATGGACATATCAAGCAAAATCATCAGTGGCCAGGTATAACTGTTCATTTTATGGCTATTGCTTTTTGTGTAATAATTTTTGGCATAAGGATTTTGATTGCAAGAACTATGTGAAGAAGAGGAATTTCTAATTTTTTCCTTTGTTTCTTGGACATATAAAGTGTTACTTGTGTGACAACATTGGTCATAAGGACAAAGACTAAAAAATGTCCATATGTTACAGGGAATTCGCTCAAAAGGCAAAGACTACTCAAAGCAGATCATACAAGAGACCAAATAATGAAGTGCATGTCAAAGATGAAACCAATCAAATCTGGAAGAAAAAGTAGTAGCAAGTGACTCCCATCACAAACTGAGGCTGCCATGGTCTCAAGAGGAGCATATTCCAGCATTCTAAATCTGAAAGAGAAACATTGATAATGCAACCATAGTAGGAGAAGAGCATGTTGACAAATCTACATGGAGGAGGTACCTAAACTCAAGGGAGTTCTATGAGGTTTGAAATTTTATTTTCTTATTTCTATTGTTTGTTTGGATCAGTCAAATGTGATTGAATGCAGCATCTTGTTGAAGACATGAAGGATAGATGCATATTCAAGAGATCGATTTTAAGCACTTTCATATTATCTTTGGATATTTTTCACTAATGAAATTATTGTCATTGATGAGAAGGTTGCTAAAATTAATCAGTGTGTAGGTGTCACATTTATGTGGTGGATATTATCTTAGTGATAGTTTACGAATAGGATGTGCATTAGAATATTTGCACACATTTATATTTGCATGACCTATCTGCTGATTTTCTTCTCTACATGGTATACATGGAGTTGATTGTTTAGTTTTTTGTTGTTGTTAATGATTTTTCTAATGGTTATGCTATGTTGTTGGGGATATTGATGGAAAGAGTGTTGTTTCTCATGCTCATGTTGCTGCATTATTTTGAGAGTGATATTATTGGCGAGTTTACTACTGCTATCTATTCTATATTGTTACTATCGATAATCATAGTATGGTGTTGTTATTATTGCCATGATATGGATGATGATGATTATGATGTTTGTTTTGGTTGAGAGTGATGTTGTTATAGTTTTTGTTGTTGAGTTTATTGTTGCTATGATATGCTTCATTTTCTACTTGAGAGATCCTCATATTATGTTGCTACTGAAGATTGATTTCTTATCTCATTGTAGAGACATGTACTTGTTGATGCTACATATAAGTTACAACTATGATGGTTGTTATGTTGCTACTCTTTGATGTTATCTCATCGATCTATATTCATGCTAGTTCACATGTTGCTAATAGTTGTTATTGAAGTTTTGGTAAAAGAGAGCATGAGTTGCATTTTCTACTAGTATTAACATTATTTTTGCTATACTAAGGTTATATTGTTGCTTATTGATTTATCTACCAATGAGTTGTCTTATTTTCCGCTTTATTCTTGGAGTGATTGAGAACAAGGCTTGTGAAGATGTTGCTTTGATATGGTATTCACTAAGGAGAAGAACCTATATGTTACTTACTACTGCCAAGAGTTCTTATGAATGGCAAAGAACTTCCATGGCCTATTATGCTTTTGTTCCTAGTACTTTGGGCTACGGCTGAAATATTTCAAGTTTATTGTGTCATTCATTCATTTATGACATGCATGTGATTGCTCTCCATTAGAATTCTTGGCAAAAGGTTGAAATGAATATCCATATATGTGAAATTGGTACCTCAGGTCTCAGATTGTACAATGGTGGTCTTTGTGCCTAGAAGGAATTGATGAGAGTTGTCTTTGTTCACAATATCTCATAATAGTTATGTACTCGCAATGCCATCATCATGCATTGTTATGATAAATCCATGTTATTATTGTTATTCATATGAATTTTCATTTTATTTAGAAACAAGATTCAAAAGAGAGTCATGGGTCATGTCAAAAGTGTGTTGATGTGCATGTGATGAGAGGTGAGAAGTGTTACAGCCATGTTTAGGCTACTTGGTGACATGTATTTCATTCTTGTATGAGCTCTTGGAGTACTTGGGTATCCATTTATTGTCGCATCCTTCTTATGAGTCATGGTTGGTTCATGTGTGTGTCCTTCATACATGAGAAAGGAGTCATAGTTTGGCTAGTTAGAGCCTTTATAAAGACTTATATTATCATTCATTCAACCATGTATTATTTTGTGTATAGCATTGTTCATCATTGGGCCCAAGTTGGTCAAATCATTGTTATATAAGGAGAAACCTTCTTAAATATAACAAATAGGCACTAGCAGCAGTAGAGGTAGCATGTTTAGTAATCCAAGGGGTGTTTTTATAGCCCCTTTATATGTTCAGGGGAGGATTGTATTGGAAGTTGTTCCTTGGCTTGCATCAGCTTTGTATTGGCATGACGTTGAGATTGATAGGGGGAGTGATTCCTTGATTCTTCACATGTCGGCTTTGTTGATGTTTTCCCTTTGTCATTGATGTCAAAGGGGGAGAAAATGAGGGATTTAGTTCTTCATGAGGTTGTTTGGATGGTTCAGCTAGGGTTACCATCAATGCCAAAGGGGGAGATTGTTGGAATTGATGTTGTGATGATGTGATAGTTGGCATTGATGTCAACATGGTAGTTTAGTGTTGTATTGATTGATAGTTGGCATTGATTTAACCCGGGCTTGTGTTGAATATGATATGTATATGCCCTATTGCTTGATGGTGTTAGTTTTGATGGTTGGTTGGCCAACTAGGTCTCCATGTATATGATGTTTGTGGTGTTTCCTTTGAGATGTCTTTGATTCTCCTAAGTTATGGATTGGAATCATCATGGTGTATAAAGTTGTTGAAGAGGTCATCATGATGTATCAAGTTCCTCTCTACAGTTGAGCTTCATGGTTGATTCCACTTGGTAGAGTTTCTACACTCATGAATTGGTTCTTGAACATAAGCTGACTACATCATGTATAATCTCAACAGGATGTCACATAGATGTTTTTGAGGCTTTTCATGGCTTAGACAAGCTTTATAGATGCTAGATATGTTAAGTAATAAGTTGGAGATTTATGTTTTCTCAGTCGCTCCCTTGTAGGCTTTTCCATGCGACTGAGAGCTCTAGTCATTGGGAAAAAGGCCTATACATGTGACTACAATCGAGAATCGGTAATGTTGTGCTAGCGGTTGTGTCTGGAAGAAAATATTTCTCACATTCCTCACGAATCTCGGATGATTTAATTGTTTTTATGATATTTCTTGTTCATGAATTTTCATAAATAAAAATAATAATAATAAATAAAAATAAAAATAAAAATAAAAATAAAAATAAAAAATCTAATTGACTAAATCGACATGTCAGAAAGAAGATTGAAGTGTGAATTCCTTAATGAAGTGAGTAATGGAGATAGTTGCACAAAATGTTTAAAAAGAGCAGCAGATCAACCATTGTGGTGTGTGAGAAGAGTAGAAGTTTGTGCAAAAACATAGGCGACCTCCTATATCAAATAATGATATAGAGGTTAAATTCTAGAGAAGTGCACACATAGACATAATCTTCTGAGATATGAGAGTGAGGAGACCCATGGAGAGATCATCTATTTTTCAGATAGACAGATTTTAATATGTTAATTGTGACATAATTTGCAAGTTCTACTACAATGGATATTTAGAGGAAAATTATTCATCTGATTGTAGTTGTTGTAGTAGAGTTTTTAGTGCAGAGTTAGAGTGATGAATCTTTCTATGGTGATGCTAACATGCTCATGATTTTAGGATCAATGGTGAATTGCATGGAAGAATTATTTTTCATTGTAGAGAGAACATTTTTATGTGCATGGTTGTAGTATTACTTTTATGATTGGCTTAGAAATTGTATGGATGAATTGTGTTGTTAGATTTTATATACTACTAATGGAGTTGCATTGATAGTATGCTTTGTAGAAGGTTGGAGGTTATTGTTGCTACAGAATTCTTGCATATGTTGCATGTTACATTATGAGAAGAATTGTATGAGTGAGGTCTTGTTTATTGATTTGTGTTCTTGAGAAAACCAGAGCTTATGTATGCTTATAGATATAAAATGATTTGTTTGATTAATAAAATTTGAAGCATAGCAGCAGTAGTAGCAAAGAGTGGTTTTTGACCTGAATGGGGTTCTCCACTAGAGATCCTTATGTTCATTGTGCATGTGATTGTTTTGATTTTTTTATGGATTTCATGTGATGATGATGGTATTTAGATTTTTTATTTACTCAATTGGTTAATGAATTATATGAGCTAATCTAGTAATGGCCTAATGTGTGATTATGTATCAGTAAATAGATAAAGAATTTTAAAAGTATACATATAGACCTTGTCACTATTGATTCACCCCGCCCTCTCAGTAGTGAGCACATTTCCAATGATTGGTATCGAAGCGAGGTTCTCTCAGTGAAACTTGATTGCTTGAGAGAAGATTTTAGGCCATGGAAAAGAATAATAAGAATCAATCTCAGAAAAGGAAGAGCATTAAACAAGTGAGGAAATTTTCAAACTCAGAAGAACCCCTCTTCTTGCTGGTAAAAAATAGTGAAAGAAAATGTTTCGATCATTTCGTATCTAGCAGTACATTTTCTTGCAGTGATGATGATTTACTTTATTTTTATGGTTTAGAAGATAATGATCATTCAGTTCAATTTGATGTTTTGGAGAGAATTGGTAATAACCCTTTTTCAAAGAATTTAGATTTAGAAGATGAAGAGCCTTGCAAGAATGTAATCCTCAAAGAGAAAATTATAAAGCTCGAGGCTAAAAATAAAAACCAGTAGAAATTATTACAAATACTTGATGAGAAGGAATGTGTTTATAAATAATAAGTCATTAAATTAAAAACTCAATTGGACGAAGCAAGGAAAATTGAAGAAGGAATGAGAAAGCAATATGAATAAAATGAAGATTTATATCAATGTTAAATTATGGAATCAAAAGTGGTGACATTGAGAAATAATTCAAAAGAGAAATCCATTTAGCTAAAGACTAGTCAAAATCCTCCAGATCCTAGCATGGAAAAAGAAGAAACAAGTTCAGCAACAAGATTTAAAAAAACAGCAACGAAATATGATTCCAGTAGTAAGAATAACAAGGAAGAATCACATCAGCAAAACCAGAAGTCAAAAAAGGAAAAAAAAATCCAGACAGATCATCCACTTCCTCAAGATCGATAATATGCTTTAGTAAAATGTAGAAGCATGCAGTAGAAAAGACAGTTGGATAAATGGACATGTCAAGCAAAATCATCCATGTCCAGGTATAATAGTTCATTCTATGGTTATTTTTTTTCATGTAATAATTTCTAGCATAAGAATTTTGATTGTGGGAACTATGTGAAGAAGAGGAGTTTCGAATCTTTTCCTTTATTTCGTGGACATATAAGTTGTTACTTGTGTTACAACATTGTTCATAAGACCAAAGACTTCAAAATACCATAAGGTTATAGGGAACTCACTCAAAAGGAAAAGAATACTCAAAGCAGATCATACAAGACACCAAATAATGAAGTGCATGTCAAAGATCAAACCAACAAAATCTGGAAGAAAAATGAGCAGCAAGTGACTTCCATCAAAAACTAAGGTTGGCATGGCCTCAGGGGATCATAAGGCAACATTCTGAATCTGAAAGAGAATAATTGATAACGTAGCCATAGTAGGAGAAGAGCACATTGAAAAATATGAATAAAAGAGGTACCTGAACTCAAGGGAGTTCTATGAGGTTTGAAATTTTATTTGATTATTTCTAGTGTTTGTTTGGATCATTCAAATTTGATTGAATGTAGCAATTTGTTGAAGTCGTGAAGGCTAGATGCATATTCAAGAGACGGATTTTATGCAAGCTCATATTATCTTTGCATATTTTTCATTAATGCAATGATTTTCATTGATGAGAAGGTTGCTAAAATTAATCAGTGAGCAAGTGTCACATATTTATATTTGCATGACCTATTTGTTGATTTTATGCTCTACATGGTATACATGGAGCTTATTGTTGAGTTTTTTATTGTTGTTACTAATGTTGCTAAGGATTATGCTATGTTGTTGGGGATCTTGATGGAAAAATTGTTGTCACTCATGCTCATGTTTCTACCTTGATTTGAGAGTGATATTATTGGGGCATTTATTAATGCTATATGTTCTATATTGTTACTGTTGATAGTCATGGTATGGTGTTGTTATTATTGCCATGATATGGATGATGATGATTATGATTTTTTATTTGGTTAAGAGTGATTTTGTTATAGCTGGTGTTGTTGAGTTTATTGCTGCTATGATATGCTTCATTTGCTACTTGAGAGATCCACATATTATGTTGTTGTTGAAGATTGATCTCTTATCTCATTGTAGGGACATGTACTTGTTGATGCTACATATAAGTTACAACTATGATGGTTTTTAAGTTGCTGCTCTTTGAGGTTATGTCATCAATGCATCTTCATACTAGTTCACATGATGCTACATATAAGTTAACCCTATGATGGTTTTTAAGTTGTTTCTCTTTGATGATATGTCATCTCTTTATCTTCATACTAGTTCACATGTTGCTACTAGTTTTTATTGACGTTTTGTTCAAAGTGAGCATGAGTTGCATTTGTTGTTATTATTAACGTTGTTGCTATTAGACTAAAGTTATATTGTTGCTTATTGACTTATCTACCAATGAGTTGTCTTATTTTTTACTTTATTCTTGGAGTGTTTGAGCATGAGGCCTGTGAATATGTTGCTTTGATATGGTATTCACTAAGGAGAAGAACTATACGTTACTTACTGCTACCAAGAGTTCTTATGAGGAAAAGAACTTCCATGGCCTCCTAGACATTTGTTGCTACTACTTTGGGCTATGGATAAAGTATTTCAAGTTTATTGATGTCATTCATTCATTTATGACATGCATATGATTTCTCACCATTAGAAGTCTTGGAGAAATGTTGATCCATATATGTGAAATTGGTACCTCATGTCTCACATTGTACAATGGTGGTCTTGGTGCCTAGAAGGCACTGATGAGAGTTGTCTATGTTCACAATGTCTCATAATATATATGTATTCTCAATGCCATTGCCATGAATTGTTCCTATAAATCCATGTAATTATTGTTATCCGTACGAAGTTATATTTGAGTTAGGAACAAGAGTCAAAAGAGAAATTCATGGGTCATGAAGTTATATTTGAGTTAAGGAAAAAGAGTCAAAAGAGAGATTCATGGGTCATGTCAAAAGTGTGTTGATGTGCATGTGATGAGAGGTGAGAAGTGTTACAGCCATGTTTAGAATACTTGGTGCCATGTATTTCATTCTTGTATGAGCTCATGGAGTCCTTGAGTATCCATGTATGGTCACCTCCTTCTTATGATTCATGGTTGGGTCATGTATGTGTCCTTCATACATGAGAGAGGATCCATAGTTAATCTAGTTAGAGGATTTGTAAATACTTCTATTATCATTCATTTAGCCATGTATTATGCCCTGTATCCCATTGTTCATCATTTGGCCCAAGTTGGTCAAAGCATTATTATATAAGGAGCATACTTCTTGCATATGAAAAAGAGGCACTAGCAACAGCAGACGTAGCATGTTAAGCAGTCCAAGAGATGTTTCTGAAGCCCCTTTATATGTTCAAGGGGAGCTTGTATTTGCAATTGTTCATTGCGTTGCATTAGCTTTGTATTGGAATGATGTTGATATTAACAAAGGAAGTGCTTCTTTCATTCTTCACATGTTGGCTTTGTTGAGTTTGTACCTTTTCCATTGATGTCAAAGGGGGAGAAAATGAGGGATTTAGTTCTTCATGAGGGTTTTTGGATGGTTTAGCTGGGGTTTCCATCAATGCCAAAGGGGGATACTATTGGCATTGATATTGTGATGAGGTGATAGTTGGCATTGATGTCAACATAGTAGTGTAGTGTTGCATTAATGTCAACATAGTAGTGCAATGTTGCATTGATGTTAACTTGGGCTTGTGTTGAAGATGATATGCATATGCTTGATTGCTTGATGGTTTTAGTTTTGATGGTTGGTTAGCCAACTAGGTCTCCATGTATATGATGTTTGTGGTATTTCCTTTGAGATGCCTTTTATGCACATAAGTATTGGATTGGGATCCTGATTATGTCCAAAGGTGTTGAAGAGGTTATCATGATGTATCAAGTTCCCCTCTACAGCTGAGCTTAATGGTTGAGGCCACTTGCTATAGTTTTTGCACTCATGATTTGTTTCTTTCACTTCTGGTGACTACATCATGTATAAGCTCAACAGGAGGTTGAAAAGATGGTTTTGAGGCTTGTCATGGCTTGGACAAGCTTTACATATTCTAGAGATGTTGAGCAAGAAGTTGGAGGTAGTTCTTAGATGAAGATTTTGTGTTTTCCTTGATCCTCTGCCCTAGTGGATCCCTTGTAGGATTTTCCATGCAAATGAGAGCTCCAGTCACTGGGAACAATGCTTATCCATGTGACTGCAGTCGAAAATCAACAATGTTGTGTTAGCGGTTGTGTCTGTAAGACAATATTTTTGGCATTCCTTGTGCATCTCGGATGATTTAATTCTTTTTATGATATTTGTTATTCGAGAATTTTCATAAAAAATTATAATCGACTAAATAAACATGTCAGAATGAAGATTGAAGTGTGAATCCATTAATGGAGTGAGTAGTGGAGATAGTAGCACAAAGTGTTTAAAAAGAGGAGCAAATTGACCATTGTGGTGTGTGAGAAGAGCAGGAGTTTGTGTGAAAAACAGAGGGAAACCTCCTACAGAAAATAATGATACAGGAGTCGAATTTCTAGAGAAGTGCACACACAAACATAATCCTTTTAGATCAGAGAATGAGGATACTCATGGAGAGATCATCTATTGTTTAGATAGACATATTTTTATCTGTTAATTATGACAGAGTTTGCAGGTTCTACAACAGAGGATATTCAGAGGCATAATATTCATATGATTGTAGTTGTTGCAGTAAAGTTTTCAGTGCAGAGTTAGAGTGATGAATGTTTATATGGTGATGCTAACATGCTCATGATTTCAGGATCAATTGTGAAATTCATGGAAAATTATTTATGATTGCAAAGAGAACATTTTTATGTGCATGGTTGTAGTATTAATTCTATGATTGGCTCAAAAATTGTATGTATGAATTGTGTTGTTAGATTTGATGCACTGCTAATGGAGTTGCATTAAGAGTATGCTTTGTAGAAGGTTGGAGGTTATTTCTGCTATAGAATTCTTGCATATGTTGCATGTTGCATTATGATTAGAATTTTATGAGTGAGGTATTATGTGTCGATTTGAGTTCTTGAGAAAACCAGAGGTTATGTATGCCACTAGTTTAATTTGTTGAGGTTTTATAGGTTGTTGATGTATTGGGATTTGTTTTTGAGTTAGTTTCGATGTATTGAGGTTATCAGAGAGAGAAAGGTGTTGTTATATTGTGCAAGGGTCCATTTGGAAACATTCTAAAATGAGTCCCTAGATGACCAACAGATCAAGATAGCTTGGTGAAGAATGGATGGGTATTCCTTGTCGATGGTGGTTGGTACCTTTATTTGAGGAAGTATAATTCTCATAGACCAATGGGTCTTGGGCAAGGCTTGTTGGGGGTTGAGACGTACAGTGAATGGGTGTTCACATATTTGATTTAATATGAGAAACTTCCTTGCTGAACATATCCAAATATATTGATGTAAAATGATTTGTTTGACTAATAGAATTTGAAGCAGAACAGCAACAACAGTAAGGGGTGGTTTTTTACCCAGAGGGGGTTTTCCACCAGAGATCCTTATGTCCATTGTGTATGTGGTTGTTTTGATTATTTATTGTCTTGCATGTGATCATCTTGTTATTTAGATTTGTTATTTACTCATTTGGTTAATGCATTATATGATCTAATCTACTAATGGTGTAATGCGTGATTGTGTATCAGTAAATTGAAAAAGAATTTTAAAATTATACATATAGCCCTTGTCATTGAGAAATAATTCAAAAGAGAAATCCATTCAGCTGAAGACGAGTCAAAAGCCTCCAGATCCTAGCTTGCACAAAGAAGAAACAAGTTCAGCAACAAGATTTAAAAAAATAGCAGCAAAAGATGATTACAGCAGTAAGAATAACAAGGAAGAATCGCATCAACAATACCAGAAGTCAAAGAAGGAAAACGAAGTTCCAGACAAATCATCCACTTCCTCAAGATCGATAAGATGCTTTAGTTGTCAAAAGCATGTGTAATATCCTTGGTTAAAAATCCATGTAAATATAATAACACCACATTCATGGGACATGTATTCCAAGATGAATGGTGGGCAAAAACATCCTAGCGAGTGTTCACTTTGGTTATTATGGCTAAGGAAATGGAAAAGGCTTTGGAAAGGCATGAGGCATTTATTGGCATTTTATTTATGAAAATAATGGAAATTAGGAGAAAAGGAAGGTATAAGGTCATAGGTTGCATGTGAGGAGGAAATTGAAGGAAAATAATGGAAAATGAAGAAAATAGATGCCTCATTGATAAAAAGGCTTATGAGGACTAGTTGGCAAGAATTCTGTCAGTTTAGTTTTGGATCTCTCTCTCTATTCTCTCCCTCTTGTACTCTTGGACACTTAGAGTTTTCTTGGAGCACTCTTGGAGAATGTGGCATACTTGGAGTTTTGGAGCAAGAAGGTAAAGGAAGAGCAGGAAAGCACAAGAGGACATTTGGATCAGCAGCCACAACAGGTTTTTCTTATAGGTTCCAAGTTACATGTATGTTTTCTTCACTATTTTTGGCATGCATGGCATATGCATGTGTTTTATTGGTCATGATTTGTCATTGGTATGGAGGATTACCTAGATTGAAAGTGGATTTTCCTAGCCTTTTCATTTCCTATATAGCCATGGTTTTGTAGGTTCATTTCCTTGTTTTTGGTTGGTTCTCGTGTTTCCTTTAGCTTGGGTGGAGTTATTAGTTCCTAGAAGCCCTGGTTGGACAAATGCCCTGGAGGCCCTGTAACAGCTTGGGTTGATTTATTAGTCCTAGAAGCCTTGGTTGGAAAAATGCTCTGGAGGCCCTTGGCGAGTTGAGCTACTAGTCCTGGAAGCCCTGGTTGGACAAATTCTCTGGAAGGCCAGAGTAAGTTATGGGTTAAGTTACTAGTCTTGGAAGCCTTGTTTGTAACAAACACTCTGGAGCCCTAGAAGGCTTGGGTAGAGGCTAATCTGGTGATGGTTTGTAATGTCCGGCCATGAGGTGGAATCATTGTTTGATGGGTTGAGGTGGTTTGGCCTCTATAAGCCCTGGATGGTTTTGATTGACATGTTTTATGAGATCCCACATTCATGCTTGTAATATGGCATGAGGGTGATTGGATGAAGAGAGACTTAACGCAGCCAATCTACGGTCAGCTGGAACATGGTAATCCCATGTTGGGTTGTATTTTGCATCATGAATATGAGGTTATCTCTCCTTGTTAATTCATGAGTATTATATTGGCTTATATGTGGATTATATGATTGTTGTTTCCTTGGTATTTATGTTGTTATTATGTTGGTTATGAACATGTATTATGGCAATGGCTATGTATGGATCTCATCATGTTTTTACTTGTAATTGAATGAACAATGTATCTATGGCCTAATAGATGATAATGTAGCTAAAGTGATAAGGAAACAATGCCTCATAGCGAATCTCAGAAAAGTATGAGACCCCTACACTCAGATCCATTGTTTAAACCTGTAGATTATATATTTGTGACATGTTTGATGAAATCTCTGTCATGGATAGTAGAGGTCCAATCAATTCCTTGTTCAAGTAATTACATTTTTATCATTTTTTTGTCATTACCTTTCAGTTCTAAAAGTTTCATTTAGTTCTGGGTAGTGACCTAGGCTCTAGGCCTGAAAAAGTGATTCAAAACCTGGAGACGCAAGCACAACACTGGGCAGAAAAGTCCTTGGACGCATGCATATCCATGTTGTGGGAGAAGCCAAAGCCTCCTAGACGCATGCATGACCATATCAAGGGAGTGTCTGGGGATTTTATGGTCTAAAAACTCAGTTGGTCTCAGGGGATGGTTACTTGAGTGATTGGGATGGCTCCTGGGAGTTATGTTGTTTATGTGGAAGGTTTGTATGGTGTGTTTCCATCAGTTCCACTTCTTTAATTGACACATAGGGAGTCGAATCATATCATAGTAACTTCTCGACACATGTTTACCCTAGTTGGCCAATTACTTGGGTATATGTGGGAGGAGGGCGTTAGAGAGTGGTATCAGAGCATGGTTCATGCCTTGGATTCGATGGGTGGTTGTTGGTCATGCATTCATGTTGGTGTTCCTCATGCTTGTATTCCATGTGCTTATTTCATTTGCATGGTGTTGATCATGGTTGTAGTGATGTTGCCATGTGAAGGTTGATGGTGTTATTGTGGGATGTGTCTTCATGAGTGTATGGTTGTATATGCATTGCTATGCATGTCGGTGTCTATATGTTGTTATGCATGCATTGTCATGGTTATAGTTATGAATGTATAGTAGTCCCAAACATGCATTGTGAGGTAATTTTATGCATTTTAGGTCATCATGATGTTTTTGGTTGTTATGACGTTGATTTGTTGGCTAAGATAGAGCAAGAGATGTCGATCACAGCACTAAACTTCGGGGTAAGTACAGATCATCATACAGGTTTGTATGGTGGGAATGCAAGTATGTAGTTATTGGTTGTTATAAGAATTAGGGCTACTTATATACTTGTCATTTTATTGTTGTTATGCTTACATGTATGATAAATTATAGTTGATTAGTGTATTCATATGCACATGTGTCAGATAGTCATGAATGATAGTAACATGTGGTTGTATGCATTGTTATTGTTGTCTTACGTTAGATAACTTGATAATTATCCTATATGTTGTTGATAAGTATGTTATATGTTAACTTGTTGATTGTTATATGATAGTTAACTTGATGATTATGTTATATGTTGTTGATGATAATGTTATATGTTAACTTTTTGTTGTTATATGATAGTTAGCTTGACGATTAGGTTATATGTTGTCGATGAGCATGATATATAACTTGTTGTTGGTATATGCTAGTAACTTGATGATTAGGGTTATTACAATAAGATCTTGATGTTATATGTATCATACTAATTTGGATTGGTCTATGCAAATGGTTATGGTTATGACATTTAGGTATGATTTAATATGTTGTGATATTATGTCATACTAATCTAGACTGGTCGTGTAGATGTGATTATTATGTATTAATGATAATTGTTTATGAGATTATGATGTGAACATGTTAGCTAGTTATTGTTATGGATATCATGACCTTATTTATGTTTGAGTTGATATCTTGTGAAACTATATCATGCTAATTTAGATTGATTGTGCATACAAGATAGCCTCCCCTGAGATACATTAAGTTATGAGTTTTCTTATGTCGTCTATTTGGAGCTTGAATGTTTGGCTATGTTGCTTATTTAGTGTTTGAGTGTTTGGTGTCTATTATGTCATCTATCTATTGTCTGAATGTTTGATTACTTGAATGATATGAATATGTGTCTATAATATTTCTTTCCAAAATGATCTTGTTTTAAGATGGTTGTACTAATACATATGTGATGAGACAGTTGATATGTACGTGAGTGTAAGTAGGGGATAGTTGTAGCATTATGTATTATGACTGATGAATGTGAGTTTATTGTTGAGTATGACATGGTTGTTAGGCTTGGTAAAGGTTGATTTCAAATTAATATACATGATGTCTTGATCTTTGGAACTTGAGACTGACATGTGTGAGCAGTTGTAGGGTAACATGCCTAGTATTAGCTTGACGAGGTAATCGTTGATGTGTTTATATAACTAACAGTTGAGTGATGTGATAGTGCATAGTAAGACTCAATTGCAACAAGTAAAAAGGTAAAAGAAAGGAATTGGGAAATAATTCCTTTGGCTGTGTTTGGAAACCCTAATTCCAAACGAATGAGTGCTTTGCATACAGGAAGTCTTCTTAACCTTGACTTTGTCTGACATTATGTGGATATATGTTATATTCATGAACATGTATTTGACAGGTATAACAGTTGGTTCTAGGTATGCCTATATTCATCAAAGGATTGGAGTCCCTTGAGAGATGGTGTGGATATGTTCAGTTGCAAGCAATGTGCTTGGAACATAAAGGTAAGGTAACTGGTGTATTTTTATGTTTATTTATGCACTAATAGTTATGTGTTTATGAAAATATGATGCAGGGGATTGCATGGCAAAGAGACTACCATGAAATTCTAAAGAAGGATCAGGTTGATCTTTCCTTTGGAAGCACTAGGAACCATGGGGATTGAGTCATGGTGTCTATTGAGAGTCTTATGATTTCAATTCTTTGTGCTTTATTTGTGCTTCATTTGTAGCTTTGTTTATGTCTAGTGTATGGCCATACCACTTTGTTCGTGATGTTGTATTGTTATTGGTTTTCATGGTTTTCTTCTTGTTTGTGTTTTTTCTTGCCTTTTATGTCTTAAGGGTCTTGGGAATTGGTTTGGAAAGAGGAAAGTTAAAAGAGCTTAGGAGAGCTTAATGAAACCTAGCAGGTAATGTAAGACCTGAATGAAACTTGGTGCATGAGTAAGGGAAGTTGAAAGTAAGAATATGACAATCGGTTGGATTGGTTCGGTCCATTGGTGTAAATGGATAGTGGCAGTACAGTCATGAGAAAAGTAATGGGAAAGTTGAAGTAAATGGATCTGAGGCATCATATGCCTTTCCTATGTTGGGAACGATTGTTCTCAATATTGTGCATGGTGTGCATAGATAAATGGAGTTATCTTAATTTTGACCTTATGTTATCTGGTAATTATGTTATGATCATGATTATGTTGATGTTTATAGACGTATGTATGTGTGTATGTATGTCATTGTCTGACAAGATCATGATTATTTTACGCTAATGTTTATGTATATTTATCTATGTATCTATGTCACTACCTTATGCGGTGTTAGGGATCATTCTTGTGGGGGAATGATTTCTTATGCAGGTGAGTGGCCTGACGAGATTCCTAGTCTTGTGGGTAATCAAGTGGGGAGAGTAGTAATGACAAATATACGAGTTCAATATCATGTAGTTATGAATTAATATTGTATGCTTGTATTAAGCCTATGTTTATGTTATGATAGGTAACTCTGAGGGATACATCAACGAAATGAAAGTAGTGTGGTCTGCGGCATGTTGGGACAAGCATGGATAAGACACTGGAAGCAAGGTTTCTTGGTAGAGACAGTGTGCTTTTGGATTTGTGGTACTAATTTTGTGCATATGTTTTATATGTTGTACATGTTGCACCTATGATGTTGTGAGAATGTTGTGTTGTGTATATAGTGTGTGTACATGTTGTTTATGCAATATTATGTACAGGGTCATACATATAATATTGTGTGAATGTTTCATATGTGGTGTTGGGTATAGATGGTGCTATGTACATGTTGGATGTTGAGGCAAAATAATTACCTATCATTTAATTGTTAACCCAGGGGTTTCATAAAACTTGTGAAGCATGTGGGCACTGTATATGCTATAAATTAACTTCCAATTTAGATCAACCTAATTACGAAACCAAATAACAACAAACCAAATTCACCTATTCTAATTCAACAATCAATTCAAAAGAAATTATAGTACAGCGCGTGGAATTGAAATCTTAATCTACCACATTTGTAGGAATTGAAAAGCACACCACTCTTTCAGAAATGAAATTTCATGAAATGAAATCTACTCTAAGGGATCATGTGTACATTATCAAATGAGGATCCTATGAAATGAATAATCAAAACCACTTGAAATAAAATGAAAGCAAAAACAATCACTCTTAATTTCTAGATATGAAAGCAAATTTAAAAAAAAAACAATCACTCTTAACCTCTCACACAGGAAAAGATATGAAAGAAATAAATCTTAATCTATAAAAGAAATAAATCTTAATCTATAAAAAACAATAAATCATAATCTATGAAATAAATCTTAACCTATGAAAAACAATAAATTTCACACATTATAGATGGCCAATCCAAAATCATGAGGGATGGAAAGTTGAGAGGCTCCAAATGCAAGCATAACCAAATCAAAGTGAACACCACTCATGAGCATGGTGCCAAATCCAGATTCTATATTCAAAACATGAGAATTTCCCAAACTTTACACATGCCTCTGAAAGGAGGAGGCTCTCCTATTTATACAAAAACATAAGAAGCTACCTCATTAATGGAGGTCCATTATTCTCTCCCTAGATCCCTAGAAAATCTCATAGAGTTACAACTTAAATAGGTAATGATGAGACACATATCCTCTTTGACCTTTATCCAAATATTCTTCCATATCTTGAAGGGAATTCGAATTTGAGCATTGGAGGCCACATAAGGGTGCCTTGGAAGCTTCCAAATGACCTACACATGTCATGAAACTCAAGCCACTTTTAAGTATTAGCAAGTATATGTCATTTTTATAAGTTTTAACCATTTAATTCACTTATAATACTAGAAATCATTAACTTTTGGAAAACACAAATGGAACCCATATAATTATGAAAATGGAGGCTAATGAAAGGTTATATGGTCATGGAGTTGCGACATGTGAGTGAAATGGTGGCGATAAAGGTGAAAGTGGATGATATTTTGAATACATTTTGGAGACTCTACATTCCCCCCAACTGACGTTATTGTATGTCCTCATGTAATCTACTGCATTGCTTAATCATGATTTGCTTTTGAATGAGCTTGGCTTATATCAATTGTACTTAAACTTTGCATTTGGTAATTTCATTTCTTTTTGCAAAGTATTCCTTGTCATACGTTGAATTGCAACATGTTTGGTTGGTTCGTGTGTGACAACCAAATATTAATTGGCATTGGTTCTTGTGCTTCACTACCTTGTTTCTTTTTGTTGCAGCAAGATTCATTGAACATATTTAAGAATGCATATTTGAATCGGCCATATAATATGCTCATCATTTAGGCATTTATTTGCAAATCACATAACTTTTGAACCATAATGCAATCATAATTGATTAGTACAAGTATGTTAGGATGAAATGAAGTGAAATGGAATGAATTGATATGGATGTGATAATAAATGGATATCCCTTCCCCCCCTTCCCCCCAAACTAAAGGTGTTTACAGTTTGTTTCTTTTCAAATGAGAAAGGAAATATGGTGAAGTATTTTCCAAAAATTATAATTTTAGTATTCGAGAATTCTATGATTAAAAGCTAGAAAAGAACATACCTTTACTTACCTAGGAAGTAGACAAACCGTGGATATGTAGAGAAGTTGTAGCTGTTACTGGATCATGGAATAGAATGTAGAATTTCATCTACTTCTTAGTTTCATAAATCGTGGATGAGGTGGTGAAAGTGGATTCTTTATTTCTATTGCTAAATCTATTGTATCTGCTGCAAAATGCTGAAATGATATAGCCTTCACCTACTACATAACCTGATGGTACAATTCTAGTCATGCGAATGAATGTGTTGTTTTCGAGCATGAAGAGAAGTCATTCAATTACTGGCCATTAATGAATGTCATTAACCAATGCAAGGAAAACTCGTCATTAATTTCAACGAGTGCCAAGGTACCTAAGTACATATTTCAAAGTGCGAATAGATGATCTGATGTCAAGCCACTTGCAAGATCTAACGATCAAGGGACATTGATGTATTCCCATGATTGTAAGCGAGAGAACTTGTCATTGTTGCATACAAGCCTCAAGGTACTAATAAGGACTCTAGCGCTGAACCTAGATAATATGATGATGTCGATAGGCCAAGACTTTGTTAGAAGGGAGGCCTTAATGAATCCTCCATCATCTAACATGAGCATAAAACAATAATTTTGAAGGACTATGGATGAAAAATTTTGTGGTGGATCAAGGTTTATTTGACAAAGTGAAAAGGAAAATGGAATGAATCAACTTTGTAGTGGATCTAAATGGTTTTATTGTTGGGTTAAAGGTTAGTGAAGGTGAGGCAAGAAAATGATTGCAAAGGAAAATGAGATGAATATTTTATTAACTGAATAAGTAAGAATGCAATGGTAAGACTAGTATCTGAAAGGATTCCAAATGGTGTGATGGATCTGATTCAACATTATTTATCCAAAATCATGGGCTAATTCTTGGATATTTCATCTTTGATGCTGCTCTGATCATGTTCTTTTGAAATAAATGTGGTCATTGAGAGACATTGTTTGTTTGTGCCCATCTGTTTATCTTCCCAGAACCTGCAAAAACTAAGTACTTTTTCTACAATGAAATGTAAGATTATCAAAAGAGAGAGGTGATTAAACTCTCTATTTATGAAATTTACACAAAAAATTGATAATTGGTACTAATAAAACAAATTCACGAAAGAAAATCAAATGAACTTTTACCTGATTCGAAACTAGTGCCTCAGGTTACCTGTTGTGTCTTTTCAAAAATTTATTCATTCTTTATTGTTTCAAACTCTAACTATATTTTTCTCATTGTGTAGATCTCATCGATATCTTTCCACCAACGCTTGAATCGTCGAAAGTTGATCTCGTATGAGAAAGTTAGGATGATTTGAACTTTGGGTGAAATATTGAAAATTGTCGTGCTTAAGTGTGGCACGGGAACATGAAGTTGATGATGATGTTCATGTGTTCTTAAAAATGAGATTTTTAACCTTTGCGTATTTGGCCTCTGCTCGGGGAACTGCTGGGTGAAATTTGTTTTTTTTTCAAAATCAGGAGAATGCAAAGCTATTTTGATCTCATACGGGTTGGATCTAATGGTCCTTCTTGTCCCTAAGTGGTTTTGGTAACCACTTGTCTCTTCCCAGCCGGATTGTTCATGTTATAGACATTTTTGTGCCTTACAGCATTGAGCATGAAATGTCCATAATCTAAGGGATCCAAAGTCCCTAAACATGTTGTTCCTACCCCTAGAGGAACAAGGCTAACAAACCACAGCAATTCACAGAAGTTCTCCACCAGAAACTGCTCAAAAACAAGTCAATTCGAGATCAATTCAGAGGCTCCACTAGCTGTCTGCGCTGAAATGCAAAGTCTGCACTGGCTACCTACACTGCAACGCAGGTAGAAGCACTACCAGGGTGCGCTGAGCGGGAATTGACAAATGGCAGGTTCATTCAACGAGGTGTCAAGACCCTGGAAGCTTCCAGAATCTTCCTCAATGACACTTGCCTCAGTGAATTCGACTAGTGATGAGTAAGAGGTTCTCAATCTCCAAGTGGAAGCAAGAACCTCCAAGTGGAAGTAAGAACTGACAGAGGGAGAGGACACTAGTCAGATCTCAAGCTGACTCATCCTCTCTCCAAAGATCTATATATGGATCTCTCCTCCATGAGATCTAGAGGCTGGAATTTTGTTATTGCAAAGAATTGTTGTTGGTTTGAGATTGGAATCATTGGGTGCTTAATGCTTTGAAGGGAGGTGAAGATAGGAATTTCATTTGCTGGGAAGGAGATGCTAGATTGGGGCCTTCTTGGTTGTATCTCTTCCTGAACCTTGTTATTCATCAATAAAGCTATCTCGGTTTCTCCTATATACTGATGTATCTTTGATGTATGATTGCATTAGTATGTTTAGTTTATTTCTAATCCTGAACTAGTTATGAATATGAATCTATGTCTTTGTGTAGTGTTCTCTTCTTGTGATCTTGCAGAGATCTGTTGAAGCTGGGCAAGCGAGAAGGCAAGTAGTTGGGAACTCTCAAAGAGAAGAGAAATCGGATCGAGGGACAAACGGAAGACACCGGTTAGTCCATCCATCTCTCTTCATTCTTAATTCATAAAGGAAGAATACTAGAATAGCTGTGTCTGTTTGTTGCTAAGGCACTGTCACACCTTAGGTGGATAGGATCATCCTGCATAGGCATTTTTCCCCACAACAAATTGGCGACTCCGCTGGGGAGATCTGTTTAGTCATCTTATTTGTGTCTCTATCATTGTTTGTTTCATAGACTCAACAGCAACAATCGAACTGCATCTGCTATTCTCAGATGCAAAGTAGACAGTTGTTGCGTTGATCCAATCACTGGATTTGTCTATGATCTGAACAATGGACTCACAAATGATTTGATGATCCTTTGTGATAGATCTTAGCCCTCCCTCAAAGCATCCCTTTGATTGTACCTTGCTTGTTGCTTTTATTTGGCCTGAAACCGTAGATTAATCAGCAAACTGTGACCCAAAACCCAGTGAGAAACTCTCGTTTCTCCTTCAGCGCAGACCCTGTGAAGAGGTTCTGCATTTCAACGCAGGTCCCGTGAAGGCTACCTGCGCTGAATGTCAAAACCTCTGTGTTGGGGGTGCGTTGATCTAGTTAGGCCTTGTGCAGCTGGGGTTCTCTGCTCTGTTTTGCCTTGTTTTGATCTCTGATTTTTGTAGCATGTAACCAGCATAGGTACCTGTCTGATAACTCCTTTTCTCTACTTAAATTCCGCCTCCTTTTGTACAAAAAGACTGTGAGTGTTTTTATGTGTTTGTGGCGTCATTTGCAGTTTTCCTTTGTAAGAGTGAAATAATCATCCTGTAGCCCTTGATTCAGATCTGTTGATTGTGATCTTAAGAGAGAGTTCATTGGCTGTTTAACAGTTGATTATACATTTACTTTTGCTTTTGGTTTGAGTTTGTCTCTTTTAAGTGTCGAAACAAGTGTTCATTTCGAAAGTCAAAAAGTGTTGTATTCTCTTCTACCCTTTCTGATTTCGAAAAAGTAAACTTGTTTGTATTTGTCATTTAAAAGCAAATTCAAAGTTGTACAAAAAGCTTTCTTTTTAGGCATCAATATTAAGAAAGCAGAAAACAAACACCTGCATTGTGCATTTGCATCTTGATAGTTTGCATGCTTGATTTAGGAAAAGTGCATTAGAGTGTGCTGATTGCTCTTTGAGAAAAGATGGTGTCTTTCTTTTCCATTTGTAGCTAGGATTTTCATAGTTGAAAAGATATAAAGCTTGCTTATCATCTTTAGACTGCATTTAGGAATTGTATCATACATCTCGTGGTGATTCAAAAAGGCAAACTTCTGAAAAGATCAACCTAAAATAAATCGAATGAACTTAACAACGCTTTGCAACATAACGCACAACATAGAGGTCTAGGCTAGAGACGTGTTCCGGCGTCGTAAAACCTGGTCACTGGTCGCCTCACTGATGGTTGGGTGATTCCTCCTGAGGGACGATTAGTACCAGTACGGATTGTGCTCCCACGTACCGTCGTGTATATATTGGGAGACCCCTATAGGAATACAACCTTTATCCATAGGAAGCCGTGTCGGCCGCCCTACTGATCGCAATGCACTGAACACAGCATTCAGGAAGATCGACCGCCCGTACCCTAAAAAGTATTCTGCGGTTTTGCGAAAAGTTTGGCACACCCTCTGCCTAGAACTCCAGAGCAGTTTCTTTTGGCCTTTTTCAGACTCTATAACAGAAAAAGTCCATCCGAGCATTTGTCACTTCGGGCTCGTTAAAACATCGAAGGAGACTAGAGTCATCTTTAGCTTTTTCTCGACTCTTTAAAATTGAAAAAGCAAGTTGTGTCTAAGCGTCGTTAAAAATTTATTTTAAACGGAACAATCACCCTTTATTCCTGCGTTGATCTTTAGGTTGAGAAAATGGAGCCCACCAACCAAGGAATTCCCCTTGGTGGAAATCCTAGTCCCTTCTCCTCTTGGGGAGATGTTGGTGCGCCCCATATGGCCACATTGTCGCTTCCAGGACTGACAATTGGCCTGCCGGTCTGGCTCTTTTCAACCAATGTCGTTCAGAACACCACTATTCCTGAACAGTCGAATCAACAGTTAGACCAAACCAGAGTTACCCACCAGCCTTCTACTTCATCTAATTCTTCCTCTCCTCCTTCCTCTTCGCTTGACGGAACTGGTAAAATCAAAAACCAAGTTCCTAAGGAGAAGAAGGAAAAGAAGAAGAAAGAGAAGAAGAAGAAGGAGCCAAAAGCGACTGGGGGCAAACAAGTGTCGTCTGACAAAAATCCACACACAGCACTGACTAGGCCTAAATCGCCATGTGTCATATGCAAGGGAGACCACTTCCACAGAGATTGTCCCTGCATCCCTCGGATACTAAGGGACTGGTCTCCCCGTTTGCACAATTCGGTGGCGTCAACCTCTGATAGCCATGTTGACAGCACACCGTCAACTAGTGAAAGTGAAGCCACAGGAAAGAGAGGGAAAGCTAGATTTCCCTGCAAACTGTGTGAAGGTGACCATGCCATCCACCGTTGTCCCTTCTTAGACAAGGCTAAAAGAGTTTTGGAAGATCGCCCGATTTTACGAGCGCAACTTCCTCCTGGATATCAAAAACTCCTGCCAAGTCCTTCACTAGTTGAGAACCCGGCTGGCCCGCTCAGGTGGTCAGCCGAAGCACCTATCATTGAAGATGAACCATCTGAATCCATACCTGACGAAAGTCAAAAGGTTGAGGCGGCAGTTGACCCGGTTTTGCCTTCAGAGGCTCTATCTTCGAATGATACCATCACAGAAGAGAATAAAGACGACACCGTCCAAATTCTCTTCATCAACACAGACTCCAACGAACAAGGGGGCAATTTGCCCATTCCTTTATCACAGGAAGGAACTTCGTCAGAGTCATACCCGGCCGTCTATTCGGTCCCACCACCAAGCAACCTAGTTGTATCCTTCGACTGGAACCAACTAGGCAGACCCCGGTTGCCAGCAAGCATACCATTCAGAATTATCGTTCAAATATACAGAATGGTAATGGCTGGCACCATCATTGATGAGGGGGCATCTGTGAGTATCCTTTCCTCTATTGCTTGGAAAGCGCTTGGTTCGCCAGTGCTTTTGCCTGAAATGAGAAATCTGACAGGCTTTGATAAAGGAACCAGTCGACCTTTAGGGATCCTCCCCAATGTGCCCATAACATTGAAAGGGAAGACCGTTCAAATGAACGTGATGGTCGTTCAAGGACCCTTGGATTATAACCTACTCCTTGGACGAGACTATATATATATTGCATGGGAGCCATCGTCTCCTCACTCTTTAGAGTAATGTGTTTTCCGCACGAAGGAAGAATGGTCAAGCTCGTGGACCAACTTTCATTTCCCGGATCACGCATCGCAAATAGTCATATACCATCCCTAAATGGTCTCTTCACGCAAGAAGTGTCTCAACCCACGGTCCGTCCTCCCGATGAGCGCGAGTGATTCAGAAGGATATGACTGGAACCCAGGGGGCATGCGTCCTGGTCTGCTTCGGCAGGAAAACTTTGGGTATAGGGTAGGTTTCCGCGGGAGAATATGACTAGTCCGTACCCCGTCCGGCATGGAAGAGGGGTTGTTCTAGAATAAGATTCTTTTGTCAAAGTTATGTGAGTTGGCGGGCATCGTCGCTCACCTTTGTTTATCTCGGTAGACATCGCCGAAGAAGTGTTTTGTTTGAAAGATTAATGGAACAATCTTTGGGTAACCTGAAAGAGGTAGGCCTCTCTCGGTAAAACAAATGTTTTGGCGGAAGTGAAGTAGGGGTAACCTTGAAATCGTACTTTATACCTGGGGGCATGCAAACCTTTTGGAGTGCAAGCAAGGGGCGGCTATTTATTTTTAAAAATTTTAGGACCTCTAACCCTTTAAACTCGTAGGATTAGTCGTTTCCGAACTTGCATAAAGAAAGGATTCCGGAGCAAAGCTTTGTAAGATGAAGCTCCATAAAAAATAGAATCTTAATGAGACATTCTTATCATATGACTAGATATTCGAGCAGTTTTAGCACACAGTTCATGCTCGTTAAAAAATAAACGCAAGATCTGAGCAGTTTTATCGTATAGTTCATGCTCGTTAAAAAATAAACATAAGATCGAGCAAGTGTTTCAATCCGCATTTAAGCTCGTTAAAAAATGAACTATCCGGTAAATAACCACTGTGAATGTAACATTATCAGCCATTAAAGCCTTGGTCGTGTTTGCACCGTCACCTCCACTTTTCCATTGGCCGATCATTCACCTCCATTTGATTGTTTACCCATTTTGAGGAACAGCTGCGAAGAGTGATTTCACTTAGCCATCCTTGTGACACTGCCGTGATTGGAAAATTCCAAGCCGTACCTGGAATCAGCTGCTAACCCGTTTTATCACTCGTTCCTCAAAAGACGAGTCTTCTTTAAGCTCTTTTCATCTGACTCGTAAAATATGAAAAGATTGCCGAGTTTTGGCCTTCCAGCTCGTTAAAGCGACCGGAAGTGCTATCCCTCCTCTAGATTTTAATCTTTTTGGACCTGAGGGATTATTGCACAAAAAGATCGAGCGCTTGTTTTGTTCGGCTCGTTAAAACTATCGAAAACTCATCCCTTCTGTATTGTTTTATACTTTTTCGAACTTAAGGGATTAGATGACGAAAAAGGACTTTGGAGTTAACTTTACGTACCTTTTCAGACTCTCTAAAAATGAAAAGGACCGAGTTATCTTTGTCGTTAGACTCGTTAAAATCATTAATAGCGACAAACTTGTCTTTAGACGAGAACGAGTTTCACTATCGCTAGGCTCGTTAAAACATAGCGATGGGCTTGCCCGAAGGGCAAGTTATAGAACAAGCATATGTTATCCTCCTCAAGCTTGACAAAAATAAAGAGGTACTGGTCAGCAATGACTGGGGAAAATTGGGAGAAACTCAAGAAAACTTTGATGGTAGCAAGTCGCTCTTGAACATGACACTTTTCCTCCGTACCACAATCGGGTTGGGTTGTTTCATTCACCGGTCACATCACCATGGTCTCGCCATACCATCCATATTTGGGGTAATGCTACCGATCCATCGCATAAGTGTCGCCATATGTTCAAGAGAAGTCGTTCAGAGAAGTCAACCGTGTCCCATCCACTACCGTACATTATCCTTCATCCTTTCATGACCGCCACCCTGAATCATATGTCATCAGATCGTTTTCACCTCCATCAAAATCATTAGCTCCGTTCCGTGTCATTGATGTGGGATTCATTAAGGCCCTCCTTTGACGGATCGCTTCTTGTCGACATCAGCTCATTATCCAAGAAGTTGATCTAGGAACAACCCCTTCAGTACTTTGAAGCTTGCATGCCTCAATGGCAAGTTTCTCACTTCCGGCGACAGGTATACATCAATGACCTTCGACCGAAAGATTTTGCGTGGTGTTCGACGCCAAGTCCTTTATTCACACCACGTGAATTGTACTGCAGTACCTTGAGGGTCATTATCATTATCGGTGATTCCTCTCGCGCTTGTTAACGGTTTACCTCATTGACCAGTAATCAAGCGATGTCTTTCCATTTTCGACTTCAGAACATTTCTCACATGGATCGACTTGTACTTAGAGTGAAGATCGAACGAGTTTGAAGACCCCGGATCTAGTTTCATCCATCCGGGCTGCGATATATATTCAGGAAAGATAAAGACATTGACATGTACATCATTGCAGCAGATAATCATCCTACCCAAAGGATGATAATTTCATCAAAATTATCAGTCTACCATCAGACGATTGTCTGTTCTATGTACAGAAAAATGAATTTATAAAGTTGAGCATGGGAATGCCCGCCTCAGCTAGATCATGAAAGCAATATGAAAAATAATGTATTGTATTGTATCTTATTACAGGTCTCCTCCCAGCATTGGATGAACTTCGGATCCTCCTGATAAAGCATTTCACTCGATAAACGGCCTCATACTTTAGGGGGCAACTGTTATAGACATTTTTGTGCCTTACAGCATTGAGCATGAAATGTCCATAATCTAAGGGATCCAAAGTCCCTAAACATGTTGTTCCTACCCCTAGAGGAACAAGGCTAACAAACCACAGCAATTCACAGAAGTTCTCCACCAGAAACTGCTCAAAAACAAGTCAATTCAGGATCAATTCAGAGGCTCCACTAGCTGTCTGCGCTGAAATGCAAAGGCTGCACTGGCTACCTACACTGCAACACAGGTAGAAACACTACTAGGGTGCGCTGAGCGGGAATTGACAAATGGCAAGTTCATTCAACGAGGTGTCAAGACCCTGGAAGCTTCCAGAATCTTCCTCAATGACACTTGCCTCAGTGAATTCGACTAGTGATGAGTAAGAGGTTCTCAATCTCCAAGTGGAAGCAAGAACCTCCAAGTGGAAGCAAGAACTGACAGAGGGAGAGGACACTAGTCAGATCTCAAGCTGACTCATCCTCTCTCCAAACATCTATATATGGATCTCTCCTCCATGAGATCTAGAGGCTGGAATTTTGTTATTGCAAAGAATTGTTGTTGGTTTGAGATTGGAATCATTGGGTGCTTAATGCTTTGAAGGGAGGTGAAGATAGGAATTTCATTTGCTGGGAAGGAGATGCTGGATTGGAGCCTTCTTGGTTGTATCTCTTCCTGAACCTTGTTATTCATCAATAAAGCTATCTTGGTTTCTCCTATATACTGATGTATCTTTGATGTATGATTGCATTAGTATGTTTAGTTTATTTCTAATCCTGAACTAGTTATGAATATGAATCTATGTCTTTGTGTAGTGTTCTCTTCTTGTGATCTTGCAGAGACCTGTTGAAGCTGGGCGAGCGAGAAGGCAAGTAGCTGGGAACTCTCAAAGAGAAGAGAAATCGAATCGAGGGACAAACGGAAGACACCGGTTAGTCCATCCATCTCTCTTCATTCTTAATTCATAAAGGAAGAATACTAGAATAGCTGTGTCTGTTTGTTGCTAAGGCACTGTCACACCTTAGGTGGATAGGATCGTCCTGCATAGGCATTTTTCCCCACAACAAATTGGCGACTCCGCTGGGGAGATCTGTTTAGTCATCTTATTTGTGTCTCTATCATTGTTTGTTTCATAGACTCAACAGCAACAATCGAACTGCATCTGCTATTCTCAGATGCAAAGTAGACAGCTGCTGCGTTGATCCAATCACTGGATTTGTCTATGATCTGAACAATGGACTCACAAATGATTTGATGATCCTTTGTGATAGATCTTAGCCCTCCCTCAAAGCATCCCTTTGATTGTACCTTGCTTGTTGCTTTTATTTGGCCTAAAAACGTAGATTAATCAGCAAACTGTGACCCAGAACCCAGTGAGAAACTCTCGTTTCTCCTTCAGCGCAGACCCTGTGAAGAGGTTCTGCATTTCAACGCAGGTCCCGTGAAGGCTACCTGCGCTGAATGTCAAAACCTCTGTGTTGGGGGTGCATTGATCCAGTTAGGCCTTGTGCAGCTGGGGTTCTCTGCTCTGTTTTGCCTTGTTTTGATCTCTGATTTTTGCAGCCTGTAACCAGCATAGGTACCTGTCTGATAACTCCTTTTCTCTGCTTAAATTCCACCTCCTTTTGTACAAAAATACTGTGAGTGTTTTTATGTGTTTGTGGCGTCATTTGCAGTTTTCCTTTGCAAGAGTGAAATAATCATCCTGTAGCCCTTGATTCAGATCTGTTGATTGTGATCTTAGGAGAGAGTTCATTGGTTGTTTACAGTTGATTATACATTTACTTTTGCTTTTGGTTTGAGTTTGTCTCTTTTAAGTGTCGAAACAAGTGTTCATTTCGAAAGTCGTAAAGTGTTGTATTCTCTTCTACCCTTTCTGATTTCGAAAAAGTAAACTTGTTTGTATTTGTCATTTAAAAGCAAATTCAAAGTTGTACAAAAAGCTTTCTTTTTAGGCATCAATATTAAGAAAGCGGAAAACAAACACCTGCATTGTGCATTTGCATCTTGATAGTTTGCATGCTTGATTTAGGAAAAGTGCATTAGAGTGTGTTGATTTCTCTTTGAGAAAAGATGGTGTCTTTCTTTTCCCTTTGTAGCTAGGATTTTCATAGTTGAAAAGATATAAAGCTTGCTTATCATCTTTAGACTGCATTTAGGAATTGTATCATACATCTCGTGGTGATCCAAAAAGGCAAACTTCTAAAAAGATCAACCTAAAATAAATTGAATGAACTTAACAACGCTTTGCAACATAACGCACAACATAGAGGTCTAGGCTAGAGACGTGTTCCGGCGTCGTAAAGCCTGGTGACTGTCGATCTCACTGATGGTGGGTGATTCCTCCTGAGGGACGATAGCGCCAGTACGGATTGTGCTCCCACGTACCGTCGTGTATATATTGGGAGACCCCTATAGGAATAAAACCTTTATCCTTAGGAAGCCGTGTCGGCCGCCCTACTGATCGCAATGCACTGAACACAGCATTCAGGAAGATCGACCGCCCGTACCCTAAAAAGTATTCTGCGGTTTTGCGAAAAGTTTGGCACACCCTCTGCCTAGAACTCCAGAGCAGTTTCTTTTGGCCTTTTTCAGACTCTATAACAGAAAAAGTCCATCCGAGCATTTGTCACTTCGGGCTCGTTAAAACATCGAAGGAGACTAGAGTCATCTTTAGCTTTTTCTCGACTCTTTAAAATTGAAAAAGCAAGTTGTGTCTAAGCGTCGTTAAAAATTTATTTTAAACGGAACAATCACCCTTTATTCCTGCGTTGATCTTTAGGTTGAGAAAATGGAGCCCACCAACCAAGGAATTCCCCTTGGTGGAAATCCTAGTCCCTTCTCCTCTTGGGGAGATGTTGGTGCACCCCATATGGCCACATTGTCGCTTCCAGGACTGACAATTGGCCTGCCGGTCTGGCTCTTTTCAACCAATGTCGTTCAGAACACCACTATTCCTGAACAGTCGAATCAACAGTTAGACCAGACCAGAGTTACCCACCAGCCTTCTACTTCATCTAATTCTTCCTCTCCTCCTTCCTCTTCGCTTGACGGAACTGGTAAAATCAAAAACCAAGTTCCTAAGGAGAAGAAGGAAAAGAAGAAGAAAGAGAAGAAGAAGAAGGAGCCAAAAGCGACTGGGGGCAAACAAGTGTCGTCTGACAAAAATCCACACACAGCACTGACTAGGCCTAAATCGCCATGTGTCATATGCAAGGGAGACCACTTCCACAGAGATTGTCCCTGCATCCCTCGGATACTAAGGGACTGGTCTCGCCGTTTGCACAATTCGGTGGCGTCAACCTCTGATAGCCATGTTGACAGCACACCGTCAACTAGTGAAAGTGAAGCCACAGGACAGAGAGGGAAAGCTAGATTTCCCTGCAAACTGTGTGAAGGCGACCATGCCATCCACCGTTGTCCCTTCTTAGACGAGGCTAAAAGAGTTTTGGAAGATCGCCCGATTTTACGAGCGCAACTTCCTCCTGGATATCAAAAACTCCTGCCAAGTCCTTCACTAGTTGAGAACCCGGCTGGCCCGCTCAGGTGGTCAGCCGAAGCACCTATCATTGAAGATGAACCATCTGAATCCATACCTGACGAAAGTCAAAAGGTTGAGGCGGCAGTTGACCCGGTTTTGCCTTCAGAGGCTCTATCTTCGAATGATACCATCACAGAAGAGAATAAAGACGACACCGTCCAAATTCTCTTCATCAACACAGACTCCAACGAACAAGGGGGCAATTTGCCCATTCCTTTATCGCAGGAAGGAACTTCGTCAAAGTCATACCCGGCCATCTATTCGGTCCCACCACCAAGCAACCTAGTTGTATCCTTCGACTGGAATCAACTAGGCAGACCCCGGTTGCCAGCAAGCATACCATTCAGAATTATCGTTCAAATATACAGAATGGTAATGGTTGGCACCATCATTGATGAGGGGGCATCTGTGAGTATCCTTTCCTCTATTTCTTGGAAAGTGCTTGGTTCGCCAGCGCTTTTTCCTGAAATGAGAAATCTGACAGGCTTTGATAAAGGAACCAGTCGACCTTTAGGGATCCTCCCCAATGTGCCCATAACATTGAAAGGGAAGACCGTTCAAATGAACGTGATGGTCATTCAAGGACCCTTGGATTATAACCTACTCCTTGGACGAGACTATATATATTGCATGGGAGCCATCGTCTCCTCACTCTTTAGAGTAATGTGTTTTCCGCACGAAGGAAGAATGGTCAAGCTCGTGGACCAACTTTCATTTCCCGGATCACGCATCGCAAATAGTCATACACCATCCCTAAATGGTCTCTTCACGCAAGAAGTGTCTCAACCCACGGTCCGTCCTCCCGATGAGCGCGAGTGATTCGGAAGGATATGACTGGAACCCAGGGGGCATGCGTCCTGGTCTGCTTCGGCAGGAAAACTTTGGGTATAGGGTAGATTTCCGCGGGAGAATATGACTAGTCCGTACCCCGTCCGGCATGGAAGAGGGGTTGTTCTAGAATAAGATTCTTTTGTCAAAGTTATGTGAGTTGGCGGGCATCGTCGCTCACCTTTGTTTATCTCGGTAGACATTGCCGAAGAAGTGTTTTGTTTGAAAGATTAATGGAACAATCTTTGGGTAACCTGAAAGAGGTAGGCCTCTCTCGGTAAAACAAATGTTTTGGCGGAAGTGAAGTAGGGGTAACCTTGAAATCGTACTTTATACCTGGGGGCATGCAAACCTTTTGGAGTGCAAGCAAGGGGCGGCTATTTATTTTTTAAATTTTTAGGACCTCTAACCCTTTAAACTCGTAGGATTAGTCGTTTCCGAACTTGCATAAAGAAAGGATTTCGGAGCAAAGCTTTGTAAGATGAAGCTCCATAAAAAATAGAATCTTAATGAGACATTCTTATCATATGACTGGATATTCGAGCAGTTTTAGCACACAGTTCATGCTCGTTAAAAAATAAACGCAAGATCCGAGCAGTTTTATCGTATAGTTCATGCTCGTTAAAAAATAAACATAAGATCGAGCAAGTGTTTCAATCCGCATTTAAGCTCGTTAAAAAATGAACTATCCGGTAAATAACCACTATGAATGTAACATTATCAGCCATTAAAGCCTTGGTCGTGTTTGCACCATCACCTCCACTTTTCCATTGGCCGATCATTCACCTCCATTTGATTGTTTACCCATTTTGAGGAACAGCTGCAAAGAGTGATTTCACTTAGCCATCCTTGTGACACTGCCGTGATTGGAAAATTCCAAGCCGTACCTGGAATCAGCTGCTAACCCGTTTTATCACTCGTTCCTCAAAAGACGAGTCTTCTTTAAGCTCTTTTCATCTGACTCGTAAAATATGAAAAGATTGCCGAGTTTTGGCCTTCCAGCTCGTTAAAGCGACCGGAAGTGCTATCCCTCCTCTAGATTTTAATCTTTTTGGACCTGAGGGATTATTGCACAAAAAGATCGAGCGCTTGTTTTGTTCGGCTCGTTAAAACTATCGAAAACTCATCCCTTATGTATTGTTTTATACTTTTTCGGACTTAAGGGATTAGATGACGAAAAAGGAACTTTGGAGTTATCTTTACGTACCTTTTCAGACTCTCTAAAAATGAAAAGGACCGAGTTATCTTTGTCGTTAGACTCGTTAAAATCATTAATAGCGACAAACTTGTCTTTAGACAAGAACGAGTTTCACTATCGCTAGGCTCGTTAAAACATAGCGATGGGCTTGCCCGAAGGGCAAGTTATAGAACAAGCATATGTTATCCTCCTCAAGCTTGACAAAAATAAAGAGGTACTGGTCAGCAATGACTGGGGAAAATTGGGAGAAACTCAAGAAAACTTTGATGGTAGCAAGTCGCTCTTGAACATGACACTTTTCCTCCGTACCACAATCAGGTTGGGTTGTTTCATTCACCGGTCACATCACCATGGACTCGCCACACCATCCATATTTGGGGTAATGCTACCGATCCATCGCATAAGTGTCGCCATATGTTCAAGAGAAGTCGTTCAGAGAAGTCAACCGTGTCCCATCCACTACCGTACATTATCCTTCATCCTTTCATGACCGCCACCCTGAATCATATGTCATCAGATCGTTTTCACCTCCATCAAAATCATTAGCTCCGTTCCGTGTCATTGATGTGGGATTCATCAAGGCCCTCCTTTGACGGATCACTTCTTGTCGACATCAGCTCATTATCCAAGAAGTTGATCTAGGAACAACCCCTTCAGTTCTTTGAAGCTTGCATGCCTCAATGGCAAGTTTCTCACTTCCGGCGACAGGTATACATCAATGACCTTCGACCGAAAGATTTTGCGTGGTGTTCGACGCCAAGTCCTTTATTCACACCACGTGAATTGTACTGCAGTACCTTGAGGGTCATTATCATTATCGGTGATTCCTCTCGCGCTTGTTAACGGTTTACCTCATTTACCGGTAATCAAGCGATGTCTTTCCATGTTCGACTTCAGAACATTTCTCACATGGATCGACTTGTACTTAGAGTGAAGATCGAACGAGTTTGAAGACCCTGGATCTAGTTTCATCCATCCAGGCTGCGATATATATTCAGGAAAGATAAAGACATTGACATGTACATCATTGCAGCAGATAATCATCCTACCCAAAGGATGATAATTTCATCAAAATTATCAGTCTACCATCAGATGATTGTCTGTTCTATGTACAGAAAAATGAGTTTATAAAGCTGAGCATGGGAATGCCCGCCTCAGCTAGATCATGAAAGTAATATGAAAAATAATGTATTGTATTGTATCTTATTACAGATCTCCTCCCAGCATTGGATGAACTTCGGATCCTCCTGATAAAGCATTTCACTTGATAAACGGCCTCATACTTTAGGGGGCAACTGTTATAGACATTTTTGTGCCTTACAGCATTGAGCATGAAATGTCCATAATCTAAGGGATCCAAAGTCCCTAAACATGTTGTTCCTACCCCTAGAGGAACAAGGCTAACAAACCACAGTAATTCACAGAAGTTCTCCACCAGAAACTGCTCAAAAACAAGTCAATTCAGGATCAATTCAGAGGCTCCACTAGCTGTCTGCGCTGAAATGCAAAGTCTGCACTGGCTACCTGCACTGCAACGCAGGTAGAAGCACTACCAGGGTGCGCTGAGCGGGAATTGACAAATGGCAGGTTCATTCAACGAGGTGTCAAGACCCTGGAAGCTTCGAGAATCTTCCTCAATGACACTTGCCTCAGTGAATTCGACTAGTGATGAGTAAGAGGTTCTCAATCTCCAAGTGGAAGCAAGAACCTCCAAGTGGAAGCAAGAACTGACAGAGGGAGAGGACACTAGTCAGATCTCAAGCTAACTCATCCTCTCTCCAAACATCTATATATGGATCTCTCCTCCATGAGATCTAGAGGCTGGAATTTTGTTATTGCAAAGAATTGCTGTTGGTTTGAGATTGGAACCATTGGGTGCTTAATGCTTTGAAGGGAGGTGAAGATAGGAATTTCATTTGCTGGGAAGGAGATGCTGGATTGGGGCCTTCTTGGTTGTATCTCTTCCTGAACCTTGTTATTCATCAATAAAGCTATCTCGGTTTCTCCTATATACTGATGTATCTTTGATGTATGATTGCATTAGTATGTTTAGTTTATTTCTAATCCTGAACTAGTTATGAATATGAATCTATGTCTTTGTGTAGTGTTCTCTTCTTGTGATCTTGCAGAGATCTGTTGAAGCTGGGCGAGCGAGAAGGCAAGTAGCTGGGAACTCTCAAAGAGAAGAGAAATTGGATCGAGGGACAAATGGAAGACACCGGTTAGTCCATCCATCTCTCTTCATTCTTAATTCATAAAGGAAGAATACTAGAATAGCTGTGTCTGTTTGTTGCTAAGGCACTGTCACACCTTAGGTGGATAGGATCGTCCTGCATAGGCATTTTTCCCCACAACAGTTCATCATTTGTGTTTTGTAGGATATGGAGGAAGGTCTCTGCTTCAAACCCTTACTGCTCGGGATTTTCATTCCTTTACGTCGGGTAACCAACATAATCCTTCTGCATTTAATAGCAATTTTGATCTCTATAGACTTATTTTTTAACATGTGTTCTTACTAACAGTCAATACATGGTTTCAGGGAAATCAGATCTGAGGTGATATGAGGTTACTCAGAGAGCGCAGTTTGTCTAACCGTCCTCTAGACACAAGAAGGGTAACTGTAGCTAAATGCTTCCTTGTTCTAGTAGGCTTTGAGATTAGTCTGGATTATGTTATGGTCTCTAATGTTTGGTTCCTCTTTTCTTTTCTGTATGTCCATGTGTGACAAGTCAAGTCTTAGGTTTCGAGATTACTATCTTTCATTTTTTCAAAATCACACATAACATTTGCAGCAATTCATTTCATTGGCTTCCATGAAATTGTTTGTTTGCTTGTTTTTTTTTTTATTTGTCTTAATTTTCTTTATTCTCATTTAAGTTTTTGTGTTTTTTTTTATGTTTTGTTTTATGATTTGTATTTTAAATTAATTTTTTTATTTCAAAATTGTTTAAATAAACAAATCTTTTTGTAAATTATATATATATATATAGAGAGAGAGAGAGAGAGAGAGAGAGAGAGAGAGAGAGATTTGTTTATATAAACAAATCTAAAAAAAAAAAATATGTTCTATTTAAAAATAAAAACAACCTTCATTGATTTTTTTTATTATATATGTGTTTCAAATTATTAAAATGCAAGAAAATAAATATAATCTTAAGAATTTAAAATTCTAAAAAAAATGCAATCAAGCTTTAAAAAAATATGCAATCAAGCTTGATTTTATTTTTCCTAATTTATCTACTTGAATTTTTTTAATTTTTAAGTATATGAATGTTTCCAATGGAACCATGTGTGTAACAAAATAATATATATACTCATATGCAGGTTTGAAATATATTCTTTGATACATACCATTGTATGAGAGACCAACTGCCTTGATTTGAATAATGTCAGAAGATACTGAAGAATGGAATCCTGAGACCCAATAACTGTCTTAAACCAAGATTCAATGTAATATTATCTTCCTTTGTTTTTTGATATCATGCCATTCAAGTCATTAGAGATGTGATATTCATTCATAGAATCGAGTGATAGACCTGAATACTTTTTCTCTTCTAATTGTTGTTCTTCAATGGCAATTGGTGCTTTATTTTGCAGTACCTCAATACTATGAGTGGATTGAGGTGTTTTATTGTTGGGGATTCCAAATGGTTGTGCAAGTAGTTGAGTGGAAATGGATCTTTGGGGTACTTGTGTGGATGGTAATTCTTGAATTGAGGTCAATTGAGTGTGAAATGGATGTTGTGGTGGAGGTGAATAGTATGAATAGCATTGAGCTTGGCATTGAGGATAGTGAGGAAAAGATTGAGGATATTGTGGATTTCTTCTATAAGGCCCTTGCCAACCTTGTTTCCAAGGTTGGTTTTGAGGTTGGGATTGAGATGGCCAAAGTTGCCAAGGCAAAGGTGTTTGCCAATTATGTTGTACATAACCCTGAAATTGTGCACAAGGATATTGCATCATATTGGGTTTATGAGGTTGTCATGGTCCTCTTGGAGCTTGATTCACTCCATTATCCTTTTGGTAAACTGGCTTTAACCCTGGTAATGATGGGCAATCTTTACTAGTATGTGATCCTGCAGAAATTTTACAAATTTTAATGTTATCAAGTGGACACTCATGCAAAGAAACATTTTCAACTTTTTGTTTATTTTGCATTCTTAGCATCTCAATTTGTTCATTTAAATTACCAAGAATGTTTATCGAATTGTTAAGTTCAGTTTGACTTACCAATCCCGTTGTCAACTTACTTTCCCTTGTCATAACTAGATCTTGAGGAGATATTTCATACTTTGCTTTTCCTCTTGATATGTTCTTGCATAGTTCACAAATCTCTTGAAATGACAATTAATAAACATCTCCTTTTCCCACCAAGTTAAGAAGATCAATCCTTTCATCCTTATAGCATTTAGTAGGAAAGTTTTTAATATGTCTGATCCTAAATTATGCATTTTAGATGTTTTGATATTATAAGTAAATATCTCCACTAGGTCTTCTAGATTTTCATCCTCTTTTTTATTCATCCTAACGACTACATTTCTAAGGTCATGGTGTTTGTAATGATTTTTATATTTTCCAAAAATACTCTTTTCATATCATCCCATGTCCTTATATAATTTGTTCCTAAAGTCATGAACCATCTAAGAGCTTTATCCTTCAATGTAGTTGGAAACAAATTCAAATTTTGAATGTGTAATGAGTAGCCATAATATCTACAAATGATTTCAAATTCAAAAAGAAAATCTTACGGGTCTTCTGATCTCATACCTTTGAACTTAGGAAGTACGGATGGAGGGATGTTCTTCATTCAAACATTGACATTAGTTTCTTGAATGGGAAATCCAAAAGGATCTCCGTCCATTTCTTCATCCTCCTTTTTCATCTCTTCTACCTGCAAAAATAAGAATTCATGATGTGGATGTGTGGTTCTTACTGCACCACATGATATAGTGGGGGTGGTAGGTGATTGAAGGTTTTTTTTTTAATGATATGCAGCTAAATGATTTATGCATCTACATGCTTTAATCATGCATCTAGAAAAAAACTTGAAAAAAATGAACTCAAAACTGAAAGCTAGTTCCTATGCACACTTCCCCGACAACGGCGCCAAAATGTTGATGCAAATTAATTACCTATCATTTAATTGTCAACCCAGGGGTTTCGTAAAACTTGTGGAGCATGTGTGCACTATATATGCTAGAAATTAACTTCCAATTTAGATCAACCTAACTATGAAACCAAATAATGACAAACCAAATTCACCTATTCTAATTCAACAATCAATTCAAAAGAAATTATTGTATAGTGTGTGGAATTGAAGTCTTAATCTACCACACTTGCATGAATTGAAAATCACACCATTCTTTCATAAATGAAATTGCATGAAATTAATTCTACTCTAAGGGATAATGTGTACATTATCAAATCAGGATCCTATGAAATGAATAATCAAAACCATATGACATAAAATGAAAGCAAAAACAATAACTCTTAATTTCTAGATATGAAAGCAAATAAATAAAAAAATCACTCTTAACCTCTCACACAGGAAAAGATATGAAAGAAATAAATCTTAATCTATGAAAGAAACAAATCTTAATCTATAAAAAACAATAAGTACTAATCTATGAAAACCAATAAATCTTAATCTATGCAAAACAATAAATCTCACACATTATAGGTGGCCAATCCAAAAGCATGAGGGATGGAAAGTTGAGAGGCTCCAAATGTAAGCATAACCAAATCAAAGAGAACATCACTCATGAGCATGGTGCCAAATCCAAATTATATATTCAAAACATGAGAATTTCCCAAACTTTACACATTCCTTTGAAAGGAGGAGGCTCTCCTATTTATACAAAAACATAAGAAGCTACCTCATTAATGGAGGTCCATTATTCTCTCCCTGTATCTCTAGAAAATCTCAGAGAGTTGCAACTTAAATAGGTAATGATGAGACACATATCCTCTTTGACCTTTATCCAAATATTCTTCCATATCTTGAAGTGAATTCGAATTTGAGCATTGGAGGCCACATACGGGTGCCTTGAAAGCTTCCAAATGATCTACACATGCCATGAAACTCAAGCCACTTTTAAGTATTAGCAAGTATATGTAATTTTTCTAAGTTTTAACCATTTAATTCACTTGCAATAATAGAAATCATTAACTTTTGGAAAACACAAATGGAACCCATATAATTATGAAAATGGAGGCTAAGGAAAGGTTATATGGTCATGGAGTTGCGACATGTGAGTGAAATGGCGGCGATAAAAGTGAAAGTGGATGATATTTTGAATACATTTTAGAGACTCTACATTGGATATGCGGTGTTGTGTACATATTGTATTGTGTGCATGATGGATATGTGGCGTTGTGTGCATATGGAGTTGTGTGCATGTTGGATATGCAGTGTTGTGTACATAGGGTACTATGTACATGTTTTATATGCAGTGCTATGTACATATGGTGTTGTGTGCGTGATTCTACAAGTGATGTTGTGAGCATGTGGTGTCTTTTACATGTTGTACGAGTGGTGTTGTGTGCAGGTGGTGTTGTGTACATGTCGTGCATATGGTGTTATGTACATGTGGTGTTGTGTACATGTGCATGTGGTGTTGTGTACGTCTGGCGTTGTGTACACATTGTATAGGTGGTACGATATACATGTTTTTTGTGTACATGTTGTGCAGGTGGTGTCATGTACATGTGATGTTGTGCACACATTATGCAGGTGGTACTATGTACATGTTGTACATATGGTACTGGTGTACATGTGGTATTGTGTGCATGTCATACATGTTGTGTTGCAATCATGCGGTACTATGTATGTGCATGGTGTAGTTGTGGTATCGTGACATGTGTACTCATGGTGTTGTACTCTGTGTAGTAAATGTATTGTGTTGTGTTGCACTATGTGCACGTATTTGTGCTGTGTTGTACACTAGGTGTAGGTATATGTGTTGTATGTCAAGTGTAGGTGCATGTATTGCATGGTGTTGTATGACATGTGTGGTTGTATGTGTGTGATGCACACTATGTGTATGTGCACATGGTTGAGGAGAAGGCATTGGGTGTTTGTCGGGTGTGGCAACTGATCTGGTGTGCGTACGGAATAAGGACAAAGGTAGAAGCTAAGGATTGATTAAAGGATAAGTATCAATATTTTATTTTAGTTTTATTATGCATGTGATTGATTATTCTAGTCAATGATGATGACATGTGATCTATGATTCTAGTTTATGATGGTTACATGTGATTTATGATGTTGATCTCTGATGGTTGTGTTTTGAGATAACCTAATGTGATATTTTTATACATGATGATTTGGTCAAAGATGCTAGTTTGACTTGTTGTGATAGGAAGCGAACAGAATTGCAAGTGTACCTTGTTGACGAGCTACCAATGAGATATGATGTAAATTTATTTCAATTTATTTTAAATCTAATTGGAGTTATGTACTTGGCATAGGAAGCATGGAAATGCTCGGTTGGGTGGTTGAAACTGACTACAATAATTAGCAATCACAGTGAAAGGAATTGGTACAGGTAGCAGTGTGTTGGTAAAGCATTTAGGAGCAGGGCCATTGTGGGACAATGGTACCCAATAGTGTCAATTTATTTCCATGTGCATGCTATGACCAGTATGATGGTTTTGAGGCAAGTATATGCCTTATTTTTGGACCTTCCGATGTGAGGAAACCTTATCGAGAGATGGACTGTCGGGGATGGGGGTGCCAATAAAACTTGGAAGGTGTATGACTGCATGGAAGGGGGTGACCGGATTGCCTGAGGGACTGTGTAACAGAGAAGGGAAGGTCGGGGATATATTTGTTTGGTCATTAGCATTTCCTGATGGAATCAAATGCACATTGGGAGTGTGCCCTGGAACAATGAACCAGTAATTGTTCACTGATGGTACGGTAGCGCAGGATTGTAGTGCTAGACATTAGATTCAGTTTGACTTTCACAGTGGATTCTGGACTTCCTAGGGAGGAGGTGATCCTTGTATTACTTTGAGGGTGGAGGTGTGAGCCTCTAGATTCCCTTGTTTCGGATGTAGGCATCGTATCCTTTTATTTTCTAGGTGAAGCAAATGTGTATGTGTGTATTAGTATATGTAGTTATTATTGTAAATACCGTAATGAGTTGTGTTGTAAAGCTCCAATAAATGGTACGTTTTTCATGTTTTAGATCATGGTCATTGTAAATACTACAACGATCTATATTATAAAGCTCCATGGGTAGTATGTTTTATTTTCAATGGTCTTGTTGGTTATAGGTGTCAAGAACACCAAGGAAGGTGTTCCCCCAAGGGGGAGGGTTTTGTAACAGCCTTGGTGAAAAATCCATCTAAATATAAAAATATAAGACCATAGTCATGGGACATGTATTCCAAGTTGAATGGTGGGAAAAAACGTCCTAGCGGGTGTTCACTTCAGTTATTATGCTAAGGAAATTGGCAAAGGAAATGGCAAAGGCTTTGGAAAATCATGAGGCATTTATTGGCATTTTATTTATGAAAATAATCGAAATTAGGAGAAAAGGAAGGTGAAAGGTCACATATTGCATGTGAGGAGGAAATTGAAGGAAAATAATGGAAAATGAAGAAAATAGAGGCCTCATTGGTCAAAGTCTTATGAGGATCAGTTGGCAAGAATTTTTTCAGTTCAAGTTTTGAGCTCTCTCTCTATTCTCTCTCTCATACTCTTGGACACTTAGATTTTTCTTGGAGCACTCTTGGAAAATGTGGCATACTTGGATTTTTGGAGAAATAAGGCAAAGGGAGGGCAGGAAATCACAAGAGGACATCAGGATCAGCAGCTATAGCAAGTTTTTATTAAGGTACCGAGTTGCATTTATGTTTTCCTCACTATTTTTGGTATGCATAGAATATGCATGTGGTTTATTGGTCATGATCTGTCGTTGGTATGGAGGATTGCCTAGATTGATTGTGGATTTTCATAGCCTTGTCATTTCCTGGATAGCCATGGTGTTGTGGGTTCATTTCTTTGTTTTCTGGTTGGTTCTCGTGTTTCCTTTAGCTTGGGTAGATTTATTAGTTCCTGGAAGCCCTAGTTGGACAAACGCTTTGGAAGCCCTATAACAGCTTGGGTTGAGTTATTAGTCCTAGAATCCTTGGTTGGACAAACGCTCTGGAAGCCCTTGGTGGGTTGAGTTACTAGTCCTAGAAGCCCTGGTTGGACAAACGCTTTGGAAGCTTGTAGTAATTTTTGGGTTGAGTTACTAGTCCTAGAAGCCTTGGTTGGAAAAAACCCTTTAGATCCCTAGAAGGCTTGGGTAGAGACCAATCTGGTGATGGTTTTTATGTCTAGCTGTGAGGTGCAATCACTTGTTGATGGTTTGAGGTGGTTTGGCCTCTGGAAGCCTTTGATGGTTTTGATTGATGTGTTTTATGAGATCCCATATTCATGCTTTGAGTAGGGCATGGGGGTGATTGTCTAAAGAGATACTTCAATTAGCCAATCTACGGTTTGGGGGAATGTGGTAGTCCCATACTGTGTTGCCTTTTACATCATTAATATGAGGTTATCTCTCCTTATTAATTCATGAGTATTATATTAGCTTATATGTGGATTATATGGTTTTTGTTTCCTTGGTATTTCTATTGTTATTATGCTGGTTATGAACATGTATTATGATAGTGGCTACATATGGATCTCATCATTTTTTTACTTTTAATTGAATGAAAAATGTATCTATGTCCTAATAAATGATAATGCAATTAAAGTGATAAGGAAACAATGCCTCATAGCGAATCTCATATAAGTATGACACCCCTATGCTTAGATTCGTTGTTTAAGCCTGTAGATTACATATTTATGACATGTTTGATGAAATGCCTATCATGGATAGCAAGAATCCAGTCAAGTCCTTGTTCAATTAATTGCATGTGTTTCTTTGTTCTATCTTTATATTTCAGTTCTAAAAGTTTCATTTAGTTATGTGCAGTGACCTGGTCTTTGGGCCTAAAAAAGTGTCTCAAATCTTGGAGACACAGGCATAACACTGGGCAGAAAATACCTTGGACACATGCATTCCCATGTTGTGGGAGCTTCCATAGCCTCCTGGACGCATGCATGACCATATCAAGGGTGCATTCGAGGGTTTAATGGTGTAAAAACTCAGTTGGTCTCAGGGGCTGGTTACCTGAGTGGTTGGGATGGCTCCTAGGATTTTTTTTGCTGATGTCGAGGGTTTATATGGTGTGTTTCCATTGGTTCCACTTCCTTAACTGACACATTCAAAACATCGACCAAATCCTAACGATGTGATTAATCCGAAAGATTGATATCTACATAGGGAGTCGATTCATGTCGTAGTAACTTCTTGTCATGTGTTTACACTAGTTAGCTAGATACTTGGGTAGATGTGGGAGGAGGGTGTTACAGCATGGGCATATTGTTACAAAATGCATAAGCATGCAGTAGAATAAGTAGTTGGATAAAAGGACATGTCCAACAAAATCATCCATGGCCAAGTATAATAGTTCATTATATGGCTATTGTTTTTCATGTAATAATTTTGAGAATAATGCTTTTGATTGAATGAACTATGTGAAGAAGAGGATTTTTGAAGCTTTTCCTTTGTTTCTTGACATATAAGATGTTACTTGTGTCACAACATAGCCCATAAGGCCAAAGACTAAAAAACTCCCATATGTTATAGGGAATTTTGCTATGCAACCAGCTCATAAATAGATAGATCAACGACTTAAAAATTATCCTCTTCGAGGGGGAAACCTTCTTTACATTACATAATGAATGATTCTTCGATGATTCAAATGAAAAAACCTCCTTTCTATATATAGGAGTCTAAGGGGTCACAATATAATCAGATTCCACATAACAATAATAATGTAAGGGCACAACAATAACATTAGTGGGCTTTTATGGGGTACAATAATAACAATATGGGGACTGTTAGTGTCAGTCTTTCCAGCCTTCCTCCAGTGATCAAATATGCTCTTACAAAGTGATTTTGAAGTGTCAAGGTCAAATTTTGTCATTTCAGTGAGTCTTCAAGCAAAATTTGGTCACTAGGCATTAGGTCTAGGGTTTGCTTTCACTCCTTCTAAAGTTGTCCAAATGTCGATCTATGTCACTATTCAGCTGAGTCTATCATCATTCATAGGGTTTTCATTATCATGTCAGTGTCTAATGAGTCATTTTACACCTTGTTCATGCTTCAGTTGCGCCTAGGCAAGGTCATTTCCCTCTCCTAGGGTTTTGAAAGCTAATTTCTCTTGGATGGTCAAATCATTAGCAAAACTTCTATCCTGATGTTCATACACCTTCCCCTATCCTTAAAGTACCTTATCAAATGCTTCCCATCACTAAGATTCCCCAAATTCCTCATTTTTCCACAAACCCTAGTTTCTTGCTACAACTTGGCAATTTTCTAGGTTGGGCCTGTATTTTGCCCTTTTGGACCCCTTCCCCTCACTCGATCTCCACGATTCCACTTTCCCCTACCTCCTAACATCCCTCCCTACTTCCAAAAATTTCCCCAAGAATTTAGAAGCCCCTCATCCCCTTCATTTCGCTTCATTTCCACAAAATTCCTTGTTTCACACATCGGGATAAGTTTCACTCAAAAGATGTTTCTGAGCAATAAAAGATGAATTTGGGAAAACTGAGAGAGGTTTTTGTCCACAACATGCCAAGGAAGAAAAAAATCCTCCACTTTTTACACAGGTGTCATGGTTTTAGAGAAATGTCAAAAATACAATCGCCAGATCCAAGGAGGTTGAGCAAGGCACTAAAACGGAGAAAAAGGCCCAATCCACTCCAAATTTTGGCCGAAGCCTCTTTGAAGGAGCATGGTACTTGATGAGACACCCCCAGCACAAATTTCAGAAAATTTTGAGCATTTTTGGTCACTTGTGAATTTTTTGGGCTAAAAACAGGTTTTCTCCACCAACACGTCGTGCGCCACGCGCGACCCTTCCGATGGGCAACTCCTTTTCAAGAAAACTCAGCACTTTTGGATTTTTCATGCAAAAATACATCTTCTCAGCAATTACCAAGAGATTTCATCAAGTTTTGAGCCTCCAGAAGGTCCAAAAAAAGCAAAAAATGACTTTCTGCCACCTTTTTGACACACAGGAAGCAGTCTTGGGAGATTGTAATTTTGGAGGGGCAAATGGCCACCAAATTCAGAAATTCCACTTGGGTTGGAAAGTAGACATCTAAACCTTTCCAAAAATCCCACTTTTGTCTCATTTGGACACCTGGAAGTGCCTCAAAAGCATCTCCAAAGGCGCGCAATGCGTTCAGGATCAGGGCGCAACGTGTTGGGCAGTTTTCACAGAAATTCACCTACAGCTCAGCAAAACGCAGTTTTTACTGGATTTGACTTTTTGGAGTAGATTTTGATTTTCCTTGTTGTAAATGATGTAATTTTATGATATTTTGACACTTATTTATCTCTTCTAGAAGATTCATTCATGAGATAGGCAAAAATTTAATGAATGAATTGGTTTCCTAGCTTATAGAGGCAAGTTGTTTTGACTTCCTAGTTTTCAGTGCTCAGTTTAGAATTGGTTGAAACAGCTCCTAGGATAGTGAGCTCGACCCCTAGAGGCAAGGAAAGATGTTAGATTGCCTATATTATGTAATTTCTTGGTCATTTTCATGGTTGGACTCTTGAGGGAGAAAGCTTCTATTGTATTACTCATTGTATCTCTGCAATTTTGGCAAAGGAAGAAAGACCAGGGTTTTGCAGTCCTTTTTGGGATTCCTGTGGTTACATGTATTGATGGTGTGTTTCTCTTTGTACTTGTAAGTTTGTTATGTGAATCATCTTCTTACTTTTCCTTCTGCAAATTAGGCAAATGAAGTGTTAAAGTAGAATTCATGATTGCCATGCTCTGCTTTTAAGTTTGCTTAATATCAATGTTTTCATCTGTTTAAGGAGAACTCAAGGTGTTTACTTGCTCTCCTTAGCTCCTCACCAGTCATTCTTGACCATCTGACTCTTTCAAAGGCATCAATACAGTCTCCTACCTTGCCCCAAAGAACCCCCTGCAAAAACTGTGTCCAATCCCCGCACCCAAAATTGCCTTTCCCCGATTTTCCACCAAAATCCCAAAAATCTCAAAACAAATCTTTTATCAGTTTACTAGCCTAAAATCAGTGTTCTTTATTGGTTATCTCCGCCCTTTGAAGATCTTTGTCGAGATATACCGGAGAGAGCCCTCTCCTGCCCCGTAGGGCTAGCTACGAGGCTAAGTGGTTTGATGTTGCCTTGGATTTTGTCCTTTTCAGCCTGAGGCCAAATTCAAGCACTAACATATTGGCGACCATACTGGGGAAGAACAAATGGTTTGCTTGTTAGTTTCATTTGTTTTGTAAGCTACAGACGGAGCCTGAAGTTATGCCAGGTAGCCTTCGAAACGCTTTTGCTTTGCATAAGCGTAAGTAGATAAACGCTGCTTCAGTCAATCTCCGGTCTAGCTTGTAACCATGACATTTAACTTGTTAATTACCCCAGTACATGTATCAAGTTCAGATCTGATTGTTGATGGTGAACAACGATCAGACACTTGAAAGGCTGAAATCATTCACTTGGCGACTCTAAATCAGTTTCGAGATCAGATCCAAAGACTCCACTGGAGGATGATCCCGACCAGCAAAAACATGAAAGGACAACATGGACAGATCAGGTATTCAAGTTGGAATTGCATCCAAGACATTTTGTTCTTTGTTCTAAATTATTTCTTCTCTTTTCCCGAGAATGTAAAGAAGGCTTTGCAAAGTATACTATGCTTGAGAAAAGATCCCAGGCCTGCAGTTGATTCTTTCCCTTTGAAGATTGTGAATACCAAAGATTTGCATGCCTTTGAGCTTGATCAGGATCCTTTTTCCGAATTTTGTGATGACCATCTTCAAATTGATGAGTCTCAAGCAACCAAGACTGATTCTATACCTACTGTACATACCCCTACACCTTGTAAAATTCCAGATCGGTATAAACCTCTTATTTTACCTTCTGTTCTCCATGCTTTCCCCAAAAACTATGATCTATACTTGCCGAGGTTTGACGGTGAATGTAAGAATGTCAACGTTGAGCAACATGTGCAGAATTTTGAGTCTTTTCTTGACCTTTTTGAAGTTGATGAAGAGGATGTGAGTATTAGGCTTTTTGCTCTTTCTTTGCAAGCTAAAGTGAAGAGTTGGTTCAAAGCCCTGCCTGATGCGAGCATCTCAAATTTCTGGCAGTTCATCAAAGTTTTTCTCGATAGGTGGATGATCGGGCAGAACCTTTTCTTGATTGTAGAAGAGTACAACTAGCTAAAAAGACTACCAGGGGAGACAGTACAACAGTTTTCAGCCAGATTTAACCAAGTTTATTATTCGATGCCAGTTGATATAAGGCCTACTCCTAGATCTGCTCTCTTGCACTATCCGGGTGCCTTTGATCCGGAGATGGAGTTTCAGCTGAGAGAAAGGGATATTGCAACGCTTCATGAGATGAAAAACAGTGCAGTAAATGTAGAGGCGCATCTGCTGATCCGACGGGCAAGGTTGAAGGAAGAAGAGATGAAAAACATAGATCCGGAAAAATCAACATCTCTAGAGGTGAAGCTTGACATTTTGGTAAGTGCAGTGGAAAAGATGATGGACAAGATCAACACAAGGAATGATTATGATGTTCAAGGCTCGCTGATTGAAAAAGAACAAGTTGCTGATCCAAAACATTTTGTTTCTTATCCTAGTTGTCATAGATCTGATAATGATTGTTTTGTAGATCACCTTGGAGAAGAGAGATCTGTTGATATGACATGTATGCTTGATGATGTCTTTTATACTGATGATTTGCCTCAGTTTGATCAGTATGATGATGATTATGTTCTCCAAAGAGAAGCTAATCTTGCAGACAAATCAGCAGCTAGTTTGTGGGAGGAGGAAGAAGTTCACTTACAACAGCTCGAGTACAATGATCAACCGATGCATATCAGCTATGATATTGACGAGGAAAGTGCAGCAAAGTTTGAAGTAAGTGATGGATCTTTGCCTTTTTGTTTTGATTCGTTTCAGTTCATCAGAGATAACTACCATGCAATCTGAAATCAAATGTCAACAAGTCTTGATTTGAATCATCTTGAGAGCAATGAAGATTTTGTTCAAGACTTCTCATATTCAGATTTGCAACCCCCGAAAGCCATTGATTGTCAAGTTGCAGCTGAAGACTTGGAAGTGGACACACATGATTTAATGATTCAAGGTGACTCCATACCATTCTGTTTCGAATCATTTCAGTTTTTGAAGGGTAGATTGCATAGTAAATCTTCAAATGAACAGCCTATAACAAATCAGCAATCTCTCAGTGTTAATGTTGAGGATGAGACAGATAACAAAATTCTTGAGCAGCCTGTAGCATCAGATTTTCAGCCACCAAATGAAATTGAAGGGCAGATTACAGATGAAGCTGTGGAAGACGAAATACATGATTTGATGATGCAGGAAGATTCTATACCCTTTTGTTTCGAAGCATTTCAGTTTATAAGGCAGAATCTTCGTAAAATCTCTCAAGAAAAAGATGAACAGCGAGAAGGATTTCATACATTTTCAATGGATACATTGCAGCAGTCTTTTCAATTTTTTCATGATCCAATAGCTGATGTTTTGGATGAGGTTTGCAGTCAAAGTCTTTCTCCATTGACTATATGTGAGCTTGAAACGTGTATTGATACAAATTTGATCCGGCAGCCGGTTTCTTTGTCATTTTCAGTAGAGGTCTCGTCACAAGGCTCAGATCAAAGTTTGCATTCATGGTATGAAGGAAAGAGAAGTAATCCATTAGATGAGCTAAGTTCCAATGTGCATGAACTTCAAGATCCTTATGCAGTGTTTTTGGAGGCGGATAGAGAATTCATATCATTCAACGGATCTGTTTCTAAGTTATCATGGGAGTTGCCTTTCAGTAGTTCTCTCTTGTTGTTCATAAGCGAGCATTTGCGGAGAATTCAAACAGCAGACGGAATACTTACTTGGTTGCATTGGTTGTTTCATTTCACTTGATCAGGTGATGAATGAAACTGTTAGAGTAGGTTTTGATGAATAAGCTCCACTTTGAGCATCATTTCCAGTTTGTCAGTTGTGATTAAGTATTGAGTCAGTTTTTAGTTGAGTGAGAGTCAATTTGTGTCATCCGAGTCATCAGTTTTCAGTCAATAAATGAGTCAAAGTCTTGTATTGTTTGTCAAGTAATGACTCCATCGCCCAATGGATGAAGGCACTGTCTAGCTCTTACAGAGATCTGCGGTTCTTGGCACCTCCAAGGAGCTACCATCCCCATTGGAGCCAATGTTAGTGTCAGTCTTTCCAGCCTTCCTCCAGTGATCAAATATGCTCTTACAAAGTGATTTTGAAGTGTCAAGGTCAAATTTTGTCATTTCAGTGAGTCTTCAAGCAAAATTTGGTCACTAGGCATTAGGTCTAGGGTTTGCTTTCACTCCTTCTAAAGTTGTCCAAATGTCGATCTATGTCACTATTCAGCTGAGTCTATCATCATTCATAGGGTTTTCATTATCATGTCAGTGTCTAATGAGTCATTTTACACCTTGTTCATGCTTCAGTTGCGCCTAGGCAAGGTCATTTCCCTCTCCTAGGGTTTTGAAAGCTAATTTCTCTTGGATGGTCAAATCATTAGCAAAACTTGTATCCTGATGTTCATACACCTTCCCCTATCCTTAAAGTACCTTATCAAATGCTTCCCATCACTGAGATTCCCCAAATTCCTCATTTTTCCACAAACCCTAGTTTCTTGCTACAACCTGGCAATTTTCTAGGTTGGGCCTGTGTTTTGCCCTTTTGGACCCCTTCCCCTCACTCGATCTCCACGATTCCACTTTCCCCTACCTCCTAACATCCCTCCCTACTTTCAAAAATTTCCCCAAGAATTTAGAAGCCCCTCATCCCCTTCATTTCGCTTCATTTCCACAAAATTCCTTGTTTCACACATCGGGATAAGTTTCACTCAAAAGATGTTTCTGAGCAATAAAAGATGAATTTGGGAAAACTGAGAGAGGTTTTTGTCCACAACATGCCAAGGAAGAAAAAAAACCTCCACTTCTTACACAGGTGTCATGGTGTTAGAGAAATGTCAAAAATACAATCGCCAGATCCAAGGAGGTTGAGCAAGGCACTAAAACGGAGAAAAAGGCCCGATCCACTCCAAATTTTGGCCGAAGCCTCTTTGAAGGAGCATGGTACTTGATGAGACACCCCCAACACAAATTTCAGAAAATTTTGAGCATTTTTGGTCACTTGTGAATTTTTTGGGCTAAAAACAGGTTTTCTCCACCAACATGTCGCGCGCCGCGCGCGACCCTTTCGATGGGCAACTCCTTTTCAAGAAAACTCAGCATTTTTGGATTATTCATGCAAAAATACACCTACTCAGCAATTACCAAGAGATTTCATCAAGTTTTGAGCCTCCAGAAGGTCAAAAAACAAGCAAAAAATGGCTTTCTGCCACCTTTTTGACACACAGGAAGCAGTCTTGGGAGATTGCAATTTTGGAGGGGCAAATGGCCACCAAATTCAGAAATTCCACTTGGGTTGGAAAGTAGACATCCATACCTTTCCAACAAGCCCACGTTTGCCTCATTTGGACACCTAGAAGTGCCTCAAAAGCAGCTCCAAAGGCGCGCGACGCGTTCAGGATCAGGGCGCGACGTGTTGGGCAGTTTTCACAGAAATTCACCTACAGCTCAGCAAAACGCAGTTTTGACTGGATTTGACTTTTTGGAGTAGATTTTGATCTTCCTTGTTGTAAATGATGTAATTTTATGATATTTTGACAATTATTTATCTCTTCTAGAAGATTCATTCATGAGATAGGCAAAAATTTAATGAATGAATTAGTTTCCTAGCTTATAGAGGCAAGTTGTTTTGACTGCCTAGTTTTCAGTGCTCAGTTTAGAATTGGTTGAAACAGATCCTAGGATAGTGAGCTCGACCCCTAGAGGCAAGGAAAGATGTTAGATTGCCTATATTATGTACTTTCTTGGTCATTTTCATGGTTGGACTCTTGAGGGAGAAAGCTTCTATTGTATTACTCATTATATCTCTGCAATTTTGGCAAAGGAAGAAAGACCAAGGTTTTGCAGTCCTTTTTGGGATTCCTGTGGTTACATGTATTGATGGTGTGTTTCTCTTTGTACTTGTAATTTTGTTATGTGAATCATCTTCTTACTTTTCCTTCTGCAAATTAGGCAAATGAAGTGTTAAAGTAGAATTCATGATTGCCATGCTCTGCTTTTAAGTTTGCTTAATATCAATGTTTTCATCTGTTTAAGGAGAAATCAAGGTGTTTACTTGCTCTCCTTAGCTCCTCACCAATCATTCTTGACCATCTGACTCTTTCAAAGGCATCAATACAGTCTCCTACCTTGCCCCAAAGAACCCCCTGCAAAAACTGTGTCCAATCCCCGAACCCAAAATTGCCTTTCCCCAATTTTCCACCAAAATCCCAAAAATCTCAAAACAAACCTTTTATCAGTTTACTAGCCTAAAATCAGTGTTCTTTATTGGTTATCTCTTCCCTTTGAAGATCTTTGTCGAGATATACCGAAGAGAGCCCTCTCCTGCCTCGTAGGGCTAGCTACGAGGCTAAGTGGTTTGATGTTGCCTTGGATTTTGTCCTTTTCAGCCTGAGGCCAAATTCAAGCGCTAACAGGGACTACATGGGCACAACAATAACAATAAAGGGGATACACTAACAATAAAAACAAGGCGATACACTAGTATTATAGGGATCTAACATGCCCCTCTCCTTGAAAAAATTGTTGTCCTCAACACCTCAGTAGTTTTGGAAACTTCTTTATAATATTCTCATCCTCCCATGTGGAATCTTCAGCGGGTAAGTTCTTCCACTTGATGAGATACTCTGAAATTAATCGATTTCGTAGATTTCGAGTTCTTATTCCTGTGACTACTTCAAGTTCCAATATGGTTTTTCCTTCCTTGTCAATTTATGGAAATATTGTTTGAACTGGGAGCTTGTCACCTATGTAACATGGAAAACATGGAAAATTGGGTGCGCTCGGGAAGATGCAGGAAGCTCCAATTTGTATGCCATAGTACCAATATATTACAACACCTTGTAAAGACCATAGTACTTTATTGATAATTATTATCCTTATTAGCTTGCTTGAGGGACATTTGTTTGTATGGTTGTAGCCGTAAAAATACCAAGTTGCCTACATCACAACTTATTTCTTTCCGATGTTGATATGCCTATTGTTTCATTCGATTTTGTGCCAAATTGAGGTTATCCTTTAAGAGTTTGAGAACTTGTTTTTGATTCTTGATGTGATCTTCCACTGCTTGAATCTTAGAATTGTCTCTTAAATATGATGTGATGGATAGTGGATGATATCCATAAAGTGCCATAAATGGGGTCATTTTTGCTACAGTATGGAAGGAAGTGTTATACCACCATTCAGTCAAAGGTAACCACTTGACCCATTGTGTTTGCTTATCATATACAAAGAAAAAAAAATATCCTTCCAAACATTTGTTCACTACGTTAGTTTTCCCATCATATTGAGGATGATAAGATGATCTATGAGCTAATTGAGTTCCCAGGCAAAAAAATAATTTCATCCAAAAATTTCTGTGAAAATGGGATTTTTGTCGCTTACAATAATATTTGGGTTTCCATGTAGCTTTTGAATTGTTTCCATAAATGCAATCGCAATTTTATTAGCTTTAAATGGATGAGATAATGCAGAAAAGTGTGCATACTTGTAAGTCTATAAACTACCACCATGATGACACTCTTTCCTTCGGACTTGGGTAAACCTATGATAAAATCCATTGAAACCTCCTCCAAACATTGACTTGGAATGGAAAAACATTGTAATAGAATTGGGATCTTAATTATCTCAACTTTATTTTGTTGGAAAACCAAACATTCTGCCACAAACTTTTGAATATCAGATTTAAGGCCATCCCAAAAAAAATCCTTCTTGACCCTATGGTAAGTTTTTAAAAATCTTGAGTGCCCTCCCAAGGGAGAGGTGTGCAATTCCAAAAGAATATTTTGTTTGAGTTGGGAATTATTACAAAGATATAAGTGATCGGTGTACCATAATGAATCATTTTTCCAGTTGATTATATTAGATGTACTAGGATCTTGCTGCAAATTTTGAATGAGTTTCCACACTTCTTCGTCATTCTTCCATTCATCCCTTGCTTTGGTTATCCAATTTGGTTGGATAATAGAAATGGAACAAAGAAATTCTTCCACATCATCATCCTTTCCTGAGAGTGCATCTGCAACGACATTTTGCTTCCCTTTTTTGTAGACGATTTCAAAGTCATAACCCAACATTTTTGTGTTTTTTTGCTCTTCTGAAGATAATCTTTGTTCCGAAATGTATTTAAGGCTATCATGATCTGTTTTTACCTTGAAGTGTCTTCCCATTAGGTAATTTCAACATTGCTTTAGTGCACGTAGTATTTCCAACATTTCCTTCTCATAAATAGGTTTCCATAAATACTTTCCTTCGATTGGATGAATTTCAAAAGAAATGGGTCTTACTTCTTGCATTAAAACAGCACCAATTCTATTCCCTGAGAATTACATTCCGCAATAAAAAAAAAATTGTGAATTCAGGCATAACTAAGACTAGTGCTTGGCACATTTCCTCTTTAAGATGTTCAAAGACCTTAGCTGCTTTTGGTTTCCAAGAAAATGCATCTTTCTTCAGTAATGTTGTTAGAGGTGTTGTTATTCTCCCATAATTCTTAACAACCTTGCGATAATACCCTATCAACCCAAGAAATCCTCGCAAATGCTTTATGGTTGTGGGGGTTTTCCATTCCTTAATGGGTATAATTTTATCAGGGTTTGCTTTAACACCCTCATGAAATACAATATGACCCAGATATTCCACCTCCTGTACTCCAAAGAAACATTTGGATGTTTTTGCATATAATTGTTTCTCCTCCAATAGTTTGAGCACCTTGTCAAGATGTTGAACATGATCCTTCCAAGACTTGGTGTAGATTAGTATATCATAAAAAAAATACTAAATCAAATTTTCTAAGGAAGGGTTTGAAAATAGAATTCATTAAACCTTGAAATGTAGAAGGTGCATTGGTAAGGAGAAAAGGCATGACCAAAAATTCATAATGACCCTCATGAGTTCTAAATGTTGTTCTCAAAATGTCTTCAGTATTCAATCTAATTTGATGATATCTTGAATAAATATCCAACTTGGTGAAGTAAATTTCTCCATGTAATTCATACAACAATTCCTCAATGACATGAATGGGAAACTTGTCTTTAATAGTGAGCTTGTTGAGCTCCCTATAATCCAGACACATGCGCCATGATCCATCCTTCTTGTGCACCAATACTACTAGAGCCAAAAAATAACTTTGACTAGGTTGAATTATACCAGCCTTTATCATTTCTGCAACCATATGTTCCATTTACTCTTTTGGGCATAGGGATATCTGTAAGGCCTGATGTTTAGATGAACACTTCCTGGAATCTAGTGAATAGCATGATCATGATCATGAATAGGTGGGAGGCCTTTGGGAGTATCAAATACCTTGGAATTATTGTCCAAGACTTTTTGGAGATATGGAGAAATATATGATTTTGATGTTTGAACATCTAGTGAGCATAATTGTGCAATTATGCTTGGTTCTTCTTTCTTTATAAACTTTGTCATTCCATTAGAGCTAATTATCTTTCTCGGTTTCCATGTGATACCCCTTAATTCAACTTCCTTTCCTTCCCAAAACAAATTCAATAAGAGTCTTGAAAATTAAAAGCTATCATACCCAAATATTGTAACCATTGGACTCCTAATACAACATCAGTACCAACTATTGGAATAGAGATAATTGGACTATTAAATGCATATTCCCCCATGGTTAGCTTAATTTTATGGCACTTTCTAGAGAAATTTATAGTTCCTCCATTTGCAACCATCACTTGACACTTTGGTGCTAGGTATAGGAAGCAATTCAATTCCTTGGCTATCTTACAATGAATAAAATTATGGGTACTACCTGAATCAATCATCACTATTACCTTTCTCTTCTTGATATGTCCTTCTATCTTGAGAGTTTGAGGAGTGGTAATTCCTGCCAATGCATTACAAGATATGGTAAAACTCGTTTCTTCTTTCTCTAGGGTTGGTTCCTCGTGTATATCCTCTTCTTTTGAAGTTTCTTTTTCCTTTTCTTCCTCCTCTTCACAATCTATGTAGAATATTTTTTTCTAAACACACTTATGACCTTTAGTGTATTTTCTATCACAACTATAGAAAATGCCTTTTTGTTGGGAATGGGTCCCCTGGGGTCATTTTTGGGACTAAAAGCCTAAGTTTGGGGCAGAAAGCCCGAATTTTGTACAAAGGAATGTAGAGTCTCCGCATTTTGTGGTTGTGGTGCACGAAGATAACAAGAGTAAAAAAGGGTTTCCGCCCTTAGTTTAGATAGCTTGTGTTGGCTTTAGAGATCTACCCTTGGTACACGAACCATGGGATTGTATAAAAAAGGAGTCTTAGAAGTAGAGTTAAAAAGAAGAATTGCTTGATGATTCTGTGAAGAGCTAAGAGTGAGAGTCTTAGCGTAGGAATAGGCTCTGTAGCTGAGTGCACAGAGGCCTAAGGTAGAAGTCCACAGCTGAGTGCACAGACCCCTACAGCTGTGTGCATAGGGCAGATAGAGTTTATAATGAAAATCTGAATCATCAACAAAGAGAAGTATTCTGAAATTACTGTGTATTTTTTCTCTAGATCGCATGTGATTATGTTATGTTAAGTTATTGTTTTGCATTATAATGCTAATTCGACGCACGAATGTATATGTTTCTATCTGTTATATGAATGCAAATAAGGATATATGTTTACGCAAAGACAATCTTAATTACATGGTAAAATTGGCAAACGCTTAAGATAATTCAGGAAATCATACAATAACGCAGTAACAAAAGCACATAAGTACCTAAGCCAGTGGTTAGGGTTGCGCGAAGGACGATCGTATACCTTTGTGGAGGTTCTAAGATATGAAAGATAAAGTACATCGATAAGCCCTAAAGACTTATCAATCTACACAGAGGAAGGGTTTAAGGTATAAAACTGACATCAAAACCATCTTAGGGTGTGGAAACTTGGTTCCTGCATCCCCCCATACTACTTCGGGTGAGACTTCAGTCCGCACTCCATGGACTGATGCTGAAAGGGCCAGTAGTGTAGGGATTTGCTTGGCTAACTAATGTTGAACCTGGGTTAGGGCCCATCAAGCCAACAAATGGTTCTGTTGCCGAGACCAGGATCTGCATAACGAGATGTGTGATGTCGCATCATTGGAATCCAACTAAGAAGGAGATTGAAGACTGGTTGGATAGGAATATCCACAAATTCGTGGCGCAAGAAAATAGGAATTCACAATTGACAAAGGAATAGTGGTTGGGCAGGTATCTTGACACAGAAATTCATGAAATATTCTTATGTTCTTTCTCGGTTGAATTATACGAGTGGATCGTGAAGTTGGCAGATGGCCAGGGAAGGTGGAGACTTGACAATCTGATTGTCTGGACCCCAGAGTTAGTGCGGAGATTGGAAGCCTCTAAAGATAAGATCGCGTGTGAAAAATCCATCTAAATATAAAAATATAAGACCATAGCTATGGGACACGTATTCCAAGTTGAATGGTGGGAAAAAACATCCTAGCGGGTGTTCACTTCAGTTATTATGGCTAAGGAAATGGCAAAGGCTTTGGAAAATCATGAGGCATTTATTGCCATTTTATTTATGAAAATAATGGAAATTAGGAGAAAAGGAAGGTGAAAGGTCACATATTGCATGTGATGAGGAAATTGAAGGAAAATAATGGAAAATGAAGAAAATAGAGGCCTCATTGATAAAGGTCTTATGAGGATCAGTTGGCAAGAATTTTTTCAGTTCAAGTTTTGATATCTCTCTCTATTCTCTCTCTCTCATACTCTTGGACACTTATATTTTTCTTGGAGCACTCTTGGAAAATGTGGCATACTTGGATTTTTGGAGAAATAAGGCAAAGGAAGGGCAGGAAAGCACAAGAGGACATCGGGATCAGCAGTTATAGCAAGTGTTTATTGAGGTACCGAGTTGCATTTATGTTTTCCTCACTATCTTTGGCATGCATGGAATATGCATGTGGTTTATTGGTCATGATCTGTCATTGGTATGGAGGATTGCCTAGATTGATTGTGGATTTTCATAGCCTTGTCATTTCCTACATAGCCATGGTGTTGTGGGTTCATTTCTTTGTTTTCTGGTTGGCTCTCGTGTTTCCTTTAGCTTGGGTAGATTTATTAGTTCCTAGAAGCCCTAGTTGGACAAACGCTTTGGAAGCCCTATAACAGCTTGGGTTGAGTTATTAGTCCTAGAATCCTTGGTTGGACAAACGCTCTGGAAGCCCTTGGTGGGTTGAGTTACTAGTCCTAGAAGCCCTGGTTGGACAAACGCTTTGGAAGCTTGTAGTAATTTTTGGGTTTAGTTACTAGTCCTAGAAGCCTTGGTTGGAAAAAACCCTTTAGATCCCTAAAAGGCTTGGGTAGAGACCAATCTGGTGATGGTTTTTTATGTCTAGCCATGAGGTGCAATCACTTGTTGATGGTTTGAGGTGGTTTGGCCTTTGGAAGCCTTCGATGGTTTTGATTGATATGTTTTATGAGATTCCACATTCATGCTTTGAGTATGGCATGGGGGTGATTGTATAAAGAGATACTTCGATCAGCCAATCTACGGTCGGGTGGAACATGGTAGTCCCATACCGTGTTGTCTTTTGCATCATTAATATAGGTTATCTCTCCTTATTAATTCATGAGTATTATATTAGCTTATATGAGGATTATATGGTTTTTGTTTCCTTGGTATTTCTGTTGTTATTATGCTGGTTATGAACATGTATTATGACAGTGGCTATGTATGGATCTCATCATTTTTTTACTTTTAATTGAATGAAAAATGTATCTATGTCCTAATAAATGATAATGCAACTAAAGTGATAAGGAAACAATGCCTCATAGCGAATCTCATATAAGTATGACACACCTATGCTCAGATTCATTATTTAAACCTGTAGATTACATATTTATGACATGTTTGATGAAAGGCATATCATGGCTAGTAAGGATCCAGTCAATTCCTTGTTCAATTAATTGCATGTGTTTCTTTGCTCTATCATTATATTTCAGTTCTAAAAGTGTCATTTAGTTATGTGCAGTGACCTAGTCTTTGGGCCTGAAAAAGTGTCTCAAATCCTGGAGACACAGGCATAACATTGGGCAGAAAATACCTTGGACACATGCATTCCCATGTTGTGGGAGCTTCCATAGCCTCCTGGACGCATGCATGCCCATATCAAGGGTGCATTCGGGGGTTTAATGGTGGAAAAATTCAGTTGGTCTCACGGGCCGGTTACCTGAGTGGTTGGGATGGCTCCTAGGATTTTTTTTGCTGATGTCAAGGGTTTATATGGTGTGTTTCCATTGGTTCCACTTCCTTAACTGACACATTCAAAACATCAACCAAATCTTAACGATGTGATTAATCCGAAAGACTGATATCTACATAGGGAGTCGATTCATGTCGTAGTAACTTCTCGTCATGTGTTTACCCTAGTTGTCCAGCTACTTGGCTAGATGTGGGAAGAGGGTGTTACAGCATGGGCATATTGTTACAAAATGCATAAGCATGTAGTAGAGTAAGTAGTTGGATAAAAGGACATGTCCAAAAAAATCATCCATGGCCAAGTATAATAGCTCATTATATGACTATTGTTTTTCATGTAATAATTTTGAGAATAATGCTTTTGATTGCATGAACTATGTGAAGAAGAGGAGTTTTGAAGCTTTTCCTTTGTTTCTGGACATATAAGATGTTACTTGTGTCACAACATTGCCCATAAGGCCAAAGACTGAAAAACTCCCATATGTTATAGGGAATTTTGTTATGCAACCAGCTCATAAATAGATAGATCAACGACCTAAAAATTATCCTCTTCGAGGGGGAAACCTCCTTTACATTACATAATGAATGATTCTTCAATGATTCAAATGAAAAAACCTCCTTTCTATATATAGGAGTCTAAGGGGTCACAATATAATCAGATTCCACATAACAATAATAATGTAAGGGCACAACAATAACATTAGTGGGCTTCTATGGCGCACAATAATAACAATATGGGGACTACATAGGCACAACAATAACAATAAAGGGGATACACTAACAATAAAAATAAGGCGATACACTAGTATTATAGGGATCTAACATGCCCCTCTCCTTGAAAAAATTGTTGTCCTCAACACCTAAGTAGTTTTGGAAGCTTCTTTATAATATTCTCATCCTCCCATGTGGAATCTTCAACGGGTAAGTTCTTCCACTTGATGAGATACTCTGAAATTAATCAATTTCATAGATTTCGAGTTCTTATTATTGTGACTACTTCAAGTTCCAATATGGTTTTTCCTTCCTCATCAATTTATGGAAATATTGTTTGAACTAGGAGCTTGTCATCTATGTAACATGGAAAACATGGAAAATTGGGTGCGCTCGGGAAGATGCAGGAAGCTCCAATTTGTATGCCATAGTACCAATATTTCACAACACCTTGTAAGGACCATAGTACTTTGTTGATAATTTATTATCCTTCTTAGCATGCTTGAGGGACATTTGTTTGTATGGTTGTAGCCGTAAAAATACCCAGTTGCCTACATCACAACTTATTTCTTTCTGATGTTGATATGCCTATTGTTTCATTCGATTTTGTGCCAAATTAAGGTTATCCTTTTAGAGTTTGAGAACTTGTTTTTGATTCTTGATGTGATCTTCCACTGCTTGAATCTTAGAATTGTCTCTTAAATATGATGTGATGGATAGTGGATGATATCCATAGAGTGCCATAAATGGGGTCATTTTTGCTGCAGTATGGAAGGAAGTGTTATACCACCATTCAGTCAGAGGTAAACACTTGACCCATTGTGTTTGCTTATCATATACAAAGAAAAAAATATATCCTTCCGAACATTTGTTCACTATCTTAGTTTTCCCATCATATTGAGGATGATAAGATGATCTATGAGCTAATTGAGTTCCCAAACAAAAAAAATAATTTCATCCAAGAATTTCTAGTGAAAATGGGATCTTTGTCGCTTACAATAATCTTTGGGTTTCCATGTAGCTTTTGAATTGTTTCCATAAATGCAATAGCAATTATATTAGCTTTAAATGGATGAGATAATGTAGAAAAGTGTGCATACTTGTAAGTCTATAAACTACCACCATGATGACACTCTTTCCTTCGGACTTGGGTAAAACTATGATCAAATCCATTGAAACCTCCTCCAAACATTGACTTGGAATGGATAAACATTGTAATAGACTTGGGGTCTTAATTATCTCAACTTTATTTTGTTGGAAAACCAAACATTCTACCACAAACTTTTGAATATCAAATTTAAGGCCATCCCAAAAAAAATCCTTCTTGACCTTGTGGTAAGTTTTTAAAAATCTTGAGTGCCCTCCCAAGGGAGAGGTGTAAAATTCCAAAAAAATATTTTGCTTGAGTTGGGAATTATTACAAAGATATAAGTGATTTGTGTACCATAATGAATCATTTTTCTAGTTGAACATATCAGATGCACTGGGATCTTGCTGCAAATTTTGAACGAGTTTCCACACTTCTTCGTCATTCTTACATTCATCCCTTGCTTCGGTTATCCAATTTGGTTGGATAATAGAAATGGAACAAAGAAATGCTTCCACATCATCATCCTTTCTTGAGAGTGCATCTGCAACGACATTTTTCTTCCCTTTTTTGTAGACGATTTCAAAGTCATAACCCAACATTTTTGTGACATGTGTTTTTGCTCTTCTGAAGATAATCTTTGTTCCAAAAATATTTAAGGTTATCATGATCTGTTTTTACCTTGCAGTGTCTTCCCATTAAGTAATTTTGACATTGCTTTAGTGCATGTAGTATTTCCAACATTTCCTTCTCATAAATAGGTTTCCATAAATACTTTCCTTCGATTGGATGACTTTCAAAAGAAATGGATCTTACTTCTTGCATTAAAACAACACCAATTCTGTTCCCTGAGAATTACATTCCGCAATAAATAAATAAAATTGTGAATTCAGGCATAACTAAGACTGGTGCTTGGCACATTTCCTCTTTAAGATGTTCAAAGGACTTAGTTGCTTTTGGTTTCCAAGAAAATGCATCTTTCTTCAGTAATTTTGTTAGAGGTGTTGTTATTCTCCCATAATTCTTAACAACCTTGCGATAATACCCTATCTACCCAAGAAATCCTCGCAAATGCTTTATGGTTGTGGGGATTTTCCATTCCTTAATGGGTATAATTTTATCAGGGTTTGCCTTAACACCCTCATGAAATACAATATGACCCATATATTCCACCTCCTGTACTCCAAAGAAACATTTGGATGCTTTTTCATATAATTGTTTCTCCTCCAATAGTTTGAGCACCGTGTCAACACATTGAACATGATCCTTCCAATACTTGATGTAGATTAGTATATCATAAAAAATACTAAATCAAATTTTCTAAGGAAGGGTTTGAAAATAGAATTCATTAAACCTTGAAATGTAGAAGGTGCATTGGTAAGGAGAAAAGGCATGACCAAAAATTCATAATGACCCTCATGAGTTCTAAATGTTGTTTTCAAAATGTCTTCAGTCTTCCTAATTTGATGATATCTTGAATAAATATCCAACTTGGTGAAGTAAATTTCTCCATGTAATTCATACAATAATTCCTCAATGACATTAATGGGAAATTTATCTTTAATAGTGAGCTTGTTGAGCTCCCTATAATCCAGACACATGTGCCATGATCCATCCTTCTTGTGCACCAATACTACTGGAGCCAAAAAATAACTTTGACTAGGTTGAATTATACCGGCCTTTATCATTTCTGCAACCATAGTTCAATTTACTCTTTTGGGCATAGGGATATCTGTAAGCCTGATGTTTAGATGAACACTTCCTGGAATCTAGTGAATAGCATGATCATGATCATGAATAGGTGGGAGGCCTTTGGGAGTATCAAATACCTTGGAATTATTGTCCAAGACTTTTTGGAGATATGGAGAAATATATGATTTTGATGTTTGAACATCTAGTGAGCATAATTGTGCAATTATGCTTGGTTGTTCTTTCTTTATAAACTTTGTCATTCCATTAGAGCTAATTATCTTTCTTGGTTTCCATGTGATACCCCTTAATCAACTTCCTTTCCTTCCCAAAACAAATTCAATAAGAGTCTTGAAAATTAAAAGCTATCATACCCAAATATTGTAACCATTGGACTCCTAATACAACATCAGTACCACTATTGGAATAGAGATAATTGGACTATTAAATACATATTCCCCCATGGTTATCTTGATTTTATGGCACTTTCCAGAGAAATTTATAGTTCCTCCATTTCCAACCATCACTTGGCACTTTGGTGCTAGGTATAGGAAGCAATTCAATTCCTTGGCTATCTTACAATGAATAAAATTATGGGTACTACCTGAATCAATCAACACTATTACCTTTCTCCTCTTGATGTGTCCTTCTATCTTGAGAGTTTGAGGAGTGGTAATTCCTACCTATGCATTACAAGATATGGTAAAACTCATTTCTTCTTTCTCTAGGGTTGGTTCCTCATGTATATCCTCTTCTTTTGAAGTTTCTTTTTCCTTTTCTTCCTCCTCTTCACAATCTATGTAGAATTATTTTTTTTCAACACACTTATGACCTTTAGTGTATTTTCTATCACAACTATAGAAAATGCTTTTTTGTTGGGAACAGGTCCCCTAGGGTCATTTTTTGGACTAAAAGCCTAAGTTTGGGGCAGAAAGCCCGAATTTGTTACAAAGGAATGTAAAGTATCCGCATTTTGTGGCCGCGGTGCACGAAGATAACAAGAGTCAAAAAGGGTTTTCGCCCTTAGCTTAGATAGCTTGTGTCGGCTTTAGAGATCTGCCCTTGGTACATAGACCATGAGATTGTATAAAAAGGGAGTCTTAGAAGTAGAGTTAAAAAGAAGAAGTGCTTGATGAGTCTGTGAAGAGCTAAGAGCGAGAGTCTTAGCGTAGGAAGAGGCTCTGCAACTGAGTGCACAAAGGCCTAGTGTAGAAGTCTACAGCTGAGTGTGTGGACCCCTACAGTTGTGTGCATAAGGCAGATAGAATCTATAATGAAAATCTGAATCATCAATAAAGAGAAGTATTATGAAATTATTGTGTATTTTTTCTCTGTGGATCGCATGTGATTATGTTATGTTAAGTTATTGTTTTGATTTATAATGCTAATTTGACAATGTATATGTTTCTATCTGTTATATGAACGCAAATAAGGATATATGTTTACACGAAGACAATCTTAATTACATGGTAAAGTTGGCAAACACTTAAGATAATTCAGGAAATCATACAATAACGCAGTAAAAAAAGCATGTAAGTACCTAAGCCACTGGTTAGGGTTGCGCGAAGGACGATCATATACTTTCGTGAAGGTTCTAAGAGACAAAAGAGAAAGTACATCGATAAGCCCTAAAGACTTATCAATCTGCACATAGGAAGGGTTTAAGGTATAAAACCGACATCAAAACCATCTAAGGGTGTGGAAACTTGGTTCCTGCATCCCCCCATACTGCTTCAGGTGAGACTTCGGTCTGTGCTCCGCGAACTGATGCTGAAAGGGCTAGTAGTGTAGGGATTTGCTTGGCTGACTAACACTGAACCTGGGTTAGGGCCCATCAAGCCAAAAAATGGTTTTGTTGCCAAGACCAGGATCTGCATAACGAGATGTGTGATGTCGCATCATTGGAATCCAACGAAGAAGGAGACTGAAGACTGGTTGGATAGGAAGATCCACAAATTCATGGCGCAAGAAAATAGGAATTCACGATTGACAAAGGAATAATGGTTGGACAGGTATATTGACACAGAAATTCACAAAATATTCTTATGTTCTTTCTCGGTTGAATTATATGAGTGGATCGTGAAGTTGGCAGATGGCCAGGGAAGGTGGAGGCTTGACAATCTGATTGTCTAGACCCCAGAGTTAGTGCAGAGATTGGAAGCCTCTGAAGATAAGATCATGTGTGTTTTCAATCACTGGCTTGACCGTATCATAGGAGGGTTTGGGACAAAGTTCGTGGTTGATATTTCGATCAGCTACAACGAAGCAGAGCACCGCTTCATCAAAGGGTCGTGGGGTAAGTATTTGAAGTCACTAAATACTTGGATTAAGATGCTCTTGTGTGAAAAGCGGGTCATGTAGTTACCTTGATATTTGGAGGTACGTGAAGTGGAAGGTCTTTCAGGGACGAAGGAAGAAAAGGTCCTGAGTACAGCCCGCTGATTGAGCCTCCTTTGAGTGATGACGAAGGAGCAGCGCAGGCTTCCCTGCTAAGCATTATTCAATTGATAAGACAAGGGTTCTTGCAAATACCTGCACCACCTCCATCCTCATCCCATCCATCCACACCGCCCCCATCCTCTCCTCCACCACTTACCCCAACGCCCACACCACCACCACCTCCACCATTGTTGTATATGGAAAACTTCGTAAAGCTACCTGTTCTCAAGGGCACAGGAAATGAAGATCCGGACCAGTTTTGGTTCGTCACGAAGGCTATATGGGAAGCTAAGGGTATCATAGACGATCAAATGAAGAAAGAAATGTTGGTTAGTGCTTTGCAGGACCACGCACTAACGTGGTACATTAAGTACAGTACTGATAACCCAACATCTGCGTTGGTAGATATCCAGACTGCGCTGAATAGGGAATTTAGTAGACCTAAGTCTCAAGCGCAATCAATTGTGGGATTTAGGGAGATCATGATGAAGCCTGGGGAGACACCCTGGGATTTGGATCAAATATTAAAGTGTACGATCCGTGAAGCTAACATTACCCTAATTGATGGGCAACACTGTGAATGGTTCATGGCCTCGCTCCTGCCCCACCTAAGGGTTGTGCTATCACAACAGAAGATCGGGACCCATGCAGAAGCTCTAGAAATCATGATGAGACTGCATGAGACACCAATGTAGGATGCTAATCTGGGGGTTCAGCAGATTCATGTGCAGTAGCAGAACCTTTGCCTTGAAATGCAAAGTTTAAAGAAAGACAAAATAGCTTGGTCGAAGGCATGCAAAGAAGTCTGGTGCTTGAAATGCAAAAGTTAGGGGCATGACAAGGATCACTTTCCCATCTTTGTGAACTATGTTATAGCAGGGGAACTAATGCCTCTAAGGCTGGAGGCTGTGGCAGTGCCAAGTACAGGGCCCGTGCTACGGTGTGCTATATGCCAGGTAGCTGGGAAACATGCGACCGACAATTGCCATTTGTTTCATAAATTCATACAGACACCAAAATAGCTCTTATGCCATTTTTGACAATCAATAGGTCATGACGAGTGCAATTTTCATAGCTACGAATTAATGATGGATAGGACACCTGCATACAAGGTGCAGGAAGAAACACAGCCTCCGGACCAAGGTACTGGGGGAGCGCGAGGTGAGTATCAGGGGCACAGCCGAGGCCGAGGTGGAGGGGGGCCTGGTAGAGGACGACAGCAACTTATTTGTTACAATTGTGGAGGATCGGGACACTACGCAAGAGACTGCTCGAATCTGACGCAACTTTCATACGACTATTATACTCAGTTTGACCATGCGACAAAGGATTGCCCTATATTTTTTGCTAAGATTCACAAAAAGGGGGTGCAGCCTCTGTAGCCGACGCAGAACTGTAGATGATGAGGGTTGAGCCTCATGAGGAAGACCCTAAGGTAAACATTAAGCTACGGAGTGGAACAACAACTGGTGAGGATAAAGGGAAGCAGCATGCCGAAGGTGAGTGGGTCCGCAAAGCACCAAAAAAGGAGATTGGGTTTGATCTGGAGCACGCAAAAGAAACATTTATGGAAGCAAAGAAAAGCTTTGTTGAGGCCTCTACCTCAGGAATTCAGGAGAAACTAGTTGAAGAAATGGACCCATCCATGATTACCATGTTCTTAGAGACCTGCATGAAACTACTCTGCGATAGTAAGGTTGTGAAGGGACTGCAAGAACTGATCAATCAGTGTGCTGGCAAGGACAGTGCTACTGGCGAACCGCACGTAGTCAGAAAGCTTGGTAAGCATAAGGCGAGGACTGGATGTGAGATGAGACTCACCGCGCAGATAGGGGAATACGAAATGGACCAAGTTATCTTGGATCTGGGGTCTGACGCGAATGTTTTTCCAAAACAAACATGGGAAAGAATGGGGAGACCTGCACTCCAGTGGTCTCTGATCCAGTTAAGGATGGTGAATCAACAGAAAATCATCCCAATGGGGAGGCTATAGGGGGTAACAGTTGACATCGAAGGCGCGAGTGCACTAGCGTATTTTGAAGTAATAGAGATTGTGGATGATAGAAATCCCTACCCTATGCTCCTTGGGATTGATTGGGCCACTGACATGAATGGGGTAATCAACCTGAAGAAGCGAAAGATGATATTTGAAAATAAATCACTCTGTGTAGTGGTGCCACTGGATCCTATAGAAGGACTGCACTATACAGAACTAGTCCGTGATTATGAAAGTGATGACGATTTGGACCAGATTTACAAGATAATGGCATGAGACCAGGATTGGGTAAATCCAACAGCAGACAGACGTATTGCATGGGACCGCGAGAGCTCCTGCACATCATATTCGGATGAAGAACTAGAGCACTCGCAGAACCGGCTACATGAAGTATCTACGATGCATTGTAGTATGATAACCGAGTCATTGCGCTGCATATCATTAGAGGTAAGGAATCTGCCTCACTATGATGGGCTAACTGACATTGATCGCTTTTTGGATGCATTCGAAAGAGAAGTGCCCAAGAAGCATCACTTCCAAGCATTAGATTAGGCATTGCGCACTACACCTGCAAGATGGTGAGGTACGCACAAGGGTAGTTTTGATGATTGGTGCGAATATAGGAGGATGATGAGGATACGCTTTGGCCACCCGAAGGTACGACTAACAGAAAAATATGATGGGAGGAATGATCCACGTGATCATTTGGCCAAATGGACTGAAGCATATGGAGCGAAGCCTCAGCCCGGAATGGGTCCATCTGTTTTGTCATACCTTGGAGTTTATACCAATGAATTGGTACTTGGAGATAGAACTCCATCATGGCATTGAAGAATTGGATGTTTTACGCCAAGGATTCCTGATGACGTTCAATTTTGAGGATGGGTTTGATTCCATCGATGAAGCATTGCAGGAGGTTAAGGCAGGCATCTTTAAGATACCATTGGATCCTCTAGACCTAATTCAACCTAATTGGACTACCCAGCTGAGCCACGCACTATAATGTTACAATGTAACAGTGGATGAAGAAAGCGAAGACCCGAGAAAGGTTAATATCCTGGAGATTGAAGGTCACTGCGGAGTCGAAGGACCACAGCTAGAGAACCCAAACATAATTGAGCCGCTCAAGACTAGGCAGGTGAACATTGGCACAGAGGCAAAACCAAAGTTTGCAAAGATTGGGGACTATTGGGATGACGTGACAGTAGATAAGGTCATCGAACTGCTCCATGAATATCAGGACTTCCTCCCCACAAAGTTTTCTAATCTAAAAGGGATAATAGGCCGAGACCTAGGTGTCATGAAGATCACCCTAAAGCTGTACGCAAAACCTGTGAAGAAAATATCGTACCGCCTCAACCCGAAGTATAAGGAAAGGATCCGCGTTGACTTAAATAAGATGCTCATGGCGAGTATTATCGAACTAGTGGAAGAATCTGATTGGGTAAGCCCAATAGTGGTTCAAGAAAAGAAACAGAAGGAAGAAATAAGGATATGCATAGATCTCAGGAAATTGAATGACGCTTGTGTGCATGATCCTTTCCTAACCCCGTTCATTAACGAGGTCTTGGATAATGTAGGTGGCCAAGAAGCATACTCCTTCACTGATGGGTTCTCTGGGTACCATCAAATCAAAATTGTGCCTGAGGATAGAAGCAAGATGACCTTCATGACTAAATGGGGATGTTTTCAATACACCATAATGCCTTTTGGGCTGAAGACAGTCATTGTGGAATTCAAAGACTTCATTCATAAATTTTTGGAGGTATACTTTGATGATTGGATAATGTTTGGATTGGTCAAGCTCCATGTGGAAAATCTGCGCTTGATGCTAGATACATGTAGAAGATACCAGATCGCGCTCAATCTGAAGAAGTGTATGTTTTGTGTCCCTTTAGGGATCTTGCTGGGTCATGTGGTATGCAGACAAGGATTGATGGTAGACCCCGTGAAGATCGTATTCATAATCAACTTGGGATGCCAAGGAGTGTGAAACAGCTGCGTGCAACTCTAGGGCATACCAGATACTATAGGAAGTTCATCAAAATCTATGCCCAGATCACCGCGCCTATGGAGAAATTGTTGAAAAAGGATGCTACGTTATGTTGGAATGATGAATGTCAGAAGAGCTTGGATGTGTTGAAAGATAAAATAGTCACCGCATCGATCCTAGTCTTCCTAGATTGGAAGAAGGAATTTCATTTGCATGTGGATGCATCATGTATTGCGGTGGGGGCCGTACTCACACAGGCCAGTGAGGGAGAACTGGATCATCCTATAGCATTCGAAAGTAGGAAGTTGTCTAAAGTAGAGAAATATTATTCCACAGCAGAGCGCGAAGGATTACCTATGGTGTCTGCACTCCAAAAGTTGAGGCACTATTTGTTGGGCAGACACTTTAAGATGTATACGGATCATTCCGCATTGAAGTACCTGGTCAACAAACCTGTGTTGGGGGGGGAATATGTAGGTGGCTGTTGTTGTTCCAGGAGTATGACTTTGAGGTTATTGTGAAGCCAGGACAACTGAATGTGGGACCTGATCATCTGTCATGCATTGAAACTGGAGAGGAACCTACTAATTTAGAGAAAGGACTGCCTGACGCCCAACTCTTTTCATTGCGCATCGCGGATAGTCACTTTGAATATATTATCCACTTCCTGATGACAGGATCATCTCCGGAAGGTTATACAAGTCAACAGAAGAAGGAACTAGTAGTGCGCATGACAAACTTTTCTATCATTGCAGGGCACTTGTACAAAATGGGGTCAGACGAAATATTGCAAAGTTATGTGCCTGACTTTGAACAAAGCAACATCCTCGTTCATGCTCATGGAGGAGCTGCAGGAGGACATTATGTAGGGAAAGCAACAGTGCAGAAGATTCTACGCGCTGGTTTGTGGTGGCCAACCATGCATAAGGATTCAAAAGCATATTGTACGGCATGTGATGCATGTCAAAGGACTGGCAGGTCATCACGGAGGGATGAGATGCCTCTGATGCCACAGGTGACGTTACAACCATTCGAAAAATAGGCAATTGACTTTGTGGGACCAATTCATCCACCAGGAAAGAAGGCGGGTGCACAGTACATCATCACTGCGACTGAGTATTTGACCAAATGGGTGGAGGCACAACCTATGAAGGACTGCACAGGCGCGGTAGTAGAAAAATTTATTTTTGAGTATGTCCTGATGAGATTCGGGTGTCCAAATATCTTGATGAGTGATCACAGTACACACTTTCTTAATGAAACAATCAGTACGTTGACAGAGGAATTTCAGGTGTATCATCAAAAAAGTACACCTTATCATCCACAAGCTAATGGGAGGGTGGAAGTGTTCAATAAGATATTGTAGAGCGCACTGACGAAGGCCTGCAATGATCAGAGAAATTACTGAGATGTGTATGTACCCACGGTGCTATGGGCCTACAGAATGACTTGAAAGAAGCTGACTGGACAAACGCCTTTCAGACTCATGTATGGCACAGAAGTTGTGATGCCAATGGAATACATTGTACCTAGTATGCGCATAGTGGCACTCACAAAAATGGCGGATCGCAGAGCCCTGGAAGAGATGATTGCGCAGCTAGCGAAGCTTGAGGAGGACCGATTTCTAGTTGGATTTCATCAACAAGTTCAAAAGGAGCGCGAAAAGGCATGCCATGATCGGCACATCAAACTACGCACCTTTAAGGTAAATGATCTATTCTTGTTATATGACAGCAAATTTGATAAATTTCCAGGGAAATTTAGGATGCACTGGCTAGGGCCGCATGTCATCAAGGAGATTACCAATGGTGGAGCACTTTAGTTAGTCAAATTGAATGGAGAACCCTTCCCAGGGAAGGTGAATGGCATCCGATTGAAGCCGCACACTGGTGATCCAGCTAGGTGACTATATGAGGGAAGCACAGTCTTAGCACTTCGGGCAGCTGAAAGGAAGCATGAGACTGTAAACTACACTACCCAAGTCGTAGAGTTGTGCGATTAGGGAACTACGTGGAATGAAGAAATGTCACAGAGCCTGCATAAGCACACAGGGAGCTGCGCTAACAAAGGAAAAACCGCGCAGGATAGCCAGAAATTGATCGTTAAAGTCACTATTCATGATTTGACAATGAGAAAACGGCCAAATGGAGCGAGGGGGCAGCATTTAAGCTGGAACTTGTGGACTAGATCTTTGAAAATTTGCCGCCAATCTAGAATTAATGAACTGATTGTGGGGGGAATAGTTGGATTTGAATTTGAAAATGCCTATAAATTACAAAGGGTTTCCAAACACTTGGAATTTTGAGAATTGAGGTGTTGTGCTCTCAGGCCCACATGAACCGTGAAAACATTGAAGTTTTGATAGCAATTTTAGCATTTGAGACATTGCCAAAGGAGACATAGGAGTTTTTGCATAGCATCATGTCGACGTTGGCTGAGACTATAAATGTTGGGGAAGAAATGACGGCCAAAGGAGTTGTTCCAGGGGTAGCCATGGCAGCTGAGGGATCTACCCTGGAGGTTGTAACTGTGGAAGTACCAGCTGAAGTACCTAAGTCACCACGGTTGCCCAGGCCGAGGCCTACCTCGACCAAGGAGGGTCTAAAGAACAAGAAAGGCAAGCAGGTTGTGACACCGTAGCCGGTGCGCGCATCACCTAGAAAGCACCCATAGAAGGATAAGCCCACCGCGCAGGAAAAGAGTAGGGTGATTGTCTTAGAGCCGATAGAAGAGGTCAATGAAATCCCCATGGATGATGAGGATCTTGTGATGGAAACTGAAGATATTGAGGTTGATGGATCTGACCCCATTTCTAAGCTACCTGAGTACATTCCTCTGCACAGATGAAGTGTCGGCACCAGTGATAGCCTTGGCGACCCAGTGCGCGGAGGGCATACAATTTAACTGGGTGCGCTACCTCTACAGTGAGTTCCTCGTGAACTTCTGCAAGGCACAGGATCATAGTAAGACATTCCACTATGCATGGTTATTGTTGTCCATAGTGCTGGTTGCGTGGGAGCTACCCGAGGATAGCCAGTTTCCTCCGGTCACGCCAGACCTACTGGAAGTAGCGAAGTTCACTTCGTTGTGGGCTACGAAGGATCCTCAATGGATCAAGGATAGCAAGATCTTCTGGATCTTGATGGAGATGAGCATCCATATGGCCATCAACCACAAGCTGTGGTTGTCACCAACAAATTTTGATAGGTTGTAGGAGTACGTGGAATTCAAGGCCGACTTCCACCATGTCTCAATACGTGCATGAAAGGACCCTGAACAGAAGTGGCATGACCTGCCATACTTGGCCACAGATGACGCGATTGTAGCAGTCCTCGACCGTTGACTAGTAGATTGGCGCACTACCACAGACTTGACAGCAGGATCTAGCAAATCCACCACATAGCGAAAGAAGGAAGAAGCCAAGCTAAAGATGGAACAATTGATTCCAAAGAAAAGGAAGGAGGCTAAGGATAAGGCCAAGGCAGAGCGTGTTGTAATGAAGTAGACAGGTGGGCAAGTGGAGGAAGAGGAGTGTGGATCTGATTGGAGTCAGAAGTCGCCTTCCCCAGAGGCAGAAGAAGAGGACGAGCAGATGGAGCAAGGAGGAATGAACCCGGAGATGACTCTGTTTCGCACCAATTGCACCAGAGATCCAAAGAAAGTAGGGCCACATAAGAAGTCCAAGGCTAGCAAGATGTCTCTCGACCCGATCACCCTGACGGAAGGGGGCTTGAATGACATAAGTGATACAGTGAGGGATGCCACTGCGGAACTGCTATAGCAGTTCAAAAAATAGCAGCAACAAGCTTTGGGTGATATCTAAGCGGTTCTGTGTGAGCTGCAGATCCACGCATCATAGGTACAGACTGGTGCAGCATCAACTAGTTTGGTGCCTGGCACCTCCAAAGCCACAAGGATGTTGCGCACACAAGATCCCCGAGAAATAGTGTTGCCGGATGGAGCACTGACTATAGAGATAGAAGTTGATAGGCTTGCTATTAGCACCCTCAAGGGAGTTGGACTTAACTTGGTCACCCTTCCTAGTGAGGCGCTTCACCTTTTGTAGGATGGCATGATCGCGGAACTATGAGCCCATGAATAGCACACGTTACAGGTCATCAATGAGCAGAAGATCAACAATGCCCAGACAGTTGTACAGCGAGACTCCATCATTGACCTCGTGAAATACCTTATGAACAAGAGTCAGTGCATGGCTAAGGTCGTGGCTGAGGCATGCAGATTTGTCCCTGACCTCGACATTCCCGAGGTTGAGCAAGTAGATGTGCAGGTTCAGAAGCTATCTACTGCATTACACGACGCACGCACAGAATTAGCAAAGGTCCAGTTGGAACTGAACCTCAAAATCACAAAGTTTCAGTTGAAGGTCCAGCCTTCGACTCTGCCAAAAATCATAGAACATCACGAGTCAGCTGTGAAAGACACCGTCGTAGTAGTAGACAGTGCAGTAAAGGACTGCATGACACTCTTCGATCAATTGCTAGAGGTGGTCACCAGCCTATAGGAAGACCCCACTGTGCAGAGGCTCGAAACAGAAACGTGGGAGCTGCAGCAGCGCTACTATGAAGTTAAAGCAACGGAACGCATTTTCGCCATCACGCAGAGGCTGGGAAAGCTACAGGAGGCCAAGGCTTTGAAAGAGTAGGTAGATGTAGCTCAACACAAGGAAGCAGTGTTGAAGGCTCGCTTACAGGCTTAGTTTATATGAGGCCTATTTGATCACAGCCACAATTGAAGGCAAGTTGGCTAGTCTGCAGAAGACTTAGCAGAAGATTCAGTCAGAGGGCACAGGGTCAACAACGAAGCAGTTGGTCAAGGAGATGAAGCAGGCGGCAACACAGTGTACCGTCGAAGTTGCAGTAGTCAAAGTCGAGCTAGGAGGTCTTCGCGACAAGATCTTTGCGCCAGATGAGTGACTGAGGGCGAGTCACCATGTTTATGCTGGGGGCCTATTGGGAACGGATCCCCTGGGGTCATTTTTGGGACTAAAAGCCTAAGTTTGGGGCAAAAGCCCGAATTTTGTACAAAGGAATGTAAATTCTCTGTATTTTGTGGCCGCAGAGTGTGAAGATAGTAAGAGTCAAAAAGGGTGTCCACCCTTAGTTTAGATATCTTGTGTCGGCTTTAGAGATCTTCCCTTGGTCCGCAGAGTTAGAAGTAGAGTTAAAAATAAGAAGTGCTTGATGAGTCTGTGAAGAGCTAAGAACGAGATTTTTAGCGTAGGAAGAGGCTCTATAGTTGAGTGCACAGATGCATAGGGTAGAAGTCCGCAGCTGAGTGCACAGACCCCTGTAGCCGTGTGCGCAGGGCAGATAGAGTCTACAATGAAAATCTGAATCATCAATAAAGAGAAGTATTTTGAAATTACTGTGTATTTTTCCTCTATGGATCGCATGTGATTATGTTATGTTAAGTTTTCGGTTTGTGTTATAATGCTAATTTGATGTGTGAATGTATATGTTTCTATCTATTATATGAACGCAAATAAGGATATATGTTTACACGAAGAAAATCTTAAATACATGGTAAAATTGGCAAACACTTAAGATAATTGAGGAAACCATACAATAACGCAGTAACAAAGGCACGTAAGTACCTAAGCCACTGGTTAGGGTTGCGCAAAGGATGATCATATACCTTCACAATGGTTCTAAGAGACGAAAGAGAAAGTAAATTAATAAGCCCTAAAGGCTTATTGATCTGCGTGGAGGAAGGGTTTGAGGTATAAAACCAACATCACAACCATCTCAGGGTGCAAAAACTTGGTTCTTGCATCCTCCCATACTGCTTTGGGTGAGACTTCGGTTCTCACTCTGCAGACTAATGCTGAACGTTTCGGTAGTGTAGGGATTTGCTTGGCTGACTGACGTTGAACCTGGGTCAGGGCCCATCAAGCCAACACTTTTTCTATTTTTTCTTTGTTGTGAGTGGTAGGATTCCTTGTTGCTGTAATTTTTCTTTCAATTTTTCTTTCCAACCTGAATGCCTTCTCCAATGAATCAGGTTCCCAATGGAAAACCTCATGTTGGATTTTATCCTTTAAATTCCCTATGAATACATCAATCCAATGCTCCTATGGAATATCATTTACCCTTATATTCAATTTTTGGAAGTCCTCAATTTTCTCCTCCATTGAACCCTTTTGTTTGAGATTTATAAATTGGCTAAAGAAGTTGTTTCTCTTTGTATCCTCATAATGTGCTATCATTTTCTCCGTAAAAATTGACCAAGTGATCTATGAGAAAAAAGCCATCGATACCATACAAACTGATTGGGTTCTAAATATAAAGTTGCAATGTGTATCTTTGTGTGTGTTTCACATCATGGATATCAAAATATTGCTCCATATGTAGTACCCATGTTATCAGATACTTGCCATCAAACTTCCTCATAACGATCTTTGGAATATGGTGGGTCTTCAATCCAACGTTAGAGTCTATGAAATCACGATTAACATTTATTTTTTTCTCATCATTAGTTTCATCTAATACATTTCTGCCATTAGGAATACTTTCCTGTAGAAACTTTTTCAAACCTTCCATGTCTGCTTTTAAACCATTCTTCAAATCTTCCATGTTGCCTTTCATTTTTTTTTCTATACCATCCATGTTAGCTTTCATGCAATCCTTCAAACCTTCCATGTCTTATTTTAAACTATTCTTCAAACATCCATCTTAGCTTCCATTTAATTTTTGGTTACTCTTTGTGAGAGCGAAAATTGGTGCAATTGATCTCGAAATTTTGATATATCATGCTACATTTCTTCCTCTTCTTTATGTGTCATAGATCATATTTCTGGTTTCTTACTAGGTGTGTCCATTTTTTTTCTTCGAGGCATGTTTAAATCAAAGACTGATATTTATGCTTCACTATACCCTTTGAATCACTTCAAACTGATTTTTCAAACAAAAGTTATGCAAAATTTAAAAATTACACGCATTTTTCTTGCTCTTTAGGAGCTAGATAGTGCAGTTGTTGTATGTATATAATTGTGAATCTTCAAGATCTGAAGTTTCTTCCTGTATTATCCCTCTGAGTCTTCTTTCCAACCCAACAAGTGATACCAATATTGGATTCTTCAATAAATTATTATTCCCAATCTCCCACAATGACCTAATTATAGATTGGTTCAGTAGATCGAACCTGTATGGAGTTCCACATGTCATTGTTTCAACCTTCGGCCATGAAATTGATACCCAAAAAATTACAGCCCATCATCTTTCTATCAATTTTTACGAAATTCAAATCTGATTCTCAAAAATAAAGTTATGATGATTTTCCCTAGGTCACCTATTTGAGATGGAATTCTCAAGCCTGCAAAAACCCTAATTTCCTCGAATCATATCTCTGAAAATATAGCGATACCAAATCTGAAATTTGCACACAACGTTCATCGAGATTTCAACTCCATATGGTTGCAATTTCAGCTTCATAGAAAAAAAATTATAGCAAAAATTCCACGATGACTTGTTTGAAGCAGCGAAACCCTAGAATCCAAACCTCTGATACCAAATGTTATGCAACCAACTCACAAATAGATAGATCAACGACTTAAAAATTATCCTCTTCGAGGGGGAAACCTCCTTTACATTACATAAATGAATAATTATTCAATGATTCAAATGAAAAAACCTCCTTTCTATATAGGAGTCTAAGGGGTCATAATATAATCAAAGCCTACATAACAATAATAATGTAAGGGCATAACAATAACATTAGTGGGCTTCTATGGGGTGTAATAATAACAATATGGGGACTACATGGGCACAACAATAACAATAATGGGGATACACTAACAATAACAATAAGGGGATACACTAGTATTATAGGTACTTAACAAATTCACTCAAAAGGCAAAGACTACTCAAAGCAGATCATACAAGAGACCAAATAATGAACTGCATGTCATAGATCAAACCAACAAAATATGGAAGAAAAAGCAACAACAAGTGACTCCCGTCAAAAACTGGGGCCAACATGGTCTCAAGGGGAGCATATGGAATCATTTTGAATCTAAAATAGAATCATGGATATTGCAACCATAATAGGAGAAGAGCATGTTGACAAATATGCATGGAGGAGGTACCTGAGCTCAAGGGAGTTATATAAGGTTTCAAATTTTATTTGCTTATTTCTGTTGTTTTTTTGTATCTATCAAATGTGATTGAATGTATCAGTTTGTTGAAGACATGTAGGCTAGATGCATATTCAAGAGATATATTTTATGCAAGTTTGTATTATCTTTTCATATTTTTCACTAATGCAACTATTGTCATTGATGAGAAGGTTGCTAAAATTAATCAGTGAGCAGGTGTCACATTTATGCAGTGGAGATTTCCTTGGTGACAGTTGACAAATAGGATGTGCATCAGAATATTTGGGAAAATTTATATTTTCATGACCTATTTGTTGATTTTATGCTCTACATGATATACATGGAGTTGATTGTTGAGTTTTCTTTTGTTGTTAATGATGTTGGTAATGGTTATGCTATGTTGTTGGGGATGTTGATGGAAAGAGTGTTGTTGCTCATGCTCATGTTGCTGCCTTGATTTGAGAGTGATATTATTGGGGAGTTTACTACTACTGTCTATTCTATATTGTTGTTGTTGATAGTCATAGTATGGTGTTGCTATTATTGCCATGATATGGATGATGATGATTATGATGTTTGTTTTGGTTGAGAGTGATGTTGTTATAGTTGGTGTTGCTGAGTTTATTGTTGCTATGATATGCTTCATTTGTTGCTTGAGAGATCCACATATTATGTTGTTGTTGAATATTGATATATTTTCTCATTGTAGAGACATGTACTTGTTGATGCTACATATAAGTTATAGATATGATGGTTGTTATGTTGTTGCTCTTTGATATTATGTCACCACTTTATCTTCATACTAGTTCACATGTTGTTGCTAGCTCCTATAGATGTTTTGGTCAAAGAGAGCATGAGTTGCATTTGTTGCTATTATGTTGTAGTGGTTACAACCACCCTCTAGAATTTTTTCCTTAGCCTATTTTGGAGCCTCCCTACCAACCTTCACAGCATCTTGCCTTGCTTCGTCAAGTCCTCAAGCTTCAGTGTTTTCCTTGCACAAAGGCAGCATGTTGATCACAGTCAATCCATTCCCCTCACAAGCTGCTTACCCAGAATTGGTCCAGCTAAGGAACTTCCCCTTTAAAATTGCGCATTCTTGGAGAGAAACTAGCCTTTCCCACCAGGAATTGCGCAATCCTCTCTGACAGCCTGTTGGTCTCCAAGATTGCGCAATCCTGCCAGCCAACCCTCCCAGCAGGATTTGCACAATTTTTCCCATAAACAGGCTATTCAGCCCAGGATTTGTGAAAATCTAAGCAGCAGTCAGCTGTTGGGCCCAGAACTTACACAATCCCCTTAGGCAGTCATCAAAGCTTACTGTCAAGAATTCGCATTTTTCCCAAGCAGTTAGGCATTGGCATGCATGGACAGTCCAATTGACCAGTTCCACCTGGGACCAAGGAAACTTGACTTGCATGCATGCATGACTTGATCTTCCTAGAATCACAAGAGATAACATGCAAAAGGCATCCCATGATTCAGGGAGCTATTTTTAGCAGTTGGGGGTTACATGCAAAATTGTTTTAGAAGTTCCCCCCAAGTGTCGCTTTTTCCTAGATTTGTGGCATGTGCATCTTGAGACCAAAATTTTTTATTCGACACATCAAAGCTCATTCATTCACATCGACCTTCCAGCTCTAACATCCCACAGCACATCCAGGACTCTTCGACACATCCGGGTCAGCTATTCACAAGTAAGTGGCCTCAACTTATCTTTTTAAGCATTTCTATCGCTTTTTGTTTATTCTCTTGTGTGAGTGTTGTTTGCTTGATTTCTTTGAGTGCCTACTGTCATTTACATATATTCTAGCTTTTCCTAGCTCTATTTCAATTTTCGTTGCTATCTCATTGTTGTCGCATGCATGAAACTATTTTGCATGGACATTCGCCCAACCGACGAATGGCCCCACCCACATGCATGTTGATCTGTTTGCTCAATATTCCATTCATGTTTTGCATGCACTATTTATCACCTCTGATATCACTCAGTGTTTCCATGCATTTCATCGACTTACTTGCTTTCAGTTGCCCGTTGGCGAGTCAAGCCAACCTTGGCTCGTCTCTGCCTTCACCAAGGCTTCATTGCCAATCTGGAGAAGGAAGGCTCACCTTCCTCTCCATATTTGTGTATTCTGGCCCAGCACTAGCCTCTTGGACTAAATTGCACATTTCTGGAGGTCAGTGGCTGCTTGGCCCAAAAATTTGCGCAAATTTGTCCCTGGGCCAACAGTCTTTCCCAGTTGGAATCGCGCATTGCGCAATCCCAACTGCCAACTACCCAACTAGATTGTGCATTTTACAGATCCAGTAGCTAGTCCAGCCTCCTAGTTACTCCAGACTGCCTTTTGCACAGTCCTGGCAGCCAGTCACTGAACCTCCCAGTGAAAATTGCGCAATCTTGCTCATCATTCACCCAGGTATGTTGCAAGTCAGTTCTCATGTTCATTATGGTTTTCAACTGAAAGATTGCTTACTATGAGTGTTTCCATTACTCCAGGTATCATATGTGTTCATATGCCTCTCAGCATTACAGGTACAATGGCTTCCAAGAGAGCAGAGACGAAGACACCATTCAGAGCACGCTTGGGGATGCAGTCGATCAAGTGTCTATGAGCTTGCCTACTCACGAAGACATCAATTTGTTCATGGACAAGGACATCAAGCAGCAACGTCACAGCGAGCAACATCATGAACAGGAGGTGAAGGCAACATACTGAATGCAACGAACACAGCAAATGAAGTGAACGCATCAAATGCAAGAGGATGGTTTTTTACAACATAGAGGCAAAGCAAAGTTGCAAGATCAAGCAGATCCACTGATAATGAAAGCAACTTGGAGACTCAGGCTATGAAGTGACAGCACGACATGAAGATCATGCGAAGGCATAAAATTGAACAAAGAAGGAGTTGCATGTGCTGAAGCAGCAACTCAGGAAGAACATGAAGCCACACAGACAATCCAATGAGTTGCAGCAGGAACAGGAACAGCAGTGGGTGCAACATGCACTCATGGATGAAACTGCACCAGTACAAGTTAAGGATCCATCCCAGCAACTGACACAGAGCAAACATGGTGAGCAGTGTTGTTGATCGCATGCAAAGGATCCAGCAGCATGCATGTCGTTGAGCGCATGCATGCAATCCAACCTATTCAACACACTCACCCAGGCAAAGACAAGAAGCAAGTCCAACTAGGGTTGAACATGCACTTCAGCAAGTTGATGTGCATGACCACCAGCACATACTTGAAGAATCAGTGTGTTATCGGTTCAACTGTACCCAAGAAGACCATGCACATGTTAGCATACAATTTGTATGAAGGGGCCAAACCAATGCACGGGATGCAACAGAGGCAAGAGTTCACTTCAGCAAGATGTCACCATGAGGTACATGCACACCATCACGGACGACCAAGCTTGCCATTAGCTCACCAGCTTCACCATCACAAGCATGTCAAAGAGTTGGTCTCACCACAGAGGACGAAGCGTCAGTGATGTCTTGCAAGACTTTCTCAAGCCATGTTGTCTCACATGAGTACATGTGCATTGTAATGTTGAGTCATGTCAAGTGTAAGTCAAGTGTTAATAGTTGGATGTAACAGTCATAGAGTAGGTGAAGAGTCATGAGGGTAGTTGAAATGTCACAAAGGGGAATGTCAAGGGTCACCCCACCCTTTGATATAAATAGTCCCTCATAACTCATTGTAAAGGATTTTGGTCAGTCAAGCTTCTACTAAGACTATCTTGAAGAAGGCTTGGACAGTATTGTAACGCGCCTTGGCTTCTCCATTGCATGGAACTAGTACATCTCTTTGGAGGAGCAGGCGAATGTGGATGTAACGTTCCACTGATGGGGCTAGCCAGTTTACATGGTGTATTATATGATTGTAACTTACACGTCTCTATATAATAAAAGCTAGCACATTTTCAAGCATATGTTGTTATTGTAGTTGGACTACTCTGGTTGCCTTAATGATATATGTTGTTTAACTTACGTACTTGTATATGAACTGATTTGTATGAAATTATATGAATCTTGTTGTTAATGTGTTGCATATGTTGTTAATGTTGTCACTGTCTGTGTCGACTGCTCTGTCAGACATCAAACAAACCTTTCTCTGAACCTTGCTATATCAACTATCACACTCATCTCGGACTGATCTGTGGGTGTTGTCTGTGTTATCTTACCTTGTATGTTGTGACTGTCGCATCTGTGTCGACTGCTCTGTCGGAAGCTATGCATGTCCTTTGTGTTGTGTGTTCCTAACCAAGTTGGGACTGATCCCTTTCAACCTGGAACTCACCTTCACCTTCCTCTCCCTTTGAAGTGTTGGAACCTCTCATACTCCTTGACTCACTGCATCAGTCACACCCTTGCTACTGACAGAGTTATCATACTTGCCTTTGTGTGACATCATGGTCAAGGCATTACCTTACGACCCACTATTGGGACTCCTACACCAAACGGTCTGAGGTCTAATTGGGACTTCTTACTAGGGAGATCCCCTTGACATGTTGGCAGGTCCAACACCGTCAACATATTATTAACTTTTTTGCTGCTAGAATGAGGTTGTGTTGTTGCTTATTGACTTATTTACCAATCAATTTTCTTATTTTTTTCTTTATTCTTGCAGTGGTTGAGCACGAGGCTTGTGAATATGTTGCTTTGATATGGTATTCGCTAAGGAGAATAACCTATATGAATGGAAAAGAAATTCCATGTTGCTACTACTTTAGGCTATGGCTGAAATATTTCAAGTTTATTGATGTCCTTGGCATTCATTTATGACCTGAATATGATTTCTCTCCATTAGAAGTCTTGGCAAAAGGCTGAAATGAAGATCCATATATGTGAAATTGGTACCTCATGTCTCACATTACAAGGGTGGTCTTGGTGCCTAGAAGGCATTGATGAGAGTTGTCTTTGTTCACAATGTCTCATAATAGTTATGTACTCTCAATGTCATAGCCATGCATTGTTCCTATAAAGCCATCTAATTGTTATTATTAATATGAAGTTATATTTGAGTTAGAAACAAGAGTCAAAAGAGAGATTCATGGGTCATGTCAAAAGTGTGTTGATGTGCATGTGATTAGAGATGAGAAGTGTTACAGCGATGTTTAGGCTACTTGGTTCCATGTATTTCATTCTTGTATGAGCTCTTCAAGTCTTTGAGTAGTCATGTATTGTCACATCCTTCTTATGATTCATGGTTGGGTCATGTGTGTATCCTTCATACATGATAGAGGAGTCATAGTTCAGCTAGTTAGAGGCTTTGTAAAGACTTTTATTGCCATTCATTCAGCCATGTATTATGCCTATATCTCATTATTCATCATTGGGCCCAAGTTGGTCAAACTATTTTTATATAAGGAGCAGCCTTCTGGCATATGACAAAGAGGCATTAGCAACAGTAGAGGTAGTATGTTCAGTAGTTTGAGAGATGTTTTTGTAGCCCCTTTATATGTTCAGGGGAGCTTGTATTGGCAGTTGTTCATTGGATTACATAAGATTTGTATTGGCATGTTGTTAAGATTGACAGGGGGGGTTCTTCCTTCATTCTTCACATGTTGGATTTCTTGAGTTTGTTCCTTTTCCATTGATGTCAAAGAGGGAGAAAATGAGGGATTCAGTTCTTCATGAGATTTTTTTAATGGTTTGGTTGGGGTTATCGAGGAGATTTTGGCATTGTCGTTGGGATGAGGTGATAGTTGGCATTAATGTCAACATGGTAATGTAGTGTTGCAGTGGTTGATGGTTAGCATTGATGCCAACCCGGACTTGTGTTTAAGATGATATGCATATGCATGATTGCTTGATGGTGTTAGTTTTGATGGTTGGTTGGCAAAATAGGTCTCCATGTATATGATGTTTGTGGTGCTGCCTTTGAGATGCATTTGATGCTCCTAAGTTATGGATTGGAATTATGATGATGTATAAAGGTGTTGAAGATGTTGTCATGATGTGTCAAGTTCCCCTCTACAGTTGATCTTCATGGTTGATGCCACTCGATACAGTTTATGCACTCATGAGTTGATTCATGCACTTATGGTGATTACAACATGTATAAACTCAATAGCGGTTGCAGAGATGGTTTTGAGGGTTGTCATGGCTTGGAAAAGCTTTACAAATGCTAAAGATGTTGAGCAAGAAGTTTTAGGGAGTTTTGAGTTGAAGATTTTGTGTTTTCCTTTATCCTCTGCCCCAGTCGCTCCCTTGCAGGCTTTCCCATGCCACTGAGAGCTCTAGTCACTGGAAACAAGGCTTATCCATGCGACTGCAATCGAGATTCAGCAATGGTGTGCCAACATTTGTGTTTGTAAGACAATATTTCACACATTCCTCATGAATCTCGGATGATTTAATTGTTTTTATTATATTTCTTATTTGTGAATTTTCATAAAGATATCTAATTGACTAAATCAACATGTTAGAGTGAATATTGAAGTGTGAATTCCTTAATGGAGTGAGTAGTGTATATAGTGGCGCAAAGTGTTTAAATAGAGGATCATATTGACCATTATGGTGTGTGACCAGAGTTGAAAATTGTGTAGAAAGTAGAGGGTGACCTCCTACAGCAAATGATGATACAGATGTCAAATTTCTAGAGAAGTGCACACACAAACTCAATATTTTGATATCAAAGAGTGAGGAGACTCATGGAGAGATCATCTATTGTTTAGATAGATAGATTTTGATCTGTTATTTGTGACATAGTTTGCAGGTTCTACAATAGACGATATTTAAAGGAAAAATATTCATATATTTGTAGTTATTGCAGTAGAGTTTTCAATGCAGAGTTAGAGTGATGAATATTTCTATGGTGATGCTAACATGCTCATGATTACAGGATCAATAGTGAATTGCATGGTAGAATTATTTGTGATTGCATAGAGAAAATTTTATGTGCATGGTTGTAGTATTACTTCTATGATTAGCTCTCAAATTGTATGGATGAATTGCGTTGTTAGATTTTATGTATTTCTAATGGAGTTGCATTGAGAGTATGCTTTGTAGAAGGTTGGAGGTTATTGTTGCTACATAATTCTTGCATATGTTGCATGTTTCATTATGAGCTGAATTGTATGAGTGAGGTCTTGTGAGTTGAGTTGATTTCTTGAGTAAATCAGAGCTTATGTGTGTTGCTAGTTTGAGTTGTTTAGGTTTGATATGTTGCTTATGTATTGGGGTTTTTTGTTTGTTAGTGTTGATGTATTGAGGTTACCAAAGAGAGAAAGTTGTTGTTGTTTTGTGCAAGGGTCCAGTTTGAAATATTCTAAAATGAGGCCCTAGATGATTAATATATCAAGATAGTTTGGTGAAGAAGGGATGGATGTTCCTTTCTGGTGGTGATTGGTAGCTTCAACTGATGAAGTAGAATTCTCATAGTCCAATGGGTATTGGGAGAGGCTTGTTGGGGGTTGAGGCTTCCAGTGGATGGGTGTTCACAAAGTCAATTTAATATGAGAAACTTCCTTGTTGGACATAGCCAGCTATGATGATGTAAAATGATTTGTTTGATTAATAAAATTTGAAGTAGAGCAGCAACAACAACAAAGGGTGGTTTTTGACCTAGAGGGGGTTTTCCACCAGAGATCCTTGTGTCCATTGTGCATGTGATTGTTTTGATTGTTTTATGGCTTTCATGTGATGATCATGGTATTTAGATTTGTTATTTACTCAGCTAGTTAATGCATTATATGAGCTAATATACTAATGGTGTAATGTGTGATTGTGAATTAGTAAATCGAAAAATAATTTTAAAAATATACATATAGACCTTGTCACTACTGATTCACCCACCCCCGCCCCCCCCCCCCCCCCCCGCGCGCCCCAGTAGTGAGCACATTTCCAACATTACATGAACATCCACAAACTAAAATAATAAGCATCCATAAATTTAAATAATGTTCATACATCCCTAAATTGTCCATGTATGAAAATATACAAAGTTTGTACATCACATGTGAATGTGCCTTATGAAATGGGCTTGAAAATATATAAACTCTCTATGACCCACTCTAGAAAGTATCACATCTAGAACTCTTTTGTGTGTTCCGTTGCACAGAGTGAGTGTCCATAATCCAATACTGCAATATAACACATTCAAATTCAAATAAATTAGAACATCGTTTGTACAAAGTAAAGAATATGGAAATAAATGGTTTTGAACTGTGCATTTAAATAGTCCCCTACCTATGACTTAGTCGAGTGCAAATGGAAGTCAGGTGGGATATGGGTTTGATCAATCTTGGTTTGGTGCTCCCCTAACTATGGCTCAATGCCTCCATACCCAGTATCCCACTCATGTGTCCACATAACTGCAGCATTGAAACCCCTCTACATATAGGCTTGTGTACACAATGGAAAAGACAAATTACAATTAGCCTACCAATTAATTATCATACATACATGTAACTTAAAAAAACAAAATGTTGAAATATTAGGAATAAAAAAATTTACCTCAATTGTTAGTCCATGAGTGTTATAAGGTGGAGGCGGAGGTGGAGGAGACTGAACCATGGAAACATGCACTAGAGGAGGTTGCTCTTGCTAGTCAAATACCCCCTTAGATGACCTCAAAAAGCTCATTTTTGTGGTTGGGTTGTGCATGCATGCTATCATGAAATTATTAATATAAATTCAATATGATATGAACTTACTAATATAAATAATGTATAATTTTGATGATAAGAGTAAAAAATTCAGTATATATGTACCTGGTCTATATCATGTGGGCTGCCCACCCTCCAAGTGTCACGAATTGTATCATGACACGTACGTGCATATGAAAATGTTTGATGCCCTAGACTCTCGAGATATGAATCATCATGTAAAGCAATTGGAGGGCCATGAGGCAACGAAGATGGTTTTCTCATTGATGGGCCTCCAAATTAGACATAAATTAAGGCCCATCTAACCATTCTTCAGCACATTAAACCTCTCTTTTTGCATTAGATGACATATTTTTGAATTTAATATGTTCATTAGGAAGCTTTATGGATAATTCCATAGTTGTGCCTAATATTATTTATTTTTGAGAAATATTGTGAGAATAGTGGGCAGATTATGAGGATTTGGAGGAGGAGATAATCTAGGGACTTGCTCCCTACTACAGGAGGATAAATATTGGATAATAAATCAACAGGATATTATGAAATTATTGCACAAACTCTGGAGCTCTAATGGTTGGGAAAATCTAGGAATGTGTTCCCTGTCATTTAATGCAGATTCTTAATGTTGGGAACCAGATCCACTATTTGAGGGATTTTGGAGGGGAAATCTTCCTCCTTTCAAGGAGAATGCTTCCTCATCATTTTGTATAAGTAACAATTCAATTTTTCCTCTAGGTCATGTATTTATTAGTCTTATTGTGGAGAAAATTTGTATTTTTGCAGCTCCACTTTCATTTCTAGTAGGGATGTAATTGGATTGATTCAAATAATGAAGTTTGGTGCTATTTTTAGCTTCTAAAGCTTGGTCTCCTTCATAAGACTTTGATTTTCCTTGGGCTTGGCCATCCCATGAGCCTCGAAGCCCTTTTTTTATAATTTTCTTTTCTTCTTTTCACTTCTTATTCACATGCATCTCTTGTTCTTGCTTTTCCTATTTCTACATTTAGTATTGATTATATTTTGTTGGATGATTGGTTAAATGATCGAAGTGAGTTTTTTTGAAATTTATTTACAGATTCACAACCATGATTTCATCCTTGGAACATATTTGGAAGGTCATGGACATCATTGAGCTACTTGGATTAGTTTACTTATTCGCAAATATAAAATTTCTAGAACATGCTAATGAGTTTCATTTGAGTTTATTCCGCTTGAATTATATCATTAAAAAATCAAGTTAATAACAAAATTTACCCCATTTCATTTTCACTTGATTAGGTTATCCATTTGATAGGTTAACTAGCTCACTAGTTCTCAAATTTCCAGATTTTAGACTAGTAATTTTCTGTTATTTTTTAGCACATGTGAACAAGGGTATTTTGGAGTGATTCCACTTGGAATGGATACCTAAGAAATCCTACTCAATAACAAAATTTTTCCCATCCCATTTTCATTTTTATTTCCTTAGTCATTCGGTGATTTACATCTTCCTGTAGCAAACCTATAACTTCCTGTAGCAAACCTGTAACTTCTTGTAGCAAACCTGTGACTTCCTGTAGCAAACCTGTAATAGCACTTGTCTTCATCATTTTTTATCCCCACTGCAAATATGACTTATTCTAGATGAATAATGACCCCCATCTATGATTTTATGATCAAGGGAAGCTCCTAAGCCACTCCAACTCTTCCTTTTATTCACTACAAAAACAAATCAAACTTAGTTTCTTTATCACAAGTATGACGCAAGTAGGTTATTGATTTACAACCAAGTGTGAATTAGGTAGATGGTACATGAAATTATGATTGGTAGTTTGATGAATTATGCAAGATTGTTCCAGGTAGATATTGGTGGCCAATCACCTGTCCCACCTAGACCTCCAGTCAATTTCATTTGTTTCCTTGGTTATTTCATCATTTACTATTTTTAGCATCTTTTTGGGTCCTAAACTTCTGGAGCAGTTTTGACCCCCTAAACAACGTTTTTTTGAGCTCTGTTGCAGGCCCAAACCTAAGGGTAATGGCTTGTGGAAAATATTGTAGTACTCGAAGAGACATTTCTACCAAGGTATCGTACGTGCCAAATAGAGATAATATGACCAAGTTATGACCCCGGGAAATTGGCTGCACAACTAACCCCAACGGGGCCCAAAAACACTTGGCGTTACATCTCCTCGGGTTAGGTTTTTGGTTGTTTAGGGTTTTCTCATGTTTCTCAACAATAAAGAGGCCCTTGAGCCTCATTGTAACATAGTTCAGAGGCTTGTAGCTACCACATCTCTTCTCATAGATAAGCTACCATCACTTGAGCTAGTCTTATTTCCATTCTGTTTGTAAGCATATTTTAGTATTTGATATTAATGAAATGAAGTTTTATTTTTGTTGCATCTTTGTATTTATGGTCATATTTGTAATTTGTTTTGTTCCTATTTAAATTTGGATCATTGGTATCAAAGCGGTCTTCTCTTTCTCTATTTTTCTTTATGTGTCCCTAACGAGGTCGGGATATAAGAAGTTAGGGCTTGAACTAGTTGAACCTTTGCAAGACCAGCCTCGCAAATCCCGACGGCCTCCCAAGGTGGAAGAAAAGAAAGACGAGGTGGTAGGAGATCCTTTCAAAATATTGCTTGAAGAAGCCCTCAAGCGACAGAGGAACGTGATGATGGACAACTTTGCCCAGATCCTTTAGCAGCTACCCAAGGGCGATGCATATACTTCCAGCAGCTACTCTGGAAGCACCACACCCTTTAAGGTATAAGTTAACTTTGATATTCCAATATTTGATGGTCAGATAGATGTGGACACCATAGATAAATGGTTAAATATGTTAGAAGGATATTTTTCTGTCCATGATTTTTCCAGCCGGGAAAATATTACTTTTTCTCTTCTCAAAGTCTCCCCCCACACCAAGGACTGGTGGGAAACCTACTATGAGCAAGAGGATGAAAGTAGGTCCTCACGTTTTTTAGCCGCACCCACTTGGGATTCGTTCTGGGATGCCATCAAGGAGTAGTACTACCCTTGTTACAGATCCATTTGGGCACATCACTCCCTTCATCCAGATCAATGTTTTAGGGCTCATCAAACCCTAATTTCAGTTGCTACATGCCCTAAACAAGTCAACCTATTGAATGCCTCCTTCCCAGACAGTTTCATGGCCTGAATACACCTTGAAATGACTCCTTGAAGGACCAGTGCAGGTAGGACCATGTAAGGGTGCTCCGTAGAGCACTTAGGACCATGTAAGGGTGCTCTATAGAGCACTTAGGACCATGCAAGGGTGCTTTACAAAGCACTTAGGCTCACTTTGACCTGCGTTGGGCGAGATTTAGAGAAATTTTCATATGGTTCTGGGAATATTCCTTGGTTATAGATCATTCTAGAAGGACCCCACCACTTATCCCCTCCTATGAGCTTGAAATTGGACAGGCTAAGGATCCATTAACCTCATATCCTCTCATCCCTTCCTCCATGGAAACTAACTCTAAGTTTGGAAGGCCATTCAATACCCTCATTCATGACAAACCTCCTCCATCTTCCTATAAATTGAGCACTCATCTAAGTGTTCAAGCGGATGGACTTTGATGATTGTAAGGAGATAATGTTAGTTTGAGAATTGAGACTATTGTAAGTGTCGTTATGTTGCTAGATTGTCATGCTTATGATGTGATGTGGATGGAACCAAAGTTGGAGGAGTGACTTCGAATCAGGCTTCATGGTTGTAATTCTTCCTTCTATTCAATAAAGTATTTGCACCTTTTTCCATATGATTACCTTGATATGTGATGCTTATATGTGTGAATGTATTTGATTCCATTTAATTGTATTCAATAGATCTTTTGCTTTGATCAGTTCTTTGTCTTTTGTTTGTGTTTACAAGTAATTCTCATGCGCGTTAAGTACGGGAAGGAGCGATAGGATCGATACAAGGGAGACAAGAGGAAAGTGGAACTACAAGTAGGTCTTTTCATCCTCTTTATCTTATCTATTGCTTATAGGCAAAGGCTAAAGTGCTTTGAATTGTTGTTCTAGATATGGCTACTTATCTAGGGAATTAATATTTATCCGTAGATACCAAATTCTCTAAAACAAATTGGCAACTCCGTTGAGGGATATCATCCTTCCTAATAGCTTATCCACCTCCTAGGACATTCTTACAGACCCTACTTTTGTTCATTGATTGTATTTCAGCTCTTTTGCATTGAATTTTTGGTCAAAACTGTATCAAATTGCCTTTTTAAATGGCTCATTGTCACGAGCGCAGGCTTGTGAGGGACATAGTGCACTACAGAGCACCCTTGGCTTAGGGACAGTGCTCTGAAGTGCACTGTCTCCCATTTAGGGCTACACTAATCCTCCTAGGGAAGGTTTCCCGCCTTTGGAATGAATTTTTGCCAACTTTTCTCTGTTTGTTTGCTTATTGATTGATCGATGAATGTCATGCCTCAGAGAACAAGTTTCTATATCCTTTATTAGCCCTACTTTGACTTAATTGATTAATGTTTCTTAAATGTTTTCTTTTTCATTACCATAGTCAAAGTTAGAATATAATTGATTAATCTTTGTTCGAAAGAAAATGTCGTAAAAGTCTTATTTTCCTTCGAAACAAAACTGTCGTAAAGTCTTCGTTCTTGTTAAAGATTGATTGATTGTATGTGCATTAGTTTCCTTTTTCTTCATCATAACATTAAGGGAATCGAAAAGAAAAACTTGTATCATTCATATTGTATTTTGTGAATGCTTGAAAGGAATAGCCAGGGAAATTGCATTAGATGTGTTCTTTGCTCTTTGTCAAAGATCTGATTGCTCTATCCCTACTAGCTAAGGTTTTCATTGTTCAATTGAATGAGAAGAATTCTTATCATATCAGTTGCATTTTAGGAATTGCAAATATACACCTCCAACTAGACAAAATCAACCTCCAGTTGATCCTAAAGTTGACCCTTTTCCTTCTTCCTCGGTTGTTTCTTCCTCTTCGCCTGGTGAAAGTATTGGTACTTGTAACTAGGTGGCTAAGAAGAAGAAGGAGAAGAATCAAATTCAGCAGAGGGGCAACTAAGCAACCATTGCTTTGAATGCAACATCTGATGAGAAACCGTCTGTCAAGCCTCACAAAGTTTGATATCCATGCAAACTTTGCGCAGGAGACCATATTCTTCGAAATTGTTCTGGTATTCCTCAGATCTTAGAAGAATGGTCTTCCCGTTCACATCATCCTGTGTCATCAACTTCTGGAGATCATGTTGGTGACACACCATCAACTAGTGATAGTAAAGTTCATGGAAAGAAGGGTAAAGTTAAGTTTCCCTGTAGGTTATGTGAAGGGAATCACCCATTCACCTTTGTCCCTATCTGGATGAAGCCAAAAAAGTGTTGGATAACCATCCTGCTTCACCGCAACGTCTTCCATCTAGTCACATGAGACTCTCCCTTAATCCTTCACTAGTTGATGAATTGACTAAACAAAATAAACCGTCGGCCAAACCAACTCTCTCTGAAAGTGAACCCTATGAGTCTATACCTGAACCAAATCAACAGGTCGAGGAAACAGTTGACCCAATTTCACCTTCAGTTAATCGTACCTTTCCCGAAGAGAGTGAATACGATACCACTCAATTTCTTTTCATTTCTTCAGATTTGAATGAGCTTGGAGGCAACCCTCTTGCTCCATCAAGACAGGAGGACAATCCTCCCGTTCTAGTAACTCAAGGGGATAACTCTTATTTTCTTACAGTACCCCCTCCAAGTAGTCTGGTCAATTCCTTTGATTGGAATTGACTGGAAAGATTTTGTCTTCCTTCTTATGTGCCTTTCTAGATCATAGTACAAGTTTGTAATATGATTGTATCTGGCACTATTATAGATGAAGGTGCATCTGTGAGTATCATTTCCTCTACTTCTTGGCAAGCGCTCGGTTCGCCGCCACTTGTGCCTGTTACCCAGAATCTGTTGGCTTTTAACAGAGGAACCAGTTAACCATTAGGGATCCTTCCTCAGTTTCCTATTACTTTGGGAGGAAAAATCGTTTATCTGAATGTGATGGTAGTCCCAGGCCATTTAGATTACAATTTACTTCTTGGGCACGATTAGGTTTGTGACATGGGAGCTATTGTTTCAACATTCTTTCGAGTGATTTGTTTCCAAAATGAAGGCAAAATTGTCACGGTTGACAAGCTTTCACTTTGTGGTTCAAATATGGATTCCAGTCAACCATCTTCCCTAAATGGTCCTTTTGTACCAATGGTATCATCCCCAACACGGGTTAGTTATGTGGCAACCCGTTCCATGCCTACATCAACTGACGATCAATTTAGTGATGTTGTACATTATGCACTGGGGGCATTGGAACCATATCTCTCTAATGGATTCCTTGCTACGGATCCCTTCTAGAGCATTGTTCTCCCATCTCATGAGAACCTCTTGGAAGTCATGACCTATTATGGGTTGTCATCAAGGAATATGAGGATAGTTCCTTGTCTTGTGTCAACCTCATTAAAAAATGAAACCAAGGAATACGAGGATAGTTCCTAGTCTTGTGTCAACCTTGTCAAAAAATGAAACAAGGAACATGAGGATAGTTCTTTTACTGTGTCAACCTCATTAAAAAATGAAACAGGTCCATGAGGATAGTTCATTGTCTTGTGTCAACCTCATTAAAAAATGAATCCAAGGATATGAGGATAGTTCCTTGTCTTGTGTCAACCTCATTAAAAAATCAATCCAAGGATATGAGGATAGTTCCTTGTCTTGTGTCAACCTCGTTAAAAAAATGAAACTAGGTATATGAGGATAGTTCCTAGTCTTATGTCAACCTCGTTAAAAAATGAAACAAAGGGTATGACCATAGTTCCTTGTCTTGTGTCAAGCTCGTTGAAAAATGAAATAAGGAGTATGAGCATAGTTCTTTGTCTTGTGTCAAGATCGTTAAAAAATGAAACAAGGAATTTGAGCAGAGTTCCTTGTCTTGTGTCAAGCTCATTAAAAAATGAAACAAGGTCCCCTAGAGCAAATTTCCAATTTGATTCTTTGATTAGATCTCGTAAAATCCCAGTCGAGTCTTTCACTTGATCTCGTAAACGACCTTCATTCCATCCACCTGATAGCCACGAGTAGTCTACTTAGGTGAATGTGATGAAGCTTGGGGGGCATGCACCTAGTGGTAAAGTTAAGTTTCCCTGTAGGTTATGTGAATGGAATCACCCCATTCACCTTTGTCCCTATCTGGACGAAGCCAAAAAGGTGTTGGATAACCGTCCTGCTTCACTTCAGCGACTTCCATCTGGTTACAAGAGACTATCCCTTTCATCATGTTGGGGGCATGTAAACCAATCTCAAGCATAGTTTTTCATTTCAAGCTTGTGTAAAAATGAAACTGAATCCAAGAATAGTTTTTCATTTCAAGCTTGTGTAAAATTGAAATTGAATCCAAGCATAGTTGTTCATTTCAAGCTTGTGTAAAATGAAACTGAATCCAAGCATAGTTCCCTATGATTCAAGCTTGTGTAAAAATGAACCCATCTCCATTTTAACGCTTGTGATTTCCATTATATCAGACTCTTCCATCAAATGAGCCTTGGTTTTTATGCTTCCATTATAACTATCTGCTTAGCCAATCATATGCTTTCACTTGGTTGTTTTACCCTTTTTGAGGCACAGTTGCAATGAATGGTCTTATTAGCCAGCATCTTCATATAAATCAACATGTTTTGAGAAGTTCCAACATCACCAGAACCAGTTGCTATCCTAGACACCACTCATTCCTCAAAGTGGAGTTCTCTTTAAGCTCTTTTTAGACTCTCTAAATATGAAAATATTGTCAAGTTCTTGTCCTTTTCAGCTCTTTAAGCTCTTTCCAGACTCTCTAAATATGAAACTATTGTCAAGTGCTTGTCCTTTTCAACTCGTTAATGGATTGGAAATGAAATATACTCAGTATAAGTTTAACCCTTTTTCGAGCTGAGACAGATTATTTACAAAAAGGAATATGTTGACCGAACATGGTCAATAAGTTCTCTCTCATATTGTTTTACGCTTTTTCGAGCTTCAGAGACAAATCTACGAAAAAGAACTTGCGGAGTTTTCTTTTTGTCCCTTTGCAAACTCTGTAAACATGAAAAGGACCGAGTTATTTTTGTCGTTAAACTCGTTAAAACATCAAATAGCAACAAACTTGTCCATCTAGACAAGACCGAGTTTCACCTTCGCTAGACTCGTTAAAACATCACATAGTGATGGATTCACTCAAAGGGTGGAATTATACAGCAAGCATATGTTATCCTCCTCAAGCTTGATTAAAAATAAAGAGGTACTAGTCAGCAATGACTAGGGAAAATGGGAAAATTGGGTAAACCACTTTATGGTAGTAGGTCACTCTTGAACATGACACTTTCACTTCATCTCTGTGACTATTTGGGTTGGGTTATCTACTTGATGGTTATCATACCTATGGTCTATCACACCATCCATCACTTTTGGTTTTGGGTCAATGCTGCCAATTCATTCAGACTATTTGGGTTGGGTTATCTGCTTGATGGTTATCATACCTATGGTCTATCACACCATCCATTACTTTGGTTTTGGGTCAATGTTTCCAATTCATTCAGTGTCGCTGATATGTTCAAGAGAAGTCATTCAGTTAAAATTCATCCTTTGCAATACTCATAAACCTTCATTTTCATGACTGCCATTCCTGAACCTTGTGTCATCAGTCAAATTTCGTCTCCAAAATCATTACACTCATTTCATGTCGTTGATGTGGGATACATCAAGACCCTCCTGCGACAAGTTGCTTCTTGTCGACATCAGCTCATTATCCAAGAAGTTGACTTAGAAACACCCTTCCAGTACCTTGAGGCTTGCATACATCAATGGCAAGTTTCTCACTTATGGCAATAGGTTGACATCAATGGCCTTTGACTGAAAGACTTTGTATGGTGTTCGACATCAAATCATCCATTCACACCATGAAAAATGTATGGCAATACCTTGAGGATCATTATCATTATCGGTGATTCCTCTCGTGTCTGTTAATGGCTTACATCATTGGCTGGTAATCAGATGGTGTCTTCCCATGTTCAACTTCAGATCACATATTCGCATGGTTAGACTCGTACTTGAGCGAACGATTGAACAAGATAGAAGACCCCAGATCTAGTTTCATCCATTTGGGCTGCGATATCAGGAAATGTACAAAATCATCCGTACAATGGCTTTACATTGATGGTCATTTTGATCATGGGTCTATATACGTAGACAACTATCTATGTACTTGTAATGAAAGCTTATATGTTGAGCATGGGTATGCCTTCCCTCAGCAATTCATGAGAAAAAATAAAAATATCATGATATTATGTATTGTAATCGATGTAGGTCACCAACCACTTCGAAACCTCCTCATCACATCATAAAGCATATCACTCGACATTATTATTTTCGACTTCATGCTTTAGGGGGCATCTGTTATAGATCCATTTGGGCACATCACTCCCATCATTCAGATCAGTGTTTTAGGGCTCATCAAACCCTAATTTCAGTTGCTACATGCCCTAAACAAGTCAACCTATTGAATGCCTCCTTCCCAAACAGTTTCATGGCCTGAAGACATCTTGAAATGACTCCTTGAAGGACAAACATAGGTAGGCCCATGTAAGGGTGCTCTGCAGAGCACTTAGGCTCATGCAAGGGTGCTCTGTAGAGCACATAGGCCCACTTTGACCTGTGTTGGGCGAGATTGAACAAAATTTGCATAAGGTTCTGGGAATATTCCTTGGTTCTAGATCATTCTAGAAGGATCCCACCTCTTATCCCCTCCTATGAGATCGAAATTGGATAGGCTAAGGATCCAATAACCTCCTATCCTCTCATCCCTTCCTCCATGGAAACTAATTCTAAGTTTGGAAGGCCATTCAATACCCTCATTCATGACAAAACCTCCTCCATCTGCCTATAAATTGAGCACTCATCTAAGTGTTCAAGGGGCTGGACTTTGATGATTGTAAGGAGATAATGTTAGTTTGAGAATTGAGACTATTATAAGTGTCATTATGCTGCTAGATTGTCATTCTTATGATGTGATGTGGATGGAACCAAAGCTGGAGGAGTGACTTTGAATCAGGCTTCATGGTTGTAATTCTTCCTTCTATTCAATAAAGTATTTGCACCCTTTTCCATATGATTACCTTGATATTTGATGCTTATATGTGTGAATGTATCTGATTCTATTTACTTGTATTCAATAGATCTTTTGCTTTTATCGGTTCTTTTTCTTCTGTTTGTGTTTACAGGTACTTCTCAAGCATGTTAAGTACAGGAAGGAGCGACAAGATCGATACAAGGGAGACAAGAGGAAAGCAGAACTACAAGTAGGTCTTCTCATCCTCTTTGTCTTATCTATTTCTTATAGGAAAAGGTTAAAGTGATTTAAACTGTTGTTCTAGATATGGCTACTTATCTAGGGAATTAGTATTTATCCATAGATGCCAAATTCTCCAAAACAACCCTGTTGGGAGCTATGAGGCTAAATACATAAAGTGGAACACATTGTGACAAGGAATGGACCAATACGTGTCGGAGTTTACCAATTTTTTTCATACCCTTCACACGAAGTTGGGTATCAAGGATTTGAGAAAAATTTGGTACTCAAGTACCGCGGCTGCCTACGTAAGTACATCCAGGATGAGATGGAGTTCCTGGACATCTCCTCGCTTTGCACGGCATACCGATACATTGTCAAGATTGAGAAAAATCTTAAACATAAAAAGTGAGACTCTGGATTTACAAATCCGAAGCAAGGGAAAGGCGCCCCCAAAGCACATAGAAAAGGGAAAAGCCAAGGCAGGGTGACCCAGGATAGCCCACTAAAGCCACAAGAAAATAACAACACCATGAAGACAAAGAATGCCACAAGAAAGTGGTGTGAGTTTCATAAGAGCTCCACTCACAACACAAGTGAGTGTCAGGCCAAGCAGTCACTGGTGGCAGAGTTGAAGGCTTCTGAGTCTAACACATATTCAGACTCTAAGTTAGAACTCGACAAGGGGAGTGACAAAGGGAAGCAGATCATTGACACGAAGCCAGGTGCCACTGTGGACACCACCAATATCAATAAGATTGAACCTGAAGATCAAGAAGAGGGGGAGCGCATATTCCACTCACAGATGTGGGTGAAGGGTTCACTGCATTTCATTGTCAACAGCGGGAGCCAAAAGAACCTAATTTTAGCAGAGGTCGTGAAGTGTATGGGCCTACTGACTATAACACATCCACACTTGTACACCATCGAGTGGCTTCACCAGGGATGAGATCTTTGCGTCAGCCAGCAATGCTGCCTTGCCTACAACATCAAGCCCTTCACGGATGAGGTACAGTGTGATGTTGCTCTCTTAAAGTTTGTGATGTATTATTAGGAAAACCATACTTATGGAAGTGGCGTGTTGTATATGAGTCTAGACCTTGCTCTGTTATTATTTCTTTAGGTGCTAAGTTATACAAGATACGAGAGGTAGCCCCACCTACTGCCATCTCTTTGATCTCTGCTAAGCAGTGCAGTAAAGTCATCTCCCAGACTGGAAAATTTCTTTTCTTTCTTATTCACTCTCAACATAAGGGGAAGGTAGTAGCCACATCCATGGCCCTCGGGAAGGGTTCCTCCAAGCAGCAAAAGCAGGTGGATACGGTCGTGGAAGAATACAGGGACATATTTTCCTCACCTGCAGGTGTACCCTTGCATTGTCAGGTCAAGCATTCAATCGATCTGACTCCTAGAGCACCTCTACCCAACGAGCTGATATATCGCCTCTCCATTCTAGAAAATGAAGAGATCGAGTAGAAAATCCAGGAGTTGTTGCAAAAAGGGCACATCCAACCAAGTTCCTTGCCTTGTGGGAGCCCGATTGTACTTGTGCAAAAGAAGGATGGGACCTGGAGGCTCTGCATTGATTATCGGGAACTAAACAAAATCAGTATCAGGAAAAGGTATCCAATCCCATGGATTGATGACCTACTGGACCAACTCAAGGGGTCCAAGTATATCAGCAAGATTGATCTAAATTTTGGTTATCACTAGGTTCCAATAGAGCCCACAGATGTATGGAAGACCACCTTTAAATCCAAGGAAGGCCTTTTTGAATGGTTGGTTATGCCCTTCGGGTTGACAAATGCCCCTGTTACTTTTATGAGGCTAATGGATGACATCTTGTGGCCCTTCACCAACTCATTCATGGTGTTTTATCTGGACAACATCCTCATCTTCAGCAAGAGTTGGGAAGAAAACTTGCAACACATTCGGCAGGTCCTTCAAACCCTTCAGCAGCACAAACTGTGTGCCAACTTGGAGAAATGCACCTTTGGCATGAGCCAGGTCCAATACTTGGGTTACATCATAGATGAGCATGGCATGCATGTGGACCCAACCAAGATCCAAGTCATTCGGGATTGGCCAGCCTCAACCACTCTAACGAAGCTTCGCAACTTTTTGGGCCTTGCAAATTTCTATCAGAGGTTCATGTTGGGATTCTCCCATATCACTTAGCCTTTGAGTCATATTACTAAGGGCGGGGTGAAAGCAAAGTTTTCCTGGTCTGAGTCCCAATAGAAGGCATTCGTTGAGTTGAAGCATTGCCTCTGCTCTACACTGGTACTCACACTACCATACCTGCAGTAGCCATTTTAAGTCGAGACAGATGCCTCTGACTATGCTATTGGTGCAGTCCTCACCCAACACGGACATCCAGTGGCCTATCATAGTGAGACACTTTCCGATACAATTCGAAAGTATCCCACCTATGATAAAGAGATGTATTCCATCGTACAGCCTCACCGACAATGGAAGCACTACATTCTGGGAAAGGAGATGTTCATCCACAACGATCACCGACCTCTTCATTTTATACAGACATAGGGGAAGTTGCATAACGATCACCTTCAGAAGTGGTCTACATGTCTCCAACAATTCCACTTGAACATTAAATACAAAAAGGGCAACACCAATCATGTTGGAGACTGCCTCAACTGGCCCCTAGTTGCAACATTGACTATTGTTCTCAACTCTTGTGGTCACGAGACCTCTGGATGGCCGCAACTATACAAAAATGATCCAGAGTTCACCTCGACATACCAGATGCTAGTAGTTGGCAAGAAAGTTCCTGATTTCCACCTCCATGATGCATTATTATGCTACTTAGGCCACCTTTGTGTTCCTTCAAGCGAGCGTGCCAAGCTGATTTGGGAGGCACACTACAGTCGGATCGCAGGACACTTTGGTGTGGAGAAAATTGTTGTTGTACTACAAAAATACTTTTATTGGCCCAAAATCCAACTAGATGTTGGGAAATATATCAAATATTACACTGCTTGCACCATCGCTAAGCCAACCATCAAGAAGCAAGGCTTGTACACTCCTCTACCTACTCCCATCCATCTGTGGGAATCCATCTCCATGGACTATATGTCTAGCCTCCCTTCTACCAAGCATGGTAATGACTGTGTATTTGTGGTCATGGACAAATTTTCTAAGATGGCTATATTGGCGACCTGCAAGAAGAGTATCATAACAGAGGACATTGCCAAGCTCTTCTTTGAACGAGTATGGGTACATTTTGGGATCCCATAGACCATTATATCATATCAGGATAGCAGTTTCTTGAGCACATTCTGGTCAAGCCTCTGGACACTATTGGACACTAAGCTCACCAAATCGAATGCCTTCCATCCCCAGACTGATGGCTAGACGAAGGTCGTCAATAAGCTGATAGTGCACATACTCTACATGTACAACTTCAAGCATCCTTGAACCTGGGATGAGAGTCTTCCATATGTGTAGCACAGTTATAACAGATCTCTCAATACTGGTCGCAATCCCTTTCAAGTGGGTCTAGGATTTCAACCATTGTGTCTTATTAATGTTGTCATGCCTCATGTGAATACGCAAACATAATCCACACATGTATTGTTTGAGGTTGTTAAGGAGACAGGATTTATTGAATGCATCCAACACATCCACCAACAGGTTCACGAGAAGTCAAATTCCAAGTACAAGCAGCGACATGATCAACATCAGGTGCTATACAAGTTTTAGGTGGGCGACAAAGTTTGGTTGCATTTGCAGAAAGAATGCCTTAATGGAGCCCATCGAAAGATTAGGACACTCCAATATGGTCCTTGCACCATTACCAAGGTTGTGGGAGACAATGCTTTTCATCTCACTATTCCCCCATTTCTTGGCCTGCACCCAGTTTTCAATGTGGATTGCCTTCAACCATACTTCCCACCATTGTTGGACACATCAGACATTACAAAATAACTCACACCAACGAAGTTAAACCCACATTGCATGGAACAGGCCACAAATGATCGGATTATGGACACACAGGTCAAAAACACTCGCTAGCAAAATATCCAACTATATTGGGTTGTCAAAGTTGGCCAACTCCTACACCAAGGCAAGTGGCTCACTAGGGACCAGGTTCAACAAAAATTTCATCACCTCATAGAGGTTATTCATGCAATGGAGACCATTGCTTCCTAAGGGGGGAGGAATGATCCAGATGGATATTTGTGTCCACTCACCTATCCCACCTAGACCTTCAGTCAGTTTCATTTGTTTCCTTGTTTATTTCAGCATTTACTATTTTTAGCAACTTTTCAGGTCCTAGACTTCCGGAGCAATTTTGACCACCTAAACAACATTTTTTTTTAGGTCAGTTGCAAGCCCTTAGCCAAAGGTAAGGGCCTACAGAAAATCTTGTAGTACTTGGAGAGACCTTTCTAAAAAGGTATCGTACACACCAAACAGAGATAATATGACCAATTTATGACCCCAGGAAGTTGGCTACCCAACTAACTCCAACGGGGCCCACAAACTCTTGGTGTTACATCTCCTGGGGTTAGGGTTTTGGTTGTTTAGGGTTTTCTCATGTTTTTCAATAATAAATAGGCCCTTGAGCCTCATTGTAACACATTTCAGAGGCATGTAGCTGCCACATTTCTTCTTAGAGATAAGCTACCATCGCTCGAGCTAGTCTTATTTCCATTTTGTTTGTAAGCATATTTCAATATTTGATATTAATGAAATGAAGTGTTGTTTCTGTTGCATCTTTGTATTTATGGTTATATCTATAATTTGTTATGTTCTTGTTTAAATTTGGATCAAAGACAAAATAACTTTCTTTCTACAAGTAGATTAATCTTTGTCCTTTCATGAATTGATTAGTTAACATTTACAAGATGGGCAAGTAGCCTCTCCATTTCTTGCAAATAGAGTAACAATTCCATTTTTTTCGTTGATTTCATGACATTCACTCCATTACATCAGATCAACAAAATAAGGACACATTGTATGTTGCACATATAGTTTTGATACCTCTTAAGTTTGTATGAACCCCAGGTTGATAATTAAAGTTGGTAGCCTTAATAGTTGGAGTATTCTTGTTGCAACATTGAGGCTCATCACTTTTTGGCGTCGTTGTCAGGGAGGTGTCAAAGTATGCATTGTTTTCTTCCCTAGTTGATTCATTTCTTTTTACTTTCTGCAAAAACAAAAATTTGCATTAGGCATCTTTCATTTCAAGAATAGAAAATTGCATTGTATTAGCATTCTTATTCAAGAAAAAATCTCCAACACTAACCCCCCCCATTTGATCACGCAGTGCAATAAGATCCACATCACCATTCATTTTTGCAGATAGAAGAAGAGGTGAAAAAGAAGGTAGGAGAAATGGAAGGAGATGATGACAATGAGGAAGATCCTCTTGGATTTCCCATTCAAGATATTGATGTTAGTGTGCACGTGAATAAAATCCCTCCATCTTCTCTTCCAAACTTTCATGGTCTAAAGTCAGAGAATCCAGAAACCTTTCTCTTTGAATTTTAAATCCTTTGTAGATCTTATGGTTACTTACTAAACACTCAAAATTTGAGATTGTTTCTGGCAACATTGAAGTATAAAGCTCTTAAATGGTTCGTGAGTTTAGGGACTAATTCAATAAGATCATGGAGCGATATGCAAAAGATATTTCTAGAAAAATATAAATATCATGATCTTACAGAATAAATCTTTAGAATGAATCAAAAAGAAGATGAGAGCCTTGAGGATCTAATAGAGAGGTTCATGTATAATGTTAAGAGGGAAAAATTACATCATTTAGGATCTAACACATTAAAAACCCTCTTACTTAGAACAATTATGGATAAGTGGATTGATCTCCTTGATCTCATGAGTAAAGATGATGTATACCAATTATCATTTGAAGAAATTTGTGAAACATGCAAATACATATCAAGAGGAAGGGAAATAGTAGGTAAATCAGCATCAAGATCAGTAAGTCAAGCTAAACTTAGGAATTTGTTTGATGGTTTTAAAAAAAATATTAACAATCTAAGCAAACAAGTAGAAAGGTTAAGAATGCAAGATGAGGAAAAAGAAGATGTTGATATTTGTGTTGTCCATGCAGAATCACATGCTATTAAATATTTCCCATCATTACCAAGGTTGAAGGAAGTTTAACAAGAGGACAATGGAACAAGTCAATCACCAAAGCAGCTATGTTATGTAGCTCCAAGAGGACCATGGAATCCTAGTCAACTTGGTATGGTGCAAGAGCCTAATTCACAATTTCAAGCTTATGCACATCCATCTCAAAGTAATCAGAACACACCCTTTCCTTGGAAACATTGGTCATCTCAACCCCAAAACCAATCTTGGCAAAAACTTTGGCAAGGAACTTATGAGATAAATCCACAATATCCTCAATATCCTCCATAGAAAAATCCATGTTATCCCTACCATCCGCCTCCACCACAACCACAACTTCAACCACATCCATCTCAAATATCTACCCCCACTCAACTACTTGTACCACCATTTCCAAACCCACACAAGGAAGTAGCTCATCCCACTTACAATGTTGAGGTACAACACTTCCTAACATCTCATCTTGATCTCAATGGTATTCATCTTAGCTCAGGAAGAGTATTGTAAAAAATTGATTCTATTGATGCCATTGAAGGACAACATGCATAAAATGAAGATTCAAATGAGAAGACCAAAGAATCATGGATTGCACTTGATGAAGAGAATACATTAGAATCAGAGACTAAGAAAATTCCCTCATGTTTACCATCATATCCTCCATGTGTTCAAGAGACTAATCAGCAAAAAGAGGAATATTTGAATTTCCTGGTAGAAGAAGACATGAAGAATGATCCAGATAAGCAAATGGACTAGGGGCATCACAACTATATTGAAATATGGTTCCAGACAATCATTAAGTTGCAGCAACCCACTCTTCTTCAACAATTCTTGATTTTGTCTCAATCAAAGAAATTGGTCTCTCATATTCAGGTACATGTCAAAGCATATATTTCAAGCCTATGCATCAGTTTATCTGTCATTTTGATGTGCACATGGCTACATTGGAAGTATTCCTATACTTGAAAGAGATTTTGTTTTTCAAGTAGAGTAGGATAGAAAAAAGAAAAAAATAATAAAAAATAAGAGGAAAAAATAAAATCTGAGGTGAAAACATCCGCAAGGGGTAGCTCAAGTGGCAATGGCCGTGGAAATGAAGTTTCACCGAACCGGAGATCTTGGGTTCGATTCTTGTGCTACCCTCCCTGGAAATGGGGTGAATAACGGACATGTAAAAACTTGAAAATGATAGAGTCCTACTTAAGCCTACAAAAAAAAAAAAAATATGAGGTGAAAACCTCCTTTGAGGGGCCTGATATTGGCTCATTGATTGAAAACCTCCATGAGGTGGTCAATGGGTTGGAAAAGGAGAAAAAAAAATATCCTAGGTGAAATCCTCCTTTGAGACGCCTAGGAAAACCTACTAGTTGAAAACCTCCTTAAGGAGCTAGTAGGCCTAAATAAAGAGAAAAAAATGAAAAGAAAAAAAAAATATTTTCTCCATGTATCTCTCTCTAATGAATGAAGTTTCTCTCCAACCTTTGCAAGCAACAAAAACAAGTTAGCACCAAAAGAAAAAGTTGGTCAAAAATCTAGTCAAATGAAGTCAAACTTGGAATTTCTTATCCTTTGCCCAGATGCTCCAATAGGACCAAGGCCATTTCAATCCATCACCCTCATCTATTTCCACCATCCACCCATCATTCCCAATCTTTTCCCATTCATTTTCCTTGTTATCCTAAAATGCTACAGGAGGGCTTTGTTTTGCTACAAGAGGCCAAAATACACAGAGCATAAAATTATTTTTATCATATCTTGAAAATTGTGCATCCATTGGCCGAGATGTTTCATGGGGAGATGCATATGGATGATGGTAACATGATTAATTAATTTCATCAAATTCCAGTGCACACTTTTCGAGAAATCGGCCTCCATCACCTACAACCATTTTTTATTTTTCGCGAGATTCGTGCATCCATTGGCCAATATATTTTATGGGGAGGTTCATAAGGATGATGGAAACATGATAAAAAAAATTAGGTCAATCCAGTATACCATTTGGGAGATATGGACAAAACAAGTCTGCTACAGGAGGTTGTCCTGAAATGTTACAGGAAGGACCAAAATTGCTACAGGAGGTAGATATGATTGGATGAAGGGGTCAAAAGGTCATTTATTCTTTAGGGAAGGTTGAGAGAGGTCCCCAACACCACTTCCATCACCCATACACTCCATCTAGCCAAAATTCATCTTCAAATTCCACTCTGCCTTACATGAAAAAAAATCAGAAAAAGCTTTGTCATCAACTTTTCCACCACCTACACCACCTCTTGATGATTTTAACCTTGTCCTTATACCTCCTATGACTTTCCATCAATACCACATGCAATAATGAGGTCTCAAAGATGAATTAAATGATTGTTATAGGAAGAGGATTCCTCATGTAACAGCCTGTATAGTTCCAATAGAACTCAACATCAATTCCTTTTTCATTCACACAACAGAAGATCTACCCACCTTGAGCATCATGAAGCCATTTCTGAAGTTGAGAAGGGGCAACTAAAGAACTTGAACCTAATATGTTTTACAACAAAAACTCACATTATGCAAATCGCAATTTATCAAATCCATATATATATATAACCCTAAGGGTTAGCTAAATTGGTTGAGTTCTCATTGCTAAAAGAACCTCGTTATTGGGAGGTCACAAGGACAATTCTCCTCAACACCCTTGAGGTTAGGCTCTACTAATAAATCTATGGGAAGTGATCCCTTTGGATGGATCTACCCAGATATTTCCTTGGAAAAAAAAAAAAAATATATATATATATATAACTTAAAAGGGGAACAAAATTACATTTTGCAGATGCTTGTAAGTAATCGAGATATGCAAGACCAAAGTCTTGTGAGATCAAGTAACAACCTCTCGGTTCTAAAACTAAAATAAATCACAAGAGAAGTTACATATTATAATAGTCACTTAGCTTCTCCTTTCTTGCCTTTGTTTGGCTTTCTGTCAGATCCCTATAGATTAGTCAACGGGAACAACTGTCAACTCAGACACAGTCACCATAGTAGAGTGTTCTTTATCAAAATATAAACTTTCGAATACATGGACTCTCTTTGTTCCGACCAACCCATCCCCTTTGCGCGCCACAACTCTAACATGTTCAGTTGAATGGGTTGTGCATGTTTATCAAGATTATGAGTGTTAATAGCATCTTGTATTGGAGGGTCCTCCTTAGTTTCCTCTTTTTCATCCTCCAAAAAAGTGGGATCAAAGGGTTGTCAACCTTTCATTTTCTGAGCTTGCCCCTTTTTCTTTTTGGGGGGTTTTTAACCTGTGGACAAGAATCATGTAAATGCCATATTCGAAATGATGTATGACATATAAAGGTTGCATTTTCATAATCCAAAGTTTGGAACCATTGAAAATATCTATGTTTTAGCAGATTGTGGTCAAGGAGACCTTTTCTTAAGTCTATTTTGACACATATATGGGTAAAGGTAAATAATCCTTGCTACATTCTTTCATTGTCGGCTTTTTTAAAAGCACCCAAAGTATTTCCTATATTCTCTAGTACCTTATGATGTCAAAATGTAAGAGGAAGGTTTGGAAACCTTACCCATATTGGCATCTTTGTTACCACCATTTTTGAAGAATCAAACTCCAAAAACCATGGAGTGATGAAGAGACCTACTCTTCCCCAAAACCAAAACCCTTCCTGTAAGAGTTTATCTAGATCATCCTAAGAATCAAATTGTACCACAAAAAATCCTTCGGAACAGAGATAAGTCATAGTTTTTGGGCCATGTTGTAAAAGTCCATTGATGTAGTGCCTCTGACCTTGGCCAAAGCCCATTAAATCTACAAATGACGGCCCTTAATGGAAGAAAAGAGAAGAGATGATTTACCACTTTGTTGTTTACTTCTAGTGTTGGCATCTGATCTAATATTTCAATAATATACGGTCTTAGAATGGATTGAGGAGGATCCAGTGAAATGGGCCCCTTTCCATGCACTGCATCCTTTTATGAAGATGAATAAGTTGGCTCTCTGGTGCCCACTACACCCCCATGCAGCCTAAGCAACAAGACAATGGAAAATTTCCATGATATATTATAGTCTTTCAACTATAATAAACCTTGCATATGTTTAAGTTCGAATATAAGACACTACAGGGTTACAGGAATCCCTAAGTGATTCTCCAAGATCTACTTTAGAGTCATCACTTTATCAAGTCCAGTGACCCATATTTAGATCGTGTTCCCTTTAAGGGTCTTAACAAAAACCTGAAACCCTTGCGTGTGGTTTTGATTTTCTACACTATTGATGCAAGAGCATCCCAACTTCCAAGTCATTTTCGATAAATCAAGATTTTAGAAGGCAAAGCTCCAAATAGGGGGTTTTGACATTTGAGAAGGAATTCTAATTCCTTGTTGTAAATAATTTCGCTTTCTTTATTTATTATAGAAAGTATGAGTCATAGCTTCAAAAGAATTATGAATAAGGATGAGTTGGTAGGATAGGAAATATCTTCAAGATCTTAAAAACGGTTAGAGTGATTTTAGGATCTAGGGAAATTTGATTTATTTCTAAATTCTATTTATCAGTGTAAGCCTAAAGGTGTCAAAATGGCGAAAGTGAAATGTGAAATCAAGCCATAAAGAGTGGATGGAGAAAAACCGGAATTTTTTTTAGTGCATGTGTATGTCCAGATTTGATTAATGAAATAGAGTGTCATATATCTATTGTGTTTACGAGTTTTCTTTGTATGAATGGAAGAATTCTAATCGGTGTGAAATCTAGAATTTGCAGAATGTCAATGTCTGTGCGAAGATGAGATTAATAGAGTTTCGGTGTTTGTGTAAGGCTTGAAACCGATGATAGATTAGCATGTTAATATATCGTGCGAGGAAATGAATCATGTGCAAGGATTAATGACAATTTGGGTTGAAGAAAACCAGGAAAGAAATTTGTGCATGCTATAGAATTCATTGCATGGATTAGGGTATTTCTGTGTGAAATAATTCTGCATTAAATCAATGTGTGAGATAGGTAATGAGAAGTCCCTATTATAAACAGAAGTCAAATTTAGAGTGAGAATTCGAGATCGGAATTGCATGAGCAAAGGTAAGTTTTTGATTGAACGGTTGTCATTTGTGTACAAGGTGGATTAAATTCTCTCTCCATTGATATCAAGATGGCCAAGTTCGATAACAAATGATAATGAATTCATGAAAGTGGAATGAATCGTGATTGAAGGATGAAGTGGTAGAGTAGCAGAAGAAACGATGACCATTGGATGAATGGACGAATTGAGAAGATTAATATATGAGAAGAAAAGGTAAGAAATCACCAGATTTAATAATAGTCTTTTGATGTCTTACATGGACGGTTTGGATTGGGTATTAAGTAGTCAAACTCTTAGAATTTCATCCCAAATTTAATTTTCCATCATTCGATTAGATAAGATCAAACCATTGTGATCCTAATAAATGAATCCATGACCACGATGAGGTCAAACTTGTAAACTCTGAAGATTTCATTGATGAGACTATTGAAAGTTAGTCTACGTGAAGGGTTAAAGTCACCAAGGTGCAGGGATAGAGTGGATTTATACTGTGTGTTGAAGGTTGAAGGCCAGTTGAAGATTCAGAAGTCGGGTTGAGATTCTAAATTTCAAATTGAATCAATAGTGCCCATATTGTGAAGGATGGTGGCCTAGCATGAAATCCATCCAAAACATGATGAATTGGTGAGTTCATAAGGAGTATTCGGAGTCTTTAATTCAGACTTGACAAGACGGTTGAGAATTCGAGTAGCAATATGGTTTCTCTATAAGCTTTGATTTATTCCTGCAATATTTATTTAAATCTTGTAACATGATTGTCCATTAGATAAATTCCAGCTACTGAAAATTATATTGATTCAATGGGTATTTGGATTATGGAAATATGGACCCAAAATCTAGTGACAAATTGTAGATCAAGTGAGCAGAACTAAGGAGAGTATTTCAACAATCTTGTAGTTTTTTCAGCTAAACATTACATGAATTGGGATTTCCTATAATCAAACGAAGTGAGAGTTGGTTTTTGGAGAAGATGAGATGCTGGTGGCATTAATGGTATACCCACAATATTAGTCGACATCAATTGGTATCAAAGCCAGAACGCTCTTTGGAATTTGGAATAGAAAGGTTGAGTTCTTGGAGAAGAGTTTAAGAGCACAGATATTATTTAAAGTTACCAAGGAATTAATTCTCCAAGCCTTTGAGGAAAAGTACTCTTTCGAAGAGTAAGTCAAAGTTTGAAAATTTTGAACAATGAAGAAGGGAAACAGCTAGAGAACCTCTAAAGTTTGAACTAGAGGATTTGTAGACATGAAGACAATTCCATCCAAATATACAAAGTTGGAAAGAATTGCTTGAAGATTGGTAAGTTATGAATATGGTCTTACTATTTTGAATTTTCAAAAATATATATGTGATTATTAAAAGGTAGTAGCTGCGTAAGTGAGTTATAGTGGATCATATCTTTGAAGTTATGATAGAAAGAGCAACTGAAGCTCACAAGTGAAGGAAGAATTATGGAAAAAGAACCTTACAATAGAAGGAGGAGGACAAATGAATGTTCTTAGAGGAAGTGAAGATATGCAGAAGCATAAGAGGAGTAGAGAGGCTCAAGAGGTTCTAGAGGAGAGAACCAAGAGGCCAGGTTCAGAGATAGCTTCGTGAGTTATTGCAATAGGTTAAAGAGTAACTTGTTATTACAAAGGATTGAATGTAGTCTACAAGTGGACAAGGTAAAGTTAAAAAGCGAATGAGGAAGATGACTACTAATATTCATCGTATGGGTTAGGTGCAAGCCACAACAGAGTAAAGGAATATGCCAAAGCAAATGGCATAAGAAGAAGAAAGAGCTATGAGGAGTTTTATAGAGAAATCGTCGAGATGAAAGCACAATTGAGTGTACTAATGGAATGGCTACAAAAAGATGAGGAATACCAAAGGTGCGGATGGATTTTGTGGAAAAAAAAGTGAAATGACATATGCTACAAGTAAAACTAAGGCGAAGGATGAATGCTTAGTTAAGGAATGAGAAGCTTAGAGGAGTTGATATTAAGCAGAGGTTAATGAAAGATGGAGGAGTTAACTTTTGTGAACCAGTGCAGGGGTCAGTCATTGGAGATGATGTTGATTGGAGACCTATTGAGAGTCTCATGAACTATGTGGATTTGATGACCAAAACATCAATTGAGGCTATGAAGCCTTGTGTTTTTAAAATTGACAATTTGTGTATGATTGTAGGTTTAGCAAATGAAGATGGATAGTTATCTATAGCTATCACAAAAGGAAAAGAAAGGTAGAAACAAAAATTTGTTTTGAAGGAAGATGAGGCAAGATAGTCTCGTGAAGGTATAATGGTGACACATGCACGATTTTGTAATGCAATTTATAAAGGACAATTGTAGAAACCTATTAGGGAAAAGAACATGATGAATTTGGCTCATGCAGATAGAAAAAGGAAAAAGGGAGAAAAGCATTCAAATGCAATGTTCGATAAATATGACAAGGAAATTATGTTGCAGGAAATATTGTTGAGAGGATCAGAATCCAAACAGGAGATTATAGCCAAAGAAAAGAAATGTTCACATGTGTCTACATTGAAGGTGTGGTTACAATATCTAAAGGACCAGAGGTAAATTTCAATTTTCAAATTGTTTATAAGGATGCAAGCATAAGAAGTGATGATGAACATGAAACTATGATTAAAGAAATATAAGCTAAACTATTTCTTAGAGATGAGATAAAACCTCAAGTAAAACATTCAGATTTAATGTTTGAAAATTTTGTGGAGGAAATAGGTTTCTTTGAGAAATGGTTAGCAAGAGATATGATGAAAACTACATAAAAATTTAAACCCATCTGATTTTGAGGAACCAATCAAAATGTCATACAACAATGACTTTGAGGAACCAATCAGAATGTCATACAACAATGACATAGAGGATGAGAAGATTCAACATTTGATGGATTGCAACAACAACACGTTTTAGCAATGAAATAGCACGTATCAGCAAGAGGATAGACTAGTACCAAAGGAAGAAATTGTCTTGAAAAATAGTAGTGAGAAATAAGTTGCAAGGTATAATCAACAGATATTAAAGGAGATATTTGAAGCATAAATTGATGAGAGTTTTGTAACTCCTATAATAGGGGAATACATGCTGCAAATGAGTGATGATAATGGAAAATTTTAGCTCAAAACTAAATTGGATGTTGAAATTGAAAAGTAGTGAAAACTTATTATGAAAATGCATAGGAAGAGGCATACTGATGTAAGAAAGGCAGTCAACAATAGGAGGAAAATGAATGTACAAGAATGCATCAGTAGGGTTAATGGAAAACTACAAAAAAGAGTTTGGAAACTTGGGAATTGGAAGGTAACAATAGCAGAAGCAAGTGTAGTAGCATAAAGAAATGGATGATCAACTACAGTAAAAAGTTTGGGATCTAGGAGGTTTGGTTCATCGAAGGCTTATGACCATGAGATCATAAATTTTCTACCTTGGGAGTCTGATGTAGGAGCTTCCCAACTTCCAAGTTATTTTGGACAAATCAAGCTTTTAGAAGGCAAAGATCCAAATAGGGGGTTTTGACATTTGAGAAAAAAAATTAATTCCTCAATGTAAATAATTTTACTTTCTTATTATAGAAAGTATGAGTCATAGTTCCAAAAGAACTATGGATAAGGATGAATTGGTAGGACAAATGTCCTAAATATCTTAGAAATTGTTGGATTGATTTAAGGATTTAGAAAAATCTTATTTGTTTCTAAATTTTATTTATCATTGTAAACCTAAGGTCATCAAAATAGCCCAAACAAAATGTGAAAAACAAAAGGTGAAATCAAGTCATAGAGAGTGGATGGATAAAAATGAGAGTTTCCTGAGTGTATTTATATGTACATATTTGAATAATGAAATAGAATTTCATATATCTATATGTTCACGAGTTGTCTTTGAATTAATGGAAGAACTATACTCTATGCCAAATCTAGAATTGGCAAAATATCAATGTTTGGGTGAAGTTGAGATTAATTGAGTTTTTTAATCTATGTAAGGCTGGAAACGAATCCTGTGTAAGGATTAAGGACAGCTTGGGTTGGAGTGAACCAAAGAGGAACTATGTGCATACTATATAATTCATTGTGTGTGGATTAAAGAACTTATGCATGAAATAATCATGCATTAAGTCTGTGTGAGAGACATGTAATGAGAATTATCGGTTATAAATAAAAGTTGAATTTAGAATGAGAATTCAAGATTACGGTTACCTAAACAAAGGTAAGTTTTTTTATTGAACAGTTGCCATTTATGTGCAAGGTGGATTAAATTCCCTATTCATTGAGATCAAGATGGCCAATGTCTATGAGAAAGGGGTTTTTTCAATCCTTTAGAAACTTTATAAAATAGTTTGAAATCCAATCAAAATGATAATGAATTCGTGAAAGTGGAATGAATCGTCATTGAAGGGTGAAGCGATAGAGTAGCAGAAGAAACGATGATCGTTGGATGAATGGATGAACGGAGAAGATTAATCTGCAAGAAGAAAAGGTAAGAAATCATCAGATTTAACATCTTACTTGGACAGTTTGGATCGAGTCTTAAGTAGTCAAACTCTTATATTCAACCCAGATTTAATGTCCATCGTTGGATTAGAGAAATCAAATGGTTGTGATCATAATAAATGAATCATTGACCACGATGAGGTCAAACTTGTAAACTCTGGAGATTTCATTGATCATACTGTTGAATGGTAGTCTGCGTGAAGCATTCAAATCACCAAGGTACAGGTACATAGTGGATTTATACTTGTGTGTTGAAGGTTGAAAGCCAACTGAAAATACAGAAGTTGGGTTGAGATTTTCAATTTCAAATTGAGTGAATAGTTTCAAATTGAGTGAATAGTTTCCAGATTAAATAGGGACCTGGTATGAGGTTCAACCAAAACGTTATGAATATGTGAGTCCAAAAGGAGTATTTGAAGTATTGAAGTCAGACTTGACAAGAGTTTGAGAATTCGGGTAGCAATATAGTTTTCCTATAACCATTGGTTTATTCCTACAATATTTGTTTAAATCTCGTAACATGATTGTTTTTGAAGTATTGAATTCAGACTTGACAAGAGTTTGAGAATTCGGGTAGCAATATGGTTTTCCTATAACCATTGATTTATTCCCTACAATATTTGTTTAAATCTCGGAACATGATTGTCCATTAGATAAATTCCAGCTACTGAAAATTATATCGAGTCAATGGGTATTTGGGTGATGGAAATATGGACACACAATCTAGTGACAAATTGTAGATCAAGTCCGCAGGACTAAGGAGAGGATTTAAACAATCATAATCATTACAGGAACTGGAATTTCCTATAATCAAAAGAAGTGAGAGTTGGTTTTTGGAGAAGCTAAGATGTTGGTGGACTTAATGGTCTACCAGCAATATTAGTCGGCATCAACTATTTACCTCCCCCAACAGAGGAAAAAGAATGGGGCTGTCCTTCAAATCTACTTCTAACTCCATTCTTTCTTTCAAATATACCCTGATTTGAGGAGCTTGTGCATGCTTGTCAAGTCGCACTGAAAAAAAATGTAAAAAGTTGTTATTTCAAGGGCCATAGCAAGCATTTTTCAGCAACGCCCCTCTGGAGTCTGGATCACTGGTGTTGTCCACAAAATCGAGCTGACTATTGTCTCCAGATGAAGTCCTGTGATCTTCGTCGCTCATGAAGATGGCGATACAATCTTCGACTCAGAGATAAAATGTTTGTTCTCCCTACATAGCGTTCTCGGAATGTAAATCTTCAATGTACTCTCCCTTTTCAATTTGGCCTACAAGAGTTTTTATAGATTTAAGCCAATAAACCCCTCTTGTTTCACCACAATAATCATCTGTTGCCCAAGGGAGTGTGCAGTAAAGTTCAGCATCCTGTCGACCATTATCTCCTCTTCCGAGAAACCATCCATTTTATAAATCTCCTCATAAGAACCCATCCATTTTATAAACATCCATTTTATAAACATATATTACAATGAGAACAAATTAAATTAATTTTTTAATGGAAGAGGATACTATTATTATTATTAAATTTTAAGGTCAAGACCAAACCATACACCAAATTAACCAAATTGGTGTATGAGACCCCTTGTTTGTGAGACAAGGGACCCACCTCAGCCCAATGATTTGATTTTGGTTTGAACATATGATCATTTAGGAGGAAATACATGCTCTTAACTGCTAAGTCTTCGAAGGCATACATATCCTACCCCTTTGGTTTGTACCTATGACCTCTTACCAGAAAAGACATGTTCTTAATTATATGAGCATATCTTCAATTAAAATAAGATATTAACATCACAAGAAAACACGTAAATAGATCATATGTAAAAGATTAGTATATTATAATCCTAAATCTAAGTGAATTAATTAAATTAAGCTCTCAATATGCAACAAACAAACAAACAAACAAAAGTCCCAGATGATTTTCAATTAAATTGATTTTTTACCATGTAGAGAAATATGGGTAGGTTGATTTGTAAAAGATAGGTAGATGTTATTGTCATATGCCATAGAACACTAATATCAAATCAAATAATAATGATCCATCTAAGTTTACCCACCTCTTTACCACAAGCTTAGCTAACTCTATCTCATTTATATAAATATTAAGGATTTAAACCTAAAGAGAAGCTTATAAATAAATAAAGGTAAGTGTGTAAGTATAAATATTAAGGGTATATGAGAATATACCCAATGTTGTATTCATGTGAGACCAACCTAAGAGATGAGATATTGTATTGAGATCAACTCTCATTCTTCAATTTCTTGTTCACTATATGTCTCATGGTTTTCATGCTCTTCAAATGCCTCAATAAATAGGGATTGATCAACATCTATCGAACTGGGTTGAGATGGCATGTCATGATGTAAAAAACAAAAATATTAAGAGAACTCAGCAAGATCAAAACCTAATTAACTAATATTTGGTTGGCTATATGCCCCATGGTCTGCATGCTCCTCGAATGCCTCAACAAATCTGAATTCATCTGGATACTGAACCTATTAGTTGTGATGGAAAACCTGTGAACCATTCAAAAAATAAAGGGTAAGAGAACTCATTCCAATTAGTATTTGATCCTTCATGTCCAGTATGAATTTATAGTTTTAATAAATAGGTTATACATGCATGCATGAAATGCACAAAAATAAGATTGATTCTTCATGATAACAATTATATCTTTTGAACTGACATGATACATTGAAAATTGTAAACATTCATTTTTCTTTTATAATGGAAAATTTAAAAAAACAACAACCATAATCATAGTTATAAATAGAATATATATGAAAAAATTATTTACCTTTCAATTGAAAAGATCTAAAATATTTTTCCTTTCAAATTTAACAAATGATTTTTTATTCTAATTTTATGTGGGGAAAATAATGTTATGCCTTTTATGACAAGTAAAATAGATGAATATCATGGGATATTCAATACCATGGCTTGAACACTATGTATCGTTTAACCTTTGAATAAAATTCATTAATATGGTGAACTATGAGATATTTAAATAATATAAAATATTTGCTAACTTCAAGATTTTACCCTAAAAAATCTCCTTTTGGAAATAGTTTTCCCCTAAAAAATACTGTGATAAGTAGTCAACAACACTATGGTACATATTTTGGAGGGTTAAGACTTGAGATGAAAATTGTTGGGTGTTGAGCTTGATTATCTTATTTATTCAGAGGTATCACCGCATTGGAGCAGAGATATCACGGTAGAATTTATGTTTAATTTAGGGTTTTTTTCCCTAGAAGGCAACCCCTCACTATATATGAGGAAATTGTATTGTGTCTATGTAGATCTGTATTCTGAGTGAGAAAGAGAGAGGAGATTGTGTGAGAGACAAGAGGGAATTACAGCAGATCTATTGTAAGTTGTATCTCTTCAGTTTGCTGGATAATATAAAAGGAAGGACTAGTTGTTTCTCCATGGACATAGCCCAAATTGGGTGAACCATGTATATCTGTGTCTCTCTTGTTTTATTTGTTTTATGTGTTTCCTGTGTTTTTATTTCTGCAATATATTTTATGTGTTTCGTTGCTCTGTAATATATAATTTTCTAACAATTGGTATCAGAGCAGAAGGTCTATTTGGCTGATAAACTCGCAGGAAAGAAGGGTTCCTAGTTCGAGTGGGGGAAATGGCAGAAGATGGTAGATTTAGCATCGAAAAATTTAACGGCCAAACTACCAGTTGTGGAAGATGCAGATGGAAGATTATTTGTACCAGAAAGATCTGTACCAACCATTAAGTGGAAAGGCAAAGAATCCAACGAGTATGACAGACACGGAATGGGATATTCTCAACAGAAAGGCACTTGGAACAATACGGTTGTGCTTAGCGGCGTCAATAGCCTTTAATATTTCAAAGGAAATGACAACAGAGGGTTTAATGTCAGCATTGGCCAAACTATATGAAAAACCCTTGGCCTCAAATAAGGTATTTCTTATGAAGCGTTTATTTAATATGAAGATGTCAGAAGGTGGATCTGTTGTTGATCATTTAAATGAATTTAATATAGTTACCAGTCAGTTAAGTTCTGTAGGGGTAACTTTTGATGATGAAGTTAGGGCTCTGTTATTTCTATGCTCATTGCCAGAAAGTTGGAATGGTTTAGTTATGGCCATTACTAACTCTGTCTCTAGATCTAGTACTTTAAAGTTTGGTGATATTGTCGGTGCAATCCTTAGCGAGAAAATGCGAGGGAAAAGCTCTGGTGAGACATCAGGTAATGCTTTGACTGTAGAGAATAGGGGAAGAAAAATGGAAAGAGGAAAGAGCCCAGGATATCACAGTAAGTCAAGGAAAGGTAGATCCAAGTCCAGATCGGTGATAGTGTGCTAGAAATGCGGGAAGAAAGGACACTTGAAGAAAGATTGCAAGTCTCAGAAGGGAAAAGAAGGAGACACGCAGCAAGAAAACAATCAAAAAGTGAATGTGACAGGTGATGTGTTGCATGATGATTTGATTCTTTCATTGGAAAATATTATTGATGCCTGGGTGGTAGATTTTGGGGCCTCATTCCATGCCACACCTGATAGGAAACATTTTCATGATTATGTTCAAGGAGATTTTGGACAGGTTCGATTGGGTGATGATAAACCCTATAAAATCATTGGAATAGGTGCAGTTTTCATAAAACGAAAAAATGGAAATCAATGGCTATTGAAGGAAGTAAGGCATCTTCCAGATCTGAAGAAAAATCTAATTTCAACAGGGCAGTTGGGAGGTGAAGGTTGTGCAACTACTTTTACAGATAAAACTTGGAAGGTCACTAAAGGAGCCCTAGTAATAGCAAAAGGATAAAAGGTTGGTACATTGTATTTATGCAATGGTATTTCTAACTATGTTAATGCTTTAACCTCTACAGGAGCAGATACAACATTGTGGTATCATAGGCTTGGACACATGAGTGAGAAGGGGATGCAGATTCTTCACTCAAGAAATTTGTTGCCAGGTTTGAAGCATGTTGATTTAAAATTCTGTGAGAATTGTGTTTATGGAAAACAAAAGAGAGTCGGATTCCTCAGAGTTGGGAAAGAAAAGAAGAATGAAAAATTATAGCTTGTGCATACAAATGTATGGGGACCTGCTCAAGTATCATTTCTCGGTGGCTTTCGTTATTATGTTACTTTTATTGATGATGCAACCAGAAAAACCTGGATTTATTGTATTCGAAATAAATCTGATGTATTTGATACTTTCAAGAAATGGAAAGCTTTGGTTGAAAATGAGACAAGAAAAAGGTTGAAGTGTCTCAGATCAGACAATGGAGGTGAATATTGTAGAAAAGAGTTTGATATGTATTGTTCAGAGAATGGAATTCGCAAAGAGAAGATAGTTCCAGGAACACCACAAGAAAATGGTGTGTCAGAAAGGATGAGCAGGGCAATCATGGAGCGTTCAAGGTGCATGAGATTACATGCGGGATTGCCTTTACAATTTTGGACAGATGTTATAGATATTGTTGTTTATCTAATAAACATAGGGCCTTCAAGTTCCTTAGATGGTGGTATTTCAGAGGAGGCATGGACAGGTAAAAAGGTAAATTACTCCTTTTTAAAAACTTTTGGTTGTGAAGCCTTTGTCCACATTAATAAAGAAAATAGAACAAAGCTTGAGGAAAAATCAAAGAAGTGTACCTTTATTGGATATGGTGTTAATGATTTTGGTTATCGCTTTTATGATTGTTAAAAACACAAAATCATTAGGAGCAGAGATGTCATATTCAATGAAAAGGTTTTGTATAAGGATCAGTTGTAGGAAAAGAAACAGGAAAAAGAAGACAGAGAACACACAGTACTTGATGAGACCACAGAAAAAGTGATGGTGCCTGAAAATCATAATGATCAATAGCCAGAACAACAACCACAGCAGCAACAAGCACCTCAAACACCTGAAAGTGGTGTTAGAAGATCTACTAGGATAGGTAGACCCCCTAAACGATACTCTCCTTCATTATATTATGTATTGTTAACTAATTTTGGTGAACCAGAATGTTATGAAGAAGCATTGCAGGTAGAACTTAGGAAGAAGTGGGAGCAAGCCATGAAAGAAGAGATGGACTCCTTATCACATAACCAGACTTAGGACTTAGTCAGGTTGCTTGCAGGTAAAACAGCATTGCAAAATAAATGGGTTTACAGGTTGAAGGAAGAAGATGGAGGTAGAAAAAGGTATAAAGCTAGACTTGTGGTGAAGGGGTTTTCACAGAAAAAGGGTATAGAATTTGATGAGATATTTTCCCTTGTTGTTAAAATTACTTCAATCATAACTATTTTAAGTCCAGTAGCAGCTGAAGATTTGCATCTTGAGCAGTTAGATGTAAAGACAGCCTTTCTCCATGGTGATTTGGAGGAAGATATATATAAGCAACAGCCACAAGGATATGAGGTAAAAGGGAAGGAGAAACTAGTGTGCAGGTTGAAGAAGAGTTTGTATGGCTTAAAACAGGCTCCAGGGAAGTGGCATCTAAAATTTGACAGGTTTATGTCTGAACAAGGTTATACTAGATGTCACTCTGATCATTGTGTTTATCTCAAAAGAAAAAATGATGGTAGCTATATTATATTGTTATTATATGTAGATGACATGTTTGTTGCAGGTTCTAACATGCAAGAAATAAATGTGCTCAAAAGAAAATTGGCAAACTCATTTGCAATGAAGGATTTGGGTGCTACAAAACAAATCCTTGGTATGAGAATAACTAGAGATAGGAAGAATCACAAATTAACATTGTCTCAAAATCAGTACGTACAAAAGGTGTCGAAAAGGTTTAATATGCATAATGCAAAACCAGTGAGTATATCTTTGGCTAGAAATTTAAACTAAGTAAGGAAATGTGTCCCAAGACGTAGGAAGAAATGGATTATATGTCTAAAGTTCCATATGCATCAACGGTTGGAAGCTTAATGTATGCAATGGTCTGCACAAGGCCTGATATTGCACATGCAGTGGGAGTTGTAAGCAGCTACATGAACAATCTAGGAAAAGAACATTGGATGACATTGAAGTGGATTCTCAGGTATTTGAGAGGTACCACAAATCAACCATTATGCTTTGGTGGTTCAAACATTGCTCTACAGAGATATGTTGATGCAGATATGGCGGGTAATAGAGATAATTGGAGGATCACAACAGGGTATGTGTTTACTGTAGGTGGAACAGCTGTCAGTTGGGTTTCAAAACTACAAAGTATTGTTGCACTCTCAACAACGGAAGCGGAGTATGTTGTTGCTACAGAGGCTAGTAAAGAAATGATTTGGTTACAAAGGATTCTGGATGAATTGGGTAAGAAGAAAGAGTTGGGCAAGTTATATACTAACAACCAAAGCACCATACATCTTGCAAAGAACTTTGCATTTCATTTTAAGATAAAACATATATAGCTCAAGTATCATTTCATACGGTCAGCATTGGAAGATGGACAGTTGAAGCTAAAAAAGATACACACTAGCCAGAATCCTGCAGATATGTTAACAAAAGTTGTAACCAGGGAGAAACTGAGATTTTTCTCAGTTTCAATTGGTCTTCAAGTATGATGAAGAAGATGAGAAATAGCCAGGTCCAAAGTGGAGTCATTGTCCATCAAATGAAGCAACGGTGAAGTTTCTATAATCAGTCTCCAAGTGGGATATTGTTGGGTGTGGAACTTGATTATCTTCTTTATTCCAAGGTATCACCACATTGGACCCCGGTTCATAATGTGGCAGCAATGCCGCTCGTAATATTTACGCTACATGGAGGGTCTAGGGGGGGCGGTTGCGACCTTCGGGAGCCCCCCCCTGGAGGGGGATCGAGGGCAGCACCCCCAAAGCTAAAAATAGATGTAAATTTGCCTTGTAAAATGTTGTAATTTCGTAGTCAATCTGATTTGTTCATTAGGGGGAGATTTGATGGTATAATTTATGTTTAATTTAGGGTTTTTTGCCCTAGAAAGCAACCCCTGGCTATATATGAAGGAATTGTATTACATCTATGTAGATCTGTATTATGAGTGAGAAAGAGAGAGGAGATTGTGTGAGAGTGAAGAGGGGATTATAGCGGATCGGTTGAAGGTTGTATCTCTTCAGTTTGCTAGATAATATAAAAGGAAGGATTGGTTGTTTCTCCGTGGACGTAGCCCAAATTGGGTAAACCATGTATATCTGTGTCTCTCTTGTTTTATGTGTTTTCTATGTTTGTATTTCTGCAATATATTTTATGTGTTCCGTTGCTCTGTAATATATAATTTTCTAACAGAAAATATAGTATATCTACAACACTCTTAAAATATAGCATTTCACACTTCTACTAGCAAGTCCCCATTTGAAACTCATTTGATATTTTCCACCTTCAGCTTTGAATATTGCATATGGACAACTAGGAGTGAGTGAAGGTCTTACAGGGGATGCCTTAAGGGTAGAAAAAAATATTTAGAACATTAGGTAGATCCATCAACAAGTCCATAGGACATTGCAAAGTTCACATGAAAAATATAGCATTGGGCATGATCAGCACAGAAATAAGAAGTTATGAAGGTGCGAGATAGAATATGATTGCATTTAAACAAGGAGAGCCTATAGGGTATTGGTAAGAAAATCAAGGCTCTGTAATATGGTCCCTTTGAGATACTGGAAAGGGTAGTAGATAACTCCTATAGATTCATTTTACCCCATATATGCACATTTACTGAGTGGTGAATGTAGAGAATATGAAACTCTATGAATCTTCCATGCTAACTCGAGATCAGTTATAGATCCTACCTTTTGTAGAGGATTTAGCACCAAATGCACAGGCAAAGTTGAAATAAGATACATTTTCACCAAAGAGGTCCAGGACTACAAAATATGCGAAGCATGACCTTTGGAAAATTGGGTTGGAAGGATAGCTTCCATGCAAGGATTAATGATACACCGAAGAGAAGGTGGAGGAAAATTTTTCTCACCTCATTCAATAAAATATTTTGGGGAGGCATGATCTATATTGAATCATTACATCATTTGTCATCCATTTTTATGCTTTCAAAGTGGAAAAAGTGGAGGAATCATCTCACAAGTCCATTTTTATCTACAAGTCCCAATTTGGCAGATCAAGGTCTGAAACCTTCCGAAAGCAGTTTGAGGATTTAAATAACGTTTTTTTTTTTTTTTGGGGGGGGGGGACTTTATCAGTTATGTGTTGCAACTGCTACGATTATTACAAAAAGGAAAATATACCTCTCTAATAGTGAAAGAATCACCTCAATCAAAGTTGGTATGCAAAAGTTATGCCACCAAGAAGTTGACCTTCCTATTTTGACCATCGTGATTCAAAAGGATGCCACATCAACCCCCCACTATTCATGCAGAAGGGGTTACCCGTGTGATTGTGAGGAATAAGACTCTATTAGATTCAATATAGTTAAGAGTTGAGGGAATCAAACTTTACAACTACTACTCTATCAGGTTGTGTTATAATCAGACCACTAGGAGAAAAATAGTTTCCCTTCTAATTAAGTTTATTTTTTTCCATAGATGAACATAGCTTTGAGAGTGTATATAGAGAGAAAACGGAGAGTGAATGTGTATTATATAATCTTAGGGGCCAAAGGTTTGACTACTTCGTATTTTCATGAATTTTCATTCATAGAAAGAGAGAGAAAAGTAGCCTCATGTTTCAACTAAGTTTTCTCCCAAAAACGTTTCCCAAGTCATATTTTGTTTTTTGTGGTTTGTGAGTGATTTTTCAATTTTTCACTATTTTTTTCATATTTACGTCGATAGCCTTTTTCTCTATTGACTTGGGGTGAGCAGACACTATTCACCCCCGCCAATAAGAAACGTCTATTTTCATCGTCCTCCTAACAATAATAATAAAAAAATTGACACCTGTTAAATACATCTGCAAAAGAACAACCGTTGATGAGTGTCAGGGAAGAAGGATAGGTGTTGTTGTAGTATTGAAGTGTGGTCGGTTGGTCAATTGATTCTGTCAACTCTTTGGTTTAGCCTAGGCAACTCCAACAGCTCTATGTTGGTGGACATTGAAATAATCCGTGGGGAGGAAAGGTATTGTATTTAATGTTCACAGATGCTTTCGTTTATGCTTCTGATTGGTTTCAAAAGGCAAATCTCTTGATGGGAGGGATTTCCATGAGATTCTTTTATGTTGTTTTTGCATTGAAATTCGAGTAGTACAAGATAGGCATGCTATCTAATGTTTGAACCAGTCGGAGATTGTAGGCTTCCAGTGAGAAGTTGAATAAAGTCTTTAATTCTAACCCTAAGGAACCTCTCAATATTTAGTGTTAATGGATGAAGTTGTGCTACGATTCTACAATTAATGAATGGGCCTTTGACATATCCATATATGGTGTTTGATGGGTGAGTGTGAAGGATGTGGTTAAGGAACTTGTGGGTTCAATTATCAAAAACAAACTTGGAAAGGATGTGAAGGTGGGACATCATTGAATCAAAGGTATATAGTGGATTTGTAGCTTGGTTAGTTAAGTGAGTATATTCAGTTTAATCTAGAAATATGCTTTGGTCTCTTGGTATTTTAAGTCTTTTTTGGCGGTAAACTTGCACGATAAATGTAGAGACGGCATCATTTATTGCGATATCAAGCCTGAGAACATTCTCCTCGATGCCAATTTTTTTCCCCAAGGTCTCCAATTTTGGACTGGCAAAACTAGTTGGCCGAAATTTTAACCACGTCTTGACTTCCATGAGAGGAATGAGAGGGTACTTGGTGCCATAATGCATTTCTGGGATGCCCATTACTGCCAAGGCTATTGGTCATGCAATCTTCACGCACAATATTCGTCAAGCATATGCAACATGTTTGTTTTTCTTGTGTGGGTTGCAGTGTTTCTTTTTTGTTTAGCGTAGATTGAATACAGGTCTCTGGGTTTTGAATGGGTGAGGGTTTGATATCTAGTTTCTAAAATGCCATTATGTGGATTGTAATTTTAGGAATATAGCAGGCTTCTATAAAATTAGGTCCACTGGGTTTATTCTCAAAACTTTAGAGTTTCCTTTGATAGGTTCCATGAATTTGAATGAGACGACATCCCAAACATTTGTAATGTTGACCTTGAAATATATTATTTTAGGCACCTCCTTCACAAAGTTAAATTATTTGAAGTCACCATTACATTGCAATGAATTCTAGAGTGTGTATAGTTATGAGATAAAAAAATACCACTCGTAGGAATTTGATGGTGTCAGAGATTTCATGCCCATGTAGATATCTGACAGTAAGTAGTGTTATCACAATTAATATTCTAGGCTAAAAATGAAATCAGTAATAAGTATAAGCATCTTCCTAGATAGAAAGCAATGTATATTGTAATCATGGTAGTGTTATGGAAACACTTGTAGATAGTCTCCCAAAATCTCACTATACTAACTTCTGATGTAAAACACCAATTTTTTCACCATTGGAACAAGCCCCTAGAACATTTGACCATATTTTTTCGTTGGTATTTAAAACAACGCTTCCATTAACATTATTTATCACTCCATTTCTAGGATTCCCCTTGAAATATGGACCTCTTTCACCTTCATCCAGTCCCTTGACTAAACTCTTCTTCGGCCGATTTGTGGGCATTGAATCATTGATCTCTCTTTTGTGAGCTTTGCTAAAGTTTACACCTTTTACAATGTCAGCAATAGGTATTTGACCGCCATTGCACCAACAAGAACAAAATTGTATCATCTCGGGCACTATTCACTTTTTTCAGAAAAAACTTTCGGCTTTGGTCTTTCCCTTAATGCTCTTTGCAACAATTTCTGCAAAAATCAGCTGTGAATTGCTTTGATCAAAATCCCCAGCTATGCCCCCATTCATCGACACTTCATTTATGCTCCTTTTGCACATGGAAACCCTGGCATGGACAGTTTGTGTCTACTTGCCTTAGACCAGAGGTCGCAGGGTTGAAACCCCTAACCCCATTCTCCTACCCCAATAGCATATGTTGAAGCGAAAGCCAAATTGAATAAATGGGGCCATTGCAGTCAATGACACAACACTTAACAAAAAGATAGAAAAGATAGATCAACGCCTTAGAATTCAGCCTCTTCGAGGGGGAAACCTCCTTTACATTACAAAAATGAACAATTCTTGGATGATACAAATGAATAAACCTCCCTTATATATATAGGAGTCTAAGGGGTCACAATATAATCAAGCCGACATAACAGTAATAACATATTGGCACAACAATAACAATAGTGGGTTTCTATAGGCACACTAATAACAATATGGGGACAATAGGGGCACAATAATAATAATAAGGGCTACAATGACAATAGTAATGGGGGAATCACTAGTATTATAGGGACCTAACATGCCCCTCTCCTTCCGAAAAGTTTTGTCCTCAACGCTTGAGTAGTTCTGGATGCTTCTGTATAAAATTCTCATCCTCCCATGTGGAACCTTCAGCGGATAAGTTCTTTCACTTGATGAGATACTTCGAAATTGATCGATTTCGTAGCTGTCGAGTTCTTGTTTATGTGACTACTTTCGGTTCCAATATGAGTATTCCTTCCTCGTCAAGTTCTGGAAATATTGTTTGAACTGGGAGCTCGTCACCTATAACCTTCTTTAAATATGAAACATGGAAAACTGGGTGCACTCGGGAAGCTGTAGGAAGCTCCTATTTGCATGCCATAGTACCAATCTTTTGCAACACCTTGTACAGACCATAATACTTTGGTGATAATCTATTATCCTTCTTAGCTTGCTTGAGGGACATTTGTTTATATGGTTGTAGCCGTAGGAATACCCAGTCACCTACATCAAAACTTCTTTCGTTGCGATGTTGATCTGCCTGTTGTTTCATTCTATTCTGTGCCAACGTGAGGTTATCTTTTAAGAGTTGGAGAACTTGTTGTTATGAAACCAGCTCACAAAAAGATAGAAAAGATAGATCAACGCCTTAGAATTCAGCCTTTTCGAGGGGGAAACCTCCTTTACATTACACAAATGAACAATTCTTGGATGATACAAATTACTAAACCTCCCTTATATATATAGGAGTCTAAGGGGTCACAATATAATCAAGCCAACATAACAGTAATAACATAAGGGCACAATAGTAAAAATAGTGGGTTTCTATGGGGCACACTAATAACAATATGGGGACAATAGGGACACAATAATAACAATAAGGGCTACAATGACAATAGTAATGGTGGAATCACTAGTATTATAGGGACCTAACATGCCCCTCTCCTTCTGAAAAGTGTTGTCCTCAATGCTTGAGTAGTTTTGGATGCTTCTGTATAAAATTATCATCCTCCCATGTGGAATCTTTAGCGGATAAGTTCTTCCACTTGATGAGATACTCCAAGATTGATCTATTTCATAGCTGTTGAGTTATTGTTTCTGTGACTGCTTCTGGTTCCAGTATGATTTTTCCTTCCTCATCAAGTTCTGGAAATATTGTTTAAATTGGGATCTTATCACCTATAACCTTCTTTAAACATGAAACATGGAAAATTGGGTGACTTGGGAAGCTACAGGAAGCTCCAATTTGTATGCCATAGTACCAATCTTTTTCAACACCTTGTACGGACCATAAGACTTTGGTAATAATTTATTATCCTTCTTAGCTTGCTTGAGGGACATTTGTTTATATGGTTGTATCCGTAGGAATACCCAGTCACCTACATCAAAACTTCTTTCGTTGCGATGTTGATCTACCTGTTGTTTCATTCTATTCTACGCCAATGTGAGGTTATCCTTTAAGAGTTCGAGAACTTGTTGTTGATGCTCGATGTGATGTTCCACTGCTGAGCCTTAGAATTTTCTCTTAAATATGATGTGATGGATGGTGGATGATATCCATAAAGTGCCATAAATGGGGTCATTTTTGTTGCAGTATGGAAGGAAGTGTTATACCACCATTTAGCCAGAGGCAACCATTTGACCCATTGTGTCTATTTATCAAATACAAAGCAACGAAGATATCCTTCCAAACATGTGTTTACTATCTCAGTTTTCCCATCAGATTGAGGATGATAAGATGAGCTATGAGCTAACTGAGTACCGAGACAAGAAAATAATTCTATCCAAAAATTTCCAGTGAAAATGGGATCTTTGTCACTTACAATAATCTTTGGGTTTCCATGTAGCTTTTGAATTGTTTCCATAAATGCAGTGGAAACTGCACTGGCTTTAAATGGATGCGATAATGCACAAAAGTGTGCATACTTGGTAAGTTTGTCAACTACCACCATGATGGTACTCTTTCCTTCGAACTTGGGTAAACTTGTGATAAAATCCATTGAAACCTCCTCCCAACATTGGCTTGGAATGGATAAAGGTTGTAATAGACCTGGGGTCTTAATTGTTTCAACTTTATTTTGTTGGCAAACCAAACATTCCACCACAAACCTTTGAATATCCGATTTAAGACCATCCCAAAAAAATTCCTTCTTAACCCTATGGTAAGTTTTTAAAAATCCTGAGTGCCCTCCTAAGGGAGAAGTGTGAAATTCCATAAGAATCTTTTGTTTGAGTTGGGAATTCTTACATAGGTACAAGTGATCTTTGTGCCATAACGAATCATTTTTCCAACTAAATGTATCAGATGTACTGGGATCTTGTTGTAACTTTTGAATGAGTGCCCACACTTCTTCGTCATTCTTCCATTCATCCCTTGCTTCGTTTATCCAATCTGGTTGGATAATAGAAATGGCGCACAGCAATGCTTCCACATCCTCATCCTTTCTTGAGAGTGCATCTACCACAACATTTTTCTTCCCTTTTTTGTAGATGATTTCAAAGTCATAACCCAACATCTTTGTGACCCATTTTTGTTGCCCTTCAGAGGATAATCTTTGTTCTAAAAAGTATTTAAGACTACCATGATCCATTTTTACCTTGAAGTGTCTTCCCATTAGGTAGGGTCGCCATTTCTTAAGTGCATGTACTATTGCCAACATTTCCTTCTCATGAATAGCTTTGTGTAAATACTTTCCTTTGATTGGACGACTTTCGAAAGCAATGGGTCTTTCATCTTGCATTAAAATAGCACCAATTCCATTCCTTGAAGCATCACATTCCACAATAAAGGTTTTTGTGAAGTCCGGCGTAGCTAAGACCGGTGCTTGGCATATTGCCTCTTTAAGATGTTCGAAGGACTTTGTTGCTTCTGGAGTCCATGAAAATGCATCTTTCTTCAATAATGTTGTTAGAGGTGCTGCTATTCTCCCATAATTCTTAACAAACCTACGATAATACCCTATCAACCCGAGAAATCCTCACAAATTCTTTATGGATGTGGGGATTTTCCATTCCTTAATGGCTTTAATTTTGCTAGAGTCTACCTTAACACCTTCATGAGATACAATATGACACAGATATTCCACCTCTTGTACTCCAAAGAAACATTTGGAGCTTTTTTCATATAATTATTTCTCCTCCAATAGTTTGAGCACCCTGTCAACATGTTGAACATGATCCTTCCAAGACTTCTTGTAGATTAGTATATCATCAAAAAATACTAACACAAATTTTCTAGGGAAGGGTTTGAAAATGGAATTCATCAAACCTTGAAATGTAGAAGGTGCATTGGTAAGGCCAAAAGGCATGACCAAAAAATCATAATGACCCTCTAGAGTTCTATATGTTGTTTTCGGAATGTCTTTAGTCTTCATTCTGATTTGATGATATCCTGAACAAAGATCCAACTTGGTGAAGTAAATTGATCCATGTAATTCATCCAATAGTTCATCAATGACATGAATGGGAAATTTATCTTTAATAGTGAGCTTGTTGAGCTCCCTATAATCTGGACACATGTGCCATGATCCATCCTTCTTGTGCACCAATGCTACTGGAGCAGAGAAAGAACTTTGACTAGGTTGAATTATACCAGCCTCTAGCATTTTTGTAACCATATGTTCAATATCACTCTTTTGGGCATAGGGATATCTATATGGACTGATGTTTGGAGGAACACTTCCTGGAATCAAATGAATAGCATGAGCATGATCACGAATAGATGGGAGGCCTTTTGGAGTCTCAAATACCTTGGAATGATTGTCCAAGACTTTTTGGAGATCTGGAGAAATAGATGATTTCGATGTGGGAACCTCTAGCGAACATAATTGTGCAATTATGCCTCATTGTTCCTTCTTTAGAAGCTTTCTCATACCGTTAGAGCTAGTTATCTTTCCCAGTTTCCCTACAATACCCCTTAATTCAACTTCCTTTCCTTCCACACAAAATTTCATGAAAATTTCTTGAAAATTAAAAGCTATTGTACCCAAGGATTATAGCCATTGGACTCCTAGTACAACATCAACACCACCCATTGGAATGGAAAGCATTGGGCTATTCAATACATAATCTCCCATGGATAGCTTGATATTATGGCACTTTCCAGAGCAATTTATGGTTCCTCCACTTCTAACCATCACTTGACACTCTGGTGATGGATATAGGAATCAATTCAATTCCTTGGTTATCTTACAATGAATAAAATTATGGGTACTTCCTAAATCAATCAACACTATTACCTTTTTCTTCTTGATATGTCATTCTATCTTGATTGTTTGAGGAGTGGTAATTCCAGCCAATGCATTACAAGATATGGTTGGATTCATTTCTTCTTTATCTAGGGTTTATTCCTGGAGTATATCCTCTTCTTTAGACATTTCGTGTTCCTTTTCTTCCTCCTCTTCACAATCTATGTAGAATTATTTCTTCTCATCACACTTATGACCTTTAGTGTATTTGCTATCACAATTGTAACAAATTCCTTTTGCTATTTTTTCTTCCAATTATTGTGGTGTCAACCTTGTAGGTTGTGGAAGGCTAGGGGCAACACCGCTTCCATCTTTATAGTTGTGAGTGGTAGGCTTCCTAGTTACCATAATTTTGCTTTCCATTTTTCTTGCTAACCTGAATGCCTTCTCCAATTAATCAGGTTCCCAAAGGCGAACCTCATGTTGGATATTATCCTTTAAAGCCCCTATGAACACATCAATCCTATGCTCCTCTGGAATATCTTTTACCCTTATGTTCAATTTTTGGAAGTCCTCAATGTGCTCCATCATTGAACCCTTTTGTTTGAGATTTGTCAATTGGCTAAAAAATGTGTTGCTTTTTGTATCCTCATAATGTGTTATCATTTCTTCCGTAAAAATTGCCCAAGTGACAATTTTTTTATGAGAGAAAAACCATTGATACCATACAAATTGATTTGATTCCAAATATAAATTTGCAATACGTACCTTTTGTGTGTTTTGCACATTATGGAGATCGAAAAATTGCTCCATCTGTAGGATCCATGTTCCAGGATCCTTGTCATCAAACTTCCTCATATCAATTTTTGGAACATGGTGGGTCTTCAATCCAACATTAGAGTCTATGAAATCATGATTAACATTTCTTTTGTTCTCATCATGAGTTGAACCTTTACTACCCTTTCACCATTAGTAACCATTTCTTGTAGCAACTTATTCAAATTTATCTTCAATTCTTCCATCTTAGCATCCATTCCATTCATCTTAGCGTCCATGCCATTCATCTTAGCTTTCATTCCATCCATATTAGCTTGCACGCCATTCATCTTAGCTTGCACTCCATTCATATTAGCTTCCACACCATTCATCTTGGCTTTAGTTACCTTTTGTGAGTGTGAAATTTGTTGTACTTGGTCTTGTAATTTTGATATATCCTGTTGCATTTCTTCCTCTTCTTCACTAGTCATGCTAGAGCTTTCAAGTTGCTTACTGGGTGTTTCCATTTTCGTTCTTCGGGGCATCAATTAATGTTAATAATTCTTCACCATTCCCTTTGAATTCCTTCAAACTAATTTTTCAAACCAATCCTATGCAAAATTTAAAAAAAAAACTACACACCTTTTTTTTCACTTTGTAAGAGCTCGATATTAAATCTGTTGTATCTTTGTAACTGGAGATCTCGAATCTCTGAAATCGTGTCCTACAGTACCCCTTTGCGTCCTCTTTCTAACCCCGCAATTATGATCTTAGCTTCCACGCCATCCATCTTAACTTGCACTCCATTCATATTAGCTTCCACACCATTCATCTTGGCTTCAGTTACCTTTTGTGAGAGTGAAATTTGTTGTACTTGGTCTTGTAATTTTGATATATCATGTTGCATTTCTTCCTCTTCTTCACGAGTCATGCTAGAGCTTTCAAGTTGCTTACTAGGTGTTTCCATTTTCATTCTTCGAGGCATCAATTAATGTTAATAATTCTTCACTATTCCCTTTGAATTCCTTCAAACTAATTTTTCAAACCAATCTTATGCAAAAATTTTAAAAAAAACTACACACCTTTTTTTCACTTTGTAAGAGCTCGATATTAAATCTGTTGTATCTTTGTAACTGCGGATCTTGAATCTCTGAAATTGCGTACTGCAGTACCCCTTTGCGTCCTCTTTCTAACCCCGCAAGTATGATCAAGATTGGACTCTCCAAGGAAGAGTTATGCCCAATCTCCCATGGTGTCCTGAATATAGACTAGTTCATAAGAGCGAACTTGTACGAAGTGCCACGTGTCATTATTTCGACCTTAGTACCTGAAACTGATATACAGAAAAATACAGGCCGTCATCTTTCTAAAACTTCTTACTAAATTTCAATCTTAAGCTCAGAACAAAATTTATGACATTTTTCCCCAGGTCACCTATGGCATGTAATTCGGAAGTCTGCAAAAACCCTAACTTCCTCAGATCATATCTCTGAAAATATAGTGATACAAGCTCTGAAATTCGAACCCAAAGTTGAGAACTATTTTGGCTCAAACATTTTTTTTTAGCTTCTGAAGCATCGCGGAAAAAAAGTTATAGCGAAAATGCCACGATGACCTGTTTGGAACAGCGAAACCCTAGAGTCCAAAGCTCTTATACCAAATGTTATGAAACCAACTCACTAAAAGATAGAAAATATAGATCAACGCCTTATAATTCAGCCTCTTCGAGGGGGGAAACCTCCTTTACATTACACAAATGAACAATTCTTGGATGAGATAAATGACTAAACCTCCCTTCTATATATAGGAGTCTAAGGGGTCACAATATAATCAAGCCGACATAATAGTAATAACATAAGGGCACAACAAAAACAATAGTGGGTTTCTATGGGGCACACTAATAACAATATGGGGACAATAGGGGCACAATAATAACAATAAGGGCTACAATGACAATAGTAATGGGGGAATCACTAGTATTATAGGGACCTAACACAAACTAATATATACCGGATTCTCAGGTTCAAAACCATTGCTCTTCAATTTCGCAGTCCCTTGCTTGTCCTTGAACTTGGTAGCCATGACCCATATTTTCTCTTTAGAAGCCGAGTACAAAGATCATAGAGCTTCACCCTATTTCCTCTTGGATGTATGGAAAAGGGAGAAGTGTACTGAAGAATATTACTACTGGAAAAACATGGCATGTGTTACAATGAAAACATTGATTGAGTAACGCAATTAAATTGTACGTTCTGTGGTGTGTTAACTTTTCACTTATTGGGATCCTAGGTTCTATGATAGTATTTTTCAAAATAAAGCCAAATTAAAATGAATTATTGAGAAATGATACACTTGTATTTCTAATTGTTGGAATGCATTCATTTGCATAGAGGCAAATATATTCTTAAGGTGATGTATTCCCTTCATGTTTTGTCCATTTACTTAATTATTTTCATAAGAATATATATTCAAAGAAGCATTTATTCGCATAAAGAGCCAGCATCGGTTATTTCCATTATGCTAGCTTCTGGTTAACTATTTAGTTGTTCTTATTTTTGTGGATCTTACAAACCTGATATTATTGTCTTGCATAACTATGCATAACGAGAATTTTACATTGTGGAAGCTGGGGACATTACCATCAGGTTTGATCACTTATTATAAAACAACAAAGCTAGATAAATCTTGGCATGTTCTGGTCTTGGATATAACCCCAGTGTTAGTATGGATGAAATTAGTAGTGCAGTCATTGTTCACTTCAATGGAAATATGAAATCATGGCTTGATATTTGCATGAATCAATATTGAGAGATTTGGTCTAAGTATGTAGACTATGATATAGAGTTTGTGCATATGTGCAACTTCGGTCATTGAACAAAAAATCAAGGATTTGGATTTGTTTTATTTAATCCAACTAACATGCCTACAATAAGGTATGATTTTATGGTATGCTTTGTTGCTAATCATATCTCATCAAGTTGCTAAAACATTTTACATGTTATGTAAGGAGATGTTCAAGAATTTTATAGCTTCCTTTTTAAATTTGCTTAGCGATCTGTTGTGCCTTTTGTAATATTTGGTTACGTTGTTGTAAAGTTTCTACTACTTATTTAATTGTTATTTGGTTACTCTATTTATGTTGGTTCATTGGATCATGAACTCAACAAAGAAAATATTTCCTTGACTTGAGATCTTATAGAGCACAATAGCAGTGCACTTTGGCACGTAGATTGTGTCACGACCTACCTAGGCTAGCTTAGAGGCAGACTTGCTTAATTTCAAGAAGATAAGGGTTAAGTCCTTTTTGATGTCAGAGTTTATTGAACGAGGTAAGTATTTGAATACATGACAATATAATATAGCACAGATTAGATAAGTCATATAAGATACTCTCTCTTTTTTCTTTCTTTATTTTTTGGAAATTCCCCAACTGGAAATAAATACCATTTGAAATAATCTACACCCAATCAAAAACTTCATTTCCATGAATCAAATAATATAGAATATAAGGATGTATTTTGGAATAATATTAGTATAATATTTCTCAACAATCCTTGTGAATAACCATGCAAACTCTTTGTATGGGTATGTGAGTGAGCATATCTCAATTTGAGTAGAAATTCTCAACTCTTTCAATGGAGTTTTAAAAAATCACTTTAGGAGGTTAGTTCCAATTTTGGGCATCCAAGGAGGCATTTTCTTTAGAAATGTTGGAATTTTTGTTGGGAGTTGGGAGTCACAATTTTATTTTGTAAACACTTAGTGTAAGAGGAACCAGTGTTTTACTACTCTCTTAAGTTGAACTATCCTCTGCTTGGTGTTAAATTTCTAAGCACACCATGAAATGACCTTTTTGAAGTTGAACACTTCAACCATCCACCCAACATGTGTGATTCCTGAGTATAGATCTTATTTGAGCTTTTATCCTCTGATTTAAGTCCTAAATACCACTTGTATTCTTCAAAACATTGAAATTCACGATCCTCACATCCAAGGGTCTTGATTGTATCTCCAAAATATGGTTCTTTTCTTTTATTCAACATATTTTGTTACACAAGTTCGATGAATTGTTGGGGGTCATGTTCAAATAAAAACTAATTTAATGAGGATACTATATTAGTAAATGCACCATTAGTTTTTTGTAATACCATATTAAAAAACATCCGGTTTACTAATGTCAATTGTTACTTTGATTTTAGTTGATAATGAGGGTTTTATGAAGAAATGTGTCAGATTAGTAAAGGTATCACTCCAAATGTGCAATGAATGTAGTGGTAGTGAGACTTTTATTTTTTCTAGAGACAGTGCTTATACGATGTAGGATCTATGTATGAAAATAAAGTATGGAATGGTGTATATAGAATGATAAGGGGGTCAAAATGGTGATTGCAACATGCAGGATAATGGGTTGAATTGCGGAGATTTTTTGACACGTTCATTCTTGAAAAGTAGCTAAGTATGAATTAATAATGTGAAGGCCAAATATTTATGAAAAAGGTATTAAAATTGATGTGAGTTTAATTTGAGTAAGATAGAATTGTGGGTGTAAGTTGAGTGACACGGAGTTGCAAGTGTAATTTGAGTGTAGTGGAATTGAGGGTGTAATTTGAGTGATAAAAAATTGCAGAATGTGAAATTTGCTTTAGAGTTCTTCTCCTGCAATAAGGAATCCTACAAATAAGAAATATACTAAATATAAAATGGGTGGGGACATAGTAATGTAGGGATAGAATGTCGGGGATGGAAAGTTATGTGTTACCTTGAATTTGTAAAAGAAAAAATGAAAAGAAACTATGCATTGAGTTCTTGAAAGCTTGTAGGCTTGGAAGTAAAGGTAAGTCTTTCTGGCAACCTACATTTGTGAAGAATGACTAAGTACCAAATTAAATAAGAGTTCTTAGGATGATGACCTTCACATTAAATCAAAATTCCCATGTGAATATTAAGAGGTAACACCAAGTACTACCAAAGCATTATAACATTGATAAAAGAAACTTGATCAACTTTCACTCCAACTATGGGATAGTAACCCCCTATAATTTTTTGAGAATCTAGAGAGCCTTGTGCGTTATCCAATGGAGCCGAAAGAAAGATGGTGTGCATTATAAAGAGAAAAAAATGTTGATGAGAGTAAAATGTACAAAGGGGAAAGAGAAGAAAAATACCATGTACAACGATAATGATGAAGGATTCAAACAAAGAAATGTTTTAAATGTTTCCCATTTACAAGCAATATTTGAATTGTTCCCTTCATGTATTTTATTAAATAATAATTGAAATCATAGACCTCTTCAATTTGGAATGGTCCAATCCAAATATATCCAAATTTAGTGTCAAAGGATGGTGTCGGCCAATTTAAATTGCTTAAATATTAGACATTAAATTATCAACTAGGAGTTCGCAAACTTAGAGATGCTACACTATATGTGTGGACTTAAGGGCATTAATAGTATTCCTAAGCAATTTCTACATAATGGAAACAAAACCAAGGCTACAGGGGCTTATCTATTGGATGACAAGCTTTAAAGAAAGCTTTAGCCCCATTTTCAGTAAGACCTAGCACTCGTGTAAAAAATAAATCCAAGCCATAGGGAACTCATTCTCTAGACATCAGTCTTAAGGAAGATACTTACTGATTGTTGCATTCATATCTTGCTAGAGAAACATTTAACTCTATATTAGAAGGATTCAATTCAATACAAGGAATAAAAACTACAAGAAAAGGTTGGGAAAGGGAAAGGATTCTAAGTCTATTGTGGTCACTATGGTTGCTTGCAATGTCCATGATTGACAAGACCTTGTCTGTCACACTGGATGGACCAAACGATCATTGTACAACCAAGAGGGATGCAAAGTCTAGAATTTCCCTAAGTGCACACTCTTCATACTCTTAATTTGAAAGTAAAGAGGAAAGGTAAATGTAGTCTATGGTAAGACAAAAAATTGTGCAAGGAATGAATAAATCTATCCATGCATGGGAAATAAAGGGCATGGCCAAGGTTTAATTTTGAGAGCTCCTACACAAACTAGTTATACAAGTTTATACTCTATTTTATAAAAAGGAAGAGGGTTGTTATGTGTACACCTGCAAACACATCAAAAGGTAGCATACACTCTTAATAATTTGAAATAGAAATACGATAAGTGATAGACAATAGGCATATAATATTATGTTGTTACCTCCACAAAACCAAATCAAAATAAAGTATTGAAAACGGAGTATTACCACACATATACAAAATATTAACAAGTAATAAAATGCAAGGAATACATGGTTGGGTTGGTATGCCCTCCCAACTAGCTACATCTCCTGCAACAAAGATCTACACCACACATAGAGTTACACAGGGAATATAGATTTGAAACAACACCATTCACACTACATATATATTAACTTTGTCCCAACTCTTACATGACAAATAGAGTGTAAACAATCCCCAATGATCAGATCAATCTCAAAACTATAACATACTTATTTGGATCAAGCTTCGCTCCCCCATGCAACACATATAGGGTAGATATTATAATATTTACATAAGAGAGGGAGAGAGCATGTGGATCCATGGGATCCCCTGTCTTGGTTGTCAGTTACATCGTTGAATCATATGAAGAGTTGAGAAAGGAAATTCAAATAGATTTCTAACGCAATTCAAGGCTACAATTTAATCTATCAAACTACAAATTGGTTACATTATGCTTGATTTGGAAAATAATTTCTTGGCAAGCCCGATGACTATGTCCTCATCACCAAATTTGGGGTTTTCTCAATGCACATGATGTTTTGGATTTCCTGGTTATTCATCTCACATTATTTACTGTACTTTCATTTAAGTATCATTGCAGTTGGGAGTTGCAGCTATTTCATCAAAGCTTTAGGTCCCTATAGTGGATAACCTGATAGAGAAAGTGGCTGAAGTGTTGGATCACTTTAGGTTGTAAACCTAGTGTATTATTCTCTTGTAAATTAATGTGAAAAGTCACAAGACAATGTGAAGATTCATGAGAAGTTCAAGATACCTCTTGGAAGGTGAATATAAGGGTCATAAAATTGTGCATTTCTTTGTATCATACTAATTATAAATGTATCACACACCTTACCTTACACTCTCTTCTATTTTCATGTGTTCAATAGAATAAGCTTGCAAGGTCATTTTAGAGACAAGTCCCAGTTTGGAAAATCAGGTTGTAGAACATTCTAAAGCCATTTAAGGCATCAAATGGTATTTTTTTGAGTCAACACTTTATTTCCTTTATCCTAGACCCTTTAAAATTGAAATACACTAAGATACCTTTCTAACAAAACAAGAATCACATCAATAAGAGCATGCATGCAATCATAACTTGACCTATTGTGTTGGCCACCATGGTATGAGAGGATGTTGTGTCATCCCTCATCACTCATACATATGGGTCTATCCACATGTGTACTTTCAAGAATATTCTATAACGTCAAAATTTGTAACTCTAATTAAGGGTTGAGATAGTAAAAAAACTACCTCTATATGGCTATCACGCAATGTTAAATATCAGGCCACCAAGAGGAGAAGGGGTTCCATTCTATCTCATTGTATCTTTTCCATAGTTGGGTACAGAAAATAGTAGGAGTGGGAAGTCAAAGAAAATAATAGACGGGGGTAAGATTATGTAGCAGCCTTATAAGCCACAAATATTTGGTAACTTCACATAGAGTAACTCTTTCTTTATGTTTGCATAATTCCATACTAGAAAAAGAGAGCAAACTAGCCTCACCTTCTAGTTGGTTTTTCTCTTGTATGGGTTTCCCAAGGTAAATGGTGTGTTTAATTATGGATGGTATGTGTATATTTTATGTTCCCTATTTTTCACATTATATCTATTTCATACATTTAAGCATAAGACTAGTAACTAAAGAATCTAATATCTAAAGGAAATTAACCTTCACAGTAAAGATTTTAGTATTTTATCGTATTGTTGAGACAAATCCTTTTAGTCAAATATTTGTGGAAATATATAGATCAATACTTTCATAATTATCTTGTTCATGTTCCGTTAGAGATGTGAGGAGAGTAATGCACTAGTCTGTCTGTGTGTGTGTGTGTGTGTGTGTGTGTTTCTTCTTCTTGCATCTTCAGTCTTACCTTGGAGGCACAAGGATTTATTAGAGCAATTGGACCATTCTAGAATTAGTGTGTCTTATTTATTTGACATCATTTAAGGTTGAAGTTGTTAAGAGTGTGTTGACGGTGTTGGACCTGCCAACATGTCAAGGGGATCTCCCTGGTAAGAAGTCCCAATTAGACCTCAGACCGTTTGGTGTAGGAGTCCCGGCAGTGGGTCGTAAGGTACTGCCTTGACCGCGATGTCGTGTAGAGGCAAGTAAGATAACTTTGTTAGTAGAAAGGGTGTGACTGATGCAATGAGTCAAGGAATGAGTATGAGAGGTTCCAACACGTCAAAGGGAGAGGAAGGTGAATGTGAGTTCTAGGTTGAAAGGGATTAGTCCCAACTCGGCTAGGGACACACAACACAAGGGACATGCACAGCATCCAGCAGAGCAGTCGACACGGATGCGACAATCACAACATACAAGGTAAGATAACACAAACAACACTCACAAATCATTCCGAGATGAGTGTGACAATTGATATAACAAGGTTCAGAGAAAGGTCTGTCCGATGTCCGGCAGAGCAGTCAACATGGACGGTGACAGCATTAACAACATATGCAACACATTAACAACAAGATTCATATAATTGCATACAAATCAGTTCATATACAAGTACGTAATTTAAAAAACATATATCATTAAGGCAACCGGAGCAGTCCAACTACAATAACAACATATGCATGAAAATGTGCTGGCTTTTATTATATAAAGAAGTGTAAGTCACAATCATACAATACACCATGTAAACCTGATAGCCCCATTAGTGGAACGTTACAGCCACATCCTCCTGCTCCTCCAAGCCTTCTTCAAGATAGTCTTAGTAGAAGCTTGGATGACCAAAAGCTTATACAATGAGTTATGAGGGACTATTTATAGCAAAGGGTGGGGTGACCCTTGACATTCCCCTTTGTGATAGTTCAACTGCCCTCATGACTCTTCACCTAGTCTATGACTGTTACATCCAACTGTTGACATTCGAATTACACTTGACATGACTCAACATTACAATGCACATGTACTTATGTGAGACAACATGGCTTGAGAAATTCTTGCAGGACATCACTGACACTCAGTCCGGTGTGATGAGACCAACTCTTTTACATGCTTGTGATGGTGAAGGTGGTGAGTTGATGCCAAGCTTGGTCGTCCATGATGATCTGCGTGCACCTCGTGGTGACATCTTGCTGAAGAGAACTCTTGCCTCCGTTGCAACCGGTGAATTTGTTCGGCCCCTTCATCCAACTCGTCTGCTAACATGCACATGGCCTTCTTGGGTATGGTTGAAAAGGAAACACACTGATTCATAGTGCCCGTGTTGATTTTCAAGTGTGTGTTGGTGGTCATGTGCATCAAGTTGTCGAAGTACATGTTCAGCCCCAATTGGACTTGCTTCTTATCTTCGCCTTGGTGAGTGTGTTGAATGGGTTGGATCGCATTCGTGTGCTTAACGACATGCATGTTATTGGATCCCTTGCATGTGATCAACAACATTACTCACCATGTTTACTTTGTGTCAACCGTTGGGATAGGTCCTTAACTAGTACTTGCGTAGTTTCATCCACGAGTACATGTTGCGCCCACTGTTGCTTCAACACATACAACTCCTTCTCTATTCCATCTTCTGCCTTCACGTGATCTTCATGTCGCGCTGTCACTTCATAGCCTGAGTCTCCAAAGTTGCTTTCATTATCAGTGGATCTTCTTGATCTTGCAACTTTGCTACGCCTCTATGTTGTCAACAACCTTCCTCTTGCAATTGCTGGGTTCACTTCATTCGCTGCATTCGATATGCTGCCTTCAGTTGTTGTTCATGATCATGCTCGTTGTGATTTTTCTGCTTGATGTCCTTTTCCATGAACAACTTGATGTCTTCGTGAGTAGGTAAGCCCATGGACACTTGATCGACTGCATCCCCAAGCATGCTCTAAACGGTGTCTTCGTCTCTACTCTCTTGGAAACCATTGTACCTATACTGTTGAGAGGCAGATGAACACCTGTGATACCTGGAGACATGGAAACACTCATAGCAAGAAATCTGTCAGTCGAAAACCAAAATGAACATGAGAACTGACTTGCAACATACCTGGGTGAATGATCATGAAGGTTGCACAATTTCGGCCAGGAGGTCGGGAGACCGACTGCCGAGACTTCAAAAGGCATAGTCTAGGCTTCTGGGAGACTGAACTAGCTATTGGACCTACAAAATGTGCAATCCATTTGGGCAGTTGGCTACTGGGATTGTGGAATGCGCGATTCCAGCTGGGAAAGATTGCTGGCCTAGGGACAGATTTGCACAAAATTTTGGGCCAAGCAGCCACTAACCTCCAGAAATGCGCAATTCAAACTAGGAGGCCAGTGTTGGGCTAGAATGCACAAATCTAGAGAGGAAGGTGAGCCTTCCCTCTCCAGTTTGTGAAATGCAGCCTTGGTGAAGGCAGAGACTAGGCCAAGGTTGGCCCGACTCACCAACGAGCAACTGAAAGCAAGTAAGTCGATTAAATGTATGGCGACACTAAGTGATAATAGAAGTGATAAATAGTGCATGCAAAACATGAATGGAAGATGGAACAAACAGATCAACATGCATGTGGGTGAGGTAGTTCATCACTTAGGCGAACGTTCGTGCAAAGCAATTTCATGCATGTGATAGCAGTGAGATAGCAACGAAAACTGAAACAAAGCTAGAACAAGCTAGTATACATGTAAATGATAGCAAGCGTTCAAAGAAATCAAGCAAACAGTACTCATACAAGCGAAAACCCAAAAAGCGATAGAAATGCAACACAGGGTATGGAAAGCGGGCTTACCCCAAAACAATTGCGTTGAATGTGCTGACTGCTCCTAGATAAGATTTGGGATGTCAGAGCTGCAATGTTGATGTGAGGAATGAGCTTTGCAGCATCCAGTTGATATTTTTTATAACATCGAGGTTGTGACGTGCATGCCACAAATCTAAGGGAAGCGACACTTGGTGGGAAACTTCTAAAACAACTTTACATGTAACCCCCAGCTGTTAAAAATAACTCCCTGAATCATTGGATTCCTTTTGCATCTTACCTCTTGCTATTCCTGGAAGATCAAGTCATGCATGCATGCAAGTCAAGTTTCCTCGTTCCCAGGTGGAACTGGTCAATAGGACTGTCCATGCATGCCAGTGCTCAATTGGTTGGGAAAAATATGCATTCCTAACTGTAAGTTGGGCTGACTACCCAAGGGGATTGTGCAATTTCTAGGCCTGACAGCTGACTGTTGCCCAAATTTGTGCAAATATTGGGTTGAACTGCTTGTTGATGGGAAAAATTGCGTAATTCCTGCTGGGAGGGTTGGTTGGCAAGATTGCACAATCCAGGAGACCAACAGGCTGTCAAAGGGAATTTTGCAATTCCTGGAGGGAAAGGTTGGTTGACCTCCAAGAATGCACAATTTTCAAGGGGATTTGCTCAGCCCGCAGATGGACCAAGTCCGGGTGAGTAGCCTGTGAAGGGAAAAGATAAAACTATGCTCAATAGGCTGCCTTTGAGCAAGAAATACACTAAAGCTTGAGGACTTGATGAAGTAAGGCAAGCTGCTATGAGGGTTGGTAGAAAGGCTCTAAAATAGGCTAAGGAAAAATTTTGGAGGGTGGTTGTAGCCGCTGTAACACTTGGCGACACACTAGTAGAACTCCAGCTCTCTGAATGGAATTTTTTTGTGAAAGCAAGTCTAACACCTCCAGAAGTATGGTTCATCTCTTAGCTCATCTTGGCTTCACACTAGCTTGATTGTAATATGTAGCATCTGCCTGACTCTTGGTCGATTGAAACACATTTCAAGCCAAGGAAACACAGTTGTTTCAATTGGGGTTGAGGGGCATATAGGTGCACAAGCAGTATAGTCGGTAGAGTCTAAGTTTCATCTTTGGTGTTGCTCCATTGCCAGCAGGCTTGGACAGTACCCCGGAGGAGTCACATAGGAACACAAGCATGGCTTTGCTACCAGCGAGCCTGGTCAGTACCCCGGCGGAGTTACTTGCATCACCTCCATGCACAGGAAGCTTTTCTTTTCTCTTGCCTTATTCATTTTTCATTTTGAATTTTTTGACATTTTTATTATTTTTTTCATTTCATTTTCACTGTGCATAGCACTTATTCATTTCAGAGGCGGAAGAGGGATCCCGACTTATTGAGAGAAGAAGAGGTTGTTCCAGCAGAGAAGTAGTTTATTGTATCTCTGATGTGCATGTTAAGGTTTTCCCCCTCACCTTACTCTACTTGACTGAGCTAACAAGGGTTAACCCAAAAACAATCAATTAGAGAAGGTGACACTAGTTAGTGCGCAAACGTTGTGTTTTCACCAAGGTTCACTTCGAACGGTACATATTTTCCTTCAACGTATCATGGACTAAGAGTAACAAGTTCATCATACATAGCCAAGATGACAGATAACCAAGTAGTGGTAGTTGTACAAATCCTCTTGTACTTTACCCAGCTCGTTTCATGAGTCACACATGGTTTCATGCAAAACTAACCTACGAAGGAAATAAAAAAACTAACAAACATCAAATCAAATAAAAAGCACAAGCGAAAGTGAAAGCAAAGCAAGTAAGCAAACAAGCAAGCAAGAAAACCAACAAACATAGCATATAAGCAAACAAGCATGCAAGCAAACAACTGATAGAAAACACTACTCCTACTCATACACTAACGGTGCATGGGCCTGATCACGTGAAGTGATACTTCCAATGCAGCCACCGGTGCATTAGTAGACCCATGTTGGTGAAGGCTTGGTCCGCGAGTAACCCAATTGTACGGACCAGCATACAAGAAGGATACGACAGTGAAGATAGCCACACTTCATGTTTCAAAGTTCCCACGGGACATAATTGAGTGCATGTGCATGACGGGCAGTCTGTGGACTTATCATGGTGTTGTGTGACACTACGTGCAACTTTGAAGCAAAAGCACACTCTTGACTGAGACATGTAATCAAGCGAAATAAACAAACATAACTTACATCGAGCACGAGTGCTTGCAATGTAAGACTCCTCCAATGAATGAGAAATGGGATCGTGCAGTTCGAGTGGAGGAAGTGTGATCTATGTGTGAGATGGATCTTCAATGCATACATATGAGCGATGATAAGCCTTGGGTGATTGAACAATTTCATGATCGAAAGTGAGACTAACCCTAAGAGAGTGAGGACCTGACATAACCATCATCTTAGGTTGAAGTGCCTCGATAGTCTTGGGTGTCTCAACTTCATCATCAAGTAGATCATCATAAACCAGTGGCTTCGAAAGATAATCTGTGATAGATTCATGATCGTGATCAAAAATGCAAGCAAATGGATCACGACCGCCATGATTAGAAAAATCAATGAATTCTTTGGCATCCTCATGATCAGATGAATCAAACAGAGGGGTAGATGAAAAGCGAACGAACTCATCCTTTATGTTTCCAAAAAATATAGATGAAGGATCAAGTGGATCTTCAATGAATAACTTATCCTCTCCGTTGTCGAATGATGGACTAGCATCTGGTGAGTCCTGTGAGTGATCAACAATGGGTGCATCCGTGGATGAAGACACACATACAAAATCATGGATGGCAGGTTCACCAAAGAAGCTAGGAAGGAATAGAGGGGGATCGGATGGAAGGGAGTCATCCTTCGCCGAGTGTTGATGTTCAAGCTCCCACTCATACTCTTCATGAATGGCAATGCATGTTGGTTGTGCAACACCAACTCCGTTAGTGGGTTGTTCCTTGTTCACAACAAGTGAAGAGTCCGGAATGGACAAACACAAAATAGCATGATCTGGAGGAACACTTGGGTGCGAAGATGGAGGTCGAAGAAAAGAATGCATATGGGAACTCAAAAGACTAACAACCAAATCTATGCGAAAATTGAGTGGATTGATGTTGGGAGAGTGTGAAGAATGAACAGATGTGTGAACATGATCCTCAACATCAAAGGGCGATGGTGGAACTGTTGAATGAGAGGGAGGTGGACAATCCGTTGAGACAGTGCCTGCTCCCACCTGGGATTGTGCAATTCCATCAATGAAGAAGGTTGAGCAAGGCTTAATATCAAGCTATCTCTTGTGATGGGTATATTTCTTAAGGCAGTACTCGAACCGGTCCCAAAGATAAGAAAACTTCATCTAGCTCCTCAAAGATTGAAACTGTAAGTCACGGAAGCGCTGCCAAAAATCAATAACGGATTCATGCGGAGCCCTCCATTGTTGTAACAGTTTCCGGTCAAGATGGTCTGGATCAAAATGATGGAACATGTCTTCAATAAGATCACAGAAGTGCTCACATGAGTGCACAGTGTCAGCCGGTAGGCTGAGCACCCAACGAAATGGGGATTTGCGAAGTGTGAATGCAAGCAGCAGACTAGCCTGTTTGTCAATAAACTCATCTTCCTCATAAATCATGGAAAGGAAGTTATGTAAGTGCTCAGGCCAAGCCACTTCACCTTCACCATCATACGTGTGAGTGGACAAGAGATTGAAAAGCTTCCCCAAGATGGAGACATCTTCACGATTCGAAAAACACCTCAGGGGAAGAAGAATGCAAGATTCCATGAAAGATATGCAAAGGTTCAAAACTAGATGAGAGGACATTGCTTGTCATCAAGCCCTCCTTCTAGCACCAAAAATGTTGATGGTGCTAGACCTGCCAACATGTCAAGGGGATCTCCCCGGTAAGAAGTCCCAATTAGACCTCAGACCATTTGGTGTAGGAGTCCTAGCAGTGGGTCATAAGGTAATGCCTTGAACGTGATGTCGCACAGAGGCAAGTAAGATAACTCTGTCAGTAGCAAGGGTGTGACTAATGCAGCGAGTCAACGAATGAGTATGAGAGGTTCCAACACTTCAAAGGGACAGGAAGGTAAAGGTGAGTTCCAGGTTGAAAGAGATCATTCCCAACTTGGCTAGGAACACACAACACAAGGGACATGGACAGCTTCTGGCAGAGCAGTCAACATGGATGCGATAGTCACAACATACAAGGTAAGATAACACGAACAGCACTCACGGATCAGTCCGAAACTAGTGTGATGGTTGATATAACAAGGTTCAGAGAAAGGTTTGTCTGATGTTCGACAGAGCGGTCGACACTGACGATAACAGTAACAACATATGCAACAAATTAACAACAAGATTCATATAATTGCATACAAATCAGTTCATATACAAGTATGTAAGTTAAAAAACATATATCATTAAGGTAACCGGAGCATCCAACTACAATAACATATGCATGAAAATGTGTTGGCTTTTATTATATAAATAAGTGTAAGTCACAATCATACAATACACCATGTAAACCCGATATCCCCATCAGTGGAATGTTACAGCCACATCCGCTTGCTCCTCCAAAGAGATGTACTAGCTCCGTGCAATGGAGAAGCCAAGGCGCGTTACAATATTGTCCAAGCCTTATTCAAGATAGTCTTAGTAGAAGCTTGGCTGACCAAAAGCCTGTACAATGAGTTATGAGGGACTATTTATAGCAAAGGGTGGGGTAAACCTTGACATTCCCCTTTGTGACAGTTCAACTACCCTCATTACTCTTCACCTACTCTATGACTGTTACATCCAACTGTTGACACTCGACTTACACTTGACATGACTCAACATTACAATGCACATGTACTCATGTGAGACAACATGGCTTGAGCAAGCCTTGCAAGACATCATTGACACTCGATCCGTTGTGATGAGACCAACTCTTTGACATGCTTGTGATGGTGAAGGTGGTGAGCTGATGCCAAGCTTGGTCATCTGTGATGATGTGCATGCCCCTCGTTGTGATCTTACTGAATCAAACTCTTGCCTCTGTTGCAACCGGTGCATTGGTTTGACCCCTTCATCCAACTTGTTTGCTAACATGCGCATGGTCTTCTTGGGTATGGTTGAACCAGAAACACACTAATGCATAGTGTCTATGCTGATTTTCAAGTGTGTACTGGTGGTCATGCGCATCAACTTTCCAAAGTACATGTTTAGCCCCAATTGGACTTGATTCTTATCTTCATCTTGGTGAGTGTGTTGAATGGGCTGGATCGCATTCATGCACTCAATGACATGCATGATGTTGGATCCCTTGCATGCCATCAACAACATTTCTCACCATGTTTGCTCTGTGTCAGATGCTAGTATAGGTCCTTAACTCGTACTAGCACAGTTTCATCCACGAGTGTATGTTGCGCCCACTGTTGTTCCTGTTCCTGCTGCAACTCATTGGACTGTCTCTGCAAGTTCATGTACTTCCTAAGTTGTTGCTTCAACACATACATCTCCTTCTCTGTCCCATCTTCTGCTTTCGTGCGATCTTCATGTCACGTCGTCACTTCATAGCCTGAGTCTCCAAAGTTGCTTTCATTATCATTGGATCTGCTTGATCTTGCAACTTTTCTTTGCCTCTATGTTGTCAATAGACTTCCTCTTGCATTTGTTGCATTCACTTCATTTGCTGCATTCGGTATGCTGCCTTCAGCTATTGTTCATGACACTGCTTGTTGTGATGTTGATGCTTGATGTCCTTGTCTATGAACAACTTGATGTCTTCGTGAGTCGGTAATCACATGGACACTTGATCAACTGCATCCCCAGGCGTGCTCTAAACAGTGTCTTCGTCTCTGGTCTCTTGGAAACCATTGTACCTGTACTTCTGAGAGGCAGATGAACACCTGTGATACCTAGAGACATGGCAACACTCATAGCAAGCAATCTTTCAGTGGAAAACCAAAATGAACATGAGAACTGACTTGCAACATCCCTGGGTGAAAGATCATGAAGGTTGCACAATTTTGGTTAGGAGTTCGAGAGACCGACTGCTGAGACTGCACAAGGCACAGTCTGGGCTGCTAGGAGACTGAACTGGTTGTTGGACCTGCAAAATGCACAATCTAGTTGGGCAGTTGGCTACTGGGATTGCAGAATGTGTGATTCCAGCTGGGAAAGATTGTTGGCCCAGGGACAAATTTGCGCAAAATTTTGGGCCAAGCAGCCACTGACCTCCAGAAATGCGCAATTCAGACCAGGAGGGTAGTGCTGGGCTAGAATGTGCAAATCTGGAGAGGAAGGTGAGTCTTCCTTCTCCATTTTGTGCAATGCAGCCTCGGTGAAGGTAGAGACTCGGCCAAGGTTGGCCCGACTCGCCGACGGGTAATTGAAAGCAATAAGTCAATGAAATGCATGGCAACACTAAGTGAGAGCAGAAGTGATAAACAGTGCATGCAAAACATGAATGGAAGATTGAGAAAACAGATTAACATGCATGTGTGTGAGGCAGTTCGCCGATTGGGCGAACATCCGTGCAAAACAGTTTCATGCATACGACAGCAGTGAGATAGCAATGAAAACTGATATAGAGCTAGAACAAGCTAGCATACATGTAAACGACAAGTGTTCAAAGAAATCAAGAAAATAGTACTCATACAAGCGAAAAAACCAAAAAGCAACAGAAATGCAACACAAGGCATAGAAAGCGGGCTTACCCAAAAACAGATGAGCTGAATGTGTCGATTGCTCCTAGATGTAATGTGGGATGTCAGAGCTGCAAGGTTGATATGAGGAATGAGCTCTGCAGCGTTCGGTTGATGAGTTTTGATAACATCAAGGTTGTGATGCGCATGCCAAAAATCTAGGGGAAGCGACATTTGGTGGGAAACTTCTAAAACAACTTTGCATGTAACTCCTGGCTACTAAAAATAGCTCCCTGAATCATGGGGTGCCTTTTGCATGTGGCCTCTTGCTATTCCGAGAAGATCAAGTCATGCATGCATGCAAGTCAAGTTTCCTCGGTCCCGGGCGGAAATGGTCAATCGGATTGTCCATGCATGCCAGTGCTCAACTATTTGGGAAAAATGTGCATTCCTAACTGTAAGCTGGGTTGGCTTCCCAAGGGGATTGCGCAATTTCTGGGCCCAGCAACTAACTGTTGCCTAGATTTGCGCAAATCCTGGGCTGAACTACATGTTGATGGGAAAATTTTCGTAATTCCTGCTAGGAGGGTTGGCTAGAAGGATTGCGCAATCCAAGAAACAACAGGATATCAAAGGTAATTGCGCAATTCCTGGAGGGAAAGGCTAGTTTCCCTCCAGGAATGTGCAATTTTCAAGGGGACGCTGCTCAGCCTGCAGCTAGACCAAGTTCAGGTGAGTAGATTGTGAAGGGAGAAGATCAAACTATGCTCGATAAGCTGCCTTTGAGCAAGAAATACACTGAAGCTTGAGGACTTGACGAAGCAAGGAGATTTGTTATGAGGGTTGGTAGGGAGGCCCCAAAACAGGCTAAGACAAAATTTTGGAGGGTGGTTGTAGTTGCTACAACAGAGTGTTAACATTGATATTGAAGATGTTAATGTAGATATTCATTTGTAATTATTATTGTCATAAAAATTATTTTGGATATATTTATGATTGATAATATTGCCCTAAGGGTTGAAACTAATTGACACAGATTTGGTATATTTTCTCTTTGATTACCTTATTGATTCATGGAGCCTTCGCTTAGTGAACTTGTGACATATTATCTGCATTCATGGGATATGAAAAAATACCCATAATTTCACTAGATATTGATAAATACATCCCTAAATCCTTTTGTTGAACCCCCCTCCCAATACATCTTTCTATTAAATAAATAAAACGTGTTTTTACTAGATATCCCTAATTTTTACTATATACATATTTTTATAACCCCCAATACCTATAATATATTGAGTTTCTTTTCACAATTTTAAAATTCCCATTATGAATGAACATAATAAGATTTTGGCCAACAAATTAAAGCTCTCTTGTATTGATGTTGATCAATAGTTGTCATTGATGTCAACCCAAGCAGCACTAGGGGCTACCCCTATCTTGCATGGGAATTTTGACTTGAAAACTTACTCTATTCTGAGTCAAGGATCCTCTAGATGGATTCTACTCGTCAATATGTTTCCATTGATATATGGCAAGCCAAGTAATTCTTCACGGTTTGAGAGATATTCATGTTTGATGTTAGTAACCCGAGTTAGCGGGCTAGAACCCTATGGAGTTGTGGCATGGCACTCATAATTGGTTGTGGTCATTGAATAGTCAATAACTAATAATAATAAAAATTGCTCCTAAAATCCCTCCAACGTTCACTTGTTGAGGACCCTCTCAACTCAAGACATCCATATAAATAATGACCCTCATATCCTCCTCTAGTAGGGATTTTGCAGCTTCAAATAGGTCATCATGGAATTTTCTCTATAACTTTTTTTCTGTGAAGCTTCAAAAGCTAAAATAAAACCCATTTGAGCTGAAATCTTGACGAACCTCATGACTAAATTTTAGATCTTGGTTCGCTATATTTTTGGAGATATGATCTGAGGAAGTTAGGGTTTTTGCAAGCTCCCGAATTCCATTTCAAACAAGTGACGTTGGGAAAATCGTCATAACTTTCTCTTTGAGCATTAGATTTAAATTTCGTAAATAGCCACAGAAAGATGACAAATTGTAGTTTGTTGAGAAGAGTTTTCAAGGATGAAGTGACACATGGAACTTCGTACAAGTTCGCTCTACTAAACTAGTCTATAATCAGGTCATCGTGGGAGATTGGGCATAACTCTTTCTTAAAGAATTCAATCTTGATTGGGCATAACTCAGAGGGCTACCACAGGAAGAAATTTTAGACCCTGGAGATCTGAAATTACATAGATACAACAGATTCAATATCGATCTCCTAGAAGGAAAGAAAAAGCATGCATTCAAGGATCACTACAGTAAGGACCACACATCAATAATAAAGGGTAAGTCCCCTACAACAAGGTATGTATGATTAGTGTTTACATTTGAAATATGAGTATCATCTCTGACATATGTTTTTGCAGGACAACATAAGTACATACAAGGTCTCGGTTATATCTCTATGTCTCTATATGTCACAGTTAGTTTTGATACCACAATTCGAATGTCCTATTCTTGATACTACACATTTGATGCTACGCCAAGTCTGCTAAATCTATATGATGTATTAAGTTCATGTTACTTGTCTTGTCATAGTTTATACAATGATCTATGTTTTTTTACTTAGAACTTGGTCCATCACAAGTCTAGGGTCTAGGTCAGTTTTGGATATAGTCTTGCATATAGTCTAGGCCTGTATCAAAGGTGGGAGCCTTTTTCTACTGTTGCAACAAGTCAACAACAAAAGTGACAAGCGCACTTCAGGTACACATAGTAATTTTAATTTGTATTTATTCATTATTATGCACTTACATGTGTTTTGCAGGTAGAGGTAAGTTGAAGGGTATTTTGTTTCGTTTTGGGATTGGTTTCACTGGGCAAATTTTGCATGCAGGTAGAAGAAGATTCAAGTACAACTTCAAGCAAGAATTCAAGAGGAGAAGTATCAAATCAAAGGAAGCATTGCAGCAAGACATCCTTTGAAGACATGACAGCGATCTGTATGTTGTGAAGAAGTGTCAAGGCCAAGAGTCATCATTGTAAAGTTGTAAAAAAGTCATTCGTAAAAGTGTCATCATTGGAAGTGTCATTATTGTAAAAGAGTCAATCTACCTAGAGTCAAAAAGGCATTATTGGGAGGTATAGGATTCGTTGTTGGGATGATGTCATGTTTGGGTTGCAGGTCATTGTGTGATTGGGTGTTCGATCAAAATCATTGTAAATCATATTGTATCATGGATCGTTGTCCCTGGTACGGGAATCCACACTCTTGTCTCATTTCATTCATTATAAGGTGGCAGGGAGGTGCTAAGCTGGTGCATGAAGTCGCCTACAAGTTGGAGCCTGTGAACACTTCAGAGTGGTAGGTTGGTCTAGGATGTTGGGGCATCCATTCAATTGACCACTGATGAAACCAAGGCATTGGGGCATCCATTCAGTTGACCACTGATGAAATACTATCCATTGTTTGTTGTTGTAAAAGTATATTTCAAATCTTCCTTAAGGCTACAAATTCACAAGATTAAGATTTAGATAACTTCCTTGTGAATTGAAATGTATGAATTTGTATTAATCACCTTAGATGAAGAAACGTTAGCATGGTATCATTTCTATTTTGGATAAGATCACTCTTTTATTGAAAAGGAGAGTCAATATTTAAATTGTGGTGTACCTAAGAAAGGTGATTAACCTTGTTGAGGTTGTTGGGTGTGAAACCCCAAGTTACTTGGGAGAATTAATTAAGCCCTAGAAATGGTTGTCTTCTTCATAGTGCTAACCTTTTAATATATAGAAGGTTACGGGATCTTATTTGTATTCTAACAATGTGTCTAATGTTGGATGGCACAAAGATGGTGGAGCTTTGAGACATTTGACATGTGATAGGTCATTAATAAATAGTGTTCAAGAGCAAGAGGGAGGTTTGAGTATGGAGTTAGGTGATGATGCTACATATATTATGAGAGGAGTTGGATCCATTTCCTTCCAAATGCCTTCAAGTAATGTTCTTGAGTTCAATGGTGTTATATTTATTCCCAATTGGAAGGAGAATCTTCTTTCAATATCTTGTATGATAGATGTACAATGTAGAGTTTCATTTGAGGAACAACGTTGCACCATCAATGATTATGGTCTAGATAGTTTGAAATCTTTGTCTAGAAGGGTGAGAGAGGGTATGATTTTTAGGTTACTTCTAATCCATGGCACTTGAACATTCTAGTGAGAGGTTGGATGAAAACTATATTTTTAAGGATGCATATGTAGAGCATGCATGGAAAGATTCCAAGGAGACATGTTCATAACCTATAATGGAATTAGGGATTGATTCTAAGCTTGTAATTGACGAGACTATTGTAGAGCACAAGGATACGGTTATTGGATTTTCCTAAGCAAGGGAAGTTATCCTTCATGATTCTCTTGATTTAAGATTCTCTCAAGAAAATGGAGTTGACCTAGCTAAGATCAATGCATCAGTTGTTAAAGTTTCTAAGGTGCATGAGAGGGATTACCCTATTCATAGGTTGCTCATAGCCCTAAATGGGTTGCTATCTATAGCATAGGCTTGGTAATTCAAGATATATTGAATTTGTGAAAATGTCTATCATTTTGATTTTGATATACATGATTCATTTGCCTTGTACTTCTTTGGATATGTGGTGTTTATAGACATCTAGGGGCAACAACATTAGGTGATTTCTCTTAATTTAATAATTGTTTGTGATGTATTTTTACTTAACTTGGTTGTCTTCTTCTTTCACTTGATTATTGTTAGTATTCTCTTCATCAAATAGCTATTAAACCATAAAGAACAATAAGACAATAGGACACAATATATAAGTGATCAACCAGGGCCAAAACCTCTCCAACTGAGAGGAAAACCCACAAAATTTATTCTCTTCTTATAGAACTTAAACTCACAAATTTCAATACCTATGACCCTCCAAGACCAATTCAAATCTTTCCTCTTTTCCAACAGCTTTTTCCTCAAGAACTTCTACACTTTCAATTTTCAGCAAATTCTGCTACAATATCAATCCCCCCAACAGATTCTTCTACAACTTTGACCTCCCAGCTGATTCTTCTACAACTTCAACCCAGCAATTTCTTTTGGAACTTCAACACAGCAATTTCTTCCTAGCACTTTGACTTGCCTAGCAACTATAGAAACCCTAACACAAGAGAGAGAGAGAATGAGGCCCAAAACTTTGATCCTTCTCTTCCTCTTATTTTTCATCCTTTTCCAACTTCTATATTGAGGATATCGAACTTGATTGAGTGTGTCAAAATGAGGTTGAGTTCCTTCTTATATATAGGCTTTTGAGGGGTACAAATTGCTTCTTTTAGGCCGACTTGATCTTTGCAGCATGATAGGGTCTTAGAGGGTCTTTTGACTCTATTTTGACTCAAATAAATTCCTTTTACAATATGTAACATGCCCAATAAGGGTCTTTCATACATGGCAATTATTCTCGACTTGTAGCTCAATGACAAGCTCTAGAAGCTCTCAATGGGACCTTGACCTATAAAATAAATTTCCTTGAGCATGAAATCCATGCCTCAAGAATAAAAATAATAAATTTGTTTTTCTCATTACATTAAATATGTAAAATCATGATTACATACGTCATTATGAAGCTTGAACCTAGTTACATATTTCAACACTCCCTCTTAACTAGGGAGGTATTCATAATCAACACAAGGTACTTGGACATTCTCAATCTAAATAATTCTCATAAGAGTCGAATTGGTAAGCCATCTTATAGCATCATATCAACCAACATGGTCACATAACAAGGCCTTAACTAAAATCTCTATATATCCACAACATCATATCACAATGTTGACGGGACCAATGACTGAAAAACACCATCATCATTGCTTCTTGTTAAAATTGACAACCAGGGCAAAACTTCATGTGGGTCATCTTATTCATGGCTTATAATATTTTTATTAGATTCCTCTCGTCGAGAGGTGTAGGATTGATATAAATATCATCCAATTCCGATAAGTATTCATGGATATATGAATTTATTTTGATTATGGAATTATTATCAAGCGGACCTACAACTCATGTAGGCTCAGAAGCCCAACAGTCGCATCTATTCACCCACCAACGTTGTGTATAAATATAAGAGGACTTTTCCTCATTTGGACTCACTCATCTCATCACATCTCTCTCTCTCTCTACTGCGCAGATATGAGTCTCTTCTCTACTGCGCAGATATGAGTCTCTTCTCCACTGCGCTGAAATGGGTCTCTCTCTCACACACATGTGAAGCCGGAAGCTGTTGAATTTGAAGCTGCAACTGCAGAAGTAAAGATTGACTTGCGTGGCCTAGAAGATCTCCTCTTTGGAACTGCGCTGTAGGTTCATCTGAACCTCCTTTGAAAGCCGCAACTTTTGGTGGTGGAATGAATTCAATCCGACGAACGGTTTGCAAGATATCGATTGCCCTAGTTTGAAGCCGGAAACTGCTGAAACTGAAGTTGCAACTGCAGAAGTAAAGATTGACTCGCGTGGCCTAGAAGATCTCATCATCTGAACTGCGTTGTAGATTCATCTAAACCTCCTTTGAAAGCCGCAACTTTCGGTGGTGGAATGAAGTCAATCCGACGAACGGTTTGCAAGATATCGACTGCCCTAGTTTGAAGCCGGAAACTGCTAAAACTGAAGTTGCAACTGCAGAAGTAAAGATTGACTTGCGTGGCCTAGAAGATCTCCTCATTTGAATTGCGCTGTAGGTTCATCTGAACCTCCTCTGGAAGCCGAAACTTTTGGTGGTGGAATGAAGTCAATCCGACTGTCGGTTTGTGAGATATGGTCTGCCCTAGTTTGATAATGAAGCCGTTAATGCTGCTGCTACTGATCTAGGGTTTGCTACTGCTGATATGAATCAGATTTATTGTACTATTTCTCTCTGCTGAATTATTGAATATAAAAGAAGATTTGATCAAAGGGTTTCCCCACACATTGTGGGGTTTGTCCCTGGCTAGCCGCCACATCTTGTGTCTCTTGTCTTGGCTTGTTTTCTGTCGATCGTTTAATGTTCTATCTGCACTTTACTTTATGTACATGTGATTGCTAATCGATGGAATATAATAAGAAAAAGAAGTAAACTATTATAAGCATAGAACATACCATAACTTAACACTTCTCAAGTCACTTACCCCACTCGGGAGTTCACAGAGTATGTTCTTTCAGGACTATCCTTATCATGAATTCCCAATCCTCAAATAATCTTTCCTTAGACATCAGCCATCCATAACTTTCCTTCACGAACCATATCAATCATGTCATCATTCTTTTCATTGGAAAGTGATATTCTAGTCCACATCTTTCTTTTCTTCATACCACTACCTCTTCCAAGTCATGTTTATTTTAGGATCTTACATTTAGCCACATGAGTGCCAATTTTAGAGGACATCTACAACCCTCTTTCAATAGCCCTACATCAAACCATTCAGATGTTTAAAAATCAAACAATAAACATCGGATCACAATTACCTTTTGTGATGGCCTTTCATCAAGAGATTGATATGGTTCATCTAGACATTGCAAGAGGCATAAGACCATTTAACAGCACAAATATATTTAATGAGGGTGAGTGTACCTCCTATAACATATTCTAGCAACATTGTAATATATTTTTCCAAATGTGACCCTTCCATATGTATTGAGGAGGAGAAGCATGATACCTTGATGAAGGGTGATATCTGGGTTGAATTTGAGATTGAATTAGCTAATATTTGCATATGGTATGTTTAGTGGAGTTGTATAGAGAGATGATAGGTGTCAATGAAAATACTTTCCTCCTAAAGAGGAAGTTCTAGCTTTTAGAGTTATTATAACAATACTTATATTATGTTAGGGGGTGATTCATGAGATTTTAGGTGCATGGTGTATGATTAGCCCTTATATGGTCCATGATAGGCTTGCACATTGTAATTAACTTCTTCAATGGTTATTGGATCCTAGTTACATGCTTGTATGACATTCTTCTTTGGAGTGTTGGAGTATTCAAACAAGTTGGGGACAATATTCATGACGGCCATGTGAAGATTTCTTTCTTTATTAATAAGATGCCATGCATTGGAGGGAATTTTTTGTCCATTTCATAGGAGGGCATTGACTCCTAGATAACGTAGGGTGTCTCAGATGCTTGCATGGAGACATGGTAATGCATGGGTTGTGATAGTGTTCATGCGAGCAGAATGGACCTAGTGGAAAACATGGTTTAACAAGAGCATTGGAGTAATTGGTGTTGGACATATCTCATGGAGCACAATTACATGGGAGCTTTTCTTGTGTAATATATCACCTTGGAACTTGAAATGTGTACCATCAAAGTGTAGTGCTTCCCATGTGTGAACCCACTTGTGTTTTTAGTAGTTTCTTGCAAAGGTTTAGGCCCACATTTATATTGTTAGTATGATCTTGATTAATCATTAGATTATCCGTCATCCATTTTCATGGTTTCATAGTGGAAAAAGTGGAGGAATCAGCTCACAAGTCCATTTTTACCTACAAGTCCCAATTTGGAAAATTAGGGTCTAAAACCTTCCAAAAGCATTGTGAGGATTTAAATAGCATTGTTTGGGGGTCAAACTTTGACGCTTATGTGTTTCACCTAGTACGATTATTAAAAAAAATCTACCTCTCTAGCAGTGAAAGAATCATCTAAATCAAAGTTGGTATGCAAAAGTTTTTCCACCTAGAAGTTGGCCTTCTTCTTTCGACAATTATGATTCATAAGGATACCACACCAACCCCCAATTATTCATGGAAAAGGGGATAACCATGTCATTATGATGAATAAGAATATAAGATTCAATATAGTTAAGAGTTGAAGGAATCAAACTTTACCACTACTAGGCTATTAGGTTGTGTTATAGTCTGTCAACAAGGAGACAGATGGGTTCTCTTATAATTAAGTTCATTTTTTTCATAAATGAACATAGGATCTAAGAGTGGATAGAAAGAGAAAACAGAGAGGGATTCTGTATTATAAAAACCTAGGGGCCAAAGGTCTCACTACTTTGTATTTGAATCAACCTCCATCCATAAAAAGAGAGAGTAGAGCAACCTCATGTTTTAGCTAGGTTTTCTCGGGAGGGGGTTTCCTTGGCAATATTTTGTTTTTTTTGGTTTGTGAGTGATTTTTCAATTTGCTCTCCTTTTTTTCATATTTTTATTTTGCATGCATAAGCAATAAACAATAATTAACTAATCTAGAAATCTAAGTAGAAATTAACCCTCATAATGTAGATTTTGGATTTTCAAATGAATTTTAATAGATCTATTATGATGAACTATCCATTGGAATATTCATGGAAGATTCAATATAAACTATTCTTGCACTTCCCAAGCCCATCATTAGACCTTGGGAGGAATTCATTAAAAAAAAGGCATAGAACTTGTCTCATATACAAAATTGGAGTTACCCTTCACATTTCAAACTATTCCAAGTCAGTGTAGTTTCAAAGTGTTGAATTTCTTTAAGAAAAATTGGTTGTGTATGCTTTACTTACACATTATATTCCTAAATGCCAAAATTTTCATCATGTTGGCCACATGAAGGATCAATGTTTTGGTATTCATCCATGTGAACAAATTTTCTAGTCATAATAAACTTGCACGAGCAAAGATTCACCTCAGATGGATTTCTTTTTGGCAATGGTCATCAATAGCCAAGAAGATATGTCATTCATATTGTAGAGTTCATTCTTGAGTATTGATACATCTTGCAATGAATATATTTTTTACTTCTCATCTTCTAACTAATAAGGGGAACTAATAGTCACTATCAAGTTAAGAAGTCCTATCAATCAAGTAAAAACAAGTGAGCCTAAGCCACAGCCAACTCTCACACAATTTTGAGAGCATGCTCTTGATTATACTCTTGATTTTGAGAGCATGCTCTTGATTATACTCTTGATTTTAATTGCAATATCTTCCATTGTTTAACTTGATAAAAATTGAAATAAAATCTAAAGAGTTGAACAAGATGCAACAAATCATTAACATGTATGGCACTTCATGGAAGCCCTTTCTATTAACATGTATGGCACTTAATGGAAGCCCTTTTGGAAAGGGCATGGAGATTCTAGGTTACTAAATAGTGACATCTTATTTGGACAGAATCTATTTAATTCACAAGTTATATAGAGATTCTAGGTTCACAAGTTATATAGAGATTCTAGGTTACTAAATAGTGACATCTTATTTGGACAGGATCTATTTAATTCACAAGTTATTTGGACAAGATTCTTCCATGTGTTTGCACAAAATTGATTGCTGAAAACTCTAAAACATCACCAAATAGAGGATAAGAGAACCTTGGTCTTGAAATTGGAAACCTAAGATGTATTATTGAACAAAACCATTAGTTCATAGATAATTTAAGAAAGAAGGAAACATTATGATGTATTATTGAGCACTCGACCTTGAAGTTAATAGATAATTAAAAAAGAACAAGGAAGCATCAAAATAGGTTCACTCTTATGCTCAAAGTGCAAGAAGCTATTAAATGTTATACACTGATTTTGCTATTAAATGTTATACACTGATTTTTGGACATGGTTCTATGTAAGAGATATCTAAAGAAGAATCTGAAGCTTTATTGCAAGGTTACATGGAGATTAATATAAAGAGGTATTCAATCATTTTCAGGGCTACAAGTATGAAGATTAATATAAAGAGGTATCAAATGTTCCATACCTTCATTGAAATAATAATTTATTTACCATTTTAAAATTATACACTGATTTTTGGACATGGTTCTATGTAAGAGATATCTAAAGAAGAATCTGAAGCTTTATTGCAAGGTTACAAGCATGGAGATTAATATGAAGAGGTATTCAATAATTAAATAATTTATTTACCATTTTAAAATTATACACTGATTTTAATTTATTTGCCATTTTAAAATTATACACTGATTTTTGGACACGGTTCTATGTAAGAGATATCTAAAGAAGAATCTGAAGCTTTATTGCAAGGTTACAAGCATGGAGATTAATATGAAGAGGTATTCACAAATTTTCAAGGCTACAGGTATGAAAATTAATATAAAGAGGTACCGAATGTTCAATACCTTCAAGAGATATGTTAGTTTCAATACCTTCAAGAGATATGTTAGTTTTAATCAAGGTTGTTCTAGGATGTTATGCAGTAAATAACTGTTGGGAGTGTTTGATGGTGACATTAAGTTTGGAATCTAAAAGTTATTTAAAAGCAGAAAATCTCTTTAAGATGCCCTAGGAAATAAAAACCTTCCAGATGTACTTTTCGCAGGCAGTTAGAAATAAAAACCTTCCAATTTTGAATGGTAACAAGTGGGAACATAGGACTCTGGTTGTTTGCTCATTCTTGGATAATTGATAGTACTAAAAAAGGCCTATGTGGCCTAGGGTATTTGGTTGTCCTGAAACGAATTCATATTTTAAAATTTGGAGATGACCGTAGAGCCCCAGGCCCCCGCTGTTGCCTATGGTGGTGCACACGAAGGACAATGGGTTTCTACGAGAAAAGTGCCAAGTGCCAAGTGCGTTATTAATTTTGATAAATCTTGGGGTTTTTCAATGAAAAATGATAAAGGTGATCTAAGATACTTTTTTCTATCGATCGTGTCATTTTCAACTTGCGCAAATTTTATGAAAAAATTCCAAATCATCGAATTTTCAAAATCACTGCAGCATTTCACCACTATCCACAAATGACCAAAAGATACATCGATAGGACTCACGTTCAATCCAGTATAAACTGGAGAAAGACAGAGCATCTCCTATCTCCTAATAAGCAACCAGCTACATGGTAGACGCAATGAAAAACAAAGAGCTTGAATAACGACAAATTTGTAAATGAAGCCATAACTAAAATGCCTAACATCCAAATTGATGCTATGGAACCCGGTGACACTACAAAAATCAGAGAGTTAACTTTTTTACAGGTCAAAAATCACATCCAGCGTGTATTTGTAGCCAAATGTCTGAACAAGTAACAAATCCCCCACGCAAATTAAAGACAAAGACATCCCGTTCTACAAAATTCGAAATGTATGTGTCCTAAAATATCCTCTGGCACAATTCTCATTTAATATAGGCATTTTCAACCCTTCGGTACAGTATGTGAATACGAAGCTAGACTTGAGCAATCCATCTATGTTTGTGCATCCCCAAGACAACTGGACCAATAAAATAATGTGCAGAGCAGATCATGATGGAGAAATCCATAAAAATACACAGCCAAATGCAATCTAATTCATTTAATGCCTCTCCAGGGGCCTCTTAGTACACCGTACATGCGACATTCAAACATGATTGCTGATGTGATTCATTTTCAGATTTGTCTGTAAAGGCATCCCTCAATTTTATTCATAGAGGTGTATTTCTTCTGCCAACAATTTGTAAGACAATAGTAACCACGTGTAGAAGACAACTAACAAACAGACGCCTTAAAAGCTTGGCTACATCTAAGATTTCTTGATAGCTTCATATCAAAATCAGTAAATCACTTAATTCCATGACTTACCACATATCAAATCACCCTAACTCTGACAGAAATGGCATCCAGTTTCTACAGATCGAGATTAACCTAATTCCTCGTAAAATTACACCCATATAATGCTACCGTAAAAACGATTTCAAAAGTGGATCTCATCCAACATTGTGTAAAAGAACCTGAGACTCGGAAATTTCATTCATGAAAAAATAGGATATTCAAGGCATGCATAATGTTAGATAGTAACATACTTTAATGGAAGGACAATGAAACATTGTATGATACGAGTTTCACAATTTTCTGCTTGAAATAAGTATTCAGGTTCATGAGATAACAAAACAAAAACTATTACAAAGAACAAGCCTCTCCTAATTCAAATGTCAAATGTGAAAAAGCTTTGACGAGTTAAGCACTCCATGATCTCTACAAAGTGCATCAATTCTTTTTGACACTGGAAGCTCTCAGCACAAGATACCCGATTAAAATTTAAAAAGTTGCCAGACTGACTGCATTGCTAAAAGATGATATTAAGCGTTTCTGTTTATAGCGTTTCTGTTTATCGGCGACCATGGGATCGTTGTTTTTCATATGATCCCCACGGATCAGATCCAGAGCCATACTGAGAGCCTTTTTCTGCACTACCTGGAGCCTGAAAAAAAACAACAAAATATGAGATAATGCAAAATCCAACATGTTACTACATGTTCGAACAAGCCACTGAAGCTTTGGTTGTACTTTATATTTGATTTCATATCATAATTCAACGCACCAGATGTAGGCCATATGCGTCTGCATAGGGGCCAGGGTACCCAACACCTGAAGTGCCAAGTTTTGAACCGTAGGGTCCACCTGTGAAAATACAAGTTCATTTCAACCATCAACACTTCCCCGGGGGAATATTATGAATCTGTTAAAGCTATGTCTAAAGACAAAACAAACAAACCAGAAAAGACAAATTTCTTAGCGATGTTCTATACAGCAGTAAAATGCAAATGCTTAAGATTGCTTTAACAAATAATATATAGAAAAGAAGGAAAAACAAGGTGCAGCAAATTTTTAACTAAAAATAATACATTTCACGTATTTACTAGAATACCGTGAAGAGTAAAACATCATGAACTTTCCAAAATTCTTCAGTTCTTTAAACAAATAACACACCTGTAGTTCCAGCAGCAGCCCAGGCTCGCTTTTCGGAATTTGTAAGCTCAGCTCTCAGTTTCTCAACTTCTCTGGCCATAGAAATCAAGTTCTTCTCCATAGCCTGCCTCTGTTCGAACTGCTCAGTATTTGCCTTCTTTTCATATTCAATCGCCGTCCTTCAATCACAAAACCAAAACCATAGCCCTCAAAACATGAGTCTCATGAATTAACTATAAGAAATTTAAATCTAAAACTTAAATAAAAATACAATTAAAATGGATCATGGATATGATCCGAGGACACCATTAGAAACCTGGATCGTATCAATTCCTGACGTAAACTGTCAAGCTCTGCCCTCAATGCAGGAACCTGCTGGAGATCAGCTTGTGCTCTAGTCAATTCTTGATTGAGAGTTTGCACTTGCGCCGACAATTCTTGACGAGAGCCATTTAGTTTTTGAGTATCAGCACGCAATTGCATAACCTCGGCCCTCAAGGGCTCCACTGCCCGCAGTTCTGCTTCTAAACTCATACACTTGTCAACCAGATCCCTTGCTTGCCGTTCTTTATCAACTTTTACATTGCCCACAATCTGATTGAGACGATGTAATTCATCCTGAGCAGCAGCAAGTTCTCGGCGCAAATCCACATGTGTTGCAGCAAGTCGCCTGTTCTCACCAAGAAGCCTTTGGATTTCTTCATACTGCAAGTCTAGCTCTTCTTCCAAACGCGCTGGATGAGGTAGAGGTCCTGGCCTGAAAGGACCATCACGAATTGGACCAGGACCAGGAGGAAAGCCACGAGAACCACCATTCAGAGCATGGCGTGGTAGACGATTTCTTCCCGCCATATGGATCCTAGCAGATAAAAATGTGCACAATTATTAACAATTAGCTAACAAATTGGTATGACTATATTCAGAAACGGCTTACATTTGACTACTTGTAACCAAATTAATTGTCAGACTTGGACAATCTTGAACGGTGAATCTATGAGAGAATAAGACCTGTAATCTGGTACAGTTTCCGAACATCTAGATCATTCTAAGATCCATACGGTAATTGCTTTCTATATTGTTAGAATCTATGTTGCCAGGAAATGTGGGTTCGGGGACGGCATTTTTTTTATTGAAACAGGGTGAGTGGGTTCATCAGCGTATATTATAATTTATATATATAATATATAAATATTATATTTTAAAAATTATAATATATATGAATTTAAATTATTTTCAATGAACTTCAAGACTTTTAGTTTGATATCAATTGCAAATTGGAGTTTACATATTAATAAGAATCATGATATATGTCAATTGTCATACTACATTCAAAATTTGCATTAAGGTATCTACAAACAAAAAACTAAGAAATTTTCAAATGCTAAAATAAAAATAGCTAATAGTGAACAATGGCTTCCTCAAGCCATGTCATCAGCATCACTCAGATATTCAGTTAGCATGCTCTCCAGGTAGGAATCACTCTCATCTTGAGATCCTGCTCATCCATTGCAACTGGAGGTAGCTCAATAAGGCCATCTAGTTGTATCTCCTCATCCACACACATAGCATCATCTGTGTATTTGTCCCATCTCCTGAAAGAACCCGCCTTTTACCCAAGGTCTTTTCAAGATACGAGACAAAGTGTGCTATGAATGTACACTAAGTTCTCTGCCTTCTTTGAGCCCAACCTATTTCTCTTTACTGAATGGATAAAGGCATAGCTTATAAGTACTCCAATTCCTCTGGCAAGCTGAAGAACTAGCTACCTGGAATATTAGGGGAAGCCCATTAAATTAATTAAAAATTAAAAAATTAAAATGAACCCCAAAGAACCCTAAAGAACTCAATTTTAGGGTTCAAAGTACCCATCATCAAGGTTCTCCATACCATCGAAACAAAAGAACCCAAATTTTTTTAACAAAGAACCCGGTTCTTCTCAAAAGCACCCATACCCAAATCTAGTACTTGGGGACGAGAACCCAGGACAGGTTCAAGAACCCCAACCCTGGGTTCGGGAACCCATGCAACATAGGTTAGAATCATCGAGGGGAGCATATAGAAAACAGGAACATGGAACACGAAGAAGGACGGGTGAGTGGTCCTTCCCAAAATATCCTGGGAGTGCAGCATTCCTGGGAATGTCCCATACACATAACTGTATTTGTGCAGACCCAGGATCGGGCTGAGAATACCTGGTTCTGGGACTGGGAATTCTCTATGCCACGGGGAAGAAATATATTCTCTAAAGTTGAGTCCCTAAAGTCTGCACGCATTTTGGGCTTTTTCAAGGTTTATGGACCATTTCACTATAAAACCTAATCCTGGTTGCCTGTTCATACAGACAAACTACAAACTGGGAATGCTTTCCACGGCTATGAACACATGATATAAAACATTTGCATTCCTCTGCCTCCGAATTATATCTCTCCAATCCATGACCATTCATTCAAACAAAAGCCTAATCTAACATATCACAAATCCAGCTATTGATTCAAGGAGAAAAGCTGAGAAGTCCAAAATAAGAAAAGACGCAACACTCGCTAGTGATAGGGGCATTCCCCAGTTGTCAAGCATCTATGTGTTTAAAATGTAGTACACACTGTTTGAAGTTCATCGTATATCTCTTCAATCCATCTCAATTCATTAAAACAAAAGCCTAATCCTAATCCTAAGCCTAATCTAGCTGTTTCTGTTGGTGCATGCTCAGAATTGTCTAAACAGGCCACAGACTATTACCAGATCTTTTCACGTCTATATCATATTATGTTTGGTCCGTCTCTGGTAAGAATTAAGCATTAAGTTTCATGAACAGTCTTGGACAGAGAGTTGCTTGCAATATCTTTTATATTTTCAATGTTAAACACTGATTTGATAGGCATTTTAGATTGATGGTTGCGCTTCACGTTTGAGGCTAGTGTAGGGGATTGCTTCCTGTGTGTACGGAATATATTTTATTTTCAACTCAAAATGAGCATGCAACTTTGAATAAGGGTAATCCCCAGTTTTCAAACACCATTTATGTCTTTAAATATATAGTACAGACACTTCGTGTGTGTATCTCATCAATTTTAGTTCATGTTGCTCTTGTGAAACGCAGATACTTTGAATTCAAACAACTTATACAGAAGCAGCATTAACCACTCAAAAAAACTTCACTAACTACACCAAAGCCTGATATTTTTTATATAAATTATTTTCATTTTCAGAGTCTGACTATTTCGGTTCCATGGGACCTGGAAATCCCTGGATTTGAGTGCGCAGGTTTTCACATTCCATATTGCAGATGTTCTTGCGTCAGGAAGACATTTCCCACACTCCACACAGTTATTCAAGAAGCAAGAACATCTGCAATCCCTGGATTGGTCCTTGTCCGTTTGGGAGTCATTTTCTAGAGCCACACTACTGGGCAAAGCTAATTAACATCACTGCAGTTCGAAGCATAATTTCAGAACCTTTTAAGGCAGCCTACTCACAGAAGCAAAACAGCAACCAAATGGTGAACCAATGAGTACAACCATTTTCTTTAGACTACAAGCTACCGCAACATGGGAGTTTTCCTCCATCCAAATTGCACAGGACTTGTACTAGCCCCCACCCATTTATTCATGCCTCCAAGAAATGTGCACCTTGGCGGGGAACTCCACAAGCCACCTTTTTTACCGAGACCCCATCTAAATCACAAGCACTTACTCTTGCATAATTTTGAGAGTCAGAAACTACTCTCGAGATACTGCCAGACACACAATGCGGCAGTAGCCACGATGACTCGTAGTGGCGCTCGATCAAAACTGAGACAAACTTTGATTTATACTGGAGTCGAGATTTAACTTTTAAATATGAAACATGATAAAATGTTCACATTAACTAGGATCCTTAGAATACTGGGAAAAAAAGCATGCGAAGTTCATTTTATGAAAACCCACATCATTAAAAATACCTTCAAAAATGACTGTCCAAGCCTAGTCTAAATGGGAACATTATTTCGTTTCAAAAATAACCAAACCCTAACCATCATAAGATATCAGAAAAATAAAAAAGTGGAAAAAATAACTGACAAGCAAAACAAATACTTCACATGCATAACTAACTAAGTCGCCTGCGATGGCAAAAAACCCTGCATAAAACTACAAATTGGCATTCCACTCAACAGAAAACTAAAACCCTAAAATAAAACCCTACCTACGGCTTCGACACTGGAAACTTCAAACAAGGCAAAAAAGATACCATCAAAGGCCATGAAATAATGAAGAATTTGTTCATACCTGAGGATTTAAATTATGTGTGCTGTAGGGTTTTGCAGAGGCCTCTGCTTGACGAGCGAGAGAAGCGCAAACTACAGAGACAATAAATATTTAAAGGCTCAGATAGTGTCACCGACTATCGCCGGTCTGCTATTGGCGTCACAGGTTTCGTTTTTCGCTCACACTTGGTCAGCTATCGAAAGATGTTTGAGCAAACCCTAATCACATGAAAACTCATTTATATGATAAAGTTTAGTTATTATCTATTTTTTAATAAAAGGAAAAAGATCATAAAATATTAATAATACGTAAATAACGGGACACCCCACCAGCGGGTTATTTCAGGTGGCGTGGTTTTCCTTGATAACAGTGATGTGTCAACTGATATTCGCGGATAGCAGCCAGAGATGGCTGTCCTCAATGTTGGTTTGACAAACTGAGTTTGATAGGTTTTTCCACCTTTTGAAAAAAAAAAAAAAAAAAAAGGGGACACCCCACTAGAGTCGAGGCGACCCATTGAGTTTTGCCAACACCAACCCATGTTAAGGTAGCGGAGTCGCAAAATGGCATGAAATAAGTGATATTTTTGTTAGATTGTTATTATTAGTCGTTGTCTCCGTAAGGTATTACGAGGGAGTCTTTTAACTAGGAAGTTTTGGAGTTTTTAGGGGTATATTTAGCTGGAATTTGGCGCAAAAAATTATTGTCAAAATTGATTTGTGTTGTTTAAATTGGTTAAAATATGGCTTTAGCACCTTCAAAAAAATTGAGACACTTTGATTGTGAAGCTCACCCATTCAACTTGTGATTTCAATGAATAGATCCGAAAATAAACCAGAAAAAAAGTTGCACCTAAGGAAGGATTATAGTTTTAGCTTCATGGTTAAACATTTTTTATTGTGTATTAGTTTGCGGAATTTTTGTAATTTTAATCAAAGTTTTGAGAAAATATTTATTAATTTTGTTTTTCGTAAAAAACAAAAAAAATCTAAATATCAAATTTTAAATTTTAAATTTTTCATTGGCTCAACAAACTTGATGTCACATAATACCTTGGTGGAGAGCTATTTAATTTTGGTATTTGTGAGACATTAAAAAAAATTATATATATATATATATATATATATATGCATGTGTGTGTGTTATTGGTTGTTGTAGATGCTTTGGCACTGCCTATCATGATTGATTTGTTCTGACAAAAATGATTGACAGCAGAGATTTCACAGCGCAGGTCAACAGTTAGCAGGGGGCAAGGTCCCTTACATAAGCAAAGAAGGAGGGTCCACACTCGCGGTGGTCGACTTTATATACTCAAGATCTTTCAACGTTTAATGTCATGAATAGAAAAATCACCACTCTGATTTAAACCCACAATATTCATTTCCAATGTGCCATAATGTTATCACTAATATCTACAACAACTTACAGTGCACAATATTTGACGATGCCCCTTTAAGGTCGGAACCCTAGGTCCTTATGAAAAATATGTATCTAATGTTTACCAAACACCTATGTGCCCAGGGTTAGCTAGAGGTGTTTAATCCTTATCCCCTTATCATTGGTTCTTGATAGGGACTTGGCTTAGGGTCCTTTTTAGACTTACTTATTTCCGATTATTTTTTTATTCCTATCAAATTTAATTATTTCCTTCAAATTCATTTTTTCTTGATCATACATTGATTGTGACCACCTACTTAGTGCTCTACAGTGGTCAACCACCTACCTTAGTGCTTTGCAGAAAATCCGTTGGAACTTCAAGTAGCGAGATTATTAATCATGAGGGAAGGATTTTGATTAAAGCTACATTAAACTCTAGAGTGGTAACCAAAATAAATGGAAGGAAGGCCAAAATGTCCATGCAAGTCCTGAATATATGGCTTTCAAGAGACGTTGTGATCGAATATTTCAGGGAAGGGATTGAGATATCAACTGTTTATAAAAAGTCTAAAGTGGACACAAGCAAGGTGATTGATCTCACCCATCTCCATCGCGTAGACAACTACCCCAAAAAAAGTTTTGTTTAGAGGAAAAAGTAACATTTTTGTTATTCATTATAATCAAAAAAAGTATTGCTGTGAAACCAGCTCACAAAAAGATAGAAAAGAAAGATAAACGCCTTATAAATCAGCCTCTTCGAGGGGGCAACCTCCTTTACATTACACAAATGAACAATTCCTGGACGATACAAATGACAAGACCTCCTTTCTATATATAGGAGTCTAATGGATCATAATATAATGAGAGCCGACATAACAATAATAATGTAAGGGCACAACAATAACAATAGTGGGCTTCTATGGGGCACAATAATAACAATATGGGGACTACATAGGCACAACAATATAATAAGGGGGGTGCACTAATAACAATAAGGGGTTACACTAGTAGTATAGGGACCTAACATGCCCCTCTCCTTCAAAAAGTGTTGTCCTCAATGCTGAAGTAGTTTTGGATGCTTCCGTATAAAATTCTCATCCTCCAATGTGGAATCTTCAGTGGGTAAGTTTTTCCACTTGATGAGATACTCTGAAATTGATCAATTTCGTAGCTATCAATTTCTTGTTTCTATGATTGCTTCTGGTTCCAATATGATTTTTTCTTCCTCATCAAATTCTAGAAATATTATTTGAACTGGGATCTTCTGCAACTTTTCAATGAGTGGCCACACTTCTTCATCATTCTTCCATTCATCCCTTGCTTCATTTATCCAATCTGGTTGGATAATAGAAATAGCACAAAACAATGCTTCCACATCCTCATCCTTTCTTGAGAGTGCATCTGCAACACCATTTTGCTTCCATTTTTTGTAGATGATTTCAAAGTCATAACCCAACATATTTGTGACCCATTTTTTCTGTTCTTCTGAAGATCATCTTTGTTCTAAGAAGTATTTAAGACCATCATGATCTCTTTTTACCTTGAAGTGTCTTCCCATTAGGTAAGGTCGCCATTTATTAAGTGCATGTAGTATTGCCAACATTTCCTTCTCATAAATATCTTGCTTGAGGGACATATGTTTGTATGGATGTCGCCGTAAAAATACCCAATCGCCTACATCAAAACATATTTCACTGCGATGTCGATCTACCTGTTGGTTCATTTGATTCTATTCCAAAGTGAGGTTATCCTTTAAAAGTTGGAGAACTTGTTGTTGATGCTCGATGTGATCTTTCACTGCTTGAACCTTTTTCTTCTTGATATGTCCTTCTATCTTGAGAGTTTGAGGAGTGGTAATTCCTACCAATGCATTACAAGATATGGTCAGATTCATTTCTTTTTTCTCTGGGGTTGGTTCCTCATGAGTATCCTTTTATTTTGACATTTCTTGATCCTTTTCTTCCTGATATTTCACTGCTTGAACCTTCTTCTTCTTGATATGTCCTTCTATCTTGAGAGTTTAAGGGGTGGTAATTCTTGCCAATGTAGTACAAGGTATGGTCAGATTCATTTCTTCTTTCTCTAAAGTTGGTTCCCGATGTATATCCTCTTCTTTGACGTTTCTTGATCCTTTTCTTCCTCCTCTTCACAATCTATGTAAAATAATTTATTCTCAACACACTTATGACCTTTAATGTATTTTCTATCACAATTGTAATAAAGCCCTTTTGCTCTTTTTTCCTCCAACTGTTGTGGTGTCAACCTTGTAGGTTGTGGAAGGCTAGGGGAAACAACACTTACATCTTTATAGTTCTGAGTGGTAGGATTCCTTGTTTCCATAATTCCACTTTCAATTTTTCTTGCCAACCTGAATGCCTTCTCCAATGAATCAGGTTCCCAAAGATGAACCTCATGTTGAATGTTATCCTTTAAAGTCCCTATGAAGACATCAATCCTTTGCTTCTCTAGAATATCATTTACCCTTATATTCAATTTTTGGAAGTCATCAATGTGCTCTGCCATTAAACCCTTTTGTTTGAGATTTATCAATTGGCTAAAGAAGGTGTTGCTCTTTATATCCTCATAATGTGCTATCATTTCCTCCGTGAAAATTGACTAGGTGACAAGTGGTTTACGAGAACAAAGCCCTCTATACCATACAAATTGATTTGGTTCTAAATATAAAGATGCAATATGTACCTTTTGTAATAGTTGTACATCATGTAGATCAAAATATTGCTCCATCTGTAGTATCCAATTTACCAGATCCTTGTCATCAAACTTCCTCATATCACTTTTTCTTGATTTTGGGAAATTGATCTTGAATCTTCTGTATCTCTGTAATTTTGGATCTCCAAGGTCTGAAATTGCATCTTATGGTAGCCCTCTGAGTCCTCTTTCTAACTCCACAAGTCTGATCAAGATTGGATTGTCCAAGGAAGAGTTATGTCAAATCTCCCACGATGACCAAATTATAGATTGGTTTAGTAGAGCGAACTTATATGAAGTGCCACATGTCACTGTTTCGACCTTAGGACTGAAATCGATACAAAACAAACTATAGTTTGTCTTTGTTCTATAACTTCTTACGAAATTTCAATCTGATGCTTAGAGAGAAAGTTATGATGATTTTCCTAAGGTCACCTGTTTGGGATGTAATTTGAGAGCCTGCAGAAACCCTAAATGTCTTGGACTGTATCTCTGAAAATATAGCGAAACAAGATCTGAAATTCGGGCCCGAGCTTCACCAAGTTTCTGGCTCAAATGGGTTTTAAGTTTCGAGTCTGAAACTTCATAGAAAAATAATTATAGCAAAAATGTCATGATGACCTGTTTGAGATGGAATTCTGGAGCTTGCAAAAACCCTGACTTCCTCAGATCAAATCTCCGAAAATATAACGAGATAAGATTTCAAATTCGGACCCGAGTTTCAACAAGATTTCTTCTCAAATGGGTTTTGTTTTTAGCTTCTGAAACATCGCAGAAAAAAAGTTATAGCGAAAATACGACGATGACTTGTTTGGAGAAGCGAAACCCTAGAATCCAAAGCTCTAATACCAAATGTTATGAAACCAACTCACAAAAAGATAGAAAAGAAAGAAAACGCCTTAGAAATCAGCCTCTTCGAGGGGGCAACCTCCTTTACATTACACAAATGAACAAGTCTTGGATGATACAAATGACAATACCTCCTTTCTATATATAGGAGTCTAATGGGTCATAATATAATCAGAGCCGACATAACAATAATAATGTAAGGGCACAACAATTAAAATAGTGGGCTTCTATGGGGAAGAATAATAAGAATATGGGGACTACATGGGCACAGTAATATAATAGGGGGGTTGCACTAATAACAATAAGGGGTTACACTAGTAATATAGGGACCTAACAAGTACATCACATAGTAGAGAAAAATTGAGTTTTCAATCCTTACAAGTGGCTGCTAGAGAGAGAAGCACTAAACAAAATGCATATATTTTACTGATATTTTACTGATACATTGATTCCATAGCTTGTACAGTACTGATATAAAAATGATATAATGGACATAAGTATTCAATTTATTTTTTTTAAATGTAGGAAGTTTGAAAACTGAAATTTGAAGTCTACTATACAAAGTATAGTGGATTTGTCTTGTTATGACGAACTGAAAATATGTAACTGAAAAAAGAGTTGCCTTCAGAGACATTGAGGAGTTTAGAGGTAATAATTTAGCCTAATGGAATTGAATGAACACTTTGAATTGTGGCATCATCAAGTTCTTCATGGTATATGTGTTCACGGTCTAAAGAGAGAGCTCTTTTTGAAAGTCGATATGTTGTTGAATTGAGCTCCATATAAATGTGGTGAAAACTAATCTCCTGAAAAAGTTTCTTTGTCTCTTCAATTCCTCTTTTCCAAACTGCAACATTTAGCACCTTCATCTAGGCGTTACCTGCAGACCAGTCAATTACACATTTGGAGTCACCAAGGATTTGTATGCAATTAATACTTTTTAGCTCAGCAAATAGCATAAGAGCCCAAACAACAATTAGTTCAACTTTTTTGTTTGTTCCATCTCTTAAGCAAATTATGAATTGCACAAATCTTATCCCTATTAGTTTAACCATTCCCCTCCCCCCTTCACATTTGTTTCCTTGTGCAGCGCCATCAAAGAAACCAACCCAGAGGTCATGTGAAATGAAAGGAAAATGTATCCTTTTGAAATTAGGAGTATTCCTTGAAAAGGGACACAATCCCGGATGATTTATGAAGAATGAAAATACTAACATTTTTTAAAATAACCCAGTTCCTGAGTAACCAAAATCCCCACGCAACAAAAATTGGTAGAGAATGAAGATTTTTATACTTCTCCACCCAATGATAAAGGAAGTCCTCAAAAGATGTTTGTTCAAAGTGCCCTCCAATGCCCAAGACCAAAAGAACAAAATTCCAAATTTTCTTGGAAATAAAACAACCAAGAAAAAGATTATTAATTGTTTCTTCCTTATGCCTACAAAGACAACAAAGTTTTGGTCCAGCAAAGCCTCTTTTTTGCAGATTTTCCTAACTCAAAATTGTGTTATGAAGAGCTAACCAGGAGAAACATTTTATCTTATTGGGGATATTCCAATTCCATATATATTTGTTCCACCATATGGAGTCTTGAACCACAACATATTTGGCAATTGCTTCATAAGCAAGACTTGCTTTCACCCTGCCTAAGGAGGTGTCCCAACTCCAAACTAGCAAATCCTTGGAATTATGTAAATAGGCCCCGTTGATATTTAACTTCTTTATGAAGGAGTTCCACTCCTTAGCCAATGTTCCAACCAGTCCCAACTTAGCTGATGTCAACTAATAAATTTTAAGAAGAGAGGAGAGTCCACTCCTTTTACATTATTAAGGTATATGTAGTCTTTGGAGGTCAAGAAGTGGATCAATTTGAAAGATAATTTGAAGACACATGCATGACCAATAAAGGGGGGCTTGCCCAGAATCACCTGTTTGTCGTAACTATATTTCCAAGCAAACCAGTTAAAAAGGAAGGTAAAAGAGTCAATGAGGACCTTCTAGACAATGGAGCCCTTTTTGATAGGTTTCTTTTGCTGCTCCTCCAATCCATTCCACCACCGGCAATCTTTGTAGATACTTCTCCTTAATTACCTGGTGCTAAATCCCCTCAATGAACAAACTTCTCCACAAAATTTTTAGAGTTAATGCTTTACCAAACTAGGACATGTTTTTGAAAGCCAACCCACTAAGATACTTTTGGTTTAGACAAGGAGTCCCAACTAGTTAGGTGAATCCCTTCCTTACTATTTTTACAAGTCCACAGAAAGTTGAACATATTTTGTCTTATATTGTTTAGAATTGATATGGGGATATTGAATATAGACAACTAGAAGACTAGAATATTTTCTAGCACTGATTTAACTAAAATCATTTTCCCCCCCTAGGACAACCAGTTGTAGCACCACAAGCTTATTTTTTGTCCGACTTTCCTAAGAAGTCACGTCCACTGTTCTTTATGATAGCCATTTGGCTTTAGGAAGAAGCTTGAGTACTTAAAACCATTTTCCATAGCTTCCATCTGGAAAGGCAAAAATGATTGAATGGATAAGAGGGTCTCAGAACTGACAACATTGTGATGAAATGAAGATTTTTTTTCACTGATCTCCATTCCAGTGGCCTGGAAAAATAAGTTTATAACCCTATGGAATACCTGCCATTTCCAAGATTGTGCCAACCCCCATCAATAGAACATCGTCCACAACCAATAGATGTGTAATATATTGTTTATAAGAGATTTTTATGCCTTTAATATTTCAACCTACTTTTGTTTAAGCAAAAGTAGACTCAAGCCTTCCATCACAAACATAAATATAAGCAAAGACAGAGGACACCCCTACCTAAGTCCTCTGGAGATGGAAAAGTTGCTTGTGGGAGAGCCATTGATCAAAATGGAGAAATTTGTTGAGGTCACACAACCCATAATCCAATTTCTGATCTCCAAGCCCAATCCAATATGTAAAAGGACTAATATAAGAAAAGTCCAATTCACTTTGACGAAGGCCTTATTGAGGTCCATCTTGAGAATTAAGGCTTCTAGATTTTTAAATTTTATGGAATGTAGGATTTCTTGAGCAATGCTAACGGCATCATGAATCTATCTATCATCCAGAAAGCCAAATTGATTAGGGAACATCTTTTCAGCTAAAATCGGTTTAATCATGTTTGAGATAACTTTTGAAACAATTTTATGAAGCAAATTGCACAGGGAGATGGGCTTGAAGTCAAGAAGGGTCCTAGGTTTGTAACTCTCAGGGATCAAGACAGTGTAGGTAGAATTAATAACATTTGTGACTTTCCTAAGCCTTCTTGATTCCTCAACCATTTTGCAAAGATCAGACCCCATGAGGTCAAAGAAGGATAGAAAAATTTCAGCAATCCAGTCATTTGAGCTTGGACTTTTGTCTTTGGCAAAATGCTTCGACACCTCTTTAATTTCATCTAAGGAGTTTGGGTTGCCAATCTTTACAAAGTCCTCAGGGCTAAAGAATCTCTGATAATTTCAAATGAGCTAAAGCTGAGAATTAATGTTAGAGGTACCTATACTTCTAAAGAGTGAGGAAAAATAGGTAGAAGCAACAACTTTTAAATCATGTTGAATAGTAGGAATCTCCCCAACCTCCAACTCAAGCTCCCAATTAGAATTAATATTCCTCTTGTGATTAGCATAATTATGGAAAAATTTAGTGTTACCATTCCCCTTCTTGATCCAGGATGCCCTACGTTTTAGTCCCCAGATCTCTTCTTCCAAATTTAAAATCTAAAATTTCTTGGCTTCCAAGGAACTCATTCTTTGGGCTAAATCTAATGGAAAAAGAAAGCTAGAAAAAGTTTGAGAAATATTTTTATATTCAGATTCTAAAGCCAACAATTCTTCATTTTGCTCCACTTTCTTATTCGTTTCCCATACCACAACCACCTTCTTGAGCTCCACAATTTTTAACGAGAGTCCACAGCATAGGAGTTATTTATAATCGAATAGATTTTCCCAATATGCATCCCAAATATCTAAAAGAATCTATATCTAGCCAAGAATGATTGAACTTGAAAGGGTATTTGTTTACGTTAGCTTCAAAATCCAATTCTAGAAGGATTGGTAGATGATCTTATAATTTATCTTGGGATATCCAAGATCTAAATCTCCCCTCTTTATCCGCCAATTGATCAACCATCAAGAATCTATCAACGAATTTTGCAATACCTTCCTTGCCAATCCTACCATTTCTCCACATCAGACCTAATGGAAAAGGGGCAATATCATGAAGATTGAAATTTTGCAGCATCTCCGAAAAATAAGGTGTCAAAGGGTCCAAGTGGGCTCGAGATCCCCAAGACTCCCCTGTTGAGGTAGTAAAATTTAAATCTCCTACTAAAAGGAGGGATTGGTCTGAGAGCAATCTGCTGGATTGAACCCTTTCCCAAAATTCTCGCCTATCTCCATAGGGACCATAACAGTTTACCAACTTGATTAGAAGGGGAAAGCCTCTTATAAACCCTTCTAAGATGATACCAACAAAAGAGGAGAAGGCCTGAAAGAGGCTATTTTGGATCCCATGAGGAGATAAGCCCTCGAGACAGGCCAGTGGAATCCATTGCATAAGAAAACCAACCCTAAAAAGTTGTAATTTAAAATAATCAGATCGAATCCAACGATTCATGCTTTTAGATCTAACGGCCACCTTTTTCATCAGGTACGAAAATGCCAGTCAATTAAAAAAAACTTTACAATTCAATGGGATCCGATGACCGCATCAGGTTGGAACGTGTGTAGACATTAACAACCATATTGTTACCTGATGTGATGTAATTAACTGACAAGATCAACAGTTGTCACTCACATCGCGCACGAACCTAATTGAACATTAAGTCGTAAATTTTATCCGATGTATCCAAAGATCATTATTGTTTTTGTCGAGCCACTGAAATTTTCTTCGTAAACAATTACTTCCAATGACTACAAAAAATTACACAATGTCGAATTGCTTCCAATGACTGCAAAAAACTACGCAATGTCTATTTTCTTCCAATGACTGCAAAAAATTACACAATGTCTATTTGAAGTTGCATCATTGAAAATAGGATATGTCCATTGGATTTTGTTAAATCAATTGGAATGTGGAGTTATCTAAGATTATCAGAGTGCTTTCCATATCCATAGGCATTGTCACCAGGCTTGCACACTTTTGTATATTATTCAACGCTTAAAACAAGCACTAGAACACTAGGGAACACTCATTTCCTACATACTACACAATTATATCTAACTACAATTTTCCTCAAAAACAATAAATTAGACGCCACAGTGATCCAGGTAGATATTGGTGCCCACTTTCTTATTCCCCTTGACCTCCAGTTGGGTTTCATTCGTTTCCTTGATTATAACAACATTTATTATTTTTAGCATTTTTTTAGGTCCTAAACTTCTAGAGTTGTTTTGACCCCCTAAATGATGTGTTTTCTTAGGTCTGCAGCAAGCTCGTGGCCCTAGGTAAGGACATACAGAAAATCTTGTAGTACTTGAAGAGATCTTTCCAACAAGGTATCATAAGTGCCAAATGAAGATGATATGACCAAGTTACAACCCTAGGAAATTGGCTACCCAACTAACCCTAACAGGGCCCATAAACTCTTGGCATTCCATCTCCTGGGATTAGGGTTTTGGTTGTTTAGGGTTTTCCCTGGTTGTTCAATAAAAAGGCCATTGAGCCTCATTGTAACACATTTTAGAGGCATGTAGCCTCCACATCTCTTCTCAGAGATAAGATCCCATCACCCGAGTTAGTTTATTTCCATTCTGTATGTAAGCATATTTTAGTTCTTTGATATTAATAAAACAAAGTTTTATTTCTATTGCATCTTTGTGTTTATGTTTGTTGCATTCATGTATAAGTTTAGACTAGTGGTATTAGAGTGGTTTGTTCTTTCTTTGTTTTTCTTTGCATGTCCCCAATGAGGTCACAGTATAAGGAGTTAGGGCTCGAACTAGTTGAACGTTTGCAAGACTAGCCCCGAAAACCCTGACAACCTTTGTAATGTCCCAATTTCGATTTTTCCCTTTGAGGAGGTCAACGAAGATTTTTTGGGTGGTGCTAAGCATAGCACAATTTTGAAATTCAGGAATTGGAGGCAATTTTGATATGGGAGGCATGAAGGACTTAGGAGAATAGGAGAAATTTCAGCCTTGGTGGAATGTGGGGACCACAAAAAGGAGGCAATTTGACCCTTGGAGATAATTCACACTTGTGGAGGAAGAGAGAAAAAGAAAGGGGGTGCAAGTTAGTGGAAAATGGGGTCCACCAAGAGAAAAAGGCCAAATTCTATAAATAAGGCAAGGAGGCCTCCATTTGGTATCTTTTGACAATCTAACTTTGAACACAAGTTTTCTTGAGTTGTTTAGCCAAGTAAACCAATGTTGTTTAGCACAAGGAATTCCCAAGCAAGAATTCCACCTCTACCTTCGGTGAACTTCGAGTGTCACCCTAGGAGAGTATTTCAGAACTTAATGGGGAGAGATTTGTTGGAGTTCGTGGGAAACATCAGCTCTTGCTTCAGTTAGTTCAAACTTGCAGGAGGACACAAGGATAGAAATCGAACCACTGAGCTAAGGGAATTTCAAGGGAAATTTGGGCCAACGAATTTAGGAGAAATATCATTGAGGGCGGACCAGCATTTGTGGATAATTTCGGGGCTAGAAGTTGTTGCTGCTGAGAGAGCCAAACTCACCATTTTAGGGCCTGCGCAGAAGTATTACTGGGAAGAATTTGTGGGGTTGGATTCATCTTATTTGTGTTGAGTTTTGGAAGGAATTTCACTCACATCTTCTGGAGGAAATTTGTAGGGAAATCCTATAACTAATTGAGAAGGAATTGGTGACATATCTAGCAGTTTGAATTGTGGGGGACGTAGAAACTGTCAAGGAGGGCATAGCACCAAATTTGGGTAATTCTGGGAGGTCAGAATTAGCCCAAATCATTTATGGGTTTTGTTGGACTAGCCTCAAGGAGTTTGCTCCTAATTTTGCATAATTTTTGGAGGAGTTTTGGTGCCCCAAAACAACAAGATTATTTAGCAGTGAGTTAGGAGGAGTGAGCTTAAATTTTGGGTCTTGGGTGGTCGGTAGAATTTGCCAAAACCCTTTCTGAGTTTTTCTAGGTTTTTGGCAAGGACTTCAAATCTAATTTTGTAGAATTTTCTGGGCAGATTTGAGGGGTCAAATCAGGGTCTCAACACAGCCAGCAGTGTAGAATTACTGGACCAACACAAATTTTTTGATAGATAAACTCCAACAACAGTTGGGCATTGGCATATTGATCACCTGAGGCTTGTAGCTTGCCTTGTGCAAGCCCAGGTGCACTCTTTCTATTTCACATTGTACTCTAGTAGTTTATGTAATAAAATTGCCCATTTTTGGCATGTTTGAGAGCATTTCTGGGTTAGTTGGGGTTTACTGTAAATTTTTCCATTAGGAATATTATAGTGGTATCAGAGCGTGATCTTGGCCAACTATGGGGAGGCTAGTAAGATCATGGGCAAGTTGATGAGGTAGAGCCAACAATTGGTGAGGCAGAACCAATAGATCTTAGAGGGGATACAACAAATGATACATAAACAGGGGAGAATCCAAGCACATGAACACACATCCCAGCTGTACAACACCCATATGTATGGCCAATCTAGTCACCCTATCATGCCCCATTTCCTGCATGAACATGAGAAGGAGAAGGATGGTTCAGGGGTTGGATCATCATGTAGAGGAGGGCAGTTAGAGGGTGAGACTCGGAGGCAATTTTGCTGGTGGAGACCTGGTTTTAGACATTAGGAGCATGATAAGGAGGTCGAAGATGAGGCCGAGGGCATGCAGGGTTGTGAGGAGCATGTAGATACACACAACATGACACATGAGCCATCCTTGTGGGAGTTCCCTTTGGTATCCCCTATTGACACATTGGTGGAGACAATTGGGCACACACCCATATGACCATCCATTGATGAGGTGCTAGTATGCACAGAGGTACCTAGAGCTGTGACAAAGTTCCTAGACAATAGCTACATAGAGTAACATGTAGAGAACCTTGAGGAGCATTAGCTAGATGAGGATATTATGCTTGAGGAGTTACCTGTGGTGGGGCAACTCGGGAGTCTTGTTGAACCCATGATGGAGGAGGATGGGTAGTCATCTTTTAGGTAGTCCATTTAGTAGCTCTCTTCAAGCTTATGTAGATGGGGCATGCAGTGTTGTTAGTACACCTCTACACATGGGAGGGAGAGTGGATGAGTTACCTAAACATATTGTATATGTTGACTGACCCAGTGAGATGAGGCGACATGAGTTACGTAGGGCACAACACTCGCATGATGAACTTGTTACATATTCAGGGACTCTTTTATTTGATCCCTCTCATGGGATTGGGTGGTAAGAGGTATTGAGTTGGTACTTGATAGGGTTGACTACATTTTTGGATACATCTATGGTTGGAAGCATAGTTCAGCAGGGGTCGAGGTTTTCCAGAGGGTCTTGAGGGTTGGATCATAGTTGGGACCCATGTGGGACTCTCCATCACTCCATGGATTAGGTCAGTAATGGTATTAGCAAGATGGTGGATCCAGTGATTGGACTCACCCCCATTTTCATATTCCTGCCAGAGCTCTGGATAGCACTAGTGAGAGGTCGAGTTGACAGAGGAGTAGGCAGACTCTATGAGTTGACTTGGCATGTTGGCCATGTGTAGGGGCATTGGATGATCAGTGTGCCTTGGCAAGAGGTGTCAAAGGAGGTGGCATCGGTAGGCCACCAAATAGTTCCTTGTATGGAGAGGACGATTTCCCATGGATATATGGGGCACAAGGGTCACTGAGGGGTAGCACCCCAGGGACATCCCCACAAGTACAAAGGGAGATTCGCATGTCATATCTCTCACAAAGGATCAAGAAGGGAGGTCCACTCATCCAAGGTTAAGGAGATCAGAGAGTGGATACGGTGATACTGACAGGATGCAAACTGATACTAACTGACTCAGTTTTAGACCATGGTATCCAGGGATGTATAGGGGCATGCAACAATGTGCAGCAATATGTAGAGGTGCATAGAGGTGTAGAGTGGTGTGTAGGGTCGCACCAAGGTGTAGGAGGAGTGCTTCACATCGTAGTGCATTTCCTCATAGTATGATGGACGAATCGATATAGGAGGGATACCTGTTGATCTGGGGCAATGCGACAACATGTAGCAGGGTCCAATGGTGCGCAAAGATGTGCAACAGGGTGGATTTGTATGCTAGGGGGCATGAGGATACATGGTTATATGCAACAATATGCAAGGCTACACTGCGGACTGGGAAAGTGCTACTAACAGGGAGATTACTTGACAAGAATGTTAGGCATACCATTAAGGGTGACATGCCTAGGTTTGGAGAGTTGTCCGGTCACGAGACTAGTCAGGAGTGTCCACACATTCTCGACCATACATGTCGGAGCCTAGCCATCTCTAACTCACTAGCCTTGCAGGAAATTGAGGGGTGCCTTGTTGTGTCCAATCGAGGCCTACATTGTGGGTAGTGAGACTTGGGAGACTTGCTTGAGACGACTCTATGAGATTCAGTGCATCAGGGCCACGACATGGATTCCCCAGTGGAGGAGCAGGGGCAGCACGCAAGTTGGCAGCCACTGAATACGAGATGAGATGATCTTCTGTAGGGGTGTTATATCACTCATCTCTGAGCCCACACTTGGGGAGGTGATCATGGAGAAGACATGTGCCTATACTTCAGTAGGGATTATTGGGATCCTGTATGAGAAGGGGATACCATGTATAGCTGAGGCAACTTTCCAGTGGGTATCCGGGCTTCAGACACTGTATTGGCACATTACCAAGGGTGCATATGGTAGACTTAGTGGTGATGATTGGATGGAGCAGGACAAAAACGCATACACTGAGATGGTCGCGGGCATCAGACATTTGTTTATTAGCAACATTCAAGGATTAGTTGTATGGCACCTGGGGTTCCTAGTGAACATTGGTACTACATAGTGGTAGGTGACAAGAATTGGAAGCGATGGGATTTTAATTTCACTTTGGGTTCTAGGGATCCATTGGGGCAGTAAACCACCTTTATCTGGAGGGATCACAGAGATGACAGTGACAGGACAACATCTCCCTTGGGAGGTCAGGTTGGGGATCATTAGGATTATCACTCTGGGCCGAGGAGGACTTTCCCTGCTATTGTTTCATCCAGAGACTGGACGAGGATTGGTAGATGATGGCTTTGATGGGATGCCCTGGCAGGATCATCTTCAACACTATAGAGTTATCATTTATTGAGGTTGTGATAGAGGATTACAGGAGTGGATGGATCTTTCGAAGCATAGGGGGGTCGCATTCATGCCTAGACTGGTGCAACGCCTACACTTTGAACTCCCTTTGAGATTAGTATGGGGCCATAGAGCTACAGGGTAGAGTAGTTAGGTCACAGACTTAGGAGAGAGGCTTCCCACCAAGGAAGGACACCCATGTATTTTGTTGGGTTTCAGTTTGGCAGTAGGCATGATACCTCTCAAGGACTTTCTAAGACAGGATAACACTTCACATGGGTGGTCTTATGACCAGTGGGATGTGCTTGGCTGCCACAGATACTACGCCATCGGATTCCAGGAGGGGAGGATACAATATGAGTAATATGGGTAGTTGACCATAGTCAAAGTGGCACAACGTCGACATAGTGGCATCCTTTTAAGATTAGCATGGGACCCGAGTATTACGAGGCTTGGTAGAGCAATCACCCTTAGGGACGAGTTGGTCTCTATAGGGAGAGGTCAGGCGGATCTTCCATTGGGGTTAAGTTCTATGGAGAGTATTTGGTCCCCTAGAGATTCGCTAATGACTCAGTGGAACATTTGGGACCCTGGTATTGTTTGTAGTGATAGTTGGGTCAACAGGGAGAGAGAGCTTGTTCGAGCATTGCTTGAGGACAAATAATTTTTGGCGAGGAGGACTGCAATGTCCCCAATTTCGATTTTTCCCTTTGAGGAGGTAAACGAAGATTTTGTATGTCGTGCTAAGTATAGCATAATTTTGAAATTCAAAAATTGGAGGCATTTTTTATAAGGGAGTGTTGTGCTCTACAACAACCCCCCATTTCATATCATTTTTATTTATAAAGATCAACATATGGAATGGGTCCCTTTTAAATTTTGATTGGCATCAATACTTCGGTTGTTCATAAAAGGTCTGATAATCAATTGAACTTATTTATTTAAGCCTTTCGAACAATAGTTTTTCAATAAATAAAATAATCTTTTATTATTGCGATAAAGCGATCGCAAGATCGCATATCGCAATGACATGGGAAACACATTTAAGTGGCACATTGATCTCCGCCGATGCGATTTCGCTGTCGGCGATCGGCGATACTCCATACACAGCTTATAAATGCACATAACATAAGCCCCGACGCGACGCGATATCGGCGATCGGCTATCGGCGATACCTCGTATGTGGTCAAAGCACTTTAAGTTATTTACTCTGACCCGATGCGATTTCGCAATCGGCAGTCGGCAACATCCCATGCACATTAATAAGGCGCCCAAGTCTTACCCCCGATGCGATGCGATATCGGCAATCGGGGAATCGGCAATTTATTCTAAATGCACCTTGTTATGTTTCTTCACACTAATCCGATGCGATTTCGCAATCGGCAATCGGAAGGATCCTATGCTTATGATTGTATAATACCTATTCTCCGAAGCGATGCGATATCGCTATCGGCGATCGGCATTTCAAAAGCCATAACTTGAAGATCTAAAGTATTACTGATACCCGATCGATGGAGCGCGGATTTCGAAAAAGTCGTTAAATGGAGGGATAAGGTGATGCATTCGTATTTAAAGTTTTGCCCCTTCGATTAACGATCACCTGCGCTCAACCGCCAAAATATCCATTGCACGCTTAAGGGGGTCATTCAGTCGGATAACGGTGTAATAATCATTTAATGAGTAGCAGGCCTTAAACTGCCATTTAATGTATCTGTAAGATCTTCCCAGTAATTGGATCCGCAACCATTTTTGAGAATTAATCTCAGCATGCTTCAATTGATATATCTTTCCCGCTATGGATTTTCATTGTTATGTTTCCATTTTTGTAGAATTCATCTTTCGAGAGAAGCCTGAACAATATGGGAAAGAAATCCAAGAGGACCGCGGGTTCCGCTGCTACATCAGTTGCAGGACAAACTGCCGCCGATAAAAAGAAGGGTCTAATATCGGATACCACATGCACTGGTCTCACTAGAACTACATGGCAAGGCACTTATAATCTGCTAGAGGCCGAACAACCAGTGGTAACAGTGACGGAAGCTGGTGTGGACTTACTCAAGAAGTCTGATTCTACTCTCAAAGATTTGGCCGACTCTTTCCTTCACAGGATAGCGGCTAGAGAACAGATTCTCCCCTACACAGACGTCGTGCGATGGGCAATTGAGGAAATTCCAATCCTCGACAGAACGTTTAGCACAAGAGATGGGAGGATTTTCGGGTCGTTCAAACCAGAGCATCTAAGGCAAATGTATCATTTGCCCGAGCCGGAGAAGGTGTACAACAAGACTTTCCTGGAGAAATTTGCAGCTGATAATGAAGTAGAATCCGAGCCCATCCGGGATTGGAGGCAGAATCCAGCCAAACACAAGCACGAGACTTCCGGTAAGTACTCAGTCGATTCTTTGGCTTCTCCCTATTGCTATGCGGGGTAATGATGTGTAGGCTATGGGGATTACATGACTCTGCTAATTTTACCATAGAGATGGTTCCCCTAATGGAAGCAGCAGTAAACAGCATAATCATGGATTGGGCCACTATTCTCTCTGATAAGTTAGCCGTAGCTGTCCGTGATTTTAGAGCTAATTCTGTTGTCACTGAAAGGAAAATTCCCCCGTTTTATTACAGTGCTTATATTTTAGATACATTATGTTTCAATTCTGAGTTTCCCGTCCTCGGTTGGAGGTGGACTGCTCAAGACCCCTCACCTATTCATATATACCACCAGAAATTGTGGAAGTCCTCTTACAAGCACCATTTGTACCAAATCTGCAATGGCTTTATGGTTCCCATTCATTATTCTATTTTTGATAGGCCCATTCCCAAAATCTCCTATCTAGCTTCCTTTGATTTACCAGCGGTAGCAAGTTGGTTTGGAGAAGAGAGATTTACCTACATTAGGGTTTTCGGGAGCCAAGCCAATCCGCATGTTCTCCCTTTGTATATTCCAGATAAACTGCTAGCACGAGAAATCTCCTATCAGATTATGGCCGAGAGTACTACACAGACTCTCAAGAAAGAAAAGAAGAGGGGCTGGCCCTCTTTTCCCTTGAGAATTGGTGTCTATACTCTGCATGATCTCAAGCATGCAGAAAAGGAAGCCACAAAGATTCAATCTTTAACCCTGGCCACTATCCCAAATAGGCTCTATGATCCAAAGAAAACTGCTTACACTGCATTAGAACAGGCCAAATTGACAAAATTTGACCATCAAGAAGATATATTTGATGACCTGTTCGTTGCCTCCGAAACAATCGGTCATGCTAAAGAACTCGCTAGGATGAAATATAATGATGAAGGGTTAACTGAGTTCAATAAACTTAGAGAGCAGAGGTTGCAAACTCTGCCTCTAGATTTACTGGCAACAACCCCAGCGACATCTTCAAGCGAGCCTAGTCGGCAACAGACGAGCCAGCCTCCTGTTACAACAAAAGATCAAAAGAAGCAACAGGAGGAAAGGCAAAAGAAGCTACAGGCAGAAAAGCAGAGAAAAGAGCAAGCGGAGAAGCAAAAGAAAGAACAGACAGAAAAACAGCAGAGAGCACAAATGGAACAAGAAGAGAGAAAGAAGAAAGAGGTAGAGGAACAACAGAAGAGGGAAGAAGAGGAGAAACAGAAAAAAGAACTGGCAGATAGGCAGAAAAAGGAATTGGCAGATAGGCAGAAAAAGGAACAAGAAGAAAAACAGAGGAAAGAACTAGAGGAGAAACAGAGGAAAGAACTAGAGGAGCAACAGAGGAAAGAACTAGAGGAGCAGCAGAGGAAAGAGCAGGAAAAAGAGCGGAGCGAGTCCCAAGCCGAGAAGCAGAAACAAACCACCATTGATCCCGAATTGCTCCAGCAGTGGAAGCAATTCGATTCTATTATCAGTGGAAAGGAAGGTTCCAAAGATACGGACACCTCCAAAACAAATGACACACCGGACATCACTTCTCCTCAGGTTCTAAGTGGAACCAGCGGCCCACCCATTTCCAAGGATGTTGAGGTAATTCCTAAAGACCCTTCCGATCAAATCGTTCTCCAGGTGGAAGATATTCCTCCCCTGGATGTTTTCTACAGCCCAAGGCATAAAGCAGTTGTTAAGCGATCAAGGAAGAGACGAAAGATTGATCAACCTTCTATCTTTCCAGAGCAAACAGTCACGGGTAATGTAGTATGGAAGGAGGAATTGGACCCCTCCGATGACCTAACAAAGCTGTCACAGTATGCAGGAGCTTATTCTGCAGCGACTATTGATAAGGCATCGGAGGTAAGTCTTCTATTGAAGACTAAGGACCAGGAAATTTTTGCACTACAGGCAGAAGTGACCGAGGCAAGGCAGAAAGCAGCGCAAGCAGAAGAGCAGTTGCTGGCACAACAGCAAGCGAACAGTTTATTAACCCAACAATTGCAAACAGAGAAGCAGAGGATCGACCAAAGCGCGATCCAGAAACAAAAGGAATTATCGGAGGCATTGGCACAGTTGAAGACAGCGAATGAGCTGATGATGAAAACGAAGGACGAGCAAATCGCTCAATTGTCGGCACAGCTCGAAGTCATAAAGGGCACCCAAAAAGTGGAGGATTTCAGAGCCGAGGCATCGCAAATAAACAGTGCATTAATATCTCAGATTAGGCTCCTATGCCAACAACTCACTGAGGCAGAACCATTGTGCGAGCTAACTACGTCAGTATGTCAGTAGGTAGAGAAGGCCAAGAATGAGTTAGATCAAGCTGAAGAAACCATAATCGCATATCTTGATTGGCAAGATTCTGATGTAGGAAAAGAAGCGAATTTGCCCAGAATCCAAGAAACATACAAAGACATACTCTTCACAGAATGGCACACTCAAGTGATGAAAGCAGAAAGGGCGGCTTCGAGGTGTAAATTAACTGCCAGCAATATGATTGATCTGGTCAACAACAACCTCTATTTGGCAAACATGATCTCCCAGTGTACACCTGGAAGCATAACAACAGCAAATATGATTGAGCAATCAAGTTATCCTGACTTGGAGGAGAAGGGGAGGTTAATCGCTGGAGTTAATACTTTGACTAACGATGCATATTGGCACTTTCTCATCAAGCCACACACACAAAGGTCGACCCTCAAGTGTTTAACTAATGCTCTCGAGTGCATATTTCCCGATATTCAAGATGCCACATACGCTGCTCAGCTCAGTTCGCGCCTCAACAAACCGCCTGAAGTAGAGCCAATGCTAGCGATATGTCAGCTCAGGTTTAAAGGCAAAGAGCCTGCCTGATGAATCATTGCCGCCGATTGCCAGATCGCTGAGAAAGATAGGAGGAATATTTATTGATGCCAACTTAATAACATTTTCGTTTCTTAGATATTTAGATTAGTTTAGTATTTATAGACCCTTTCATGTTTTTAGAAAGGGTCGTAAAATTTTGTAATAGACTTAAAGACTGAAGTTTGCACTACTGTGCTTCAACCTATATTCTTTTATGAAACTCGACCAATGGTTCTTAATTTAACGGGAAAGCTTCTCTATGCAATTGCGCACTATTGTCTGTTGTTTGGGATGTTTTCTGAGTTGAAGGAAGGACTGCGACATAGCGATTGATATATGGGAATGTTAAGCAGCTTATATGGTACTTTTATCTGTATCTGTATTCATTCCTTTTGTATGAATTGTTATGCAATTATTCTTGCTATTGTTGAATACATGTATGCGCTGTAACAGCAAATCTCTATTTCATTCCATTATTGGATGTTTTGTGATATGCCTTTTCCTTTAATCATGCATGTAACAATGATATAAATGACAAAGTGTAGTAATCTCGCTGTTATCGCTTTGCGTAACTATTTATGCATAGCAGTCTTGAATGATTTAATATCTATGTTTTAGAGATGGAGTCATCTATATGCCTGTCTAAAAGCACAAATCATCTAACGCTACGCTTGAGAAATCGATAAGTCCCCGGGGTAGATCATAGTTATTATATTTTTGCTGATAGTTTTAGTTATCCGCTTATCGCCAGCATATCCTATAAGTCACTTATCCATCCCGTTTACCTATAGTTTTTGGGAAACTGGTCCCATTATCCCCAGTCGGAGCCACTATTCCAAACGGAAAAGGAGCTGTATTAAGGTCCGGACCGGGTGGTTTCCTCAATGTTGTTGCAGCGATTTTCGAGGCCTCAACAGGGAGGCAATGAAGGACTTAGGAGAATAGGAGAAATTCCAACCTTGGTGGAATATGGGGACCACAAAAGGGAGGTAATTCGACCCTTAGAGATAATTCACACTTGTGGAGGAAGACAGAGAAAGAAAAGGGGTGTGAGTTAGTAGAAAATGGGGTCCACCAAGAGAAATATGTCCAGCTTGTATAAATAGGGCAAGGAGGCCTCCATTTGGTATCTTTTGACAATCTAGCTTTGACTATGTTCCAACTCTACCTTCGGTGAAATTTGAGTGTCACCCTAGGAGAGTGTTTTAGAACTTAGTGGGTAGAGATTAACTCGAGTTTGTGGACACATTAACTCTTGCTTCAACTAGTTCAAACTTGCAGGAGGACACAAGGACAAAAATTGAACCACTGAGTTAAGGGAGTTTCAAGGGAAATTCGGGCCAACGAATTTAGGAGAAATTTCATTGAGGGTGGACCAACGTTTGTGGATAATTTCGGGGCTGGAAGTTGTTGCTGCTGAAAGAGCCAGAATCACCATTTTAGGGCCCACATAGAAGTATTACTAGGCAAAATTTGTGGGGCTGGATTCATCTTATTTGTGTTGGGTTTTGGAAGGAATTTCACTCACATCTTTTGGAGGAAATTTGCAGGGCAATCCTACAGCTAATTGAGAAGGAATTGGTGACATATCCAGCAGTTTGAATTGTGGGGGATGCAAAAACTGTCAAGGAGGGCGTAGCACCAAATTTGGGTAATTCTGGGAGGTCAGAATTAGCCCAAATCATTTTTGGGTTTTGTTGGACTAGCCTCAAGGAGTCTGCTCCTATTTTTTCATAATTTTTGGAGGATTTTTGGTGCCCTAAAATAACAGGATTATTTAGCAGCAAGTTAGGAGGAGTGAGCTTAAATTTTGGGTCTTGGGCGGTCGGTAGAATTTTCCAAAACCCTTTCTGGGTTTTTAGCAAGGACCTCAAACCTAATTTTGTAGAATTTTCTGGGCATATTTGAAGGGTCAAATCAGGGTCTCAACACAACCATCAATGTAGAATTACTAGACCAGTGCATATTTTCTGATAGATAAACTCTAGCAGTAGTTGAGCATTGGCATATTGATCACCTGACACTTGTAGCTTACCTTGTGCAAGCTCAGGTGCACTATTTCTATTTCACATTGTACTCCATCAGTTGATGTAATAAAATTGCCCATTTTTGGCGTGTTTGGGAGCATTTCCGGGTTGTTGGTGTTTACTGAAATTTTTTATGTTGTATTGTCTTCCCTATTTTTGTTATCACTGTAAATTTTTCCATTAGGAATATTACAACCTCCCATTGCAGAAGAAAAGAAAGACAACAGAGCAAGAGATCCTTTCAAAATATTGCTCGAACAAGACCTCGAGCAATGGAGGAAAACGATGATGGATAACTTTACCTAGAGCCTTCAACGACTACCCGTAGGAAACACATCTTCATTCAACAACCACTCTGGGGGCACCACTCCCTTTAAGGTACAAGTCAACTTTGACATTCCCATATTTGAAGATCAGATAGATGTAGATGTCGCAAATAGATAGTTAAATATGTTGGAAGAATATATTTTTTTTCATGACTTTTCCAATCAGGACAATGTTACTTTTTCCCTTCTCAAATCTGCCCCCCATGTCAGGGACTAGTGGGAAACCTACTATGAACAAAAGGATGAGAGTGAACCCTCACTATTTTCAGCTGCACCCACTTGGAATTCTTTCTGAGACACCATCAAGGAACAATATTACCCTGTCAAGATCTATGAAGATAAATACATGAAGTGGACCATGCTGCGGCAGGGAAGGGACCAAGACGTGTCAGAGTTCACAAATATTTTTCATACCCTTCGCATGATGTTGGGTATCAAGGATTTTGAGTGGAATTTGGTACTCAAGTAATGTAGTTGTCTACTCAAGTACATCCAGGAAGAGATGGAGTTCCTAGACATCTCCTTACTTGGTGTCACCTATTGATACATTGTCAAAATAGAGCAAAAATTTAAACAGAAGAAGTGAGACTTTGGATCGACAAATTTGAAACAAGGGAAAGACGCCCCCAAATCACAGAATAAATGACAAAGCTAAGGCAGGGTGACCCAAGACAACCCGCCAAAGTGGAAAGCAAAGAAAAACACCAAGACAGAGAAGGACACAGGTAAATGGCATGCATTCCATAAAAGCCCCACTCACAACACAAGTAAGTGTCGAATCAAGCAGTCGCTAGTGGCCAAGCTGAAGGCTTCTAAATCAAATGCATGCTCCAACTTTGAGTCAGAACCTGACAAGGGGAATGACAAAGGGAAGCAGATTATTGATGTGGAGTACAATGCCATGGTTTCCACCATCAAGATCCAGAAGATTGAGCCCGGAGATCCAGAGGAGGGGGAGCGACTCTTCCAATCACAGATTGGGTGAAGGGTTCTCCACTACAATTCATTGTCGATAACAGAAGCCAAAAGAACCTCATTTTAGTAGAGGTCATGAAGCGGTTGGGCCTACCGACCACACCACACCCGCAATCATAAACAATTGGGTGGCTTCACCAAGGATGAGATCTCTGTGTCAACCAATAGTGTTTCCTTCCCTACAACATCAAGCCCTTCATAGATGAGGTATTGTGTGATGTTGCTCCTCTTGAAGTTTCTGATGTATTATTAGGACAACCATACTTGTTGAAGCATCATGTTTTGTATGAGTCTAGGCTACAAATTATTATTATTTCTTTGGGCATTAAGTTATACAGGATACCAGAGGTAGCACTGCTTACTGCCATCTCTTTGATCTATGAGAAGCAATGTAGTAAGATCATTTCCCAAACCAGGAAATTTTTTTCCTTATGATTCACCCTCAGGGCAAGAAGAAGATTATAGCCACATCCACATCCTCCAGACAGGGTTCCTCCGCATGATAGTAGCAGACGGACAAGTTCGTGGAGGAGTACATGGACATCTTCACCTCACCCACATGGGTAACCCTACACTATCAGGTCAAGAACTCCATCAATCTGACCCCAGGCGCGTCGCTACCCAACAGGCCGATCTATCGATGCTTTGTTCTAAAGAATGATGAAATCAAGAGCCAGATTCAAGAGTTGTTGCAAAAAGGGCACATAAGCCCAAGTTCATCACCATGTGGGAGCCCAATCATGTTGGTACAAAAGAAGGACGTGACTTGGATACTTTGTATTGACTATCGGGCACTAAATAAGATCAATGTCCAGAATAGGTATCCAATCCCACAAATTATGACCTTATGAACCAGCTCAAGGGGGAGAAATATTTCAACAATATTTCCTTGAAGTTCAATTATCACCAAGTACAAATCAAACCCTTTGGTGTGTGGAGGACTAACTTCAAATCCAATGAGGGCCTTTTCGAATGGTTGGTCACGTCTTTTGGGTTAACTAATGCCCCCTCAACCTTCATGAGGTTGATGGACAACATCTTGTGGCCTTGCACCAACTCATTCATGGTAGTGTATTTGGATGACATCCTTATCTTCAACCAGAGTTGGGAAGAGCACCTCCACCATATTCGACATGTCCTCCAAACCCTACGACACCCAAATTGTGTGCCAATTTGGAGAAATTCACTTTTGGTATGGCCCAGATTCAATATTTGGGGTACATCATTGACGAGAGGGGAGCGCATGTGTACCTAGCCAAGCTACAATTTATTCGGGATTGGTCATCCCCAACCACTCTAATAGAGCTTCACAACTTTCTAGGTCTTGCCAATTTCTACCGCAAGTTCGTGTTGGGGTTCTCTCATATCACTTGGCCTTTTAGTCAAGTCACCAAGGGTAGAGGGAAAGCAAAGTTATTTTGGTCTGAATCCTAACAAAAGGCATTTGCTGAGTTGAAGCATCAACTCTACTCTGCACCAATGCTCACATTCCCAGACCTACAATTATTTGAGATTAAGGAATATGCCTCCAACTATGTTATTGTTGCAGTTATTACTCAATAGGGGCATCCAGTGGCATATCACAGTGAGACACTTTTAGAGATAGTCCAAAAGTATCCCACCTATGACAAAGAGATGTATTCCATTGTGTAAGCCTACTGAAAATGGAAGCATTATATTTTGGGGAAGGAAATGGTCATCCACATAGACCACTAGCCCCTGCAGCTCATACAAACACAAGGAAAGTTGCAAAATGATCGCCATCAGAAATGGTCCACATACTTCCAACAATCCATTTAAACATTAAATACAAGAAGAGAAACACCAATAATGTTGCAGACTGCCTTAGCCGACTATTGGCCATGGCGCTAACCACTGTGTTTGAATCTTGTGGACATGAGACTATGGGGTCACTGCATCTTTACAAGAGCGATCAAGAATTTGACAACACATACCAAATGTACCTGGAAGGCAAGAAAGTTCCCGATTTTCACCTCTAGGGTGCACTGTTATGCCATCTGGGACACCTTTGTGTTCCTTCAAGTGAGCGTTCCAAAATGATTTGGCAGGCACACTATAGTCGGGTCGCTGGATATTTCAGAGTAGAGAAAACAATGGCAGTGTTGTAGAAGTATTTTTATTGGTCGAACCTTCGACGAGATGTTGGGAAATACACCAGATCCTGCACTGCCTACACCATTGTGGAAATTTAAATAGAAGAAGCAAGACTTTGGATATGTGAATCCGAAGCAAGGGAAAGGCACCACCAAACCGCAGAATAAAGGACAAAGCCAAGGTGGGGCTACCCAGGACAACCCACCGAAGCCGCAAGCAAAGAACAACACCAGACAAAGAAGGACACAAGGAAATGGTGCGAGTTCCATAAAAGCCCCACTCACAACACAAGTGAATGTTGGGCTAAGCAATCGTTGGTGGCCGAGCTCAAGGCTTTTGAATCATATGCATGCTCTAACTCTGAGTTAGAACCCGACAAGAGAAATGAAAAAGGGAAGTGTATTATTGATGCAGAGCCCAGTGCCACCATTTCCACCACCAAGATCCAGAAGATTGAGCCTAAAGATCCAGAGGAGGGGGGGTGACTCTTCCACTCATAAATGTGGGTGAAGGGTTCTCCGATGTAGTTCATTGTTGACAAAAAAAGCCAAAAGAACCTGATTTCAGCAGAGGTCATGAAGTGGTTGGGCCTACTGACCATATCACACCTGCAGCCGTACACCATCGGGTGGCTTCTCCAAGGAAAAGATCTCTACGTCAGCCAGCAGTGTCGCCTTCCCTACAACATCAAGCCCTTCACATATGAGGTATTGTGTGATGTTGCTCCTCTTGAAGTTTGTGATGTATTATTAGGCCAACCATACTTGTGGAAGCATCATGCTATGTATGAGTCTAGGCCTCACACTATTATTCTTTCTTTGGGTAATAAGTTATATAGGAAACTGAAGGTAGCATTGCTTACCACCATCTCTTTCAACTCTCTAAAGCAAAACCAAAAAAATTGTTTTCCTTATGATTCTCCCTCGGGGCAAGAAGAAGATTGTGGCCACATCCACGACCTCTAGATAGGCTCCTCTGCATGGCAACAACAGATGGACAAGGTTGTGGAAGAGTATAGGGACATCTTCACCTCTCCCATAGGGACACCCCTACATTATTAGGACAAGCATTCCATCGATCTGACCCCGGGCACACAGCTACCCAACGGGTCGATCTATCGATGCTCTGTTATGGAGAACTATGAAATCAAGAGGCAGATTCAAGAGCTGTTGCAAAAAGGGCACACTAGGCCAAGTTCATCATCTTGTGGGAGCCTGATTGTGTTGGTACAAAAGAAGGACGAGACCAAGAGACTCTGTATTAACTATCGGGTGTTGAATAAGATCACTGCCAGAATAGGTATCCAATCTCACGAATTGATTCCCTTCTGGACCAACTCAAGAGGCCCAAAGATTTCAGGAAGATTAACTTGAAGTTTGGTAATCACGAGTTTCCAATCGAACCCTCCGATGTGTGGAAGATTGCCTTCAAATCCAATGAGAGCTTTTTTTGAATGGTTGGTCATGCCTTTTGATTTGACGAATGAGCCCGTGACCTTCATGACGTTGATGGACAACATCTTGTGGCCCTTCACCAACTCATTCATGGTAGTTTATTTGGACGACATCTTGATCTTCAACTAGAGTTGGGAAGAGAACCTCCACCATATTCGACAGGTCCTCCAAACCCTGTGAGAACACAAATTGGGTGCTAATTTTTAGAAATGTACTTTTGGTATGACCTAGATTCAATATATGGGATACATCATTGATGAGTGGGGTGTGCATGTGGACCCAGGTAAGATACAAGTTATTTAGGATTGGTCAGCCCCAAACACTCTAATAGAGCTCCGCAATTTTATGGGTCTTGCCAATTTCTACTGTAGGTTCATGTTGGGGTTCTCTCATTTCACTTGGCCTTTAAGTCAAGTCACAAGGGTTGGAGTGAAAGCAAAGTTCTTTTGGTCTGAATCCCAACATAAGGCATTTGTTGAGTTGAAGCATCGTCTTTGCTTTGCACTAGTGCTCATATTACTAGACTTGAAACAATCGTTTGAGATTTAGACAGATGCCTCTGACTATGATATTGGTGCAATTCTTACTCAGTAGTGGCATCTAGTGGCATATCATAGTGAGACACTTTTAGACACAGTCTGAAAGTATCCCACCTATGACAAAGAGATTTATTCCATTATGCAGGCCTACCGAAAATGGAAGCATTACATTATGGGGAAGGAAATGGTCATCCACACAGACCATCGACCCTTGGAGTTTATATAGATATAAGGAAAATTGCAGAACGACCGCCATTAGAAATGGTCCACATACTTGCAATAGTTCCATTTAAACATTACATACAAGAAGGGAAACACCAATAATGTTGTAGATTGCCTCATCCAACCGGCAGTCATGGCACTAACCACTGTGCTCAACTCTTATGGAGACGAGACTTCAGGGTGGTCGCATCTTTACAAGAGCAATCTAGAATTTGGCAACACATACTAGATGCTCCTGGAAGGCAAGCAAGTTCATGATTTTCACCTTCAGGGTGCACTGTTATGCCACTTGGGACACCTTTGTGTTCCTTCAAGCGAGCATTCTAAGATGATTTGGGAGGCGCACTATAGTTGGGTAGCTTGATAATTCAGAGTATAGAAAATAGTGCCAATGTTTCACAAGTATTTTTATTGGTTGAATCTTCGACAAGATGTTGGGAAATACATTAGATCTTGCACTACATGCGTCATTTCCAAACTGACCGTAAAAAATAAAGGCCTATGTACTCTACCTACTCCTAGTTGGCCTTGGGAATCCATCTCCACGGATTACATGTCTATCCTTCCTTCTATTAAGCATGGAAATGACTGTGTTTTCGTGGTCGTCGACAGATTCTCTAAGATAGCCATTTTGGTGGCCTGCAAGAAGAGTATCACAACAAAAGCCACTGCTAAGCTCTTCTTTGAACGAGTGTGAGTACACCATCCCACAGTCCATTATATAATATCAGAACAATAGGTTCCTAAGTACATTTTGGTCAAGCCTCTTGTCAATGCTGGATACCAAACCCACTAAATCCACTGCCTTCCACCCCCAAATTAATGGCCAAACAGAGGTCGTCAACAGGATGATTGTGCACATTATGCGCATGTACAACTCGAAACATACATGCACATGGGATGAAAGTATCCCCTATGTCCAACAAAGTTACAAAAGATCTCTCCATAGCTCAACTAGCCATGACCCATTTTGGGTGGGGTTGGGATTCTAGCCACTGTGCCCCATTGATGTGGTCATATCATTTGCAACTACTTAGGCATATTTGTCTCATTTCTAGGTCGAAGATGACAGGGCTAACAACTTCATTGAGCGCATTCAACACATTTGCCAACATGTCCATGACATATTGGACAAAGCCAATGCTAAGTACAAAAAATGTCATGATCAACATTGGGTGCCACATAAGTTCCATGTGGGTGACAAAGTTTGGTTACATTTATAGAAGGAGCGCCTCGCTGATTCCCACGGAAAAATTTTCCCACTTTGATATGGGTAGTACACCATCACCATGGCTATAGGGGATAATTCCTTTGAGCTCAACATTCCACCGTTCCTTGGTCTGCACCTAGGATTTAATGTGGACCGACTGCAACCATACTTTCCCCCATTGTTGGACACCTCTGACATTGCTGAGAAGCTGACACCAATAGAGCTCAACCCAAGCTACATCGAAAAAGCCACAATTAACATGATCATGGACACATAGATCAAGAACACTCTCCAACAAAGGATCTAGTTATATCGAGTTCTCAAAGCATGCCAACTCCTTCACCATGGAAAGTGGTTCACTAGGGACCAGGTTCAATAGAAATTTCCTCACCTCATGCCGACTTTGAACACAATGGAGACAATTGCTTCCTAAGGGGGGAGGATTGATCCAAGTGGATATTGGTAGCCACCCACCTATTCCACCTAAACCTTCATTCAATTTCATTTGTTTCCTTGATTATAACGTCATTTACTATTTTTAGCATTTTTTCGTGTCCTGGACTTCCAGAGTTGTTTTGACCCCCCCTAAACGATGTTTTTTTAGGTCTGTAATAGGCCCATAGTCATAAGTAAGGGTCCGCAAAAAATCTTGTAGCACTCAGAGAGATATTTCCAACGAGGTATCATATGCACCAAATGGAGATAATATGACAAAGTTATGACCCTAGGAAGTTGGCTGCCCAACTAACCCCAATGGGGCCCACAAACTCTTGGCATTCCATCTCTCAGGGTTAGGGTTTTGATTGTTTAGAATATTCCCTTGTTGTTAAATAATAAAAAGGCCCTTGAGCCTCATTTTAACACAATTCAGAGCCATTTAGCCGTCACATCTCTTCTCAGAGATAAGCTACCATAGCTTAAGCTAGTTTATTTCCATTCTATATGTAAGCATATTTCAATTCTTTGATATTACTGAAATGAAGTTTTATTTCTGCTGCATCTTTGTGTTTATGTTTGTTGCATTCATGTATAAGTTCATATCAATGTTATCAGAGAGCTCTTGTCTTTCTCTATTTTTCTTTGCATGTCCCTAACGTGGTCAAAGTATAAGGAGTTAGGGCTCAAACTAGTTAAACATTTGCAAGACCAGCCCCGTAAACCCTAACACCCTCCCATTGGCGAAAGAAAAGAAAGATGTGGGAGTAGGATGTCCTTTCAAAATATTGCTCGAAGAAGTCCTCGAGCAATAGAGAAACACGATGTTGGATAACTTTGCCCAGATCCTTCGGCGACTACCCACCTACGACGCATCTTCATCCAACAACAACTCTAGGGGCACCACTCCCTTTAAGGTACAATTAAAATTTGACATTCCCATATTTGAAGGCCAGATAGATGTAGACATTGCACATAAATGGCTAAATCTGTAGGAAGGATATTTTTCGATTCATGATTTTTACAAACAGGAAAATATTACTTTTGCACTCCTCAAAGCTGCCCCCCATGTCAAGGACTAGTGGGAAACGTACTATGAACAGAAGGAGGAGAGTGAACCCTCACTATTTTCAGCCACACCCACTTGGAATTCTTTCTAATATGCTATCAAGGAACAATACTACCTTATTAGGAGCTATGAATATAAATACATAAAGTGAACCACGTTGCGACAGGGAAGAGACCAAGACGTGCCGGAGTTCACATATATTTTTCATACCCGTTGCACGAAGTTGGGTATCAAGTATTATGAGAGACATTTGGTAAAGTACCAAGACTTTCTACACAAGTACATCCAAGACAAGATGGAGTTCTTGGACACCTCCTCGCTTGGTGTCGCCTATTGATACGTTGTCAAGATCGAGCAGAAAGTTAAACAGATGAAGCGAGACTTTGGATCTGCAAATCTGAAGCAAGGGAAAGGTGCCCCCAAACCATAAAACAAAGGAAAAAGCCAAGGTAGGGCGACCCAAGACAATCCATCGAAGCTGCAAGCAAAGAAAAATACCAAGACAAAGAAGGACACAGGGAAATGGTGTGAGTTCCATAAAATCCCCACTCACAACACAAGTGAATGTCGAGCCAAGCAGTCGATGGTGGCCGAGCTAAAGGCTTCCAAATTAGATGCATGCTCTGACTCTAAGTCAGAACCCGATAATGGGAATGGCAAAGGGAATCAGATTATTGATGTGGAGCCTAGTACCACCATTCCCACCACCAAGGTCCAGAAGATTGAGCTCGAAGATCTAGAGGATGGGGAGTTACTCTTCCACTCACAGATGTGGTTTAAAGGTTCTCCACTATAGTTCATTGTCGACAGTAGAAGACAAAAGAACCTCATTTCAGAAAAGGTCATGAAGTGGTTGCGTCTACCGACCACACCACACCCACAACTATACACCATCGGGTGGCTTCACCAAGGGCGAGATCTTCACGTCAGCCAATAGTGTCACCTTCCCTACAACATCAAGCCCTTCACAAATGAGGTATTGTGTGATGTTGCTCCTCTTGAAGTTTGTGATGTATTATTAGGGCACCCATACTTGTGAAAGCGTCATGCTATGTATAATTCTTAGCCTTGCACTATTATTATTTCTTTGGGAAATAAGCTATACAAGATACTGGAGGTAGCACCACCTACAATCATCTCTTTAATCTCTGCGAAGCAATGCAGTAAGATCATTGCCCAAACTGAGAAATTTGTTTTCCTTGTGATTCGCCCTTAAGGAAAGAAGAAGATTGTGGCCACATCCACGACCTCTAGATAGGGTTCCTCCGCATGACAACAACAGATGGACAAGGTTGTGAAGGAGTACAGGGGCATCTTCATCTCACCCACAGGGGAACCCCTACACTGTCAGGTCAAGCACTCAATCGATATGACCTTGGGCGTGTCGTTACCCAACGGGTAGATCTATCAATGCTCTATTTTGGAGAACGATGAAATAAAGAGGCAGATTTAGGAGCTAATTCAGAAAGGGCACATCATCTAAGTTCATCACCCCATGGGAGCTCGATCATGTTGGTATAGAAGAAGGATAGGACCTGGAGACTTTGTATTGACTATTGGGCACTGAATAAGTTCAATATTTGGAATAGGTATCCAATCCCACAGATTGATGACCTTATGGACCAACTCAAGGGGGAAAAATATTTCAACAAGATTTACTTGAAGTCTAGTTATCACCAGGTACCAATCGAACCCTCCGATGTGTGGAAGACTGCCTTCAAATCCAAGGAGGGCCTTTTTGAATGTTTGGTCATGCCTTTTGAGTTGACGAATGCCCCCACGAACTTCATAAGGCTGATGGACGACATCTTGCAGCCCTTCGCCAACTCATTCTTGGTAGTGTATTTGGACGACATAGTGATCTTCAACCATAGTTGGGAAGAGCACCTCTACAATATTCGACAAATCCTCCAAAACCTGTGACAACACAAATTGTGTGCCAATTTGGATAAATGAACTTTTGGTATGACCTAGGTTCAATATTTGGGGTACATCATTGATGAGTGGGGTGTGCATGTGGACCCAACACCAATGCTCACATTACCGGACCTGCACCAACTATTTGATATTCAAATGCCTCTGACTATGCTATTGGTGCAGTTATTACTAAGCAGGGGAAACCAGTGGCATATCACAGCGAGACACTTTTTGACACAGTCTGAAAGTATCCAACCTGTGAAAAAGAGATATATTCCATTGTACAGGCATGCCAATAATGGAAGCAATACATTCTAGATAAGGAAACACTCATCCACACAAACCTTCGGCCCCTGCAGTTTATACAGACACAAGGAAAGTTGCAGAATGATCGCCATCAAAAATGGTCCACATACCTGCAACAATTCCATTTAAAAATTAAGTACAAGAAGGGAAACACCAATAATGTTGCAAACTACCTTATTCGATCGTTGGTCATGGTGCTGACCACTGTGCTCGACTCTTGTGGAGATGAGACTTCGGGGTGGCTGCATCTTTACAAGAGTGATCCTGAATTCAGAAACACATACGAGATGCTCCTGGAAGGCAAGCAAGTTCTTGATTTTCACCTCCAAGGGGCATTGTTATTCCACATGGGACACCTCTGTGTTCCTTCAAGCGAGCATGCCAAGATGATTTGGGAGGCACACTGTAGTCGGATCGCTAGACATTTCGGAGCAGAGAAAATAGTGGTAGCATTGCAAAAGTATTTTTATTGGACAAACCTTCGACAGGATGTTGGGAAATACATCAAGTCCTACACTTCCTGTGCCATTGCCATACTGATCATAAAAAATCAAGGGCTATATACTCCTCTTCCTACTCATAGTTGGCCTTGGAATCCATCTCCATGGATTACATGTTGGGCCTTCTATAATTCATGGCAACGATTGCGTTTTAGTGGTCATCGAAAGATTCTCTAAGATGGTTATTCTGGCGGCCTGCAGAAGAGTATCACAACAGAAGCCACTACTAAGCTCTTCTTTGAATGAGTGTGGGTACACTTTGGGATCCCACAATCCATTATTTCAGATCGAGACAATAGTTTCATGAGTACATTTTGGTCAAGCATCTAGTCGATGTTGGATACAAATCTCACAAGTCCACGACCTTCCACCTCCAAACTAATGGCCAAACAGAGGTCATCAATAAGATGATCATGCACATTTTGCGCATGTACAACTTGAAACATCCATGCACACGGTATGGAAGCCTCCCCTTTGTCCAACACAGTTACAACAGAGCTCTCCATAGCTCCACCAGCCACATCCCCTTTTGGGTGGGGTTGGGATTCCACCACTATGTCCCATTGATGTGGCCATACCATTTGCAACTACTCAGGCAAATTTAGCTCATGTTTAGGTCGAAGCTGACAGGGCTAACAACTTCATTGAGTGCATTCAACACATCCTACAATAGGTCCATGACATATTGGAAAAAGCTAATGCTAAGTACAAGCAGTGTCATGATCAACATCGGGTGCCACATGCGACAAAGTTTGGTTACATCTACAAAAGGAGCGCTTCACTGCGCCCCACCGCAAACTTTTCCTGCTGCAATATGGGCTCTACACCATCACTAAGGCTGTAGGTGGCAATTCCTTCAAGATCAACATTCCACCATTCCTTGGCTCACACCCAGTATTTAATGTGGACCGACTACGACCATACTTTCCCCAATTGTTGGAAACCTTCGACATTGCTGAGGAGCTGACACCAACAAAGCTCAATCTAAGCTACATTGAAAAGAACACAACTGATAGGATCATGTACACATAGATCAAGAACACTCGCCAATAGGGGATCTATCTATATCGAGTTGTTAAAGCATGACAACTCATTCACCAAGGAAAGTGGTTCACCATGGACCAAGTTCAATAGAAATTTCCTCATGTCATGGATGCTCTATATGCAATGGGGAGCTTCCTAAGGGGATATGATTGATCCAGTTAGATATTGGTGGCCACCCACCTATTCCACCTAGACGTCCAGTTGGGTTTCATTTGTTTCCTTGATTATAACAACATTTATTATTTTTATGAGTTTTTTGGGTGCTAAACTTCTGGCGCTGTTTTAACCCCTAAACGACGTTTTTTTAGGTCTGCAACAAGCTCGTTACCATAGGAAAGGGCACGTGGAAAATATTTTAGTATTCGAAGAGATATTTATAGTGAGGTATCATACGCACCAAACATAGATAATATGATCAAGTTACAACCCTGAGAAGTTGGCTGCCCAACTAACCCCAATGGGACCCACAAACACTTGGTGTTCCATCTCTTGGGGTTAGGATTTTGGTTGTTTAGGTTTTTACATTTTTGTTCAATAATAAAAAGGCCCTTAAGCCTCATTGTAACATAGTTCAGAGGCATGTAGCCACCACATATCTTCTCAAAGATAAGCTACCATCATCCGAGCTATTTTATTGCCATTTTGTATGTAACCATATTCCAATTCTTTGATATTAATGAAATGGAGTTTATTTTTGTTGCATATCTGTGTTTATGTTTGTTGCATTCCTATACAAGTTTGGATTAGTGGTATCAGAGCGCTCTGCTCTTTCTCTATTTTTCTTTGCATGTCCCCAATAAGGTCAGGGTATAAGGAGTTAAGGCTCGAACTGGTTGAACCTTTGGAAGACTAGCCTCGCAAACCTCGACGACCTCCCATGATGGGAGAAAATAAAGACGAGGGAATAAGAGATCCTTCCAAAATATTTCTCAAAGAATCCCTCGAGCGACAGAGGAATGCGATGATGGATAAATTTACCTAGATCCTTCGATTGCCACCCATAGGTGACACATCTTCATCCAACAACCACTCTGGTGGCACCATTCCCTTTAAGGTGCAAGTCAACTTTGACATTCCCATACTTGAAGGCTAGATAGACGCAAATGTCATAAATAAATGGTTAAATCTATTGGAAGGAATTTTTTCGATTCATGACTTTTCCAATTGGGAAAATATTACTTTTACACTCCTCAAAGCTACCCTCCATGTCAAGGATTGGTGGGAAACCTACTATAAACAGAAGGACAAGAGTGAAGCCTCACTGTTTTCAGCTGAACCCAATTGGAATTCTTTTTGAGACATCATCAAGGAAAAATATTACCCTATCAGGAGCTATCAAGATAAATACATAAAGTGGGCCATGATGTGGTAAGGAAGGGACTAAGATGTTCCAAAGCTCACAAATAATTTTCATACCTTTATCACAAAGTTGGGTATCAAATATTCTGAGTGGCATTTGGTACTCAAGTAATGTGGTTTTCTACACAAGTATATCCAGGATGAGATAGAGTTCATGGACATCTCCTCGCTTAGCACCACCTATTGATATGTTGTAAATATCGAGCATAAATTTAAACAGAATAAGCAAGACTTGGGATCTACGAATCTGAAGCAAGGGAAAGGCATCCCCAAACCACAGAAAAAAAGAAGAAGAAGAAAAAATCCAAGCTAGGGTGACGCAGGACAACCTGTCGAAGCCACAAGTAAAGAACAACACCAAGATAAAGAAGGACACAGGTAAATGGTGTGAGTTCCATAAAAGCCCCACTTACAACACAAGTGAGTGTTGAGCCAAGCAGTCACTGGTGGAGAAGATGAAGGCTTCATAATCATATGCATTCTCTGACTTTGAGTCAGAACCTGACAAGGGGAATGACAAAGTGAAGTAAATTATTGATGCAGAGCCCAGTGCCACCATTACCACCGGCAAGATCCAAAAGATTAAGCCCGAAGATCCAGAGGAATGGGAGCGACTCTTCCACTCACAAATATGGGTGAAGGGTTCTCCCCTGCAGTTCATTTTCAACAACAGAAGCTAAAATAACGTCATTTCAGCAGAGGTCGTGAAGCGGTTGGGCCTACTGACCACACCACACCTGCAGTCGTGCAACATCGGGTGGTGTTGAGTCTTGAAAATGTCATTCATTTCCATTACACTTTCACTATTATGTCCATTATATCACCTCCATTTCACTACTATGTCACCACATTCATCCCACTTTCATTATCATTGGGCCACCTTTATGTTTTTCCAATCTTTATTATTTCTAAGCCTTTTAAGTGAATTTGTGGTTAAACATTAGAAAATAATGTGCATATGCTTATACCTAACAAATGGGTTGAGGTTGTTGACATGTGTAGGTTGAAAGGAGACTTCTAGAAGACCCTTATGTGGCACTCTAAGGCCAAATTCGAATTTGGTTGGAAAGAATCATGGGATCATGAGGATATGTGTCACATCTCCTAATTGTATTGTAACTCTAAAAAGACAGGTGTCTTATCAGTTCCTATTTTGATTAGGACTCTAGAGGTAGAGGGAGAGATTCATGGACTATCATTAATGAGATGGCTCTCATCTTTTTGTATAAATAGGAGATCTCTCTCCTTCATTTGTTAGTCTTTTAGTCTTTTAGTCCCTAGTTCTTAAGTTTGTAGTTCTTCCTTGATGGCTTTTGAAAGCTTTGGAGAACTTTGTTGTACTTTGTACTTTTGAAGAATTTGAATAAAGCTTTGATGTTCTCAACATGGAAGGAGATGTGAAGTAGATGTCATGGAGCATATTAGAATGTAAGGTAGAGTAGATTTCATTTTGTAAATATTGCTTTGTAGAATGTAAGGTAGAGAAGATTTCATTTTGTAAATATTGCTTTGTAGAATGTAAGGTAGAGTAGATTTCATTTTGTAAATATTGCTTTGTAGAATGTAAGGTAGAGTAGATTTCATTTTGTCAATTTCGCTTTGATTTCATTATGTTATTTGATTGCTTTCAAGTTTGATAGATTATATTTTTCATTCATGCAATTTTAATTCATGCAAGTGTGTTCAATTTTGCTTTGATTTCATAAGTGGCAGAGGGCCCCTGCTCACTAAAGCCTTGTACAGTTGTCCTTTAACTCTTGCATTACTTTTTTCCTGTTCATGTATATTAGTTGTACAGTTGTCATTTAAATGTTGCGTTTTATTTCATCATGTATATTAGCTGTACATAACAAGCTGTTTTGATTACTGTTGTTTTACATTAATTTTGTTATGCTTCTGTATATTAGTTGTACATAAATTGCTTTCAAGTTGATTGTAGATTAGTGATGCACATAGCCTTTTAATGACTAATGACATGATAGAATCATCTTGTCCTTCTGCTGAAGCAACAAGGATACTGGGTCTCATAGTCACTAGCTCATTGTTTGGTTATTGCATTTTATTTTGATTGAACTAGCTGTATATTTACACTTTTGTTCAAATACTAATTCCATCAATAACATGTTTTAAGTTCTTTTGAAGTGCTAAGTTTTGGAAGTTACCATTAGGGACATAGGCCTTGTCTTGAAATCTTTATCCATACTTGTCCTTTAAAAGTATTCTTAAGACCTTAGAATAGGATTTCCATTTGCATTAAACACTTTAGAAAACCAACAAGAACAAAACCCCAAGAACAACAAAAACTATAAAACAACGAAGTAAGAGAAAGGTTAACTAAGCACATATGGTGCACCACACTTCATCAGTTTACGATACCCGGATTGATAATTTATGTAGAGCAATTTAAGACGTTAAATTGACTAGACAGGTGGCTTCACCAAGAACGCGATCTCTATGTCATCCAACAATGTCGCCTTCCCTACAACATCAAGCCCTTCACATATGAGGTATTGTGTGATGTTTCTCATCTTGAAGTTTGTGATGTATTATTAGGCCAACCATACTTGTGGAATTGCCATTTTGCGTATGAGTCTATACCTCATACTGTTATTATTTCTTTGGGAAATAAGTTATACATGATACTAGAGGTAGGACCACTTACTGCCATCTCTTTTATCTTTACGAAGCAATGCAGTAAGATCATTTCCCAAACCGGGAAATTTATTTTCCTTATGATTCGCCCTTAGGAAAAGAAGAATATTGTGGTCACATCCACGACCTCTAGATAGGGCTCCTCCACATTGCAGAAGCCGATAGATAAAGTAGATAAAGTCATGGATGAGTACATGGACATCTTCACCTCACCCATAGTTGTACCTTTATAATGTTAGGTCAAACACTCCATTGATCTGACCCGGGTTACCCAACGAGTTGATGTATCGATGTTTTGTTATGGAGAATGATGAAATCAAGAGGCATATTTAGGAGTTGTTGTAGAAATGGCACATCAGGCCAAGTTCATCACCCTATGGGAGCGCGATCGTGTTGGTAAAAAGAAGGACGAGACCTAGAGACTCTGTATTGACTATTGGGGAATGAATAATATCATTGTTCGAAATAGGTATCCAATCCCACAGATTGATGACCTTCTGGACCAGCTTAAGGGGACCAAATCTTTCAGCAAGATTGACTTGAAGTCTGATTATCACCAGGTACCAATCGAACCCTTTGATGTGTGGAAGATTGCCTTCAAATCCAAGGAGGTCCTTTTCGAATGGTTGTTCATGCCTTTCGGGTTGAAAAATGTCATTGCGACCTTCATGAGGCTGATGGATGACATATTGCGGCCCTTTTGATGAGCCTCAGCATTGCAACAATAATGTTGCAACTCCCAAGGCTACCAGCGTAAATTAACCCAGGGTTTGTACAAACTTAAGACGTGTTGACACTATATGTGAAACATACAATGTGTCCTTACTTCATTTCTCCGAAATAAAATCCTAAACTGATTACAGAAATGGAAATGTTACTCTATTTGCAAGAAATGGAAATGCTACTTGCTGAAATGTAAACATTAATCCTAATTGCAAGAAGGTAAAGGTTATGTTATTTGCAGGAATGAAAATTACTTGTCTATTTGCAGAATGTAAACCTTGTGCTATTTGCAATAATGTGAATAATTAGTCTAATTGCAGAATGTGAAAATTTTCCTTGAAAAGAAACTAATCCTATGCAAGAACAACAATTTGTAATTGAAATCCTAAGAGCATGAATTCAAAGAAATAAACCTAATCTACTTTGTAAAAAGGAAAGTCATAAGTGGTGTTTATTCTTCCCTAATCATGGATTTAGATCATAGGGGTAATTATTCAAGACTAAGAGACAAAAACCAATCTTTTGGAGCAAATCTGGTCATGTTTACATGTGCTACAGAAGTGCTATAGGAGGTGCTACAAGAAGTCTTATTTTGCTACAAGAGGAGATAACTTGCCAAATGCCCAAGTAAATTAAATGAAAATGGGATGGGAACGTTTTTGTTACTAAGTAGAATGTATTTGGACTCCATTCCGAGTGGAATCACTCAAAATACCCCTGTTAACACATGCTAAAAAAATAACAGAAAATTACTAGTCTAAAGTCTGGAAATTCAAGAACTAGTGAGCTAGTTAACCTACCAAATGCCTAACCTAATCAAGTGCAAATGATATGGGGTAAATTTTTTTATTAACTTGATTTTTTTTATGATCCAATACAAGTGGAATCAACTCAAATGAAGTTCATTAACATGTTCTAAACATTAGCATAAAATTACTACTATTTTGCTACAAGGTGTTATATGGAATTTGTATCTACGGATAAACACATTTTCCCTAAGTGGGTAGCTACACTTAGAACAACCGGAAGAAAGTGGTTTAACCTTTTCCTATAATAGATAGATGTGATGAATGAACTTACTTGTGATCTTTCGCTTCCTTTATCTCCTTTGAATTGCTCCTATCGCTCCCACTTGAACTGAATCCGCTCAATTGCTACATGTGTTAACGAAAATAGAAAACAACAATGATCAAATCATACATGATCTATCTACTATAAACCAATGGAATCGACGACATTGAAATACATAATCATCATAGATATGAAAAAGAATATGAGAAAAGGAATAAACAACTTTATTATTGTAGAAGGAAGAGTTACACCTAATGCAGTTTGATCCCGTGTCACTCATCCAGCTTCAGTCCAACCCTCGTCACACCAAAAGCACACCAATCCAATAGCATAACATTACTTGATATGAACTCAAATCTCAAACCAACAGTATTTCTCTACAATCTTCAAATTCTAGCCTCCTGATCACTATGATGAGTGGTCAATTTATAGGGAAATGCAGGTGGTTATGTCATAAATTGGGCATTGAATGGCTTTCCAAAATTGGAGTTAGTTTCCATGGAGAAATGGATGAGAGAATAGAGGGTAATTGATCCATATCCTATCCAAAGTCGACCTCATAGGATGAGATAAGAGTTGGGCATCCTTCTAGAATGCTCTAGAATCAAAGAATATTCCCAGAATCCAATGTCAATTTCGCTCATTCTCGCCTAGCGCAGGTCAAAGAGGGCCTAAGTGCACTGCAGTGCAGGCTTGAATGGGCCTACCTGCTCTGCAGCGCAGTTACCCCTAACCACGGCTGTGCTGGTGTCCCCAGGAGGCATTTGTGCAGGGTTTCAAGCTAGGAAACTTTGATGGATGGAAGCATTCAATTTGATGACTTGTCTAGGGCATGTAACAACTGAATTAGGGTTTGATGAGCCCTAATTGTACTGATATGAATGTCGGGAGTGATGTGCCCAAATAGACCTGTAACAATTGCCCCCTAAAGCATGAAATCGAAAATGATAATGTTGAGTAATGTGCTTTATGATGTGTTGAGGAGGATTTGAAGCGGATGGTGACCTGCATCAATTACAATACATAATATCATGATATCTTTGAATTTTTCATGAATTGTTGAGGGAAGGCATACCCATACTCAACATATAAACTTTTCATTACATGTACATAAATCATATAGTCGTCTACAAATATAGACCCATGATAGGATGACCATCTGTGTAAATCCATCGTATAGATGATTTAGTACTCTCCTGAATTCGCAGCCCGGATGGATGAAACTAGATCCAGGGTCTTCTATCTCGTCCAATCGTTCGCTCAAGTACGAGTCTAACCATGTGAAAATGTGATCTAAAGTCGAACATGGGAAGACACCATCTGATTACCAGCCAATGATGTAAGTTGTTAACAGACGCGAGAGATCATTGATAATGATAATGATTCTCAAGGTACTACAGTACATTCTGAATGGTGTGAATAGATGTTTTGATGTCAAACACCATACAAAGTCTTTTGGTCGAAGGCCAATGATGTCAACTTGCCATTTATGTATGCAAGCCTCAAGGTACTGGAAGGGTGTTTCTAAGTCAACTTCCTAGATAATGTGCTAATGTCGACAAGAAGTGACTCGTCGCAGGAGGGCCTTGATGTATCCCCCATCAACGACACGAAATGAGTGTAATGATTTTGAAGACAGAATGTGACTGACGACACAAGGTTCAGGAATGGCGGTCATGAAAATGAAGGTTTATGAGTATTGCAAAGAATGAAGTTTACTGAGTGACTTCTCTTGAACATGTCGGTGACACTGAATGAATTGGAAACATTGACCCAAAACCAAAGTGATGGATGGTGTGATAGACCATAGGTATGATAACCATCAAGCAGATAACCCAACCCAAATAGTCATAAAAATGAAGTGAAAGTGTCATGTTCAAGAGTGACTTGCTACCATAAAGTGATTTATCCCTTTTCCTATTTTCCCCAGTCATTGCTGACCAGTACCTTTTTATATTTTAACAAGCTTGATGAGGATAACATATGCTTGTAGTATAATTCCACCCTACAGGTGAATCGATCGCTATGTGATATTTTAACGAGTCTAGCGAAGGTGAAACTCGGTCTTGTCATGATGGACAATTTTGTCGCTATTTGATGTTTTAACGAGTTTAACAACAATGAGAACTCGGTCCTTTTCATGTTTAGAGAGTTTGAAAAGGGACAAAAAAGAGAACTCCACAAGTTCTTTTTCGTAAATTTATCTCTCAAGTCCGAAAAAGTGTAAAATAATACGAGAGAGAACCTATTGACCATGTTCAATCAACGTATTCCTTTTTCATAAGTAATCTATCTCAGTCCGAAAAAGGGTTAAACTTGTGCTGAGTAAATGTCGTTTCCAATCTGTTTACGAGATGAAAAGGACAAGTGCTCGACAATATTTTCATATTTCGAGAGTCTGAAAAAGAGCTTAAAGAGGACTCCACTTAGGGGAACCAGTGGTGTCTATTATAGCAACTGGTTCCAGTGATGTTGGAACTTCTCAAAACATGTTTATTTATGTGAAGAGGCTGGCTAATAAGACCAATCATTGCAATTGTTCCTCAAAAAGGGTAAAACAACCAAGTGAAAATGTATGATCGGCCAAGCAGATAGTGACAATGGAAGGAGAAAAACCAAGGCTCATTTGACAGAAGAGGTTGATAGAATGGAAATCACGAGGGTTAAAATGGAGATGGGTTCATTTTTACACAAGCTTGAACCATAGGGAACTATGCTTGGATTCAGTTTCATGTTTACACAAGCTTGAAATGAAAAACTATGCTTGGATTTAGTTTCATTTTTACACAAGCTTGAAATGAAAAACTATGCTTGGATTCAGTTTCATTTTTACACAAGCTTGAAACAAAAAACTATGCTTGAGATTGGTTTACATGCCCCCAGCATGATGACTCGATTCTAGGTGCATGCCCCCCAAGCTTCATTACATTCACCTAAGTAGACTACTCGTGGCTATCAGGTGGATGGAATGAAGGTTCATTTATGAGATCAAGTGAAAGACTCGACTGGGATTTTACGAGATCTAATCAAAGACTCGAATTGGAACTTTGCTCCAGGGGACCTTGTTTCATTTTTTAATGAGCTTGACACAAGACAAGGAACTCTGCTCATATTCCTTGTTTCATTTTTTAACGAGCTTGACACAAGACAAGGAACTCTGCTCTGGGACCTGTTTCATTTTTTAATGAGGTTGACACAGTAAAAGAACTATCCTCATATTCCTTGTTTCATTTTTTAACAAGCTTGACACAAGACAAGGAACTATGCTCATACCCTTTGTTTCATTTTTTAACGAGGTTGACACAAGACAAGGAACTATCCTCATGATTCCTTGATCACGACCCACAAGAGGTCATGACTTCCAAGAGGTTATCATCAGATGGGAGAACAATGCTTTGGAAGGGATACGTAGCAAGGAATCCATTAAAGAGATCTGGTTCCAATGCCCCTAGTACATAATGCACAACATCATGGAATTGATCGTCAGTTGATGTAGGCATGGAATGAGTTGCCACATAATTGACCTGTGGCAGGGAAGATACCATTGGGACAAAAGGACCATTTAGGGAAGATGGTTTTCTGGAAGCCATATTTGGACTAGGAAATGAAAGCTAGTCAACGGTGACAACTCTGCCTTCATGCGGGAAACACATCACTCAAAAGAGTGTTGAAACAATAGCTCCCATGTCATAAACATAGTTGCGCCCAAGAAATAAATTGTAATCTAAAGGGCTTGGGACTACCATCACATTGAGATAAACAATATTTCCTCCCAAAGTAATAGGCAACTGAGCAAGGATCCCTAATGGTTAACTGGTTCCTCTATTAAAAGCCAACAAATTTTGGGTAATAGGCACAAGTGGTGGCGAACCGAGCGCTTGCCAAGCAGTGGAGGAAAGGATACTCACAGATGCACCTTCATCTATAATAGTGCCAGATACAATCATATTATAAACCTGTACTATGATCTGGAAAGGAACATAAGAAGGAAGACAACATCCTACTAGTCGATTCCAATCAAAGGAAGTGACCAGACTACTTGGAAGGGGTACCGTAAGAACGGGGGAATTACCCCCTTGAGTTATGAGAATGGGAGGATTTTCCTTCTGTCTTGATGGAACAGGAGGGTTGCCTCCAAGCTCATTGAAATATGAAAAAACGAAAAGAACCTAAGTGGTATCATACTCACTATCTACGGGAAAGGTACGATTAACTGAAGGTGAATTCGGGTCAATTTTTTCCTCGACCTATGATTGGTTAGGTATAGACTCATGGGATTCACATTAAGAGAGAGTGGGTTTGACCGATGGTTGATTTGGGTCAGTCACTTCATCAACTAGTGAATGATTAAGGGAGAGTCTCCTATAACCAGATGGAAGTCGCTGTGGAGAAGCAGGACGGTTATCCAACACTTTTTGGGCTTCATCGAGATAGGTACAAAGGTGAATGGGGTGATTCCCTTCACATAACCTACAGGGAAACTTAACTTTACCCTTCTTTCCATGAACTTTACTAGCACTAGTTGATGGTGTGTCACCAGCATGATCTCCAAAAATTGATGACACAGGATGATGTGAACGAGAAGACCATTCTAAGATCTGAGGAATACCAGAACAGTTTCGAAGAAGATGGTATCCCGCACAAAGTTTGCAAGGATATCAAAGTTTGTCAGGCTTATCGGACGGTTTCTCACCAGAAGTTGCATTCAAAGTAATGGTTGCTTGGTTGCCCCCCTGTTGATTTTTCATCTTCTTCTTCTTCTTCCCTTTCTTCTTCTTATCCACCTGGTTACTAGTGTCAATACTTTCACTGGGCTAAGAGGAAGAAGGGGAGGAAGAAACAATTGACGAAGAAGGTAAAGGGTAAACTTTTGGATCAACTGGAGGTTGATTTTATCCAGGTGGAGGAGTACTCGATTACAGAGAAATCATGACCTTTTGAACCAAGGAGGTTGAAAACAACCATATTGGCAAGCCAATGGTAAATCTCGAAACGGATAATGTAGCCATATATGGAGCACCAATATTTCCGAAAGGAGGAGAAGGACTAGGATTCCCATCAAAAGGAATTCCTTGTTCGGTTGACTCTGGAGTTGTTTCCATATGTCTCAACCTAATATCAACTCAGGAGTGTCGTGGAGGATGTTATCGTGTTTAATTAATTTTATTTTAATCAAAATAACATAATAAAACAAAAGAGGGATAATCTAGGCAAAAGGATTACCAAGTAGCTGTGAACTGCAATATATTGCCTTAGTAAACCAAGGACTTAACATAGTGGCTAGAATCCCAACACCACCCAAAAGGGGTAGTGTCTAGTTGAGCTATGGAGAGCTCTATTGTAACTATGCTAGACATGGGGGGGGCTATCATCCCATGTGCATGGATGTTTCAATTTGTACATGCGCATAATGTGCACGATCATCCTAATGACGGCCTTTGTTTGGCCATTAGTTTGGGGGTGGAACGTCATGGACATAGTGAGCTTTGTATCCAGCATCGGCCAGAGGTTTGACCAAAATGTACTTAGGAACCTGCTATCCTGATTTGAGATAATGGACTATGGGATCCCAAAGTGTACCCACACTCGTTCAAAGAAGAGCTTAGTAGTGGCTTCTACTGTGATACTCTTCTTGCAGGGAACCATAATGGCCATCTTAGAGAATCTGTCAACGACCACGAAAACACAGTTGTTGCCATGCTTAGTAGAAGTAAGGCCCAACATGTAATCCATGGAGATGGATTCCCAAGATCGATCAGGAGTAGGCAGAGGAGTATATAGGCCTTGTTTTTTGATGGTCAGTTTGGCCTTGCTGAAGATGACAGGGCTAACAATTTCATTGAGCGCATTTAGCACATCTGCCAACAGGTCCATGACATATTGGACAAAGCCAATGCTAAGTACAAGCAGCGTCATAATCAACATCAGGTGCCACATAAGTTCCAATTGGGAAACAAAGTTTGGTTACATTTGTAGAAGGTGCGCCTCACTAGGCCCCATTGCAAACTTCACCCACTCTGATATGGGTTGTACACCATCACTAAGGCTGTGGGGGATAACGCCTTCAAGCTCAACATTCCACTATTCCTTGGTATGCACCCAGTATTCAATGTGGACTGGCTGCGACCATACTTTCCCCCATATTTGGACACCTCTGACGTTGCTGAGCAGCACACACCAACAGAGCTTAACCCAAGTTGCATTAAACAAGCCACACCTGACATGATCATGTACACATGGATCAATAACAATCACTAGCAGGGGACCCAACTATATCGAGTTGTCAAAGCAGGTCAGCTCCTTCACCAAGGCAATTGGTTCACTAGGGACCAGGTTCAACGAAAATTTCCTCAACTCATGGAGACTCTGCATGCAATGGGGACTGTTTCTTCATAAAGGGGGAGGATTGATCCAGGTGGATATTGGTGGTCACCCGCCTATTCCCCCTAGACCTCCAGTCAGTTTCATTTGTTTCCTTTACTATAGTAGCATTTATTATTTTTAGTAGTTTTTAGGGTCGTGAACTTCCAAAGTTGTTTTTACCTCCTAAACGACGTTTTTTTAGGTCCACAATAGACCCGTAGCCATATAAAGGGGACATAAGAAAATCATGTAGTACTCAGAGAGATATTTCCAACGAGGTATCATACATGCCAAACAAAGATAATATGACCAAGCTACAACCCCAAGAAGTTGGCTACCCAACTAACCCCAACAGAGCCCACAAACTCTTGACGTTTCATCTCTCGAGGCTAGGGTTTTGGTTGTTTTAGGTTTTCCCTTGTTGTTCAATAATAAAAAGGACCTTGATCCTGTAACACAATTCAGAGGCATGTAGCTGCCACATCTCTTCTTAGAGATAAGCTATCATCGCCCGAGCTAGTTTATTTCCATTATGTTTGTAAGCATATTTCAGTTCTTTGATATTAATGAAATGAAGTTTTATTTCTGCTACATCTCTGTGTTTATGTTTGTTTCGTTCCTATATAATTTTGAATTAGTGGTATTAAAGTGTTGTGCTCTTTCTCTGTTTTTCTTTACATGTCCCCAACGAGGTCAGGGTATAAGGAGTTAGGACTTGAACTAGTTGAATCTTTGCAAAACCAGCCCCGCAAACCCTGACAACCACCCATGGCAGAAAAAAAGAAAGGAGAGGGAGCAAGAGATCCTTTCAAAATATTGCTCAAAGAATCCATCGAGCAATAGAGGAATACAATGATAGACAACTTTGCCCAGATACTTTAGTGGCTTCCCACAACCGACACATCTTCATCCAACAACCACTCTGGGGGCACAACTCCCTTTAAGGTACAAACCAACTTTGACATTCCCATATTTGAAGGGCAGATAGATGGTTAATTAATTAATTAATTAATTTATTATATATATATATATATATATCATGACTTTTCTAATTGGGAAAATATTACTTTTTCACTCCTCAAAGCCACCCCCCATGTCAAGTACTGGTGGGAAACCTACTGTGAACAGAAGGACGAGAGTGAACCCTCACTATTTTCAGCCGCACCTAATTGGAATTCTTTCCTATGTGCCATTAAGGAACAATATTACCTTGTTGGGAGCTATGAAGTTAAATACATAAGCTGGACCACGTTGCGATAAGGAATGGACCAAGGCGTGTCGAAGTTCACAAATATTTTTCATACCCTTTGCATGAAGTTGAGCATCAAAGATTATTAGCAGCATTTGGTACTCAAGTACTGCAATTGTCTACACAAGTACATCTAGGACAAGATGGAGTTCTTAGGCATCTCTTCGCTTGGCATCGTCTATCGATACCCTGTCAAGATCGAGGAGAAATTTAAACATAAAAATGAGACTGTGGATCTGTGAATCTAAGAAAAAAGGACAAAGCTAAGGTGGGGCAAACCAAGACAACCCGCCGAAGCCGCAAACAAAGAACAACACCAAGACAAGGAATGACACAAGGAAATGGTGTGAGTTCCATAAAAGCCCCACTCATAACACAAGTGAGAGTCGAGCCAAGCAATTGTTGGTGGTTGAGTTGAAGGCTTTTGAATCAGATACATGCTCTAACTTTGAGTCAGAACCTGACAAGGGGAATGATAAAGGGAAATAAATTATTGATGTGGAACCTAGTGCCACCATTGCCACCACCAAGATCCACAAATTATTGATGCGGAACCTAGTGCCACCATTGCCACCACCAAGACCCAGAAGATTGAGCCCAAAGATCCAGAGGAGGGAGAGCGACTCTTCTACTCACACATGTCGGTGGAGGGTTCTTCGCTGTAGTTAATTGTTGACAACGAAATCCAAAAGAACCTCATTTCAACAGATGTCGTGAAGCGGTTGTTCCTATCAATTGGTGAGCACTAGTATTGCACCAAGAGTGTTGCATCTCCCGAGGGCTCCTCAACTTAAATTATCAACTTGGGGTTCGTAAAAACTTAGAGGTGACAATGTTGTATGCACAATAGGTTAGGCTCTACTCATGCCACCCTCAATCATGATATCAAATCCAGGTGTTCAGATACCATTCCTCCAACTTAATTATAGTGAAAACTCCTGATGACACTGATTTTAACTATGAAAGTGGAAATTCCATTCATTCAACTAATTAACATTTCATGAGAAAAAAACTAGTCTACTTTCAAAAGTGAAGCTAATCTATTTTGCACATTTCATCAAATGAATAACCTACTTGCACGTATCATTGATCTACTTTACATTTGCAAACCAAAAATCTAACTTGTAACATGCTTGTGAATTAAAGACACTAATTTTACTATGTTTTGTAGTGAGGAAAAGAGGAGGTTGGAGTCGTCTAAGAGCTTCTCCAGATCATCAAATCACAAGTTGGGGATCATTATTGATCTTAACCAAGCTAAGGTTGAAGTGGGGAGCAAAACAGGTAGACGAAAATGGTGCTACAGGCCTACTATAGGAGGCCCTATATTGCTACAAAAGGGGTTACGAGAGTCTTTTGACCGTGGAGATGGTGTCTTGAGGGTAGGAAGAGATGGATGAAGGTAGGAGGGAGTGAATGAAGTTTGGGTAAACCTCCTAGCCAAGTCGAGGACCTCTCAAAGGTCTGTCTTTCACCAAGATGGATACCCACAGTGTCTCTAATTTCCTAAACAAAATGACTGTAGAAAAAAGTTTGAGAGCAATGTGAGAGGTAAAGGGAGGAGATGGAAAATTACAAGTGGAGATGAAATATGTGGCCACCCCTGCAAGTACACATAACCCTGCAAGTAGCCCACTACATGCATTAAATGATCAATAACAGAATGACATAAAAAATGCTACTATAATCACTGAACTAAGTCATAGGTTGCAGAAAGTAAATATGAAAAATGATAACTAACATATACCTATTTCCAATAAATCATAAACAAACATTTTTGTATTGAGATTGTGAATATTTCCCACTACTTTTCCCAAAAGGGAGGTGATAAGGAACCCTGCAATCACAAGTTTTTATAGCTTAACATCCACTACAACAAAAGAAAGACATGAAATGCTTGGAAACAAGAACAAGAAAAAATACAAAAGAGGGACTAAAGTCTTTGGGTTAGGCCCAAACCCAAGGGTTTCAACCCTCTAGAACTAGCTTAGATGCAACTCAATAACAATAGTCTCATACATCACATGAAAGTTAACAATAACAAGGGCAAGCCCTGGGCTCAATAGCTACTCCTAGATGAATCAAAATTTCAAATCCTAATGATCCTTTCAACTTGTTTATTTATACAAAAGGGTAGCTAATAGCATCTCCCTTGAAAATAGGAATGATTCCCTCCTTGATCTCAAAAATTGTGGATCTTGTCCTCCTTGAGCTTCTCATGCACTTGAAGTTACTTGGATGTCAGTGAATTCAAGCTTGTGAGTGAGGATTTGGTGATCTCAAGCCAAGTTAGAGAGTTAGGAAGGTGGACAAGCCTCCCTAGATTCCCTCTTTGTTGTCTCTATCAATCCGCTGCATAGTAAATGCCTAAAAAATGCTTCTTTTTCTTGTAATTTAATCACATTAGGTCACATACTATGAAAAACACCTTTTACTCTCCTTATTAACCATATTATAACAAAAAATGTGAATTCACGTGAGACAAGGATAGTTTTAAGGCTGAAGGATAGCATAATGAACTTCAAGATATACCTATTGATGGGATTCGTCATCACCCCCTTTTGAAGGTGTTAATCATACTTTGAGCAACTTAATCATTTTTATGAAGGTCATTCATGGCCTTGGTGGCCTCTCTGACATCACAAGGCACCTCAGATGGTGTGCCCTCCTGTGGATAAAAACCTGCATTTGCCTCTATCTCTGTCCATACATTTTGTTCCTATGTTTCGTCTCTTTCTTCTTGTAAGCCCAACAACAAATGTGGATTGAGTTTAAGTCCTATCCATTTGATTTTCAATCTTTTCATGATTCTTTTGTACAATGGGGTTCTTTCCAAGGCATTCCTTAGCCTTTCAGGAGAGTGATACTATATGATTTGTAGATTGTGGGATAAGGCATTCCACCTTCTATGACAAGCTTGTAGACTTTTTGCTCCCAACATCCTAAAAGTGTCCTCAAAATGTAGAATGGCTTTCTCTTGGGTTGTTATGTATCTAGGTGCTAAAGCAAGATCAGAGGCAATAAGGTTATGATTGTTGATGACAACCTTAGGGCTTACTAGCTTTGCTTTGATATACAAGGGTTCCTTCTCTTCTTTTGTCATCACCTTTTTCACTTCCTTAACCCTTGCCTCTTCATGATTCAACCAAGATGCTAATGCCATTAGTTTCATGTCTCCCAATCTTGAATTGGGATCCTAGAAATTCATATATGTTAGAATGAAATTGTGCATATAGAATTCAACTACCTTTGCCCTATCTTCCATACTAGCTTGTTTGCAAAACTCAATAAACTGCCTGTAGTCTTGAAAAGGAAAAGATCCATACTGTGCTAGTGTCTTAATTTGGAATTGCAACCACTGTTCCTTGAGGAAAAGAGCATATGATTTTGATGGTTGTTTGCACTTTATGGCTTCCATCCATAGTGGAAAGTTGTGTTTCTTTCTCTTGCAACTGCTCTCTCAACCTTGTGTTTTCTGTCTGTAGCTTCTCCCTCATAATTGACTCTCTTAGTCTCAAATCACTCAACTCCTTTCCCATTTCAATGAATTTATCCTCCATGAGGCCCACATCTTCTACATTCTTGGATTTGGCAATTTGCATCCACCTATGTGTTCTGCCTCTCTCTCTCCAACTCATAGAGGAGTGGGACTGCAAAATTTTCAGGTATGATCCTTCCTCCCTCAACAAATTTGTAATAGGACCCTAATCTGGGTTGTGGATCAGGTTCTTGAAGCTCTTGGAGGCCTTTTTCATCTGCTTTTAAGGTGGCTTCTCCTTCCTATAGCTCATTTTTCTTCTCCTGTAACATGTCTTATTTCTCCTGTAGCTCCTCTTTTTCTGCTTTCTCAAGGGCAGCTTGTGTCTTGGGTCTCTTGAAGGTCACTTCCCTAGTGGTGGGCCTTCTCTCATATGTCACAGGTGGTTTGGTTTTTCCCTTAGGAGAGGTAATCTCCTCAATTTTTCCTTCACTAGGCCCCACTTCTCCCTTTTTACTGGGTGACTCCTCAATAGTGATAGGGACCTCTAAAGGAGGTTTTGATTTCCCCTGCCTAACCCTGGTGCTCTTCCTTGTTTTGAAATATAGGGGACCTTGCCTTGGTTGCCTCCTTTTGGGCTTGATAGGTGTGCTCAATGTGGCTAATGTGGAAACTAATTCTTGTTCTGGATTCCCTGGAGAAAGACTTGTTTGATGTCCTTACTTCTCTTTTCCTTAGGGTTTAGAATTATTCTTAGAGATTTCTTTTTCTCCTACTTGTTTCTCTTTTTCTTCTTCCTTAAGCCACACTTCTTCTTCCTTTCTTCCTACTACTTCTTATTCCTTTATTCTCCCTGCCTATTCTTCCTCTGTTTTTCCTCCCCTACCTCCAGTGCCAACGACTAGTGTTTCTCCATGTGTGATGGCTTCGGTTTCGATGAAGACCTCCCCGTCCATGTCCACAAAATCAATCCAGAGGACATGATTCCTTAACTGGCTCAAATGATCCATCACAATTAACTTGATGAGGCCATGGTGGGATATGTGTTGATTCTTTCCTTTCCTTGCCTTCTCAATCATATCAATGATTGAGTGTCAGAGGAAATGGGGCACACTAAGTCTTTGATGAAGATGCAATTCTGCTTTGAATATTAACTCATGAAGTAACCTAAAATGATAGGAATATACCACACTCAATATCCCTTCACAAGATATATATTTGAGGATGTGATAAGCCACCTCATCCCAAGGGTAAGGTAGGCTTTCTCTTCTTACTCAATTCTTATCTTCTATGGGCTTCTCTCTCTGAGTGAAGAAGTTCTTCCTGGCTGCAACACTTATGGATTCTCTTCCTTACTCCATCGAACCCCCAAGGGTAAGGTGGTCATTCTACTTATGGTTTCAGGACTTAATGAGATGACCAATCCTTTGACAATAGTAGTGGCACTATCTTCCCCTTGAGGATGCAGTGCCATGGAACATTCATACCCTTTTAACAGTTCAAAGAAACCCAACCATTGATGCCTTCTAAAAATGTTCACTACAGAAGGGTGTTGGTGAATTCTCTTGGTGTTTTTTGTTTCTCTTCTATTAAATACTCTCCCCATTTCTTCTACTTCCCCTTATTAGTATTACTTAGGCGTGGAATTCAATTTTATTCAGAGCAATCTTAGTGGTAAAAACAATGTTAAACCTCCTTCTTATTAGTGAGGGATAAGGATGCTAGAATTTATATCAAAACAAATTCTTTTTCTTTGCCCCTATCTTGCCTTTACACACAGTAATTTCCAACAAGACCTACTACTCAATTGTCTATTACAGGCTACTAACTTTAGGCAAAATTTCTCATGCAATTTATATGGAATTAAAGGAGGAAGGAAACCTCTTACTCTTTTTAAAAAATAGCCTTGTATATGCATGAGGGTTTGAATACATAGGGTCACTATGACCTTCTCTCACCCTTAAATTCCTCCTGTAGCTTCTCCTCAACCCTCCTTTAGCAGTTCAGAGCTCCCTGTAGCTTCCTCCTGTAGCACTTGCAAATAGAATTTGAAGCTCTACGGTGGCACCATAGACAATCTGATAACACTAGCTCGTCCTTCCTTGACTATTTTTTTAGAGATGAGTGATGGTGCAAATGAAGTCGATCCTAATACATAATATTCCCTTTGTGGTAAGAGCTCAAATCACTTTGGTGATATGACACATACATTAGTTTCCTTTTCTTGAACTGTTGTCCCTACTCCTTGCAATCATTACCCTCCTCATCGTGATTATTACCCCACTTATTGTAAGCACGACCTCACCCGAGTTCACATTTCCACGTTGCATGGGTGACTAAGATAGACTTTAGTTTACTAGCCGAGGGTGGCCAAGTTCACTGGCCACCTCCAACCTATTAAAACTCATTTCTTGACTATTAACACATTTTGGCATTTTATGCATAGGGAAGAGGTGAGGGTGTTCATACCTGAGCCTACTTGTGGATTGAATTGCTGGAGTTGATTGCATTCTAGAGTTGGGCCTCATAACATCATGAGCTTGAGGGAGTTGATTTCTTTTGCTTGTTTATGTTCATGTCTTTATAGTTGATGAGCTTCTGACTGATAACTTAATTGTGTGTGTAGGTGCCTTCCCTATGTCCAAGTTGTTGCTGGTGGAGTAGATGGATTCCTTTCTAAGGATGATGTGCCTCTCTCTATTACATAATTGGTTGCATGATGATCTCTGTGGATAAAAAAAAAAAGAATTTCAGGGAGTTCTTGTTGTGTTAGTACATGCTACTACAGGAGGAGTCTCCTTCCTGTAGTAGTCAGTTAATCCTTTCTTCAGGTCTCTATTTTGCATTCTAGGTTGAGGGAAAGTGATGAAAGGCATGAAGGTAGGCTTAGGATCATGAGGAAGTGGTGTAGGTGATAAAAGAATAGAAACACATATTTTTTGTGTTTTTTTTAGATGCATGACAGAGTGGAATTTTTGAGCAAATTTTGGCTAGATGGAGTGGATGGGTGATGGGGTTGGCATTGGAGGACCCCTCTTAGCATTTCCTAGAGACAACATGGCCTTATAGTTTATTTTTTCCATTAGATCCTCCTCCTATAGCCTTATAGGCTCCTCTTGTAGCATTACAAGACCTCTTGTAGTATTACAAGTTCCTCATGTAGCACCACAACGAAGAGACAAATTTGGAGTTTTTTCGTTGATTGGATGATGGAGAGAGGTCAGTATGTGAGTGGAGAGTGTGGAAATGAAATGTATAAGTGGAAGAATGGAGGAATGCACTTGTATATTTTTATCTATAGCCATGATTATGTCACTTCTTGGAGTCTTGCGAAAAGAAAATGTTAGTAGAAATGATGCAAGAACTCCTTCCTTGCATTTCTCTTTTTATCTTTTGTTTTTTGTTTTTTCTCTTTATTTTAACAAGCAGGCTGCCTCTGCAGAGGTTTTCAACCTGCATGCCTGCCCCAGGCACCTCAGAGGAGGTTTTCACATGGGGATTTTTTTTTTCCTGGTCTGCCTTAGAGAGGTTTTCAACTCAGGAGTTGGCCTCATATGCCTCATGGAGGTTTTCATCTAGGCCCTCTTATTATTTTTTTCTCTCTCTCTTTTTTTTTAGAAATTTGGTGGACTGAGGGCTATGAGCCTCCCAATCACATTTAACTCTCTGCTGATTGAACTGAAAAATTCTTCCTTGGACAAAGGTTTCTTGTACAACTTCAACCTATGACCATTGACAAGTAAGGGAATCCCTTCCTCATCAATTGTTCTGATTTGGACAGACCCATTCTCATGACACTTCTCTACCAGATAGGGACCCAACCATCTTGTCATTAACTTCCCCTTGAAATCCTTGAATCTAGAATCATACATCAGGGTCCAATCTCCTTCTTGAAAATTCCTTTCCCTGATGTGCTTATCATGCCAAATATTCCTTTGTAGCTAGATTACCTCAGTGTGTAGGAGAGCTTGCATTTTGAATTCATCTAGACCATTGAGTTGGAGCAGCCTTTCTTGTTGTGTTGTAGTGAGATCCAAGTCTAAATGAGATGCCATTCTCAAGGTGTTAAGCTCTAATTCAATACACAATAGGGCCTTCTTCCCATAGACCAACTCAAAAAGAAAATGTTAGCATAAATGATGCAAGAAATCCTTCCTTGCGTTTCTCTTTTTCTATTTTGTTTTTTGTTTTTTCTCTTTTTTTTTAGACAAGCAGGCTGCCTCTGCAGAGGTTTTCAACGTGTGTGCCTACCCCAAGCGCCTTAGAGGAGGTTTTCACATGGGCATATTTTATTTTTCATTTTCTCCTGGGCTGCCATAGAGAGGTTTTCAACTCAAGGGTTGGCCTCAGATGCCTCATGGAGATTTTCATCTAGGCCCTCTTATTATTATTTTTCTCTCTTTCTCTCTCTCTTTTAAGAAATTTGGTGGACTGAGGGATATGAGCCTCCCAATCACATTTAAATCTCTGCTGATCAAACTGAAAAATTCTTCCTTGGACAAAGGTTTCTTGTACAACTTCAACCTATGACCATTGACAAGTAAGGGAATCCCTTCCTCATCAATTGTTCTGATTTGGACAAACCCATTCTCATGACACTTCTCTACCAGATAGGGACCCAACCATCTTGTCATTAACTTCCCCTTGAAATCCTTGAATCTAGAATCATACATCAGGGCCCAATCTCCTTCTTGAAAATTCCTTTCCCTGATGTGCTTATCATGCCAAATATTCCTTTGTAGCTGGATTACCTCAGTGTGTAAGAGAGCTTGCATTCTGAATTCATCTAGACCATTGAGTTGGAGCATCCTTTCTTGTTGTGTTGTAGTGAGATCCAAGTCTAACTGAGCTGCCATCCTCAAGGTGTTATACTCAAATTCAATAGACAATAGGGCCTTCTTCCCATAAACCAACTCAAATGGAGTGAATCCAATGGTGGTATTCCAAGTGGTGTTGTAGGCCCAAGTGGCTTCCACAAGTCTATCTACCCAATATTTTTTGTTGCTTCTAACATACTTAGTAATAATGTTCTCCAATGTTCTATTAGTGACCTTCACCTACCCATTTTCTTGAGGATGATAGGAAGTAGATGTTTTGTGCTTGATGTGGTGCTGCTTCATAAGGTATTCAATCAAACTTGATGTAAATTGTGCTCCTTGATCAGTGACTATTTCCCTTGGAAAACCAAATTTGTAGAAGATGTTCTCCCTCAGAAATTCAGCCACCTTCTGCTCAGTTTTTGCCTTTACTGCTTTTGTTTCAACCCATTTGGTCAAGTAATCAGTGCATACAATGATATACATTTTTTGTCTTGATGGGGGATTAATAGGTCCAATGAAATCCATGCCCCACTTTTCAAATGGCTCTAGAGTCACTTGAGGTTGTAAGGGAATTTCATCCTTGGTGTTGGCTTACCCATTCTTTGACACTGATCACACCTGGTGGTGTACCTCCTTGCATCTTGATGTAAAGTGGGCCAATAATAACCTGATTGTAAAAATTTGAAGGTTGTCCTCTTAGCAACAAAGTGGCCCCCACAGGGTCCATCATGGCATGTTTAGAGGATGTCAAAGACCTCTTCTTCCCTCACACATCTTCTCAAGATCTGATCTGGCCCCAATATGAAAAGGTTTCCCCTAATCTAGGTGATTGGGGCACTCTTCCTGACAATCTTGCTTTCCTCCCTGGAGGATAGGTTAGGAAGGAACCTTCCAAGAACTAAATAGTTAGCTATATCACAAAACCAAGGAGAAAGCCTCGAGATGGAAAAGAGAGGTTCATCTGGAAGTCGATCATCTAACATTTATTCCTTTCCTATAGGTAGGGTTAGTATTGACAAGAAATATGCAACCACATTCTCTTTCCCTGGCTTATCAGCAATAGTCAAATCAAATTGCTGCAATAATAACAACCATCTAATTATCCTATCATTGACATCACGTTTATTCATTAAATACATAATGGTTACATGATCAATGTGAACCAAAGTTTGATAACCAGTGATATAATGCCTAAACTTGTTTAAAGAATGTAATACAATGAAGAGTTCTTTTTTATTGACAATATAATTCAACTCAACTTTAGACATATTCTTACTAATGAAATAGATAACATAACGCAATTTATCTTCCACTTGTCTTGAGTTAGCCCCTACAACTTTGCTTGAGGCATTTGTGTGTATATGGAAAGGTAATGCCCAATTGGGACCAATAAAGATGGGTGCAATGGTAAACTTTTCTTTTAGTACTTCAAAGGCTTCTTGACAGTTGTTTTTCCAACAAAAATCTGAATCTTTAGCCAACAATCCAAACAAGGGTGAAGCCAGTTTTCTAAAATCTTTAATGAACCTTCTATAATACCTAACTAATCCAAGGAAACTCTTGACATCTCTTTGCTTTTGAGGGATAGGGACCCTTTTGATGATGGAAATATTGTTTGGGTCAACCTGTATTCCCTCCTTGGATATGGAATGGCCAAGGACAGTCCCTACATTCATTAAAAAATCACATTTCTCAAGGCTCAATGAGAGATTCATTTCAATACATTTCTTCAAGACTTTGCACAAATTGGAGAGAGATTCATGGAAGTCACATCCATAAGGATTGAAATCATCCATGTATATCTCAACAGAGTCATGAACAAGTTCAACAAAAATACTCATAACTGCCCTCTGAAAAGTAGCAGGGGCATTGCACAAATCGAATAGAAGAACTATATAGGCAAAGGTACCCCAAGGACATGTAAATGTGGTCTTATCTTGGTCTTCAAGGCTAATATGGATTTGGTTGTATCCACTAAATCCATCCAGGAAGGAGAATAATTTATTTCCTGCAAGGCCATCTAGGACTTGGTCAATGAAGGGAAAAGGAAAATGGTCCTTCTTTGTAGCCTTGTTAAGTTCTCGGTAATCAACATAGATTCTCCACTTCTCATTCTTCTTGGGAACTAAAACAAGAGGTGACACCCACTCACTATCTGAAATTGAGTATATGAACCCTGCATTCGGTAACTTTTGTAATTCTTCTTTCACAGTGTCCTTAAGATTTGGGTTCATCCTTCTCTGGGGTTGGCGTACAGGCTTGCATCCCTCTTTGATGTAAATATGATGAGTACAAACTGAGGGATGCACACCTTTCATTTCCTTATAATTCCAAGCAAAATAATCTAAGTGTTGCCTTAGTACATTGCACAACTGTTCTTCTTGTTTGGTCAAGAGAGAGGGGTTAATATTTAAAGTTATGGATGGGCCAAACTCTACAATATTGACATGTTTTGGACTTGAGTCAACAGAGCACAAGTTAGTCCAAGGACTACTCCCATATTCTTTCATCATCTCATCAATTGTCATGGCAATGGGAGGTTGGTTCTGTAATATATGGTCAATGAGGCCATCTTCATCTGGTTTCCTCGCTCCTATAACACTATCTAGAGCACAAATCGTGTAGGGGTTGTGCGATACAATTCATCCTATTCCTCATCCTCTACCCAAAAGGGTAAGTCATGTTCAATAAAAGGCTGAGTAGCAGGATACAACACAAGTTGTTTTGATAAATTTCCATTCTAAATAGTCATGCTCCCAGCCCTACAACTAATGTAGTCATAAACAGTGGCCAACCAAGGTATTGCTAAGATGAGAGGATAGCCATTAAACATGGTTTGGGTGGGAGGGCTAGGAAATCGGTAGGGTACTCCCACGAGTTAATGGAGATCATGACATCCTCAATAATTCCCTCAGGAGCTACTATGGATTTGTCTACAAGTTGCAACACTGTGGTGGTCTTTCTCAAAGCCCCTTGGAGATTGAGCTTCAACATGGTTTCCCTAGTCATCACATTGATTCCAGCCCCAAGATCAATTAGCGTATTATGGACCATAATGTATGTTTTAATGTTGTACATAAATTACTCGCAAACAACTTCTTAAAAACAAAAAATAAACAATGGTAAGAGCATAAAACATAAAACATAAAACATATATACATAGAGATTTTCCCCTGGATCCCAAAACCAGGACTACCGGATTGATTTTTCATTATATTCGTTTCAATGTTACAATACATATATATACATGCTGAAGCATCCATAAACCCCAATCCATTAACCCTAGATTAGAACATAACCATAGTTCCCTTGACCAGATCTACAAAATACTATGGGCAGAAAACCATCATGCCCAAAACCATGTGCGAAATCCATGCACAAAACCATAGGTAGGTCTGCCCACCTAATATAGGGTCCAAAAAAAAATCAGGGCGCTGCCCTGAATCTCGTGCAGGCTGCCACCCCCCTGTGACCCCCCCGCCGCGCCCAGTGTAATGAAGGGGCAGCTACCCACCCCCCCTAACCCCCTAGCTTCGCACCTGGGACTAGTCATGGAAAGAATATAACATACACCCAACACATAATGCCATGAATGTGCACATCCACTACTGCCCTACCAGGGCCTAGGTATTTTGGGGAGATCACCCTCCCAAGCGTTAGATCAAATAGTTTCCCAACAACATTGATGGTGGAGTTATCTCTTCTTCTTCTCACAAGCCTTTTGAAACATTTTTATTTAATAATAATGTTGTGGATCAGAACATCTTTAATAGCCTAGAGAAGGGGTATCTTGACACACAAAATCTTCAATTCTCCCAGAAGTTCAAACTCTTCTAGGGTGTGTTGGTTAGGGTGGATCAAACTTTCAGGATAGGGGGGTGAATTGACTTGAGGGACACTCTCTTCCTTCTCTTCTTCAAGCTATTTAGGTGGAGAAGATGGGTTATTATCTGGGAGTACCCTCCTAGACCAATGGTTGATTTTTGGATTTCTGCAACATAAGAAAGATAGGATATTTCCCCAATATTGACCTATTGTGACTACTTATTGTTTGGGCTCGGATTGGGTTGAGCATGCATTTGGGGTTGCTTAGGTGGGGTATGATGAGATAGATGTGGTTGAGGTTGGGGTGGAGGCATTAAATTAGGAGGATGGTTTGTTTGAAGCCTCCACCCTTGTGAGGGGTTGCCCCATTGGGAATTTTGGGGTGGATATGGTTGAAAAGGATGGTTGACAGGTGGAGGAGGATATTAAGGAGCATAAGGCCAAGGAGGAGGTGTGGACCATCATGGATGAGTGGAAGGGTACCAAGGTTGAAAAGGTGCATTCTGATTTGGATTGTAGTGAGGATATTGTGCACCTTGATATGGCCAAGGTCATGGGGTTCTCCTTTGGTTAATGAAGCACAATTGTTCTGACCCACATTCTACTCCTTCCTGGTATACATCCTTTAAGCCTAGCAGAGAGGGAATTTTTCTGTTGCATTATTCTCTTCACATTCTAGGCAGAGTTCTATGACATTCAATGGGCATTCATTCCTAAGATTTATTTTAGTACATCTAGGGTAGCAAATAGCTAGTGCCATTTATGCTTCCTCTTGTTTCCTTTTGATTTGGGTAGTATCACTCTTTAAATCCTCCAACATATTGCCTATTTCATGATTGATGGATGTTGTGGAGGGAGAAGCACTGACGAAGTTTTGGCTAGACCTACCCTTCTTCGTAACAACCCTAGAGTAATTCTTGAATACAATTTTGATATCATCATAAGGCAATTGGTAGAAATATCCTCCCGATAGCATGTTGAATGTTTCCATTACATATTGCATGATCCGTCAGAGAAGAACTAGCTTGAGTGACTCAACATCAAGGGTACAGTTGACCCTCCTATAATTGAGTTGAAACCTTTCCTCATATTCATCCAAAGATCCATTAGGTCCAAGGGTCATCCTAAATATTTCCTCCTTTATTTCTTTGGACTTACAATAATCCCAAAATTTATCATTGAAAGTTTGTTGCATTTGGGCCCAGGTAGTGATGTTTCCTCTAGGTAGACTCATAAACCAGTGCACGGCTTCATCTTTGAGGGCAGGAAGAAACTGTTGAAAAGTGTGCAACAAGAAATGCTTGTTGAGAATGCAACAAGATGATGGAGCTTAGTGGAAAGGGGATTCCTTCACTAAGTGGGCCTGCAGGCAAATTATGGCGCAAAGTCTATTTTTGGATCACAACAGGAGTGATCACAGCAGGAGTGATCACAGCAGGAGTGATCACAGCAGGAGTGATCACAGCAGGAGTGATCACAGCAGGGGTGATCACAGCAGGAGTGATCACAGTAGGAGCGATCACAGCAGGAGTGATCACAGCAGGAGTGATCACAGCAGGAGTGATCAGAGTCTATTTTTAGACTGCTAGTCAAAAATAGAAAAGTCAAATATTATTGTCTCATAATAATATTTAGACTATAAACTTTATCTTATCCTCTTGGAGCACTTCAGTTTGAGCTACAGATGTGGCACATGCAGCTGTCAGAAGGAAATACGCTTTCTTGTGGGTCAGTTGAGCTATTACATGCAGGACATCAGTTAGAACTCATGTGGTTGAGTTCTGTGGAGTTGGATGAGCAGTTAATGGAGTTGTGTTCAGTTTGACTTAGTTGAACTAGTTGTATTTAGTCTAACTGATCAATAGACTAAGTGATGAGTTGTGTGAATTAGTTATTAATTAATTCACTAATTATTAACTCATAATGCAACTGAAGAATACATCAGTTAACTCAGTGCATGTACAATTCAGTGGAGACAGGTGTTAGAGGTTGAGATTGCTATCAGTTGTGCATGAGATTGTGCACATGCATGGGATTGAGTTATGCCAATGATTTCTGCGTAGTGTGGGCCAATACCAAGTGAAATATAGCTTGTGCTCACGTGATTTACAGTGTGGGTGATTTTCACAAGGTAAATAGGAGTTTGGATCAGCCATTCTCATTCATTCTCAGCACATATTGTGCAGTGGAGGCAGGCAAGCAGCGGAGGAGATTTGGAGATCAGATCTGAGCTGTATTGTGTGTAACAGGTGGAGATAGTACTGAGTACTTGTGACGAGTATTGTACTATGTTTGTTACATGTTCTTAATCAATATAATATATAGATAGTTGGGGTTTTTAGCGAGATGCTTTCCCCGGGAAAATACTGTGTTGATATGTGTGATTGATGCTTCTATGTGCGCATGTTACTGTTTCTACTTCTGTAAATTGATGATCAACGTAGAGGAGGTTATGTATTATTCATGTATTCCACAATAGTGTATAATTGGGATAATCTCTGTTGAATATGTGTTTATTATTCAAAATTTCTACAGAAACAAATTCAACTTCTGCTCATAAGAGGCATAGTCACAGATCCTACAGACAATAACAAACTCAAACATGAAGGTGTCAGGATCCTCAAAGGTTAGGCCATGGAAGTGTGGAAGGGCAATAGGGCTTATATTCTTCATTCTAGCCTCTCCATTGGCTTCTCTGATAGGGAAGAGTTCATTGTTCTAGTTTTCAACCATGGTTTGGGTAGGTGAGATGGGTTCTTCTTCTTCCCCAATAGGTTCTTCAAAAATTTCAGGTTGCTCACCTAGAGGGTCTTCTAACTCCCCTGTAGTTAAAGAGGGAAGTTCACAGTCACTGAAGAAGAATGAAGGTTGATTTCTTGAGGGTGTGGGGGTTTTTGGTAAGAATTTTCCTTGGTCATCCTTATGCCTACAAGGCATGAAAGAACAAGTTTTTATTTTTCAAAATTTCAAAACAATAAGACTAATGTAAGAAACAAAAAAAAAAAATTAGACACCTCCACGACAACGTCGCCAAAAAGTGGTGAGCCCTGATATTGAACCAAGAGTGTTGTAACTCCCAAGGTCTCCTCAACTTAAATTATCAACCCGGGGTTCGTAAAAACTTTGAGGTGACAATGCTGTATGCACAATAGGTTAGGTTCTAATCATGCCACCCTCAGTCATGATATCAAATCCAGGTGTTCAAAGACCATTCCTCCAACTTAACTATAGTGAAAACTCCTGATGAAACTCATTTTAACTATAAAAGTGGAAATTCCATTCATTCGCCTATTAACATTTCATGAGAAAAAGACTAGTCTACTTGCAGAAGTGAAGGTACTCTTTTTTTCACATTTCATTATATAAATAACCTACTTGCATGTATCATTGATCTACTTTACATTTGCTTGAAAATCATAAATCTAACTTGTAACATGCTTGTGAATTAAAAACACTAATTCTACTTTGTTTTGCAGTGAGGAAAAGAGGAGGTTGGAGTGGTCTAAGAGCTTCTCTAGATCATCAAATCACAATTTGGGGGTCATTGTTGATCTTAACCAAGCTAAGGCTTAAGTGGGGACAAAAACAAGTGGAGGAAAATGGTGCTACAGGTGCTGCTATAGGAGGTTCTATATTGCTATAGGAGGGGTTCCGAGAGTCTTTTGAGGGTGGAGATGGTGCCTTGAGGGTAGGAAGAGATGGATGAAGGTAGGAGGGAGTGAATGAAGTTTGGGGAAACCTCCTAGGCAATCCCGGGACCTCTCAGAGGTATGTTGTTCACCAAGATGGATGCCCATGGTGTCTCTAATTTCCTAAACACAATGACTGTGGAAACAGAGTTTGAGAGCAATGTGAGAGGTAAAGGGAGGAGATGGAAAATTCCAAGTGGAGATGAAAGATGTGGCTACCCCCGGAAGTCAACACAACCATGAAACAAGCCCACTACATGCATTAAATTGATTAATAACACAGTGACAATTTTTCATGGAAAAAATGAGTTGAATTTGACTACAATCTATTCTATTTTAGAATGTTACTCTAATCACTGAACTAAATCATAGGTTGCAGAAAGTAAATAAGAAAAATGATAACTAACATCTACATATTTCCAAGAAATCATAAGAAAATAATTTTGGACTAAGATTGTGAATATTTCCCACCACTTTTCCCAAAAGAGAGGTGATAAGGAAGCTTGCAATCATAAGTTTTTTTAGCTTAACATCTATTGCAACAAAAGAAAGACATGAAATGTTTGGAAATAAGAACAAGACAAAAACATATAAGAGGGGCTAAAGCGTCTGGGTTAAGCCCAAACCGAAGGGTTTCAACCCTCTAGAACTAGCTTAGATGCAGCTCAATAACAAACTTCTCATTAGCATAAAATAATAGTCTCATACATCACATGAAAGTTAACAATAACAAGGTCAAGCCCTGGGCTCAATAGCTACTCCTAGCTGAATCAAAAATTTGAATCCTAATGAGCCTTTCAACTTGTTTATTTATACAAAAGGGTAGCTGATAGAAACTCCCTTGAAAATAGGAGTGATTCCCTCCTTGATCTCAAAAATTGTGGATCTTGTCCTCCTTGAGCTTCTCATGCACTTGGAGTTACTTGGTTGTCAGTGAATTTTAGCTTGTGAGTGAGGATTTGGTGATCTCAAGTTGAGTTAGAGAGTTAAGGAGGTGGACAAGCCTCCCTAGATTCCCTCCTAGTTGTCTCCATCAAGCCCCTACATAGTAAATGCCTAAAAAATGCTTCTTTTTCCTGCAATTTAATCACATTAGGCCACATACTATGACAAACACCTTTTACTCTTCTTACTAAGCATATTATAACCAAAAATGTGAATTAATGTGAGAAAATGATAGTTTTAAGGCTAGAGGATATCATAATGAACTTCAAGATATACCTATTGATGGGACTCATCACCGGCAACACCACACCCGCAGTTGTACACCATTGGGTGGCTTCACCAAGGACAATATCTTCGCGTCATCTAATAGTGCCACCTACCCTACAGCATCAATCCCTTCACATATGAGGTACTGTGTGATGTTTCTCCTCTTGAAATTTGTGATTTATTATTAGGCCAACCATACTTGTGGAAGCGTCATGTTGTGTATGAGTATAGGCCTCACACTATTATTATTGCTTTGGGAAATAAGTTATATTGGATACCGGAGGTAGCACCACCTACCTCCATCTCTGGGATCTCTGCGCAGTAATGCAGTAAGATCATTTCCCAAACCGAGAATTTTTTTTCCTTATGATTTGCCCTCAGGGCAAGAAGAATATTGTGGCCACATCCACGACATCCAGACATGGCTCCTCCACACAACAACAGTAGCAAGGTTGTGGAGGAGTATAAGGACATCTTCACCTCACCCATAGGGGTACCCCTACAGTGTGAGGTCAGGCACTCAATCGATTTGACCTGGGCACACCACTACCCAATGGGCTGATTTATTGACAATTTATTCTGGAGAACAATGAAATCAAGAGGCAAATTCAGGAGATGTTACAGAAAGGGCATATTAGGCCAAGCTCATCACCTAGTGGGAGCCCGAGCATGTTGGTAGAAAAGAAGGATGTGACCTTGAGGCTCTGTATTGACTATGAGGAATTGAATAAGATCACTATCCAAAATAGGTATCCAATCCCACAGATTTATGACCTTCTGGAACAAATCAAGGGGGCCAAATATTTCAACAAGATTGAATTGAAGTCCGATTATCACCAGCTAACAATCGAACCCTCCCATGTGTGGAAGACTTCCTTCAAATTCAAGGAGGACCTTTTTGAATGGTTGGTCATGCCTTTTGGGTTGACGAATGCCCCCACGACCTTCATGATGCTGATGGATGACATCTTGCGGCCCTTCACCAACTCATTCGTGGTAGTGTATTTTGATGACACCCTGATCTTCAACCAGTGTTGGGAAGAGCACCTCCACCATATTAAACATATCCTCCAAAACTTGCGACAACACAAATTGTGTGCCGATTAGCGGGGTGTGCATGTGGACCCAACCAAGATACAAGTTATTTAGAATTGGCCAGCCCCAACCACTATAATAGAGCTCCACAACATTTTGGATCTTGTCAATTTCTGCTAAAGGTCCGTGTTGGGGTTCTCTCATATCGTTTGTCCTTTGAGTCAAGTCACCAAGGGTGGAGCAAAGAAAAAGTTATTTTGGCATGGATCCCAACAGAAGGCATTTGTCGAGTTGAAGCATCACCTCTGCTTTGCACTAGTGCTCACATTACCAGATCTGCAACATCTATTTAGGATTGAGACAAATGCCTTCGACTATTCTATTGGTGTAGTTCTTACTCAGTAAGGGCATCCAGTGGCATATCACAGTGAGACACTTTCAGACATAGTACGAAAGCATCCCACCTGTGACAAATAGATGTATTCCATTATGCAGGCTTGCCGACAATGGAATCATTACATTATGGGGAAGGAAATGGTCATCCACACAAACCACCTACCACTGCAGTTCTTACAGATACAAGGAAAGTTATAAAATGATCGCCATCATATATGATCCACAACCTGCAACAATTCCATTTAAACATTAAGTACAAGAAGGGAAACACCAATAATGTTGCAGATTTCCTCATCCAACTGCTAGTCATGGCGCTGACCATTGCATTCAACTCTTGTGGACACAAGAATTCATGGTGGCCACATATTTACAAGAGCGATCCAAAATTTAGCAACACATATTAGATGCTCCTAGAAGGAAAGCAAGTTCCTGATTTTCACCTCCAGGGTGCACTGTTATGCCACCTGGAACACCTCTATTTTCCTTCAGGTGATCATGCCAAGATGATTTGGGAGGCACACTACAGTCGGGTAGTTGGAGATTTCAAAGTACAGAAAACAATGGCAATGTTGTAAAAGTATTTTTATTGGCTGAACCTTCGACAGGATGTTGGGAAATACATCAAATCCTGCACTGCCTATGCCATTGCCAAATCGACCATAAAAGAGAAAGGCCTATATACTCCTCTGTCTACTCCTAATTGACCTTGGGAATCCATGTCCATGGATTACATGTCGATCCTTCCTTCTACTAAGAATGGAAATGATTGTGTTTTTGTGGTCATCGACAGATTCTCTAAGATGGTCATTCTAGTGGTCTGCAAGAAGAGTATTACAACGTAAGCCACTGCTAAGCTCTTCTTTGAACGAGTGTGGGTACACTTTGGGATCCCACAGTCCATTATCTCAGATCAGGACAACAGGTTCCTAAGTACATTTTGGTCAAGCCTCTGGTTGATGCTAGATACCAAACTCACTAAGTCCACGACCTTCCACCCCCAAACTGATGGCCAAACAGAGGTCATCAACATGATGATCATGCATATTCTGTGCATGTACAACTCGAAACATCCACGCACATGGGATGAAAACCTCCCCTGTGTCCAACACAGTTACAACAAAGCTCTCCATAGCTCAACTGGCCACAACCCCTTTCAGGTGGGGTTGGGATTACAACCACTATGTCCCATTGATGTGGCCATACCATTTGAAACTACTCAGGCAAATTCAGTTCATGTCTAGGCTGAAGATGATAGGGTTAACAACTTCATTGAGTGTCTTAAACACATTTTCCAGTAGGTCAATGACATATTAGAAATATCCAATGCTAAGTACAAAAAATGTCATGATCAACATCAGGTGCCACATAAGTTCCAGGTGGGCAACAAATTTTGGTTACATATACAGCAGGAGCGCCTCGTTGGGCCCTACCGAAAACTTCAGCCGCTCTGATATGGGTCATGTTAGTGTCAGTCTTTCCAGCCTTCCTCCAGTGATCAAACATGCTCTTACAAAGTGATTTTGAAGTGTCAAGGTCAAATTTTGTCATTTCAGTGAGTCTTCAAGCAAAATTTGGTCACTAGGCATTAGATCTAGGGTTTGCTTTCACTCCTTCTAAAGTTGTCCAAATGACAATCTATGTCACTATTCAGCTGAGTCTATCATCATTCATAGGGTTGTCACTATCATGTCAATGTCTAATGAGTCATTTTACATCTTGTTCATGCTTCAGTTGCGCCTAGGTAAGGTCATTTCCCTCTCCTAGGGTTTTGAAAGCTAATTTCTCTTGGACGGTCAAATCATCGGCAAAACTTGTATCCAGATGTTCATACACCTTCCCCTATCCTTCATATACCTTATCAAATGCTTCCCATCACTGAGATCCCCCAAAATCCTCATTTTTGCACAAACCCTAGTTTCTAGCTACAACCTGGCAATTTTCTAGGTTGGGCCTGTGTTTTGCCCTTTTGGACCCCTTCCCTTCACTCGATATCCACGATTCCACTTTCCCTTGATTCCTAACATCCCTCCCTACTTCCAAAAATTTCCCCAAGAATTTAGAAGCCTCTTATCCCCTTCATTTCGCTTCATTTGCACGAAATTCCTTGTTTCACACATCGGGATAAGTTTCACTCAAAAGATGTTTTAGAGAAATCAAAGATGAATTTTGGAAAACTGAGAGAGGTTTTTGTCCATAACATGCCAAAGAAGAAAAACCTCCTTCATTTTTTGCACAGGTGTCATGGTTTTAGAGAAATGTCAAAATTACAATCGCCAGATCCAAGGAGGTTGGCCAAGGCACTAAAACGACGGAAAAGGCCCGATCCACTCCAAATTTTGGCTAAAGCCTCTTTGACTGAGCATGGTACTTTATTGGGGACTCCCAGCCCAAATTTCAAGAAATTTGGAGAAAATTTTGTCAATTGTGAATTTTTTGTGCCAAACACAGGTTTTCTCCACCAACGGGTCGCGCGCTTTTCATTGGGCAACTCCTTTTTGGGAAAACTCAGCATTTTTGGATTTTTCATGCAAAGATACACTTGCTCAGCAATTTCCAAGAAATTTCACCAAGTTTTGGGCCTCCAGAAAATTAAAAAAAAAAAGCAAAAAATAACTTTCTGCCACCTTTTTGACACATAGGAAGCAGTCTTGGGAGATTGCAATTTTGGAGGGGCAAATGACCACCAAATTCAGAAATTCTGCTTGGGTTGGAAAGTAGACATCCATACCTTTCCAACAAGCCCACTTTTGCCTCATTTGAACACCTGGAAGTACCTCAAAATCAGCTCCAAAGTAGCGCGACCCGTTCAGGAAGAGGGCGCGACCTGTTGGGCAATTTTCACAGGAATTCATCTACAGCTCAGGAATTCGCCCAGCTTTGACCAGTTTTGACTTGTGATGGGATTTTTCACCCTATTTGATGTAATTAATGTATTTTCATGTTGACATGACACTTATTTACCTATTCTAGAAGATTCATTCATGAAATAGCAAACATTTAATGAATGAATTGGTTTCCTAGCTTATAGAGGCAAGTTGTTTTCACTGCCTAGATTTTAGTGCTCAGTTTAGAATTGGTTGAAACAGCTCCTAGAAGGATGAGCTCGACCCCTAGAGGCAAGGAAAGGTGTTATCTTGCCTATATTATGTATTTTCTCAATCATTTTCATGGTTGGAGAGGTTAGACTCTTGAGGGAGAAGCTACTATTGTATTATTCATTGTATCTCTGCAGTTTTGGCAAAGGAAGAAAGACCAGGGTTTTGTAGTCTTTTTGGGATTCCTGTGGTTACATGTATTGATGGTGTGTATCTCTTTGTACTTGTAAATTTGTTATGTGATTCATCATCTTACTTTTCCTTCTGCAAATTAGGCGAATGAAGTGTTAAAGTAGAATTCATGATTGTCATGCTCTGCTTTTAAGTTTGCTTAATATTTATGTTTTCATCTGTCTAAAGAGAATTCTTGAAGGTTTCTTGCTCTCTTTAGCTCCTCACCGGTCATTCCTATCCATCCATTTAATTTAAAGGCATCAGTACAGTCTCCTACCTTGCCCCAAAGAACCCCCTGCAAAAACTGTGTCCAATCCCCGCACCCAGAATTGCCTTTCCCCAACTTTCCACCAAAACCCTAAAAATCCCAAATTAAACCTTTTGATCAGTTTACTAGCCTAAAATCAGTGTTTCCTCATTGGCTATCTCGCTCGTTGAAGATTTTTACCGAGATAGACCGGAGAGAGCCCTCTCCTGCCCCGTAGGGCTAGCTACGAGGCTAAGTGGTTTGATGTTGCCTTGAAGTTTACCTTTCTCAGCCTGAGGTGAAATTTCAAGCGCTAACATATTGGCGACCATACTGGGGAGAACAAACTTGTTTGTGGGTTGATGTGTTTGTTTTATAAGCTACAGACGGAGCCTGAAGTTATGCCAGGTAGCCTTCGAAACGCTTTTGCTTTGCATTAGCGGAAGTAGATAAACGTTGCTTCAGTCAATCTCCGGTCTAGCTTGTAAACGTGACATCTAACTTGTTAATTACCCCAGTACATGTATCAAGTTTAGATCTGATTGTTGATGGTGGACAACGATCAGACACTTGAAAGGCTGAAATCATTCACTTGGCGACTCTAAATCATTTTCGAGATCAGATCCAAAGACTCCACTGGAGGATGATCCCGACCAGCAAAAACATGAAAGGACAACATGAACAGATCAGGTACTCAAGTTGGAATTTCATCCAAGACATTTTGTTCTTTGTCATAAATTATTTCTTCTCTTTTCCCAAGAATATCAAGACTGCATTGCAAAGTATACTATGCTTGAGAAAAGATCCCAGGCTTGTAGTTGATTCTTTCCCTTTGAAGATTGTGAATACCAAAGATTTGCATGCCTTTGAGCTTGATCAGGATCCTTTTTCCGAATTTTGTGATGACCATCTGCAAATTGATGAATCTCAAGAGACCAATACTGATTCTATACCTGCTGTACATACCCCTACACCTTGTAAAATTCCAGATCGGTATAAACCTCTTGTTTTACCTTCTGTTCTTCATGCTCTCCCCAAAAACTATGATCTATACTTGCCGAGGTTTGATGGTGAAAGTAAGAATGTCAACGCTGAGCAACATGTGCAGAATGTTGAGAATTTTCTAGATCTTTTTGAAGTTGATGAAGAAGATGTTAGTATTAGGCTTTTTGCTCTTTCTTTGCAAGCCAAGGTCAAGAGTTGGTTCAAAACCCTGCCTGATGCAAGCATCTCAGATTTCCAGCAGTTCGTCAAAGTCTTTCTCGATAGGTGGATGATCGGGCAGAACCTTTTCTTGATTGTAGAAGAGTATAACCAGCTGAAAAGATTGCCAGTGGAGACAGTACAACAGTTTTCGGCCAGATTTAACCAAGTTTATTATTCGATGCCAGTTGATATAAGACCTTCTCCTAGATCTGCTCTCTTGCACTATCCGGGTGCCTTTGATCCGGAGATGGAGTTTCAGCTGAGAGAAAGGAACCTGGAAACACTTCACGAGATGCAGAACAGTGCAATAAATGTAGAGTCGCATCTGCTGATCCGAAGGGCAAGAATGAAGGAAGAAGAGATGAAAAATATAGATCCGGAAAAATCAACATCTCTAGAGGTGAAACTTGACATTTTGGTAAGTGCCGTGGAAGAGATGATGGAGAAGGTCACCGCAAGAAATGCTTATGATGCTCAAGCTCATGGCTCGCTGATTGAAGAAAAACAAGTTGCTGATCCAAAACATCTTCTTTCTTATCCTAATTATCATAGATCTGATAATGATTGTTTTGTAGATCACCTTGGCGAAGAAAGAATTGTTGATATGACCTGCATGCTTGATGATATGTTTTATACCGATGACTTACCTCAGTTTGATCAGTATGATGATGATTATGTTCTCCAAACAGAAGCTAATCTTGCAATCAAACAAGCAGCTAGTTTGTGCGAGGAAGAGGTTCATTTTCAGCAGCTTGAATACAATGTTCAGCCATCACATATCAGCTATGACATTGATGAGGAAAGTGCATCAAAGTTTGAAGTAAGTGAAGGATCTTTGCCTTTTTGTTTTGATTCGTTTCAGTTCATCAGAGATAACTACCATGCAATCAGAAATCAAATGTCAACAAGTCTTGATTTGAATCATCTTGAGAGCAATGAAAATTTTGTTCAAGACTTCTCATATTCAGATTTGCAACCCCCGAAAGCCATTGATTGTCAAGTTGCAGATGAAGACTTGGAAGTGCACACACATGATTTAATGATTCAAGGTGACTCCGTACCATTCTGTTTTGAATCATTTCAGTTTTTGAAGGGTATATTGCATAGTAAATCTTCAAATGAACAGCCTATAACAAATCAGCAATCTCTTAGTGTTAATGTTGAGGATGAGACAGATAACAAAATTCTTGAGCAACCTATAGCATCCGATTTGCAGCCACCAAATGAAATTGAAGGGCAGATTACAGATGAAGCTGCGGAAGATGAAATACATGATTTGATGATGCAGGAAGATTCTATACCCTTTTGTTTCGAAGCATTTCAGTTTATAAGGCAGAATCTTCGTAAAATCTCTCAAGAAAAAGATGAACAGCTAGAAGGATGTCATACATTTTCAATGGATACATTACAGCAGTCTATTCAAGTTTTTCATGATCCAATAGCTGATGTTTTGGATGAGGTTTGCAGTCAAAGTCTTTCTCCATTGACTACATGTGAGTTTGAAACATGTGCTGATATGAATTTGATCCAGCAGCCGGTTTCTTTCTCATTTTTAGCAGAGGTCTCGTCACAAGGCTCAGATCAAAGTTTGTATTCATGGTATGATGAGAAGAGAAGTAATCCATTGGATGAGCTAAGTTCCAGTGTGCATGAACTTCAAGATCCTTATGCAGTGTTTTTGGAGGCGGATAGAGAATTCATATCATTTAACGGATCTGTTTCTAAGTTGTCATGGGAGTTGCCTTTCAGTAGTTCTCTCTTGTTGTTCATGAGTGAGCACTTGCGGAAAATTCGAACAGCAGATGGAATACTTACTTGGTTGCATTGGTTGTTTCATTTCACTTGATCAGGTGATGAATGAAACTGTTAGAGTAGGTTTTGATGAATAAGCTCCCCTCTGAGCATCATTTCCAGTTTGTCGGTTGTGTTTAAGTATTGAGTCAGTTTTTAGTTGAGTGAGAGTCAATTTGTGTTGTCAAGACATCAGTTTTCAGTCATGCATTTTAGTTTGAGTTTTTGACTCCATTGCCCAATGGACGAAGGCGCTGGTCTGCTCTCCCAAAGATCTGCGGTTCTTGGCACCTCCAAGGAGCTACCATCCCCATTGGAGCCAATGTTAGTGTCAGTCTTTCCAGCCTTCCTCCAATGATCAAACGTGCTCTTACAAAGTGATTTTGAAGTGTCAAGGTCAAATTTTGTCATTTCAGTGAGTCTTCAAGCAAAATTTGGTCACTAGGCATTAGATCTAGGGTTTGCTTTCACTCCTTCTAAAGTTGTCCAAATGACAATCTATGTCACTATTCAGCTGAGTCTATCATCATTCATAGGGTTTTCACTATCATGTCAATGTCTAATGAGTCATTTTACATCTTGTTCATGCTTCAGTTGCGCCTAGGTAAGGTCATTTCCCTCTCCTAGGGTTTTGAAAGCTAATTTCTCTTGGACGGTCAAATCATCGGCAAAACTTGTATCCAGATGTTCATACACCTTCCCCTATCCTTCATATACCTTATCAAATACTTCCCATCACTGAGATCCCCCAAAATCCTCATTTTTGCACAAACCCTAGTTTCTAGCTACAACCTAGCAATTTTCTAGGTTGGGCCTGTGTTTTTCCCTTTTGGACCCCTTCCCTTCACTCGATCTCCACGATTCCACTTTCCCTTGCTTCCTAACATCCCTCCCTACTTCCAAAAATTTCCCCAAGAATTTAGAAGCCTCTTATCCCCTTCATTTCGCTTCATTTCCACGAAATTCCTTGTTTCACACATCGGGATAAGTTTCACTCAAAAGATGTTTTAGAGAAATCAAAGATGAATTTTGGAAAATTGAGAGAGGTTTTTGTCCATAACATGCCAAAGAAGAAAAACCTCCTTCATTTTTTTCACAAGTGTCATGGTTTTAGATAAATGCCAAAATTACAATCGCTAGATCCAAGGAGGTTGGCCAAGGCACTAAAACGACGGAAAAGGCCCGATCCACTCCAAATTTTGGCTAAAGCCTCTTTGAATGAGCATGGTACTTTATTGGGGACTCCCAGCCCAAATTTCAAGAAATTTGGAGAAAATTTTGTCAATTGTGAATTTTTTGTGCCAAACACAGGTTTTCTCCACCAACGGGTCGCGCGCTTTTCGTTGGGCAACTCCTTTTTGGGAAAACTCAGCATTTTTGGATTTTTCATGCAAAGATACACTTGCTCAGCAATTTCCAAGAAATTTCACCAAGTTTTGGGCCTCCAGAAAGTCAAAAAACAAGCAAAAAATGACTTTCTGCCACCTTTTTGACACACAGGAAGCAGTCTTGGGAGATTGCAATTTTGGAGAGGCAAATGACCACCAAATTCAGAAATTCCACTTGGGTTGGAAAGTAGACATCCAGACCTTTCCAACAAGCCCACTTTTGCCTCATTTGGACACCTAGAAGTACCTCAAAATCAGCTCCAAAGTAGCGCGACCCGTTCAGGAAGAGGGCGCGACCTGTTGGGCAGTTTTCACAGGAATTCATCTACAGCTCAGGAATTCGCCCAGATTTGACCAATTTTGACTTGTGATGGGATTTTTCACCCTCTTTGATGTAATTAATGTATTTTCATGTTGACATGACACTTATTTACCTATTCTAGAAGATTCATTCATGAAATAGCAAACATTTAATGAATGAATTGGTTTCCTAGCTTATAGAGGCAAGTTGTTTTCACTGCCTAGATTTTAGTGCTCAGTTTAGAATTGGTTGAAACAGCTCCTAGAAGGATGAGCTCGACCCCTAGAGGCAAGGAAAGGTGTTAGCTTGCCTATATTATGTATTTTCTCAATCATTTTCATGGTTGGAGAGGTTGGACTCTTGAGGGAGAAGCTACTATTGTATTATTCATTGTATCTCTGCAGTTTTGGCAAAGGAAGAAAGACCAGGATTTTGCAGTCTTTTTGGGAGGACTGTGGTTACATGTATTGATGGTGTGTATCTCTTTGTACTTATAAATTTGTTATGTGATTGATCATCTTACTTTTCCTTCTGCAAATTAGGCGAATGAAGTGTTAAAGTAGAATTCATGATTGTCATGCTCTGCTTTTAAGTTTGCTTAATATTTATGTTTTCATCTGTCTAAAGAGAATTCTTGAAGGTTTCTTGCTCTCTTTAGCTCCTCACCGGTCATTCTTATCCATCCATTTAATTTAAAGGCATCAGTACAGTCTCCTACCTTGCCCCAAAGAACCCCCTGCAAAAACTGTGTCCAATCCCCGCACCCAGAATTGCCTTTCCCCAACTTTCCACCAAAACCCTAAAAATCCCAAATTAAACCTTTTGATTAGTTTACTAGCCTAAAATCAGTGTTTCCTCATTGGCTATCTCGCCCGTTGAAGATTTTTACCGAGATAGACCGGAGAGAGCCCTCTCCTGCCCCGTAGGGCTAGCTACGAGGCTAAGTGGTTTGATGTTGCCTTGAAGTTTACCTTTCTCAACCTGAGGTGAAATTTCAAGCGCTAACAGGTCATACACTATCATCATGCCTGTAGGGGGAAATGCCTTCGAGCTCAACATTCCACCGTTCCTTGGTTTGCACCCAATATTCAATGTGTATCGGCTTCGACCATACTTTCTCCCATTGTTGGACACCTCTGATGTTGCTGAGCAACTGACACCAACAGATCTCAACCCAATCTGCATCGAACATGCCACAACTAACAACATCATGGACACACAAATCAATAGCATTGGCCAGCATAGGATCCAACTATATAAAGTTGTCAAACCAGGCCGGCTCCTTCACCAGGGACTAGGTTCAACAAAAATTTCCTCACCTCATGGAGGCTCTACATGCAATGGGGACCATTACTTCCTAAGGGTGGAGGAATGATCCAGGTGGATATTGGTGTCCACCCTCTTATTCCACCTAGACCTCTAGTCGGTTTCATTTATTCCCTTAATTATAACAACATTAACTATTTTTAACAATTCTTTGGGTCCTGAACTTCTAGAGCTATTTTGACCCCCTAAACGATGTTTTTTGAGCTACACAGTAGGCCTATTTCTAAAGGCAAGGGCTTATAACAAATATTGTAGTACTCAGAGATATATTTCCAACAAGGTATGATATGCGCCAAATGGAGATTATATAACCAAGTTACGACCCCAGGAAGTCGACTGCCCAACTAACCCCAATGGGGCCCACAAACTCTCAGTGTTCCATCTCCTGGGATTATGGTTATGGTTGTTTAGGTTTTTCCCTTGTCGCTGAATAATTAAAAATGCCCTTAAGCCTCATTGTAACACAATTCAGAGGCATGTAGCCGCAACATCTCTTCTTAGAGATAAGCTACCATCACCTGAGCTAGTTTATTTCCATTTTGTATGTAAGCATATTTCAGTTATTTGATATTAATGAAATGAAGTTTTATTTCTATTGCATCTCTGTGTTTATGTTTTTTGTGTTCCTGTATAAGTCTGGATCACACAGTCTAATGTAATCGTCGAATGAAGATCGTAAAAAACTGGCATTTTTAACCCAACAGACCTCGAAGTCAATAAGTTAAATGTGTTGAAAAGCGTTACCATGCCATTTAAACCTTCAATATTAATTCATAATTGATTTTTTTTTTTTTAATTTGATATTGTTGTATAGAAGGACTATATTTTATCGATCACCTCGCAACAAACGTAAATTGTTCTTTAACCAAGGGTTTAAATAGTTTAATCTTGCTAATGTGGAGGGTTGTTCTATGCATGTGGTCTTAAATAAATTGAAGATATTTATATGTAGAGTCAAACATTCGCAAATTCATCATGTTAATCATTCATCCTTCTCTACAAATCTTAGTTTTTAGTGGATTGATATCTTCACTAGAGTAAACTTGAGGATCAACAGGAAATAGAAGCTATGTAATTTTGGTACCCACAGGTTGATATTCTTTCAAACTGTATGCAACAATACCATCCTTTCTAATCATAGCATACTGATACAGTCTATGAGGTGTGGTCACTGAAAGAAATTGATCACAACTTTGTTGTGGATAAAATGACATCAATCATTTTCATTAATTTGTTGTTTGCCTCCATATACTTCATATGACTAAAGACATATCTAAAGCTTAACCCAACACTTTAAGTCGATGATTTTGGCAGTTTCAAGAGATTATTTGGGTTGATGAATATGCACTTCATGGGCGTTTGATTTGGTGGGATGAATATGTTTTGCCACATATATAAAGATAGGAATAAGACAATGTCCACAAGTAGGATGGGGAGAGTGACCATGAATCCATTTGTCGAAACATTTTTTATGGAAGCCATGGTTGCAGCTCGACAACACTCTCACACCTTCACCTTCCACGAGTTCTTCCAAGAAAATAGCGCACTCAATTGCAAGTTGTGGCACTAATTTTCCTCAATGATATAGGGGGGGTGCTTCTATAGATTTACCCTTCATGCCAATACTAACCCATCTGGTGGCCATATGATTGTGGCATGAACTCCAAAATCTTGTCCCACGGAATGCTTAAGACAACCCCACGATAGATATGGCAATGCACATCAACGCAAGAAGAATAAGTATCAAATTTTGACTCATATGAGGACTAATTGTCGCTTGAGGAGGTTGAGCATTAGTGGAGACCTCTAAAGCCATCCTTCCCCCATTGATCTTAAAATCCCAAATCCTGCAGAGTTTGTTGTTGAATATAACATAAAATACTTTTCAGATAGTGGTTTCAGTGAGGGCTCATTCTTTTGCTCAAACTAAAAACCAGTCTCATAGCTATAATACAATGGTTAGGACAAACTTGGTGATTGTCTTTTTCTGGGTGATCTGTAAACTGCCGTGGATATTCCACTGGACAGTTCGTCACAATAGATATGATAATATTATATTAAAAATATGAGATTCTACACTATTACAGTTTTATTTAATTTCTAGATCTGTAAAATTAATTGTAATTAGTGCATGCATGTAAAAGTAAATCAAGCAGAAAAGTAGAGAACGACAAAATAAGCTCACACACACATAACACACAAGATATGCTCTCTATAGTGGCATAACTTTTGCATAAAGACTCCGATTGACGCGATTCTTACATCGTTAGAAATCTTTTTGTGTGTAGAATAACATGAAAAGTTGTTGAACCAAAGAAGAAAAGTTTTAACCCCAAAAAATTCCGTTTGATGCCTAAAAACGGTCTCGGTAAGTTTCGAAACTTGTTTCACCAAACTAGGTCTCGCTAGTAAAAACGGTCCCGTAAGCTGATTCCTCCATTTTTTCCACTCCGAATGCATAGAGATGGATGAAAAATAATATAATGATCCAATTCGGATCACATGTCCCATTTTGGGAGGCTTTAGGTCCCGAAAATATTTTACTGAATGAGGCGAGGAATTTTTTCCTCCACCTTCTCTTTGGTGTACCATTTAGCTTTGTCTAGAAGTTGTCCCTTCAACCCAATTTGCCAAAGGTCTTGTTGCCCTTGTATTGTAGTTTTGGACCTCTTCTGCAAAACTGTATCTTCTGTCAACTCTACCTAAGCGTCTGGTGCCAAATCCTCCATAGAAGGTAGGACTTGCTCCTCTTCCTGATCTAGCATGGAAGGCTCATAGAGTTTCAAATTCTCTACATTTACAACTGAGTAAATGTGCATATATGGTGGTAAACTAAGTCGATAGGAATTATCACCCACCTTTTCTAGTATCTCAAAGGGACTATACCTTAGAGCCTTGATTTTCTTACTAGGCCCTTGTAGCCTCTCCTTGTTCAACTGTAGCCATACTCTGTCTCCCACCTTGAATCATTTTTCTGTTCTGTGCTAATCATGCCTGGCCTTATAATTCACCCGCGACTTCTACAGTGTTTCTTGTACCCGTAGATGGATCTGCCTGATCTTCTCTATATTTTTTTCAGCCCTCAAAGCATCTCATGTACTGTCTTCTTTCACTCCTCCTTGCTGCCCATATGCAATATCCAAAGGTGAAGGTGGCGAATATCCAAAACAAGTTTAAAATGGGCACTTTTCTATAGAAGTGTGGACCGCTCTATTATATGAATGCTATATATATGCCATATTTTCATCCCAGGTCCTCGGATGCTTCTAGTTATAACCCGTCAAAATCTGCACCAAAGTCCTATTGATTACTTCTATCTGCCCACCTGTCCATGGATGGAATGTTGTAGATCTCTTCAACTTCTTGTCCATCTTCTCCCACAATGTAGTCCAGAATGCACTGAGAAATCTTGTATCCTTGTTTGAAATGATGCTCCTTGGTATCCCAAAGTGTACCTAAACCTGTCCAAAGAACAAGTTTGTTGCTTCTTGTCCGCTGATGGTATTTTTACATGGCATTAGAACACACATCTTGCTGAACTTGTCAACTACCACGAACAAGTAGTCATGTCCCTTCCTGGTTCTTGGTAAACCTCCAAAAATTCCATCGAAATTCTTTCCCAAGGACGAGTACGTATAGGTAAGGGATGATACAGACCATGTTTCTTGTTGCTAGGCTTGCTGGTACAACAAAGCATGCATCCTCTTATGAACCTAGCTACTTGTTCTTGCATCTTGGGCCAATACACATACCTCTGCAAGTTAGCCATGGTCTTCCCTACACCAAAGTGCCCTGCAACCTTGGAGGTGTGAACCTCTCTAATCAGCTACAAATGCTCACCTTTAGGAACACATAACTTATCCAGCCTGTAGATAGTAGTCAATGATGTTGTCGCGATCGTGCACATGACTCTAACTCTGCAACTGCTGATACACCTCCTTGAAGTCCTCATCTTCTGAATATGCCTCTCTGTATGCATCATGGGTGAATGGCTCCATGTGCATAAGAGTCCCCAAAGCTGTAATATTTGATGTGGGTGGCCTTGAAAGAATATCATCCAACTTGTTTGTGTTGCCCTTCTTATACTTGATCACCAAATGAAATTGCTATAAAAATCCCATACACTTGTAATGCCTGGTCTATTGTAGCTTATTCTGGGCCTACAAGTACTGTAACGATTTGTGATTTGTGTGGATTATTGTCTCCTTTCCCATCAGATAGTGCTTCCACTTCTTCACAGCTTGCACCATGGTGTAGAGCTCCTTATCGTAGGTAGGGTAGTTAATAATTGCCCCATGAAACACTTCAGAATTGTAGTAAATGGGCTTTCCTCTTTGCATCAAGACAACTCCCATAACATACCCACTCGCATCTATCTCGACTTCAAAGGGTCATTGCAAGTTTGGTAATGCCAGAACTGGTGCTTCACTGATACTCTTCTTTAACTCATTGAAAGCCTTCTGCTGCTCTTTTCCCCACTAGAAATTCTTGCACTTGTTATTATGGCGTGGAGCGATGTTGCTACCACTGAAAACGAGGTTATGAATTTCCTCAGGTAATGTGTTCAACTCCAATGAAACTCCTAACCTCAATAACATTAGTAGGCACCGACCATTTCATGATGGCCTCCATCCTGGAAAGATCTATCTTCACTTCTACTCCACCAATCACATATCCCAAATACACCAAGGATTGCTGTGCAAACTCACACTTCTTGAGATTTGCTAGCAGTTGGTGCTTCTTTAATGTTTCCAACACTTGTGACAAATGTGAAATATGCTCCTCCTAGGTAACAATATATACTAATATATCATCCAAATAGACAATAAAAAATGAATCTATAAAAGGTCGTAGTACACCATTCTTTAATCTCATAAATGTAGTTGGTGCATTACATAGGCCAAATGGCATAACTAACCACTCATACAAACCTTGCCTGGCTTTGAAGGCGGTCTTCCATGTATCTTCTTCTTTGAATTGTACCTGGTGATATCCAGACTTCAAGTCCAGCTTGGTGAAATATTTTTCTTGTTGCGACTGATCTAGCAGATCGTCTATCCTAGGCAAGGGGTATCTGTTCTTGAGCGTGATTTTATTTAACGCCCTATAATCTATACACATCTGCCAAGTCCCATTCTTCTTTGGCACAATGACGATGGGTGACCCACATGGTGATGTACTCAGTGCAATGACACCCTGTTCTAGCAATTGCTGTAACTGTTTCTTCACCTCACTTGCTTCTATAACAGACTACCTATACAACCAAATATTTGGCAATGGGGAGTCTGGCAGTAGCTAAATCTCGTGCTACACTTATCTCCTCGGGGGTAGCCCTTTAGGCTCTTGGAACACGTCCTTGTATGCCTGTAACAAGTCCTCCAATCGTTGTTTTTTTCTTAGTACACCCCTCTAGGGATGCCTTGGCTTGGTTGGCACTTACCAGTGAAATTTTCGACTTGCTTTTGTGTATGTTGATGATGAAGAATTTTCTATCCTTGATGAGCCAATACCGGTTAGCTCTCCCCATGAATATTGCATCACACATGTACATGTATGGACTCCCAAACACGACTCCACATAGATCAAGGGGAACCACATCCAGATCTAATTCATCAATAAAATCAACACTGACATCAAATCTAATTTTATACTGTTTTGTTACCTTCTATTGTGCATCCTTATGTACCCATCCCAATGGATATGGGTTTGGATGATCACGAACTTCTAGCCCCAACTTCTTGACCAGATCAATTGCAATGAGATTTTCCTGCGATCATGAGTCAAATAGATCATCTATCTTCGTTTTCTTAACATGTATCTTTACATGGAAGAGTTTGGTCATTTCTTTCTCTTCCTATTGCCGAAGGCTACTTAGATTCACCTCCTTCTACACTGACATACAAATTATCTTCTCATCCACGTATGAGCTACTTTCAACTTCGTTGCTCGAATCAATGGCCATCAAATTCTTCTTCTTATTATATTTCTTCTTGTCCTCCGGGTTTAGCTCTGGATGCAATTTCCAACACTGCTTCTTTGTATGTCCATCAATGTTGCAGTGGTTGCCAAGATCTTTGCACTGGTGTGTTGTGGTTGCCATCTTTTTGTCTTTTCCCCCTTTTTGATTCTTCTTCCCCTCTTTAGAAGCGTCTTGTTTCTCATTTTTGCTTCGATCCGCTTGATTGCAGCTCTTTTAAGGCATATGTTCTCCAGGTATTGTGCCTGTACACAAGCCTCGTCCACTGTTTTGGGCTTGAATAACATCACTTGCTCATGCAGATGGCAGTGCAGACCCCCCAAATACTTGAGTAGATCTGGGTTCTTCGGAGAGATAGCCAACATTATAGCCATATTTTTGAATTATGTGGTGTACTCTTACACACTTTGGCCCGACCTTTGCCTGAAGTAATGCCACCGGATCCATTGGTCTTCCACATACCCAATGGGATAAAATTGTGACTTAATGAGGGTTTTGAAATCCTCCCACTTAGTCACTAGAGGTTCTACCTCCAACCTCAGGGTTTCCGTGTGGCTCTCCCACCAAGTCAGTGCATGGCCCTCCAATTTCAGCCACGTGAATGAGATCTTTTGCCCTTCCTCAATCTGATGGACATTGAAATAAACTTCCAGTTGCTGCAACCAGTGGTTCAACTTCAGAGTGTCGATCTTGTCTTGGTATGGATTGATATCGACTTTTACTTCCACTTTAAATAAGGATTGGTTCACGACACTCGAACTGGGTTGATCTTTTCTGGGTTCTTTCTTTGGCTGATTATCTGCATCTTCCCGATCTCTCGATCCCCCTTCTGATTTGTCCTCTACATTTGAACCCCCTTCTTCTCCAAATATCCCCATCTTATTTCTTAGGGTCGTCATGAGGAGGTTTATATTGTGGTTTATATCTGTGACTTGTTCTTTGAGCCGCGAAAACCTCACCTCTACAGGATCACGAGGTTCATTTACAGATTCGTCGCCCATGATTAGGGTTTTACGATTTTTGACCTTGCCATCTAGATCCCTGCAATCTCCACAAAATACCCAAAGAAACCTACTCTGATACCAAATGATCCGTAAACTGCCGTGGATATTCCACTGGACAGTTCATCACAATAGATATGATAATATTATATTAAAAAATTGAGATTCTACACTATTATAGTTTTATTTAATTTCTAGATCTATACAATTAACTGTAATTAGTGCATGCAAGTAAAAGTAAATCAAGAAGAAAAGTAGAGAACTAAAAAATAAGCTCACACACATAATACACAAGATATGCTCTCTAGGAAACCCTTTCGGGAGAAAACCCAGCTGGAAGGTGAGGCCACTTCATTCTCTTTCTTTGTCTAGAAATATGGCTATAGATACAAAGAAGTAATGTCTGTGGCCCATGGGCTGCTACAATGCATAGATCCTCTCTGTGTGCTCTACCTCCTATCTCTCCTGGCTATCTTTGCTCAACTATGGAACAAAATGCTCTCGAAAGAATGGAATGCCTCTTCCTCCTAGTGGCCCAGTTATAACACAACCCGATAGCTTACTAGTGGTTAAGTTTGACTACATCAACTCTTAACTAGAGTTACAAAATAGACTCTTCTAGAGTCTTTTACATCACAAACACGTGGATAGCCCCTTTTCCATGAATAATGGGGGCTGACGCGGCATCCTTCCGAACTATAGGTGTGAAAACATGAAGGTCAACTTCTGAGTGGCATAACTTTTGCATACAAACTCTAATTGGCACGATTCTTGCGCTGTTGGAAAGCTATCTGTGTGTAGAATATCATGAAAATTTGGTACACTAAAGCAGCAAATTTTTACCCCCAAAAAATGTTGTTTGATGCTTAAAAACGCTCTCGGAATATTTCAAACCTCGTTTCACCAAACTGGGTCCTGCTGGTAAAAGCGCTCCCGTGAGCTGATTCCTCCACTTTTTCCACTCCAAATACACCAAGGTGGATGAAAAAGAATATAATGATCCAATTCAGATCACTGGGTGAAAGAATTTGTTTAAGGATGTTTGATCTAGGTTGTGGAATTGAATAGTGAAAATGCAAATTTGAATAAACAAATATTTTTTTCTAGAATGTTAATCACCAGACCTCATCTAATCCAATCAAATACACCAACCAAACTTATGCATGTATTTTTGTAATGCTTCTCAATGGCATAGTGAAAAAATAATAATCTAATGTTCTGTGAGCCCGTTCCAAACGAGCAAAATCATGTATGTCTAGTTGCATATAATTTACATGTAGGAAAAATGTGTTAGTGTGCGACCATATCTTTCAACATAGAAAAGTACGTAAAAATTATAGGTACCCAAATTTGTTTATTAGAAGTAGAGGGACATGCCGTATGGTATGGTAGCTCATATTTGACATAACCCCTTCTATGTGGATGTGATTTCCAATTCCTTGTTAAACGTTATGAGTATTCCCGTCTCCCGTTTTTTGTCACCCGCACCCCATACCTTATTGGTAGAGTTTAAAGTTTACACGACGTCGTGGCAGGATGTGAATCTTCTCGTCATATAACATGAAATGTCTTTGTCTCGTGACTTTGGTTAAGCCACGAATCTTGTCAACCCCGCCTACTTCTAAACATTACACTATGAAATAACGTTGGGGAATGAATCCCACAATGACATGGTCACCACATTCCACGTTGGAACCATGTGGCTACCATGCACCACATGTCACTCTACAAGGCTGCCATGTGTAACCTATTTTAGTTGAATCAATATTCCAAATCAGGTTTTTTGCCACGTGTCCCTGCCATGGGGTAGCCACGTCATCGACTACGGTGGCAAGTGTTAACTCAACTTAACAAAAAGTGTTTGAAAGCATTAACCTTACCATTTATTAACGTGCATATTTCCCGTCCCCCCCGCAACATTTTCTCAAAGTGATACACAATTGCACCTTGGAAAATTCTTGGTGGCACGGATTAACATTAATTAAGTTTAATTATGAGTAATTGTGTAATTAGAGTGTATTAAAGGGGCTTAGAAAATGTTAAAAGTCATGTTGTGTAACAAATAAGTTTGATGTTTTGTCATGCCCTAAAAACATGAACAACACACACATACATCACTTCACCAAAGGGTCAAGGTGAAGATTAATGTTAATTAGGATGATTATCGTTAACCAAAAGGAATTATGAGCTTAATCTATAAATTAAGGTTTAATCTATGTAATTAAAGAAGGTGCTTTTGTGGGTAAATGCACGTATTTTGCATGTCAACACCAACTTGTGAACTCCTATATTGATGAGCATACTACCAAAAAGCCAAGGACTTTGCTGTTATGTAACTATTCAACTTGTTTTGGTAATCACTTTGAGACGAGGGAGTGACGCACGGCGACGAGAGCGCCTTCTCCGGGACCAACCAGCTTTCAGCACCAGCAGAGGACGCCAATGGATAGCTGCAGCTGACTTAAGGGACAGACCAGAAGCCACCGTTTCAGGCCCAATGATGGACGACTATAGGAAGCCTAATCTCCGCCATGTCCCATCTCCATTCCAGCCATAGCTTTCCCAAGTATGCGCATGAGGATACTGCAGCTATTCTCCATGTTGTCTTAACGCTATCTGTCTTAAGCTCGAAGAACATGCATGCATGGTTATTGTGGGCAGGACACATGTCTGCCTACAAGCTTAAGACCCCTCTGTGCTGAAATCCTATAAAACCTTTGCCCATTCTCTTGTGAGCGGTTTCGGCCTTTCGGCCTGTCGTCCCTCCTGCCTGGGATGGGGGGCTCGTGCTTGACTGCTCTTTTGCTCTAGATTGTATAATTACCACTCTGCATATCGATGACGAACCCTGATATCCTTCGCTCGATGATTTACTAGTGCTAAAATCTTGCATGCTGATGCTCAGTCACTTAAGATTTCTGGCGCTCTCGCTCGTGGTGGTCGCTCGCCGTAAAGGCGACTTAAATACTACATTGAGCTCTGATGAATGCTGGGGACATTGTAGGAAAATGGATTCTCTTGCAGATAGCATCAAGCTCGAACTCCTTAACAAGAACTTGGTGGATGTCGTCCCTGGGGAAATGAACCCGACATGGACGAATGGCAGCACTGATAAGGCTTACATTGCGAAAAGGATCGATCGATTCCTAGTGCATGTTAGCATTATAGACAAGATGGGAATGCCTCATTCATTAGTGGAGAATGTATTAGTGTCCGATCATAGACCAATTTTGCTATCCTGGCCGGAGAAAGGCATCAAAAAGGGATACCCATTGAAATTCAATCGATCTCTCCTACAAGACCTAGCCTTCAATGATCTTATCGAAAACGCATGGAAGGAGATGTCAGCAAAAGCAATACTCCCCCCGTTCCTCACATTTCGAGATAAGATGGCTGCTATAAGGAAGATTGTGAAGAAGTGGGAAGCGGATAAAAAGGAAAAAGATAAAAAGGAGTTGCAGTCTATCCAACAGGAACTGGATAACATTTTGAAAGAAGCAAATGCTAACACTTTCTCTTTTTCCATGAAATGTAGCATCCGAGAGCTTGAAAGGAAAAAATTTGAGTTATTAAAGCAAGAGGAATCCTTTTGGAGGCTTAAAAGCAGGGCAACGTGGCTTCAAGAAGGGGACAAGAATACGAAGTTTTTTCATAAGTTTGCAAGTGCCAGACGTGACAAAAATTCCATTTGGAAAATAACGAATGATAATGGTGACTCTTTTGTAACACAGAAAGACATCACTAGGGAGGCTGTAAATTATTTCAAGAATCAATACAGCAGAAGGAATAATATAGCCTTTCGGGATATTCTGTGGGGAATTGAATTGGCCCCTCAAATGTTTGACGAAGATGAAAATGTGGCGCTGTTTCAGCCAGTTACAGAAGAAGAGCTTCTTGGAATCTTGAAGTCTTTTAAGAAAGATAAGAGTCCTGGGCCGGATGGCTGGACAATTGAATTCCTCACTCATTTCTTTGACCTCATCAAGCATGATATCCTAAGGATGGTGGAAGCGTCGAGGATGTCTGGTAATATTCATCATATTACTTCTTCAACTCTGATCACCCACATCCCAAAAAAAGTGGAATCGGAATCGTTTAATGACTACAGACCGATATCTCTGTGCAATATATCTTTCAAGATTATCACGAAGATTATTGCTGAAAGAATTAAAGGAATACTGGCTTCCTATTTAACAAAGGATCAATATGCTTTCCTGAAAGGCCGGAACATCCTGGATGCTGTAGCCAATACATAGGAATGCCTCTCTTCTATGTTTGCTCAACAAACTCCAGCTGCCATCATGAAAATAGATTTGCAGAAGGCATTCGACTGCTTAGATTGGGGATTTATGGAATGCCTTCTTGCAAAGATCGGCCTCAAGTCAAGAAATATCCGATGGATAATGGCATGTATCGAGAATGTGAACTATGCGGTTATTGTTAACGGGTTTCCCTCTCACTTCTTTCAAGCCGAGAGAGGCCTGCGACAGGGATGTCCTCTCTCGCCTCTCTTGTTCATCCTAGCCATGAATTCGCTTAGTATCCATATCAACAAAGCAGTGGCTGAAGATAGATGCAAACCCATAAAGATATGCAGGCACATCTTCATCTCACACAACCTCTTCGTAGACGATGTTCTTTTATTTGCAATGCTTTGTAGATCATCATGGATCTGTTTAAAAGATATTCTAGACAGATTTCAAAGAGCTTCCGGACTCCTTATAAACAAAGCAAAATCATTGCTATATCACAATGATGTCGACATGGAGACGGTGAACTGGATTTCTCAGCTCTTTGGTATAGAATCCATATCGCTCAAGCAAGGCCTCAAATACCTTGGCTTCCACCTTAAAGCAAAAGGTTACTCCAAAAACAACCGGCTCTGGCTGACAAAAAGACTTTTCAAAAAAATATCTGCATGGGAATTCAGGAGTCTATCCTTGGCGGGCAGGGTCACACTTTCTCAAGCTGTTTTATTGCAGATGGCGGTTTACTGGGCTCATCTATTCTTCCTTCCGGTAAGCATAATCCAAAAGATGACCACGATCACGGCAAACTTCATTTGGGGAGGAAGTTCCGATCAAAGGAAGTTTCACCTATCTAAAATGGACAGAATTTCATTGCCAAAGAATCTGGGGGGATGGGGACTAAAGGATTTGAGAATTTTTGGCAAGGCACTTTTGTGCAAATCGCTCTGGAGAGGGATTTTCGGGGACGGGCCATGGAGCGAGACTATTAAACAGAAATATTTGAAAGGTAAATGCCTGGAATTCTGGTATAGAAATGATGCAATTGAAATAAAAAAAGGATCGACTATTTGGGTTAGCTTCAGGAAAGTTGAGAAATTCTTCTTGTCAAAACTAAGATGGAGGATCCACTCTGGAAACAGGCTCATCATTGGTCTTGATCCTATCGCTTGTAGTCACAGCTACTATCTACCAGAAGATATTTTATTTGTCCTACACAGAATCGGTGTTTTCACTTGGGACAAACTCATCTCGGATTGGTTAGGCCTTATTCCCATATGGAAGGATGCTAATGACATTGGTCTGCCGGCTGAACTCTCTTCTACATGGAATGCGGTCAAAGCTTCCTTACAGGAATGCGGGATTATTCGCGGGGGACTAAATGACCACTTAATTTGGTCCATGTCAAATGCTTCTACGCCAGCCAGAGTTAAAGACATCTACTCTGATATCATCTGCTCAAAGGCTTTGAGCTCTGCCTTAATTTTCCCGATGGCTCTATGGAAAACAGGATGCCCTCCTAGAATGATCTTTTTTGCATGGCTAGTATTCAACAACATAAATCTTTCATGGGATAATCTGAGGAAGAGAAATTGGCATGGACCTAGCAGGTGTTCAATGTGCGAGTCAGAAGAGGAGACTAATCTTCACATGTTTTTTTAATGCAACTCCTCACAGGAAATCTGGTATGAGCTTGCCATTTTATTTGATTTTCCTCTTAATGTCTTTGTTTCTGTTCATGTAGCCTTTCAATGGTGGAGTACTCAATGCGAGTCAAGGCGCCCTCTTCTTGTTATCATGATCTGGTGTGCTTGGAAGTGGCAGAACCATAAAATCTTCAGAGATTCCAAGGTTCCCTATAAGTCCATTTTGCACTGTATCAGCTCAATTTTTGACTCTGTTTCAAGCAAACAGGCCTAAATCCTCAGGCTTAGCCAGTCTTTGCTCTTTTCTTATGATTATAATGATAATCATATGTATCCATGAGTACTGTCCCTTTTCATCTAGATTCATCTGCTCTTTTTTCTCTACAGTCTCCATATTATGCTGTGCTATATGTCATCCATCTTATATGCTTCTCAATGATGTCTTGATATGGAGCTACTCAAGTCATCCTTTTGTATCCAATCATGGTTTTTTTATATTGACTTAATATAATCTATGATAATTTTTCTTCTGAAAAAAAACTATTCAACTTGTTTTAATAATAGTTTGACATGGATAAGTTATTAGTGTTGGTTAAGAGTAGGTTATTGGTTAGATATAAATTATTATTGCTAATAAATTAATTGTAGTATAATTTTTGGGCACATTGGTTATGTGTTATGTTTACTTAAGGGGTGAGTAGTATTCTCATATTCAAGATTTCTAGAGGTGGGATTTCATTGTTACAATGAAAATATAAAAAAATGATACTATTATTTTTTTAACACAAAGAAACTGATAATTCATTAGAGTGATTTGGGCTAGACATAAAACCAAATCAACTAGTTATTATTATAACCCAAGATATATCCAATAACGCATAAAATAAGTACACCAATAAGTTATAACTTAGCAAGGGCTTAGACATCGAGAGATACATGTACAAAGAGGGTCCCACTCCTAGGGGACATATACTCTTCTAGCCTTATTATAACAATATTGAAACACAAAGAATGCTATGTGCAAATTGTAGATAGATCATCAAAATGTTTGTATATAGTGATTTACTTCTCAAACGTCATTTGATACATGCAAATAATTCACTTATGATGCTTATCCCCCACAGGGGTGACATTAAGGTTTCAAAGGAGCGTCAGTTAGCATGATTAGCATGAATGAATTTTCAATGGCAAAAAGGAAGGTGCACATGGGGATGAGAGCCAACATCACCACATGTTCGAACCTCATCCATGCATGGCGTTCACATTGCCTTCAAGCTCAAACACATCCAACATTATCAAATTAGTTTGAATGTGGGCAAGTGGTGGGAGAGGGACATCAGTCCGACATTCCCCTTATTTGCAGTTTCTGGACATCGCAATTGATCATGGATTCATCTTAGGGAAGAGTGCACATGAATTGGGTTTTTAATGTTGGTGTCAACATGCGTGCCATGGCACACACTTGTCCTTCTTTAGTTTCTGCTTGCTCAGGCCTTCTTTCCTACCCATTTGATCTTCAATTATTGGTTTTCCTTTATTAACATAGGGACTTGGTCTGCTGCAGGGTTACACCCGCTTACATCCACAGTATGCATAAAAATGCGTAACACATCTGTCCCAGGTATTTAACTCACAAAGGAGTCAAATCTTCAACCTCTAATGGTTAAGGCCCTATTCCTTAGTTCCATTATATCGGAACTCAATCACCCTGCTTGAACCTCCTATCGGGGTTTTCAACAACCCTCAAGCCTTCGTTTATGACTCTATTAAAGTTATTCGTTAAATTCTTCCTATCAGGACTTTTAAGCTCCTTAAGTCTACATATATAACCCTCTTATCATTGGTTATATATCTATATATATATATATATATATATATATATATATATATATATATATATATATATATATATATATTTAACCCACAAAACCTTTTATCGGCGCTATTTCCTTATAAAACCATTTACAAAGGAAAACATATGCAAACACACCTTTTTCCGCCTTTATACGGCTTCTACACAATCCCTGAGGCTACCTTTATCGCAATCGGGCATCACTCCCTTCGCGGGTCATACATACATGCCTCATCACCCCTCTGACTCCGATATGCGACTATCGGAATCGTTAATATATGTTTTAGCCTTAAAAAGGCTCGGCAACACATCTATCGCAATTACATGGAATTACATTGAAATCCCGCTCCGAACACATATAGCAGATCTCAAATTCTATGCACCCACATTCATAACTATCGGCGGGTCCGCTCCTCCGTCTTAACTCCTTCCGCCGCTCTAATCGCCCCAACCTCCGATCACTGATCGACGCTTTATCGTTGTCAGCGTATTGGCATATCACTATATCCGCTAGCCCTTAACTCCTCCGATTGCGAATTAGCGATCAAATTGTGACCGTCGATTTGGTTCATGATTCGACGGTTGTGATTAACTCGCGTGATCGCATTTTGCTCAACCTCAAGGCTAGACCCCTTCCACTTCCATTCACCAATCCGATATCCTTACGGACCCGATATGGATATAGCCACTCTTTATAGGATTTCAAGTCCGGATTCTAAATCCGACTATGTTTTGCGCTCGTTTTTAGTGTAAATCGAGGTTTTCACTTGCGGGACTTAAACTGTATAATAAATTCCGTCGATGTGATAATTCGCCTTGCTCCTCAGCGACATCTTCTAGACCATTGATCTTCCAAATCCAATGGCTGCTGAGCACTGACACTTTACACCTTCGCTCCTCCTTTTTACTTAGTTTTTATGCTAAGTCTTTAGTTCTTCTGTGGCTTTGCTCTTCTTCAAAGGTTTCGGCCTTTCTTCTGTTTTATTGCACGATTCCTCCTGAGCTTGGCTTTAATCCCTCTAATGGATTCAACCACCCATTCATGATTCCTCAGAATCATTTTGTTCCTTTGAGCTTTACTCTTCTGTGAAATTTCACTTCACTATTTCACCCCAGAGCTTCCCTCTGTTCCTCAATTGGATTCAAGGATCCATTCATGATTCCTCTGAATCATTCTGTTCCTCTGCGTCCTTCAGAATTCTGCCTGCAACCCGTTACAGAGCCTATGAATTCACAAGTAATTCATTCATGAAATACTCTTCAACACATTGACACAATCAGGAATAAACACCTATATATATAAATATAAACAGTGAATTACATATCCGAGAATTTGTGTCTCGCACAGGCTTGTTCTTCCATATCGTGGCCTCCTCCGAGCTCTGCCCGTAGGCTTACATTTATGCCAGAAAGTTCCGTTGAACTAATCATGGTTTGACTCCTAAATCCTCCGAACTGAATCCTAAATCCTCTATCCACTTCTACTTCAATTAATTCCTAAGAGCTCTCTCTCATCCCTCGAATCATGAAACTGTTTTAAGAGTCCTGATTGACTTCTAACTCTTATCATTTATTCACCACTCATGTTCTCATTTATTTGAGAGAATTTACAACTTCCTCTCATTATCTAATTAAATCACTTAAAGCATAAATATTTCATTAACTTAAGACTTAGGAAACTACTTCTCTAAAGATACATGACCCCCTATGTCTACTTATTTACAATGATTTCTCTTGGGTTGAATGCTCTTGCATCAGACTCCCAAAGTAGAAAATATTCATGATCTCCTGATCATGTGTCTTCTGATCTTTGTCTTCCTGGATCCCATACTTTGTTTTGTAACTGTCCAAATGCTTAGCTTCTTTGCTGCTGCTGTACTTCTGTTGTGTTTTTCTCCATCTTCTTCTTCTTGTCAATCAGGTTCAAACTCTGATTGATCATGCTTCCTGCTACTACCATTTTTCTCCATTTGGACTACTTCATCATCTGCTGCCACATTTCTTCAATCTCCATCTCTAGTACATCTTTGGACTGGTCCATATTCTACTTCTTACTTCTTTGTTTCAGGTTGTTGCTGCTATTCACCAACTCTTCAAATTGCTGCTGGTTACTTTCACTTTGTAGCTGCTAGTTTACTTTTTCTTCTTCTTTTGCTCTTATTCCAAATTTTGCTTTGCTTGCTATGCTGAGTGCCTCCCTATCATCCTTACCCTCTTTCATGATTATCTCTTCTTGTATTGAATCATGACTGTCCAACATTCTCTCCAGCAATTGAGCATCTCTGTTCCATGGATTGAATCCTTCAATAGAATCTTATTCTCTCATCTTTATTTGGCTGCTCATTTGTGCCAAATTTCCTCCAGTATCTGCAACAAAACTTGCACTCACAAAACACTTGTTAAAATTAAAAACATAAGGCTTTTGTGCCTTATCTTTCTTTGGCAACAATTCAGTTTGCTGCTCTGTTTCTTTCTCCTCTGTTAGCACATCAGTATGCTGATTTGATTTCTCAAAAGAACTCATGAGACTGTCAACTAGTCTCTCTTCCACATCATCTGTCCTAATGATGTCTCCACCGTAGTGAACTCCTTATTCTGCAATCACACTGTCATACTCTGAATTTTCTAGCAAATATTCCAGCAATGCAATTTCTCTGTGACACTTTGCAAGTGTTTCATCATCACCTCCAATCCTAAGTTCTTTTTGCTGCAATAAGTCACTGCTTCTCTCATTTAAGAGACATTCTTCATCCTCCTTTACTTCAGAGTTTTTATCTTCTGAAAGATACTCTTCCATACTTCTGACAGTTTCAAAAGATTTCTCAACCTCTGCAAAACACTCTTTTATTAGTGTTCTTCCTCCCAAGGTTAAATCCTTTGCATAGGTTCCTTCCTTCTTAACATCCTTCAGTAGATGTCCTTCTTCCTCAACAACTTCCATGGCTATTTCCACTGTGCCTATCATCATAGTGAACTGATGATCTTTTACTATGTTTTCAACGAACATAGTCTCTTCTTCAAGCTTGCCTTTAATCTCTTGCTGTTAACCTCCTCCAAGAGCTATCCTTGTCTCACCATCTGCATTAACATTCTCTTGTATTTGTTTTTCATCAATAACATTAATCAAACTCATTTGATTACCTTTCTAAGACAGTATTCCTTCATTCTTCATCAGAATAAGATCTAGATTCCTCATCTCTATGACAGCTTTCATAGACTCATCCATAGACTTTTCCTTTTGTATGCAGTCAATTTCTTCTTCTTCTGAGAAGTTTTCTTTGTCACCTTTTACTTCTAGATCTTCATCTCCTCTGAAGATATCTTCAAAAGGTTGCTTTTCTCCTGCAATGCCTACCATCATACAAAAACTATCAGTTTCAAAAACATAAGACCCTATGGTCTCACTAGATGCTTCAGCCATCATATCTCCTTGCTGTTCCAAGTTATCTTATGACTAAGAAATTCTTCGGCGGTCTCTTCTTCAATCTCTTCAAGCCCTTCACTTGGTTTCTTGATATCTTTCCTCAACTATATATGAGACCTATTTATCTCATCTTCTTCCAGAACAGAATTTAGATTCTGCTTGTTTTCTTCCTCTTTTATGACAACATCAGTAAATTGTCCTTCTTTACATGTTTCACCTGCAAACATACACAAATTGTCAAATTTAAAATCATCAGACCTTTTGGTCTCACTTGAAGTTTCAGTCTTCAAGTCTTCATCTCCAGTCAACATCTCCTCATGCTGTTTTGAACTATCCCAATAGTCCATGAGATCTTCACTTGATCCCCATTCTTTATCTTCAGTGTAGTCTTCACTTTCTCCCAGAATTTCTCCCTGTTCTAGTTCACAAATGTACTCTTCCATTTCCAACTCAACTTCCTTGAGTTTTTCCCTCAGCCACTTTACTTGCTTTTGTTGTAGCCTTCTCTGCATCTCATGCCATTCCACTGGCTTCTTCCTTAATACCCAACCTTGTCTCTGGCTTTCCTCTAGTATCCTCCTTAATGCATCGAGTTGTTCTTTTAACTTTGCAATCTCTTTGTCAATTTCCTCTTGACTCATCTTCTTTCCATTTGCCTTGGCATCCTCTTTCCTCATCTTTCTTCTGCTGTGGCTTCTCTCTGAACCTCTGCTATGACTATCAGTAGTCATCTTCTTCTCCTCTTTCTTTATGAGCTCCTCATTTATCTACAACAAGCCTTTGCAATAGCTAGTCCTCCTCGCTGCAATCTTACCTCACTAAGCTCTCCTCACTCGGTCTTTTGGTAAGCACAGGTCCTCTATCTGGAACCTCCTCTTGAGCAACACCTTTGCTCCTTTTAGGCTTCTGCAATCTCTCACTCTCTCTTGAGAACACTTCAACTGTCCTCTCTCTGTCCAATCTCTTGTTGGATTCTTCAGGTTCACTGCCACTTTTTCCTTCAGAGTGTTTTCCTTACTCTATCTTCAAGAACACATCTGGTTCTCCTCTCACAGCTTCTCTTGCTGTCACTTGTGCATTAGTGTAAAAGCACACATTCTCAATTTAAAATAGAACATATTACCTCACTTTCAAGATCTCAGCATGATCTTGTTTCACTATTCCACCTGTACTTTGAATGGATTTCCTCTGTCTCTTGCATCTACAAGTTCTTCTACACATCACCTCTGTGTGCCTTCCTTCTGTCAGATTAGAATCTGATCCTTCCTTGCCTGCATAAACACCTTAACACATAACTCTGCTTTTAATTCTTTCACATAGAATTTCTTTGTTATGTTTAACCCCAACGGTTTTAATTACAATTCTACTCTAATACCAAAAATGATGCAGGGTTACCCCGGCTTACATCCACAGTATGCATGAAAATGCATAACACATATGTTCCAGGTATTTAACTCACAAAGGAGTCAAATCTTCAACCTCTAATGTTTAAGGCCCTATTCCTTAGTTCCATTATATCAGAACTCAATCACCCCACTAAAACCTCCTATCAGGGCTTTAAACAACCCTCAAGCCTTCGTTTATGACTCTATTAAAGTCATTCGTTAAATCCTTCCTATCGGGACTTTTAAACTCCTTAAGTCCGCATATATAACCCTCTTATCATTGGTTATATATATATATAAGGAAATAGCGCTAGTAAAAGGTATATATATATATATATATATATATATATATATATATATATATATATATATATAACCCACAAAACCTTTTACCAACGCTATTTCCTTATATATATATATATATATAGGTTTTGTGGGTTATATATATATATATATATATATATATATATATATATATATATAACCCACAAAACCTTTTACCAGCGCTATTTCCTTATAAAACCATTTACAAAGGAAACATATGAAAACACACCTTTTTCCACCTTTATATGGCTTCTGCACAATCCCCGAGGCTACCTTTATCGCAATCGGGCATCGCTCCCTTCACGGGTCATACATACATGCCTCATCACTGCTCTGACTTTGATATGCGACTATCGGAATCGTTAATACATGTTTTAGCCTTAAAAAGGCTTGTCAACACATCTATTGCAATTAATGGAATTACGTTGAAATCCTGCTTTGAACACACATAGCGGATCTCAAATACTATGCACCTGCATTCATAACTATCAGCGGGTCCGCTCCTCCGTATTAACTCCTTCCGCTGCTCCAATCGCCCCAACCTCCGATTGCTGATCGACGCTTTATCGTTGTCGGCGTATCGGCATATCACTATATCCGCTAGCCCTTAACTCCTTCGATTGTGAATTAATGATCAAATCACGATCGTTGATTTGGTTCTCCATCTGACAGCTGCGATTAACTCGCGCAATCGCATTTTTCTCAACCTTAAGGCCAAGCCCCTTCCACTTCCATGTGCCGATCTGATATCCTTACGGACCCGATATGGATATAAGCCACTCTTTATAGGATTTCAAGTCTGAATTCTAAATCTGACTATGTTTTGCGCTCGTTTTTTGTGTAAATCGAGGTTTTCGCTTGTGGGACTTAAACTATATAATAAACTCCGCCGATGTGATAATTCGCCTTGCTCCTCAGCGACATCATCTGGAACATTGGTCTTCCAAATCCAACGGCTGCTGAGCACTGACACTTTACTCCTTTGCTCCTCCTTTTTACTTAGATTTACGCTAAGTCTTCAATTCTTCTGTGGTTATGCTCTTCTTCAAAGGTTTCGGCCTTTCTATTGTTTTACTGCACGATTCCTCCTGAGCTTGGCTTTAATCCCTCTAATGGATTCAATGACCCATTCATGATTCCTCTGAATCATTCTGTTCCTCTGAGCTTTACTCTTCTGCGAAATCTCACTTCGCTATTTCACCCCAGAGCTTCCCTCTGTTCCTCAATTGGATTCAAGGATCCATTCATGATTCCTCTGAATCATTTTGTTCCTCTGCGTCCTTCAGAATTCTGCTTGCAACCTGTTACAGAGCCTACGAATTCACAAGTAATTCATTCATGAAATACTCTTCAACACACTGACACAGTTAGGAATAAACATCTATATATATAAATATAAACAATCAATTACATATCCGAGACTTTGTGTCTCGCACAGGCCTGTTCTTCAATATCGTGGCCTCCTTCAAGCTCTGCCCATAGGCTTACATTTATGCCAGAAATTTCTGTTGAACTAATCCTGGTTTGACTCCTAAATCCTCTGAACTGACTCCTAAATCCTCTGTCTACTTCTACTTCAATCAATTCTTAAAAGCTCTCTCTCATCCCTCGAATCATGAAATTGTTTTAAGAGTCCTGATTGACTTCTAACTCTTGTCATTTATTCACCACTCATGTTCTCATTTATTTGAGAGCATTTACAACTTCCTCTCATTATCTAATTAAATCACTTAAAGCCTAAATATTACATTAACTTGAGACTTAGGAAACTACTTCTCTAAAGATACATGACCCCCTATGTCTACTTATTTACAATGATTTTCTCTTGGGTTGAATGCTCCTGCATCATGGTCCTAGGGTGGAAAATTTTCAATATTTTTAGCAGGATTGAAGACAATTTCTACTCTCCCTCGGCTCCTGGTTACCAACGTTGCAACTCAGCAATTTCTATAAAGGTCCGTCTATGTATTTCCAACCTTTCCGATTCAGTTCTTGTTGTAAATTCACTAGCTATTGTGTATCATTTTGGCTTGGCAGTCTATCTGGTTATTGTAGGTGCCCATGTTATTTGTTCTATTTCTCCATAACATAACAACTGTTTAGTCAATTTAGTGTCCTAAATTGCTTTGCATAAATTATCAACCAAGGCTCATAAGCTGATGAAGTGTAGTGCACTGTATGTGCTAGTTAACCCTTATTACTTCGTTGTTTTGTATTTTATATTGTTTTGGGGGTTTCTGTTCTTTGATTCCTAATGATGTACAATTTGAACTATGAGAAAATAAATCTAAATTTCCTAAAGGTGAACCAAGAGCTTAAAACTAGTCAAAATCTAAGTTAAAAGAAGGAAAAACAGAGCATATGTCCTATCTTCTCATCTAATCCTAATTCATGAATAATTCTTAAAACTAGAAGGTAAAGTTGTAAGTCATGTTGGAATAAATACAGAGAATGAAATTAACTGAAGTACTTCTAGTTACTCTAACCTTCAATTTTGAAAGATAACCTCCTTGAGATGGAATTCAAGCAACTTCTGTACTTCATGATCTAGTAAAAACTAAATAAAAACATGCAGAAGGTAACTGATTGGTTTCAACCCTTATGTAAAGTGAATGCTCAACCATTTAGTTTAGGATGGATATCAACTTGAAATGGTGACCAAAAACATTCATTAATACAGTGCATTGACAACCTGAACTAAGAAATAAATAACAAAAACAGTGAGTAAGCTAATCAACAGTGCATCCTCATTACTTTCAATCTTACTCTGTTTAGAAACAAAGTCGTTTCCTTTATGAAATGGATTGGGGAAACAAGATTGCACAATTGAATTCTAACATTATGCTACTGATTAAAACTAAAAGAAATCAAACTACAAGAAATCCTAAGTTATAAACACTACTAAAAGTAAATGAGGAATTTAAAACTGAACAGAAAGAAGAAAACAAATGAAAAGAAAACCTCCTTTAGCGTAGGGGCCCTCTGCAATTGACTAGGTTGAGTTGCTAACTTAATTCAAAATGCTCCTTCAAATGATCATCAGTCAACACACGGATTTGTATTATAAAACAAGAACAAAAGTCCAAAATTACGGAGCTGATAAGTTTAAACTTAATACATCAGAAACTTCGAACTCCCTCTAGTTCTGTTCAACTAGTATTTAAAATAAAATATTCATAACTGTCTTTTGAGGAAAAATAGCTACAGGTGGTCTACACATATTACAACCAATATGCGTAAATGTTTGATCAGCTACAGGTGACTTGAATTCGAACAAGGTGGTTGCACAGAACCGTTGACACAAGTGGCTGATCCAAGTTAATGCTTCAACAGATTTGTTGGGTATATTAACTAACCATGAAAGGGTAGACAAAGAGTCCTATTGCTTCCGAGTTTCATACGTTTGACTCCACCTTTGACTGTGGTCTTGAGCTGACTTTTTTATCTATCTAGGCTGGGTGACTAGGATAGGATCCATGTCAAGATGATTCTAGAGATGCCCATGTGGCCGGTTTCTTCGTTTGACACCTGTAACCTGTTCAACCATGGAAGTAGCTACGGAACACACAGTTAGCTGCACAATAAGCCATGTTCCGTAGCTAATTTGCAAAAACTTATTTCAAATAGAAAAAACATAAAAGTATAACATGTCAATCATTTAATTTCCTCCTTGAGACAAAATCTATCATTTATCAGTGATGGGGATTTGTCTTTTATGGAAAACAAGAGAAAAAAGTGAGAAAAGTTGTCAAGGAGAGAGTAATTCTAAGGTCCAACAACGACGAGTCCCTCCTTCGAGTTGTTGGTTGTGTTACTCACTGCATCCTCCCGAATCGCTGAGTCTGTGGGTATATCATTTAGTTTTCTGGTATTGGTATGTGTTGTCTAGTATTCAGGCACATTTTCAATCTGGTTTTGATAGTATCACAAGCCGGGCTTTCACAAATCTAAGTTTCATAGTTCCAACTCGTCATTCTCTTCTGCAAATCCAGTTTGAAAGGGAAGTTTACCTAGTAAGTAAGTTAATTTAGGTCGCTCACCATATCTATGGTTGATGATGTCCTTATAACATTCAGTTTCCACACTCCCATAATTTTACTTCTCCATCATTGTCGTCTTTAGGTCCATTTTCTGGCCATCCCAACTCCACCTGGTTATACCAACTGTCCCTATGTTTTCATGGCTCCTTAACTGTGCCTACCTAGTTGTTGGGGTGGTGCTGAAAGAACATCCTCCTATCATCATTAACGTCTCTTTGGTTGGCACTCTGTGGCTTACAACTTCGACTCCATCCTCCCATGAAGTGAGGAATGAGATCATTCACTTGGAAGCTAAGGAATTTGGGGATCAAACATACTTTTATGACTCTTTAATCAGTGGAAACACCTTCAGGTGGACTCCAGATCCTGGAAAATTTCGCTAAAGGAGACTTCATTTTCTTCACTCAGTGCTCTGCACCGTGAGCTAGAAACCTTGTTTCACATGGTCATCAGTGACAAGAATTTCGACAACTATCTGTTATTTGCAGGACAAGAGGAGATCAAATGGATCCTTTGGGACATTAGATACAATCTAAACAATATCGTTGCTAGACTAACACAGGTGGAGCACTACGTGGCATCCGATTTCGACTCTGGTTCAGACTCGCAACCTCAAACACTAGTTGTTATCAATGCACTAGCAGAGGATCCACCTCAAGGCAACTCTAGTTATCTCTCTGTAGTTATTATATTAGATTAATAGTCTCTCATGGCACTCGACTCCTCATTTTTGTATAGGCTACGCTTAACTCTCCTATTCTTCTATGGATGTCAAGATGTCTTAGTATGCTATATGTGAACACTAGTTTTATTTGATTTCCCTAAACACACCTATCCATGTAATTAGTTATGGGCGATGCATAGTCTAGCTAGTTTGAAATTCAGTAAGTTTTGTTTGTTTTTTGATCAACCTGGGAATACGGGAATATGTTTTGTCCATACTACTGGAATATGGGATCCCAAAGAGTTTTTGGGAAACATAATCTATCAATGCAATATTAGTTGTTCTGTAATATAAATATATTTATGAAGCTTACAACAAAAAAATCACTTATGATGCTTAACCTTGTCGTTCAAAATGTAATGCGTCTCTAGTGGTTAATAACACAACCCGATTATAACACAGCTCGGTAGCCTACTAGTGGTTAATTTTGACTACATCAACTCTTAACTAGAGTTACAATATAGACTCTTCTAGAGTCTTTTACATCACAAACACTTGGCTAGCCCCTTTTTCCATGAATAATGGGGGGCTGAAGCGACATACTCTCGAACTATAGGTGTGAAAACATGAAGGTCAACTTCTGAGTGACATAAGTTTTGCATACAAACTCGGATTGACGCGCTTATTGCATCGTTGGAAAGGTCTCTCTGTGTAGAATACTCATCATACATCCTGCCTGAAAGAATCCATCTTTTGTAGTACAAGGATGGTATCCCTATCACAGGTGCTTTGTGCCATTCCCATCACACGAATGTAACCCAAATCCACACCTGAAACCACGTCCCCATCGTCTTTTCACTTTGGTTTGATATACATTCACTCACAAGGTGGTCCGTGAAGTTTTAAATGTCGTCCTTCCACTTTGCTTGATATACACTCGCTAACTAGGTGGCTTGTGATGTTTTAAATAAATATAATTCCTATCCACTATCCATGGCACGTGGATCCTCCAAAAATTTATTTGTGCATGCGTGTTGTGTCATAAGAATTTTGGAAAAGTTTTATTGCATGGTTAGTTTTTAAGGGATTGGAGCCTCTCTCATGGCTTCATTAACTATCAAAGATCTAGTATCTAGCCAATAAGTGGTTAAGGAATTCAATTCTCCTAACACATGTTTGGTCGATACTTTTGGGATGCCTATAAGTTTGCTAAGGAATTTAATTCCCTTACACATGTTTGCCCTAAACATTTGGGATAGAGGATAAGAGATCCAAAAATCTCTTATACGATGAACTAAACTTAATATCAAAGAGACATGAACCTAGATTAAAGTGACTAATGATATTTTTTTGAGTCTCCCACTATTATTAGACATATAATGGAATAGGATTTGGCCAAAAAACCAACTCTTAAAAACCAATTCTTAAAATTTTATTTTTTTTATAAATAAAATATGTTATAATTATTTTACTAAATTTCATAATTTAATATTAAATTTTATATATATATCTATATATATATATATATATATATATATATATATAATCAAAAGTAATATTTATTTTTATTAATAATGATCCTACGAACTTATATGATTTTTAATGAAAAATTATATTAATATTTAAATAAATTTAAACTATGTAACTTGATTTTTAATTAAAAATTAATATTTAAGCTTTGAGAGTTAGCTCAATTAGTTGAGTTCTTTTTGTTAAAGTACCTCTCTAATAAGAAGTCACGGGGTTAATTCTCTTCTCCTAATACCCTTAGTATTTGACTATGCTAATAAATTAACAGAATAATATAAAATTTAAAAAAATAAATCATTATATAAATATTCTAAATAGATTTAATTCTTAAATATTATTTTTAGTTTAAAAATATTATTTAAAATATTGTTTTAAAAATTACATAAAAGTAAAAAATAATAATAATAAAATAACTATATTTAGTTATAAAAGTGAGTAATGAGAAAATAATAAGATGCATACCGTCATTCTTTTTTCCTTTACCTTTCACTTCTTTTCTTATCAATCATAAATGAGTAGTTAATTGACATAATTTAATATTTAAATATATGTAGATTTAAAAATAAATCATTATATAAATATTTTATATGAATTTAATTTTTGAATATTTATTAAATATTATTTATAATTTAAAAAATATTATTAAAAAGATCATTTTAAAAATTACATGGGAGTCCAATAGTAATAGAATAACCCTATTTAATTATAAAAATGAGTAATGAAAAAATAATAAGATGTATAGTGTGATTTTTTTTTCTTTAATTTTATTTTTTTTATCCATCATAAAAGAACTTGATTTCGAAAATAAGAAGTTCATACCTTCATTTTCTATTATTGATAATTTCTTTCTCTCACATAATATATTTTTTATAATTCTATTAACTGATTTTGATTTTAATACATTTAATATACCAATGTATTATATATAACTTAACATTATATATATATTAATATCATAATGGTTTTAATTTACATATAATAATAAAGTAATTGCACCCCAGCAATCAAGACAATATTTCATTTTATATTGTGAATCTCTTTCTTAACATTATAATCTTTACTTTGAAATTCGTTTGTACGATGTATTGTTAAATTTATTTTAGTTGATAATTTATATTAACTTAAGTATTGAAAACTATACCATAAATTAATTTCTTTGATATATATTTTTTAATTAATGCATTACATTATTTTTTTGAAGATATCTTTTTTAGAGGTACCTCAAGTTTATTATTAAATTTTTGAGTTTTCCTTGTCAGGTTTTGTCAAACAGATTGTAAATACATTTTTGAATTTATTTTTTCAAATATATATGTATAGTTAAAGGTAAGCTAAGGAATGGCTCAACCAAGATACATATATTTATATTAAATTAAAAAATACAATCTTCAAAATATAAATTTACCATGGTCATATGAGATAAACACGCTTAGTCGTATTATTAACTTGGAAACAAGATTTACAATGCATAGAAATGAAGAGAACATGGGTTTTCACTTCAACATTATATTCTTTACATATCAATCCCTCTGGTACACATATATCAGCCACAAGTGTAGAGTATTGACACATGAAATTGTCCCTATGATAGATCTCGTCCTTTGCTTCATCAACCAACAATAACTTCAATCACAAACACACCCTGACTATGAGATTTAGTGCAGACCCGTCCAACAAGGGAATGATTGAGTTAGGAAGTAACTCAACCCCAAGAAAAAAAATATACCGGCCTCAGTAAATGGCAACAGACTCGTTCCCTTTACAAGTGCAGATATTGAACTCATTAATGCTCATATTTTCCCCACCCATAAAGTTAAACTCATCTATGAAAACGACTAGTAACATGTGCCCCTTTTCCACAACATATCTTGGATAACAACCCACAATGAACTCATCCCTCTATCTCAGGAGTACGCAACCCCTTTTTGCTTGAGAATATGATTTAGTCAGTAAATATAAAACTTGTACTTCTTCTTCACCTCACATTCAACCCTTGTGACAATGCAAACATCCAACAATATTAGGAAGAGATTCGACCTCTCTCTTTAATTGTAGCTTTGACCCTAGACTTGACTTGAAACTTCCACCTGTAAGAAGATATATAGAGTACACAAAAGAAGAAGATAAAATCAACTCATAAAACCAATACCTCAATTATCTTCCACAAATTTTCTTCTTTGGTTAAGCACGATGGCGAAATATGAGTGATTCCGCTCTCCAACTAGTTAGGGTTTATTGTCTCAAGACCGAAACTAGAAATCTACAAGTGGGCTTCCAAAACCTAGACTCTTCTTCAAGAGATCTCCAAAATTTATTTTTTCTCAAATGGAAAAATACTAGAATAAGGAGAAACTCCTCATTTTTCCCTTTTTATAGCCTGCCCACAACTTTTGCCACCTTCTTACCTTTTTATTTTTATAAAGTCACTTTAGTGGTTTTTTCACTTTATAAATTAACAATGATTTTTCATTAGCTTAGGACATGTCCTCCTTTTTGTCACTTCAACATTAATTAATGTTTTTCCTAGGCGAATCATGTTCCCTTAGTTGATTTTTCCCCTGCCTTACCCTACACGAACTTTATTAGGCTAGCGAAAGTCCCCCATTTTCCTTTTAAGCGGTTGGGGACATTACAATCCTCCCTGCCCAAGATTGATTGTCCTTAAGCAACTTCAAATCTGGATGTTTGAGTACCTTTTCACCCTCCCAAGTGTTATCCTCAACTAACAAATCCATCCACTTCACTAGGCACTCCTTCATAGTCCTACTCCTCAACTTCCACTCCCTTGTCTCTGGCATTGCCTCCAGAACTAAGACCAGTTCTCCCTCTTCATCCAAGGGTGGAAGCTCGGTAGAAGTAACTACATGTTACCCTAGAGCATTTTTTAGGCATGAAACATGGAAGACATTGTGAATTCTACACCCTTATGGAAGCTTTAGCTCGTAGACCACTTCCCCAACTCGACTCACAATTATGTAAGGCCCATATAATCTAGGTTTTAGTTTTTCCGCCCCCTTCATTTTGAGCGATGATTGCTTATAAGGTTGTAGACGAAGGTATACCATGCCCCCCACTTCAAAGCTATGCTTTATTATGTGTTTGTGTATGTATAATTTTTGTTGGTTTTAACCCTATACATAAATTACCTACAAATGAATTCTTAAAATAGAAAAATATACAATGGCGAGAACATAAAACAAATATACACAAATATTTTCCCTTGGATCCCAAATTTGGGACTATTAAATTGTCTTTTCATTATATTCCTTTCAATGTTACAATACATATATATACATGTCGAAGCATTCATAAGCCCCAATCCACTAACCCTAGATTAGAACAAAACTGTAGTTCCCTTGACCGGATCTACAAAATACCATGGGAAAAAACCATCATGCCCAAAACCATGTGCAAAGCCCATACACAAAACCATGGGTAGGTCCACCCACCGTCTTTGGGTATGCCCAACTATTATTAGGTATGTATAAAATATTATTGGAAAGAATACAACACACACCCAACAGGTTCAGAGCCTTTTGAAAGTTGTCTTTGAGGACATGTAGAATATCATGGTTCTCCTGAACCCAGTATTTGGCCAAAGGGGCTCGGCTATCTCCAAATATTCGATCTAGAAATGTTGGGGCATCATACCCAAACAGTGCTTTAAAGCGCGTCATTCAGTCATTCCAATCAACATGTGAAAAGTGGTGTTATTGTAATGTTCCCCCAAATGCAACCACTTTACCCATGCTTTTTGTTGGCTAGATACATAGTTCCTAAGATAGCCCTTCAACCATTTATTAACTATCTTAGTGTTCCCATCAGTCTATGGGTGGTAACTAGTGCTTGGTGTAAGCTCTGTACCCACAAGTCTGAATACTTCCTACCAGAAGCCTCCCACAAATCTAATGTCTTTGTTGCTCACAATGGTCTTCGACAACCCATGTAATCGAAAGACCTCTCTAAATAGCAACTCCGCCACCTGTGTTGTTGAGTATTTTTAACATATAGAAAATAAATGTACGAACTTTGTAAGCCTGTCCACCACTACATATACGCAGTCTTTCCTTTATATCTGAGGTAACCCCGTGATGAAATCCATGGAAATGTTCTCCCATTTCTGCTCAGGGATGGGAAGTAGTTGTAGCAACCCCATTGGAGGAGCATGTTCAACTTTATCTCGTTGGAAAATGTTGCATTCATTCACAGACATAAATACATCCATATTGAGGCCTTTCCAAGTGAACCTCTCCTTGATATTCCTATAGGTTTTCAAGTACCTCGGGTGTCCTACCAGGGGTGAGTTGTGAGCTACCTACAAATTTTTCTTCTTGAGTTGTGATTCCAGTGTGAGATATATCCAGTTCTTGTAGGAGATGATGTCATCTATGACCTGGTATCTATCATCCTGGATCAATCCCTCCAGAATATCATAAACAAATTTATTTTTGTAGTATTCTATAAGCATGAGTGACTTCCAATCCTCTGTAATCTCCATGATTTAGAGAGTAGGTAGAATCCTAGAAAGGGTTTCTATAATCACATTGTTTTTTCCCTTGACATAATCAATTTCAAAGTCATAGGCCTATAATTTGCTAATCTATTTATGTTTCCTCTCACTCAACTTCTTCTGTTCCATGAGGAATATTAGGCTATTATGATTTGTCTTCGCTTTGAACCTGTTCCCCACTAAATATTTCCTGAGCTTGTCTAATGCATGTATAATGGTCAACATTTTCTTATCATAAGTCGAATAATTTCACTCTAGTCTCTAAGTTTTCAGATCTCAAACACTGTGGGGTGGTGATTTTTCATCAAAATCGATCCAATTCCCATCCCTAAAATGTCAAATTCAAGCATGAATGGTTGGGTGAAATATGAAAATGCTAGAACATGACATAAAATCATCACCTGCTTCATATTTTCAAAGGTTTCCTATGCTTCATCAGAACAAACGAAAGCCCCCTTTTTTGTGAGGTCTATTAAAGGCGTTGTTAGTTGTGAGAATCCCTGAACAAACTTCCTGTAGTATGTACAAAGACCAAGGAAGCTCTTCAACTCAATTACATATTTCAGGGTAGGCCACTCAATAATAGCCCTAATTTTCTCTAGGTGCACTTGAACCTCGTTCCCTCCAATCGCATGCCCTAAGTAGAGCATCTCTGTCATCCCAAACTCACACTTGGATTCCTCTGTGTAGAGTTCTTGTTCCTCTAGAATCTCCAATACCTCATCCAAGTGTGCAAGATGGTCTTCCCAAGTCTTGTTGTAGATAAGTATGTCATTAAAGAATACTAGCAAGTACTTCCACAATTATTTATTGAATACATGGTTCATATAGGACTAAAAAGTTGCAAGTGTGTTGGTTAGCCCAAATGGCATAACTAGAAACTTGTAGTGCCCATAGTGGCACCTGAAGGCATTCTTTGGGATGTCCTGTAGAAATTCCTTGTAGATTCAAACTGCTTATGTAATATGCTAAAACAAAATACTTGAATCTACTCTACTCATTAGCCGAAACAATTAAACGACCGAGAAATCACAACATAAACATGAGTCAAGGTTCAATGATATATACTCAAATATTTATCTATGGGGAAATAAACTGCTCAAAACCCCTTCCTATATGTATTACATTAGTCAGAAAATAAAGAAGAAATATAATGCTTGCTGAAGCTCAAGCAACCTTTGCACTAGTATAATATATCTCACTCTTCCTAGACAAGATTTGGTCAATACTTAACCAAATCCAAGCTTGCCCAAGTCCTTATTTACTTGCATTTTTCCTCAAGGAATTAACCCCCTATTAATTAGGGAAATTCCCACCTAGATTTGCGCAATCCTTGTAGGCCCCTTCTCTGACTGCATGCACCACCTGTACAATTTGGAATTGTCTACAACTAATAGTACACTGCCCTTGAACTCCAATCTCAACTGGGTAACTCAAATTCTTTGCATGCATGAGTTATTTAGGTCGATTGATTAGTTTAACTAGATGACCACTCAGTGTGAAAAACATTACACACCCTTGACTGAAACTCCACTAGTTCTACTAACGGTGAGAACTAGTTACATTGACAATAACTCAAATTAACTGAACTAGATTGCTACAAATTAGCAATCAATCATGTAGAACTGAACTCAAGTGTCTCCAACTCGAATTTTTAGAGTTAACAGAGTGACAAGGCCTTGTCACCTCAGTTAACTACCTCCAAGTATTTTTATGAAATTAGAATTTGAATTTCTCCTAATTAATTTGGGAAAAATTAAATTAGGAATTTCTTGCTTCATTTTCAATGCTCCCTCTCAGTAAGAAAGGTATTATCTACTACCCCGATCCTACCTCTTTGGAACTCAAATTTTCATCTTGAAAATTCGTTTGTCAAAATATCTATATCCCGTTCCTCTATAGGAATGTACTCCAACAACATGATTCTCCTTTGCACACAATCTCGTAGATGGTGATACATGATGTCGATATGCTTGGATTGATCATGAAAAACTGGATTCTCAAAGAATTTGATGAAATCTAGTTGTCATAGTAAATCACTATAGGATCCATCATCTGAAAAATTAACCCAACAAGGATCTTTCTCATCCAGATAGCTTCACATGTTTCTTGGCTAGAAGCCATGTACTTTGCCTCTGCTGAGCTAAGTACACCAGATCACTGCTTCTTGTTGTACCAAGAAACCGCTGCTAACCCAACATTGAAAATTCCTCTTGATTTGTTTTTCCTGTCTGATGGACTCCCCACCCAATCTGCATCTGTGAAGCCTTGAAGCTTCACTCCCTTTGTCAGTTTATACCAAAGACCAAACTGAATGGTGCCTCTGAGGTATCTCAACACATGCTTTTCTACCTTCCAATACAATTTGGTTGGCTTAACCATAGCTTGACTAAGTTGGTTAACTGCATATCACATGTCTGGTCTTGTGTTCACCAAATAGATAAGTGAACCCAGAAGCTACCTATAGCCTCCACTAATTCACTTGAAGTAACATATTCCTTCCTCCAATTCCCTGCTAGAGAAGTCTCCATGGGTTTGTTGCTCTCCATGTGGAACTTCTACAATATCTCGTTGGCATATTTTCCCTAAGAGCTAAATAGTTCCCCATCTCCTTGCCATACTTCCATATTGAGGAAATAATGCATGAACCTTAGGTATTTCATCTCGAATTCTCTTGCAAAATCCTCTTTGCAAGACTTGATAAGCTTCTCATCACTGGTTAAAATTAAATCACTGACATATAATACTGTAATCAATAATTTACCTTCAACAAAAAGATGGTAAAGGTTTGCATCTGCTTCACTTTTGGTGAAGCCCAACGCGATGAGATAACTATCAATCCTGGTGTACCAAGCACGAGGTGCTTATTTCAATCCATACAATGCTCGCTTGAGTTTGCACACATGCGACTCTTTGTCGAAGGTGTCAAATCCTTCCAGCTTCTCAATGTACACCTCTTCCATAATCACTCCATTGAGGAATCTTGTCTTCACTTCCATCTAATGTATATTCCATCCCATCTATGTTACAAGAGCTAGAATTGATCTGATTGAAGAGTACCTTGCAACTAGAGAAAAGGTCTCCTCATAGTCAATTCCCTCCACCTGAGAGAACCCCTTGGAAAAAAATTTATCCTTGTGTTTCTTGATGATTCCATCTGCTGCTTGCTTCACCTTGTAGATCCACCTAGAACCTACCACTGACTTGTTGTATGGTCTTGGGACCACTTCCCAAGCACTATTTATGATAATGGAGTCATACTCCTCTACCATGGCATCAACCCATACTGGTTGCTGCACTGCTTCTCGAATGAGGTTGGCTCAGTATATACAAGCTCACTTATCAAAGCCATGTAACCAGTGTACTGGTATGGTGAATTCCTCTTCCTACGCTATGATGTGGGTGCTCCAAATTCTCTCTAGCATCATGCAATAATCTGCCAGCTTCTCTGGTGCACTTCCTTCCATATTTGGATGTCTTTGCTTGAGTGGAAGTCTCCACTCTCTCTACCTCTGCTTATGGCTACTCCACAACTTCCAGAGCTTCCTCCTTTGGAGCCAAAATGTAACACCCTCCTCCCACATCCACCCAAATAACCATGCTAACTGGGGTAAAAATGAGATGAGAGGCTACTATGATTAGATTCAACCTTCTATGTGACCTTAAGGAAGTGGAATCGATGAAAAAATCACACACATTCATCCAACATCAACTTCAAAAACCTTAGGAGACATGTCAGCCACTCAGACAACCCGTCCCTAGGTTCCACTGTTGTTCTGCATCTCTTAGGCCACAGTTGATCTCATGCTATGGGCAAGGGAGTGACCAGAGACCCAAAGTCTCTCTCACAGGCTTGCTTTCCAGTGACCAGAGACCAAAGTTTCCAATTCTGTGCCAGTGACCTTGAGATTTAAGCCACTTTTCAAGCCTAGATCCCAGGCCACTACCCAGAATGGAGTGATAGCTTAGAATCAGTAAAAGTACAGGGAAACAATGATGCAAAAGCAATGAGATGAACAAGACCATAACCAGACCCCTACTAGCCATGACATGCATTTCATCAAACATATCATCAACATGTAACCTACAAGTGTAAACAACATAATTAAGTGTAGAGATCTCATACTTATCTAAGAATCGCTACGAACCATTCTTCCCTCATGTCATTTGCTGCTTTATCATCTATTAGGTCATAGACACATTATCCATTCATGTACAAGTAAAAACATGTTGACAACCATACATAGATGTTGTCATAAAATATACATATAACCAACATAATAGGAACATAAATACCATAAAAATATCAACCTTCAAAATCCACATATACATCAATACATTTGCACATGAAAATCAATGAAATGAACTTCTCGTTAATGAATGAAATGAACCAATCGGAGATGGGACTACCACATTCCACCCAACCATAGATTGGTTCAGCCAAGTCTCTCTTCAGCCAATCACCCTTGTGCCATATTCCAAGCATAAACGTGGGACTCATAGAACACACCAAAAATACCAACAAGCATGGATGCCACCAGAGTTCTCCGCCTACACCGTGAGGAATTTGAGTGCCTCCTAGTCTCTCAGGCTTTACCACAATCCACACTCCGATTGAGGGATCAATAGGCCCTACACTGAGACATACTCTCTAGGCTTTTCCATACATCCCATTTCGGGACCACTAGGCTCAATGGAGAGAATATACACCTCTTGGCTTTACATTATATCCCGCCATTCACCGGCAAGGATTCCTAGGCCCACCGAGGCACACAATCTAGGTTTATCGCAACCCACAATCCGGTTCAGGGGTTACTAGGCCAGTGGCTTTGTGATCCATAGTCTAGTTCAGGGACCACTGGGCCATGTGTTTGTCAGTTCAGAGATCCACCCAACTCAGTTTTGAATCCAATCCGACCATCCCACATAAACCAAATGAGAGAACCCATCTCATCAAAGCTATCAGGAAATGGAAAGGCTAGGCTGAAAATACTGTCACACCTAGAAAAACCCATGCCATTATAGAAAAGAACCACATGTAATCCCATGCATGCCAAATATAGCAGTGAAAATACACATGCAAATCGATACCTGCAATGAAGCTTGCTGTAGCTGCTTGATCTTGCCTTTCCCTGCTTGATCTTTGCTTCCTCTTGCTTTCTTTGCCTTTCTTGCTCCAATGCCAAAGTACTCCAAGAAAATTCCAAGTGTCCAAGAGTGAGAGAGAGAGAGAGAATAATGAGAGAGATCCAAATTTAAACTGACCAAGCCCTTGCTCACTGATCCTCATAAGCAATTTTATCAACGAGACCTCTATTTTCTTCATTTCCCATTATTTTCCTTCAATTTCCTCCTCACATGCAACCTGTGATCTTTCACCTTACTTTTCTCCTAATTTCCATTATTTTCATAAATAATTGTGCTAAAAATACCATTTTTCCTTTCCAAAGCCTTAGCCATTGCCTTTGCCAATTTCCTTAGCCATAAACAACCAAATGACCACCCACTAGGATGTTTTCCCAACATTCATCTTGGAATAGGTGTCCCATCATTCGTGGTATTTATACATTTTACATGAGTTTTTAACCAGGGTTATTACACAAAATCTCCTGCTCAGAATGCAACTGAAGCTCCCTCTCAAGGGAACACCTCATTTCCTTCTCTTCATCAAAATTCACATCTCTTTTGACAATTGTCATCCTAAGAGATGACAAGTAAATAGGATAGTTGTGAGGTGTATCAACATACCCCACAAATGTTCCCAACTAAACTGTAGGCTCTAGCTTTTTCCTTTCAGCCTTGGAAACATGACAATAAACTGACGATCCAAAGATATTGAAGTGTGACACATCTGGTTTCTTCCTTGAAAAGGCTTCCTCTAGTGTATTCATGCCAAGAATCCTGTGATGACTCATGTTATGCAAATAAAAAACTGTGTTACATGCTTCAACCACAAGTGCAATGGTAGGCTCTGATCATTCAACATGGTCCGTGCAACTCCCATAATACTTTTGTTCTTCATTTCAACCACCCCATTCTTTCATGGGTTATGAGATGCCATCAACTCCCGTCGAATGCCTCATTTTGCACAAAATTTCTTAAATTCATTCAACACATATTCTCCACCGTTTTCGCTCATGGGAGCCTTCACTTTCCTGCCAGTCTCTTTCTCAACAAGTGCTTTAAATTCAACAAATTTGGAGAATGTCTAGTCTTTCTTCTACATGAAGAAGATTCAACACTTCTGTGAGAAATCATCTACAAATATCACATAATACCTGTGCTTGGTTGTAGAGAAAGGTCCACACACATCCAAATGAACTCTTTCAAGGACTACCTGTGGTTTATTGTCCCACTCATTAAAGGTGGATTTCATGAACTTCCCCATTGTACACCCTTTGCATGTATCTCTCTACTCTAGTGCACCCTTAGGAAGTCTTGTAGAGATCTGCTGCATGATGTTTAAAGCTCCATGGTGAAAATGGCCCAATCTTCTATGCCATAATTCACCAATGTCTCGACTCTGCACCTTCTCTACTTTTTTGCTCAATTATGCACAATCTCTACATCCAATTTGTAGAGGTTCTTCACCCGAACTCCGATCCACTTCACCTGTTTTGTGGCGATGTGTCTAAGGAAATCATTTCATTTGCTAAATATCACATCGTAGCCACGGTCTTTCAACATAGCAACTGAAATGAGATTCTTCTTCAGACCCGAAACATACATCACATATTTTAATTTGAGAGGGGAGCCAGACTCCCTTTGAAAAGTAATTGTACCAATACCGGAAACACTATACCTTCCATCATCTCCCATTTCGATGTACATATGGAGGCCCTTCTCCTCCAAGTCACTAAAGAATTATCGGTTTCCCATCATATGGAATGAGGCTCCACTATCAAGATACCATATGCTACCCATCACAATGCTCACCATACAAGCGATGAGGGTGAAATAAAGTTAGAATTATGAAGTAGGACCTTCACCTGCTGCTCCTCTTAAGGGCTCCTCACCCACCTTCTTGTGTGGAAACTTCGTGGTATAATGTCCCAGTTCATGACAGTGAAAGCATTTGATCTTCGACAAGTCTTTCTTCTTGTTGCCCTGACTAGAATCCCCTTTGGATTGGGATTTCTTCCCTTTCCCTTTCTTTTCCTTTCTAGCCAAGGCACAATTTTCCTCACCATCATGCTTGGATGAGGTTCCATCTCTGGTGTTCTGCCATCTCTTCTTGCACCAAGTTAGACCAAAATCACTCCCAATTTGGTAGCTTCTCCCTCTCATTTACCGAATCCTGGTAGCTGTGCTAGCTCTTGGGAAGGCCTAGAAGTGCCAAGCTTACCAAATCATCCTCAACAATTGTAATACCAACACTCCTAAGCTCATCTAAACATTGGGTGAACTTGCTCAGGTACTGTGGTATTATGTCGCCCTTCTCCATCTTTATGTTCCGAAGGTTTTCCTTCAGTGCCATCTTCCTGTGGTCATTGTTGTTCTTAAACAAGTCTATCAAGGCTTGCCACATTTCATATGGGGTATCCTTCCGGTGGAGATTCGAAACAATATGATCTTGAACTCCTTCTAGTATGATCCTCCTCGCCTTTTCCATACATTTCTTCCGCTCTACCAGATCTTGAGCATCAGTTTTGTGAGGCTTGGGAATATCATTGTCTATGAATTACTTCAGCCCTTTATCTTCCAACACTGCCTCCACCCTATACTTCCAAGCAATATAATTCGAGCTACCCTCAAGGGCACACTCGAGTCTCAATCCATAGATCAACATTCTGCTGGCTTTGAAGAATGATACTGCAAATTCGATTGACCTGCAAAGACAAACTCAAATTCTTCTCTTCTATTGTGATTCCTGATTTGATGCCATATAGAAATTCCTTGTAGATTCAAACTGCTTATGTAATATGCTAAAACAAAAGACTTGATTCTACTCTACTCATCAACAAAAACAATTAAACAATTGAGAAATCACAACATAAACATGTGTCAAGATTCAATCACATATTCTCATAGATTTATCTAAGGGGAAATAAACTGCTCAAAACCCCTTCCTATCTGTATTGCATTAGTAAGAAAATAGAGAATAAATAAAATGCTTTCTCAAGCTTGAGAAACCTTTGCACTAGTATAATCTATATCACTACTTCCTAGACAAGCTCTGGTCAATACTTAACCAAATCCAAGCCTACCCAAGTCCCTATTTCCTTGCGTTTTTCCTCAAGGAATTAGCCCCCTATTAATTAGGGAAATTCCCAATTATAATTGTGCAATCCTTGTAGGCCCCTTCTCTGACTGCATGCACCACCTGTACAATTTGGAATTGTCTACAATTGATAGTACACTTCCCTTGAACTCCAATCTCAACTGGGTAACTCAAATTCTCTGCATGCATGAGTTAATTTAGGCTGATTAATCAGTTTAACTGGATGATCACTTAGTGTGAAAAAAGTACACACCCTTGACTGAACCTCCACTAGTTCTAATAACAGTGAGAACTAGTTACACTGACAATAACTCAAATTAACTGAACTAGATTGCTACAAATTAGAAATCAATCATGTAGAACTGAACTCAAGTGTCTCCAACTCGAATTAACTAAGTTAACTTAGTGATAAGGCCTTGTAACCTCAATTAACTACCTCCAAGTATTTTTATGAAATTAGAATTCGAATTTCTCTAAATTAATTTTGGGAAAAATTAAATCATGAATTTCTTGCTGCATTTTCAACATGTCCTACTCTCGAACCTGGATCTGGTCGTAGCCCAAATGAAGATCTATCTTCGAAAAACATTTGGATCCCCTCAGCTCATCCATCGACTCATCTATTCTGGGAATAAGATATTGGTTTTTTATTTTCCTCTTGTTAAGATCTTGGTAATCAATACACATCTACAAGGTACCATCCTTTTCTTAGCCATCACCACTAAAGAGGTGAAAAGATAGGAACTAGGCCGAATATGAACCAATGTCAACAACTCCTTAATGGCCTTCTCGATCTCATCTTCGTAAACCTTAGGATGTCAGTAGGGGATGACAATGACATCTTTCACTCCTTCCTCCAACTCTATAACATGTTTAAAGCGTTTGTCTGGTGGTCTCCTCGGAGGAATGTTAGCAAAAACATTTTGGTGTTTACAAAACATACTTGAACGTCATATGGATGTTGTCTAGGTTTTTCTGATTGTTTGTTGTCTATAATGAAGCACTCACCTCCCCAATCAACGTCACCTCGCTCCAACACTGCTTCCATGCTGTTAGATGACACTATCTTCAGTGGATATTGGTGCATGGCCCTTAATATTACATTCTTTCCATATGCCAGGTCAATGAATTCCATCTCCATGTTCCTTTGGTTGGTAGTGTATGTCCCAATGTAATAGATCCACTAAAATCCTAACACCACATTAGTGTCTGACACACCCACCATGAATAAATCATATGTCACTGTATAATTCCCCATGGTTAGCTTCAACTTGGGGACATACCTAATGCAATCCATCTTATGGCCACTTGGTATGGCTACTGCAAAGCCTTCAAACCCTCGTCAGAATCTCTCTTTGATCAACTAAGGCTGCATCTATGAAATTATGCGAAGGCCAACCATTAATTAATATTGTCAGCTTGTTCCCTACCAGAACTCCTCTGACTTTGAAAGTATGATACCTAGGGAATATTTACATGGATGTTATAATAGGGGATTTGCCTCTACCCTGTGAAGTCTCACCCCCAACTATCTGATGTCTCTATCCCTGTGCATGCTCTAGTACTGACTCCTCATCCTCATCATTATTGTCACTCTTTAATTACACCTCAATATGATGAACCTTTCTCACCTTGTCCTTTACTGCACACTTGTGCCCTAGTACCCAAGTCTCTTGAAAACTAAAACAAAGCTTCTTATTTCTAAATTCCTTTCAGGTACCCTTGTCCAACTTCAATTTCCTAATCCCCTCCTTTTGAAAAGGCGTGAATTCTTTTCTATTCTATGGAAAGGAAGGCTTAGGAGGAAATATGCTCTTATGAACAACATCTTGCATGTCCCTAACTCTTTTAATTGCATCACAAAGAGTGGTGGGTTAGTAACATTTAATTAAACCATGTAGAGGCTGAGACAACCCCTCCATAAATAACATCACCAATTGAGCCTCAAAAATGCATGTGACCATAACTGCTAACCTCTGAATCTCTAAGATGTAGGCCTCCAGACTTACTGTCTACTTGAATTTCTCCAACTCCTCGAAGTGAAGCTCGATATCCTTGTTTTCAAAGCGCTCTATGATCCTATGATTAAATTAAGTGTATGAGGTGATGTTGTCATGACCCATATTCACTAACCCATGATACCACTACTCATGGGATTCCCCATCCAGACGTAGCGTAACCAACTTAATGTTATTAATCATGTTCATCTAGTGTAAATGAAAGTATGGTTTCAACTTTGGCCCTATGATCTAGCTGAGCACTTTGATGACTGATCAAAAAAAGGAATAAACACTTTCCCCGGTGTCTTTTGGAGTTCATTATTCTGCATCATTTTCTTCTACACACCCTTAGTCTTGTTCTTCATCTATAGGTTGCAGATGTTGAAAATGCAACAAGATGATGGAGCTTAGTGAAAAGAAGTCGCCTTCACTAAGTGGGCCCACAGGCTATTTTTGGCACAAAGTCTATTTTTAGACTATGTCTATTTTTAGACATATGGATCATGGTCTATGAGTTGCAGGATGCTATTTATGGATGATTGGTCATGTTGGTAAAAATAGATGGACCTCTATTTTTAGACATATGGGCGGAGTCTATTTTTAGATTGCCAGTCAAAAATAGAACAGTCGAATATTATTAGCTCTTAATAATATTTGGACTATAAACATTATCTTATCCTCTTGCAACACTTCAGTTTGAGCTACGGATGTGGCACATGCAACTGCCAGAATGAAATACGCTTTTCCTATGGGTTAGTTGAGCTATTGCATGATGGACTTCAGTTAGAACTCAAGTGATTGAGTTTGGTGGAGTTGATTGAGGAGTTGATGGAGTTGTGTTCAGTTTGACTTAGTTGAACTAGTTGTATTTATTCTAACTGCCAAATACACTAGTGATGAGTGATGTGAATTAATTATTAATTAATTCACTAATTATTAACTCATAAACCAACTAAAGAATACATCAGTTAACTCAATGCATGGACAGTTCAGTGGAGACAAGTGTTAGAGGTGGGTGAAAGGGTGAGACTACTATCAGTTGTGACTATAGCTGTGCATGAGATTTGCACAATCATTGATTGAGATTGCCAATGAGGATTGCGCAGTACAGGCCAAGGGAATTCAAACTTGGATCTGATCCATTCTCAACTTGGATTGCACAATAGAGGCAGGCAAACAGTGGAGGAGATTTGAACCCGTGACTTGTTTAGATCTGAGCTAGTTTGTGTGTAGCATGTGGAGATAGTATTGAGTACTTGTGAGAAGTATTGTACTATGTATTGTTACATGTTCTCTATCATTATAATATACAGATAGTTGGGGGTTTTCAGCTGTATGCTTTCCCCATTACATACTGTGTTGATATGTGCGATTGATGTTTCAATGTGCGCATGCGATTGTTTCTTAATTCTGCAAATTGATGATCAATGGTAGAGGAGGTTATGTATTATGCATGCATTCCTCAAATAGTGTATAACCAGGATAATCTCTGTGAATAAGTGTTATATTATTCAAATTTTCTACATGGTATCAGAGCGAAGTTGATCATCAGATCTATTATTCAGAAAGTGATTACATTTTATTTCTTCAGGCAGAGTCTGTAATCGGGTCAGGTAACCTCTGGATTCATCCTTCTTTTGGAAGGTGAGATATCCGGTAAATGCCCATACAGTCAATCTCTGTACGAGAAATACTTTGTTCTCACGAATTTCAGATCAGAAGCGGTTGAGTTTTGAGTTGGTGGAATTCGAATTTGCAACAGTGTTTTCTTGGTGTCGAAGTTGAAATGTCTTTCAACGGATTGCGATTGGAGTATGCCCTTGAAGGTAGCTCGAATTATATTGCATGGAAAGACACGATGGAGGTGGTGTTAGATGACAATGGGTTGAACGAGTTCATAGAGGCTGAGGTCCCAAAGCCTTCTGATGCTACTCAAGTTGAGGCTTGGCAAAAGAAGACAACAAAGTGTCAAAGGATTTTCTTGGAGGGCGCGAAGGATCACATTGTATCCAACCTGCATGGAAAGGCTTCTCCATACTTGATGTGGAAAGCGTTGACAAATTTATTCCAAAGCAAGAGCGCCCAGAGAAAGTTGGTGCTCAAGGATAAACTCGGAAACATTAAGTGTGAGAAAGGAGACAGTATGCCCAAGTATCTCACGAAGTTCACCCAATGCTGGGATGAGCTGGGAAGTGTGGGGGTGACTGTCGATGATGAGGACTTGCTGAGCTTGACTCTCCTTGGTCTTCCAAAGAGTTGGCATTCCTATCAGGACTCTGTCAATGATCGGGAGAAATTGCTAGGATGGGAGAGACTTTGGTTTGATCTTGTGCAAGAGGAGATCAGGCGGAATACCAGGGACGGATCTTCATTAAAGGCATCTGATGAAGAAAACTACGCTTTGGCTGCCAAAGCAAAGAAGGGGAAGAACAAGAAAGCTTCTCATTCCGGTGCGAAAGGCAAGAAGCAGGACATGTCCAAGGTGAAGTGCTTTCATTGTCACCAGCACGGACATTATGCCACAAATTGTCCGCAGAAGAAGAAAACTAAGCAAGCTGCTGGATCTACAGTGGGAGAGGCCTTAGCCTCGCAGTTTGAGCTGGATTTTTCACTGATCGCATGCTTGGTATCAAGTGTGATGGGATTGGTATGGTTCTTGGACAGTGGTGAGCCTTTTCACATGACAGGAGATCGATATTTGTTTTCTAATCTGGGTGAGAAAGATCTTGGATTGCACATCGAGATGGGCGATGATGGTAGATACAGTGCGACCGGTATCGGTACCATTTCCTTTGAGAGGGAGTCTGGTAAACCCTTCATATTGAAGGAAGTGATGCATGTTCTAGGATTGAAGAAGAATCTTATCTCTGTGGCGATGTTAGAAGACAAGGGATATGATGTTGTCTTCAGCAAGGGAAAGGCTTTCCTGCGCAGTAAGACAACTGGAGAAACCCGGAAGATAGGGGTTCGAGTCAAGAACCTTTATCAATTGCATGTAGATGGCTGCACAACAATGGCATGCAAGGCAGAAGGATTGGTGAGCCGGGATGATGGCGAGCTGTGGCACCGGAGATTGGGCCACCTTCACCATGGAGCCTTGAAGATACTGCAGCAGATTTCTATTGGGCTTCCTAAAGGCACTCTTGCGCAGTCAGATCAGTGCAAGGGGTGTACTTTGGGAAAATTTGTGAAAGCCACCTTTCACGAGAAGGATAGTCGCGCCACGACGATCCTTGAGAGAATTCACACAGACATGTGTGGACCTTTCTCAGTAGCTTCGACAGCAAAGCACAAGTACTATGTGATCTTTGTTGATGATTTCTCTCGAAAGTGCTGGATCTTCTTCATGCAGAAGAAGAGCGAGACATACTCAAAGTTCTGTGAGTTCAAAGCACTGGTCGAGAAGGAATCAGGGAAGAAGGTGAAGGCTCTTAGGAGCGACAATGGTGGTGAATTCATCTCTGGCGAGTTCAAGGACTTCTGCAGCGCAGAAGGGATTCGAAGAGAGCTCATAGCTCCCCATAACCCACAACAGAACGAGGTTGCTGAGCGGAAGAATAGAACGATCGTGGGTGCTGCACGGGCGATGTTGCATGATCAAGGCCTACCCCTTCACTTGTGGGCGAAGGCATGCAATACTACAATATATGTGCAAAACCGTTGTCCTCACAACCGTTGTCCTCACAAGATACTTGTGAGGAGTACACCCGAGGAGGCTTATTCTGGTAAGAAGCCTGATATTTCCCATTTGAGGATTTTTGGTTCTCCTGTTTACATGCATGTGATGAAGGATGCTAGGAAGAAGATGGAGCCGACCGCAGAGGTTGGAATATTTGTGGGGTACACTGATACGCCCCACAACTATCGTGTGTATTTGCCAGACAGTCGCAAGACTGTTGTGCGACGGGATATCAAATTTAAGGAGGAGAAAGCCATGAAGTGTTCGCTTGAGAGGGAGCCACACTTGCATGTAGATGAAGAGCTATTAGTTCCTAAGGATGAGCTTCAGGATGTGGATCAACCACAAGATGAAGTTCATGGAGTGGAAGAGACCACTCATGGAACGCCAATCATCAGAGGGCAAAAGCGCACTACAGAAGCTGAGCGACTGGCTCAAGATGCAGAGAAGGTTGTAGGACCACCTACAGCACATCGCAGATAGAGACAGTCACCTGATCGGTACACTGGATACATGGCTCTTGTGAGAAAATGTGTTGTGACTGACCCATCCTCTCTCGAGGAAGCTGTGGAGGATCCCACATGGGTAGATGCCATGGTGGAAGAGTATGATTCGATTGTCAGAAACAGCACATGGGAGTTTGTCCCAAGACCGGAGGGGAAATCAGTGGTGGGTTCGAGATGGATCTACAAAGTGAAGCAGGCAGTTGACGGGAGTTTGGAGAAGTACAAGGCAAGATTTGTTGCCCGAGGCTTCTCACAGATAGAGGGGATTGATTATGAGGAGACCTTTGCACCTGCCGCAAGGTATTCTTCCATATGGATGATTATTGCTCTCTCAGCGTAGATGGCGTGGCACATCCATCAGATGGATGTGAAGACTGCGTTCCTCAACGGAGTCATTGAGGAGGAGGTTTCGAGATCTTCAACAGCGAGTCGCATGTGTGCAGGCTCAAGAGAGCGTTGTATGGGTTGAAACAAGCACCTCGTGCTTGGTACACACAGATAGACAGTTATTTCACCGGACTTGGATTCTCCAAGAGTCAGGCGGATCCTAACCTATACCAGATTGTGGTGGAGGGTAAGTTGCTGATCATTGTACTTTATGTAGATGATTTGATTTTGACAGGAGATGAGCTTACAAAAAAAATTTCGGCGAAGATCACATGAGGCATCATTTGTCGACGCGTTTCGAACCAACCAATGTGGTTCATCGTCAGGACAAGTTGAAGAAACAGATCCAGCTTAGCATGTTAAATAGTCTGAGCAGAGACTCCAACGGCTAAATCGACCAATGGCTAATTTTGACCTACGGTCCATAGGTCAAATACTATTCATAATTTAATATTATTATTATTAATAAATTATTCATCAATTATTATAAAATATATATATCATATAGTTGAGGTTAAAGCCTCGAAAGAATTCGGTATCTCATCGAGAACCAAAGGAGCGAGTTCCTGGTGTCCTTCTTCCTTATGTTCAGGGGACTACTGATAAGATTGGTAGGATTCTCAGGTCGCATGATGTTCCTGTGACCTTTAGGCCCCTGAACACCATCCGCATGTCCCTCAGATCAACGAAGGATCCTATCGACCCTAAGGATATGAAAGGTGTGTACTTGATCCCCTGTTCCTGTGGGACCCCCTACATTGGGGAAACTGGTCGCTCCATTAATCAGAGGATTAGTGAACATGCAGCTGATCTTAAGCATAGGCGTACTAAGTCTTCCGCTTTGGCTGAGCACGCCGAGAAAACCAATCATCATGTTTGTATTGAAGAAGCTAGTGTTATTGCTAAGGTTTCGCACTTCCATCATCGGAAATTTAGGGAGGCGCTTGAGATTGAAAAGAGGCCGAGTAATCTCAATAGAGATGATGGCTGGAAAATCAGTCGGTGTTGGGTCCCAGCACTCTCGACCTAGTCCCTTTTTTTTTTTTATTATTATTATTATTTATTTATGTATTTATTTAATTATTTTTAATTAATTAATTAATTAATTAATTATTTATTCTTCTATAAATTTTTATATATACATATATATTTGTATTTTACTCATTTTAATGGTTCGGTTTTTAATTCCTTCTTATTTTTATTAATTTATTTGTAAATAAATATTATCACAAAGTGTTTTGAATTACTAATTTAACTTAAAAATTTTAATTTTTTGAATTAAATCATGTTATTTTAGGGGGTTGGTCCCCCAGGGTAATATAATTTTAATTATTATAACATGATTTTAATATAATTTTAATATAATTTGATTTTAAATATAATTTTAATTTTAATATAATTTAGTTTTAATTATATTTTAATTTTAATATAATTTAATTCAATATATTTTTTTATTATTTATGTTTATTTAACTATTACCATTACTAACTATTATCATATAAGTTTTATTAATATAAAAGTTTTCACATAATTAATTTATTTATTCTAAGGGATTGGTCCCTCTATGAGAAATAATTTTTCCCCTAGATATAATTTTTAATTATTTATCTCTAGCTAACTATTTTTATAAATTATTTTTACTAATTGAGTTGTTTATTTATTTTAAAAATAATTTTTAATTATTTATTATTATTTGAGGGACTGTCCCCTCTAGGGTAATTTTTTCCCCTTAGATATGATTTTTAGTTATTTGTCCTTAACTAACTTTTAACATGAATTATTTTTAGGTAATAATTGAACATCACTATTATATATTTTTAATTTTTTTTAATATTAATTTATTTAAAGCACTGGTCCCCGGGTAGCATTTTTTAAGGTACCTAGTCAAAAGTAGCTGTTAGTCTTGTTAACCGTTGGGGGCTTTGCTCTGTCTATTTAAACTGCCAAGCTGGATCTGTTTCTTCAACTTGTCCTGATATTTATTTATTTATTTTATTTTATTTATTTATTTTTAATTAATTGATTAATTATTTAATTAATTAATTAATTAATTTAATTTAATTAATTAATTAATTAATTTATTTTCATCGGTCTTTTACCTAACTTTATCTAAGATTATTAATATATATATATATATATATAATTATTAATAAATAATTTAGATAAATAAACTAAATAATTTATCTATATATCTTACCTAATTTAATTTTTTTCCATAAATAATAATAATAATAATAATAATATTAATAATATTAAATTAGTAATAATATTTTCACTACTAATATTAATAATATATTATTATCAAGGCTATTTTACCAATATAATATTAAGTATAAATAATTACTTATATTATTAAATCAAATAATTTACTTTTTCTAACTAACCATTTAATAAAAAAAATTTAACCTCAACTATATGATATATATATTTTATAATAATTGATGAATAATTTATTAATAATAATAATATTAAATTATGAATAGTATTTGACCTATGGACCGTAGGTCAAAATTAGCCGTTGGTCGATTTAGCCGTTGGAGTCTCTGCTCAGACTATTTAACATGCTAAGCTGGATCTGTTTCTTCAACTTGTCCTGACGATGAACCACACTGGTTGGTTCGAAACGCGTCGACAAATGATGTCTCATGTGATCTTCGCCGAATTTTTTTTTGTAAACTTGATATGGATCATAGAAGCCTAAACTCTACTATAGGAGATGAGCTGTTGATACTTTCATGCAAGGAGGATCTTGCTAGAGAGTTTGAGATGAAGGACTTGGGCCTCCTTCATTATTTCCTGGGATTGGAAATTTGGTAGCGCAGCGATGGACTATTTGTTTCTTAGGGTAAGTATGCCCCGGAGATACTGGAGAAGTTCAACATGCATGGTTGCAAGCCTGTTGATACTCCTCTTCCTGGAGGTTGGAGGAAGGAGGATGCTACTTCAGCGGAGGTAGTGGATGCCACTGTTTATCGACAGTTGGTGGGGTCGCTTATGTATCTGGTCAATACACGACCCAATATATGCTATGTTGTTAACCAGATTTCACAAGCTATGGTTAAGCCAACCAAGCTCTTCTGGAAGGCAGGCAAGCATGTATTATGTTATCTTAGAGGCACATTGGGATATGGATTGTGGTACAGACAGGAGGATGAGGTGAAGCTATGTGGCTTCACAGATGCAGATTAGGCAGGGAGCCCAACGGACAAAAAGAGCACATCTGGAGGGATCTTCAGTATCGGGTCGATAGTAGTTTCTTGGTACAGCAGGAAGCAGAGATCCATGGCACTCAGTTCAGCAGAGGCCGAGTATATGGCAGCAAGTTTGGCTGCATGTGAGGCTATATGGATGAGGAAGATCCTGGTCGGGTTGTTCGGGTCACACTTGGAGCCTACTGTGATTTATTGTGATAACCAGAGTTACATTAAACTCTCGGCTAATCCAGTATTTCATGATAGATCCAAGCACATCGACATCAGGTACCATCATATCAGAGATTGTGTGCAGCGGAGAATCATGTTACTTTCATACATTCCCACGGAGGATCAAGATGCTGATATCTTGACGAAGGCGCTCACCAGGAGAAAATTCGAATACCACAGAGGCAGGATAGGGGTTGCAGATAATCCATATCTTGTTGAGAGGGAGTGTTGAAAATGCAACAAGATGATGGAGCTTAGTGAAAAGAAGTCACCTTCACTACGTGGGCCCGCAGGATATTTTTGGCACAAAGTCTATTTTTAGACATATGGATCATGGTCTATGAGTTGCAGGATGCTATTTATGGATGATTGGTCATGTTGGTAAAAATAGATGGACCTCTATTTTTAGACATATGGGTGGTGTCTATTTTTAGACTGCCAGTCAAAAATAGAATAGTCGAATATTATTAGCTCTTAATAATATTTGGACTATAAACATTATCTTATCCTCTTGCAGCACTTCAGTTCGAGCTACGGATGTGGCACATGCAACTGCCAGAAGGAAATACGCTTTTCCTATGGGTTAGTTGAGCTATTGCATGATGGACTTCAGTTAGAACTCAAGTGATTGAGTTTGGTAGAGTTGATTGAGGAGTTGATGGAGTTGTGTTCAGTTTGACTTAGTTGAACTAGTTGTATTTAGTCTAACTGCCAAATACACTAGTGATGAGTGATGTGAATTAATTATTAATTAATTCACTAATTATTAACTCATAAATCAACTAAAGAATGCATCAGTTAACTCAGTGCATGGACAGTTCAGTGGAGACAAGTGTTAGAGGTGGGTGAAAGGGTGAGACTACTATCAGTTGTGACTATAGCTGTGCATGAGATTTGCACAATCATTGATTGAGATTGCCAATGAGGATTGCACAGTATAGGCCAAGGGAATTCGAACTTGGATCTGATCCATTCTCAACTTGGATTGCACAGTAGAGGCAGGCAAACAATGGAGGAGATTTGAACCCGTGACTTGTTTAGATCTGAGCTAGTTTGTGTGTAGCATGTGGAGATAGTACTGAGTACTTGTGAGGAGTATTGTACTATGTATTGTTACATGTTCTCTATCATTATAATATACAGATAGTTGGGGGTTTTCAGCTGTATGCTTTCCCCATTACATACTGTGTTGATATGTGTGATTGATGTTTCAATGTGCGCATGCGATTGTTTCTTAATTCCGCAAATTGATGATCAATGGTAGAGGAGGTTATGTATTATGCATGCATTCCGCAAATAGTGTATAATCAGGATAATCTCTGTGAATAAGTGTTATATTATTCAAATTTTCTGCAACAGAAATATGTGAATCTCATAGCTGTTTAGAAATATCACCCTAATCTCCCATACTCCCCCAAATAATCCCCAAATGGAATTCCATGGCCATTATACTCCACTTTTTTAGCCTCCGTCTCATTGTGAAATTGTGGCATGGTGGGTCTGAAAGAGCTGCTACATATGCAGGGATGGTTATGTACAATTGTACATGCATGGATAGATTCTCCACTATTAAACCTTTCACCATTACTGGGATATTTATTAGGCTTCTCCCCTGTTGGAGTTTCGGTAGGATCCCCTTTTCTTCCTAAGTTCCTCATCAACCCCACCATCTCCTTTTGAACCCTAGCCAAGTAATTTAGGACACTCATCAAGTTGTTAAACTCCGTATTTTCTTTGTCTCCCATGACTGTCTTCTCTTTTTTCAGATGGAAGTTCTTCTCCTTTTTCCCTGTTAGGTGTTTCTTCTTATTCTTCCCACAAAGGAGTGGGCTCTCTAGTTTGATGATTCCTTCTATAAGTGACGCCATTGAAATGATGTTCTTCATGACTCGTCAAATATTTATCATAAGTTTCCCCTCAAACAAAAAAAATATACAAGAACATGTTCTGATACCATTGTAAGATAACCTCCTAGAGGTACCTCAAGTTTGCCACCAAATTTCTAAGTTTTTCTTGTGAAGGCCTTTGTGAGATTTTGTCAAACAGTTTGCATATTGATCTTTGTAGGTGCACTTTTGAATTTATTTTTTCATATATATATGCATAGTACCAAGATAATACAAGGAAGGGCTCAACCTAGTTACATATACTTATATTGAACTCATAAATACAATCTTCACAATATAATTTCACCACACTGACATGCGATAAACACACTCATCCATATTATTAACTTGGAAACAAGATTTACAATGCATAAAAATGAGGATAACCTAGCTTTTCACTTCAAAATTATATTCTTCACATCTCAATCCCTTTGGTACGCATATATCAAGCACAAAAGTAAAGTATTGAATCAAGAAATTGTCCCTATGACAAACCTCATCCTCTGCTTCATCAACCAACAATAACTTTAGTCATAAATGCACCCCGACTATCAAATTTAGTACAGACCCGTCCAACAAGGGAATGGTCGAGTTAGGAATAAACTCAACCCCATGAAAATAAAGATATTGGCCTTATTAAATGGCAACAAACGCATCCCCTTTACATGTGCAAATATTGACCTCCTTAATGCTCATATTCCCCCACCCACATAGTTAAACTCATCTACAAAAATGGCAGGTAATTGGTGCCCCTTTTCCACAAGATATATTGGCGAGCAACCCACAATGAATTCGTCCCTCTATCTTAGGTGTATGCAATCCCTTTTGGCTTGATAATATGACTTATCTAGTAAACATAGAACTCATCCCTCCTCTCCACCTCACATTCAACCCTTGTGATAATGCACTCATCTATGAGGAAGAGACTCAACCTCTCTTTAGTAGTGGCTTTGACCCCAAGTTTGACTTGAAACTTCCAATTATAAGAAGATATATAAAATACACAAAATCAAAAGAAAAAAATCAAATGATAAAACCGATACCCCCATTATCTTCCACAAATATTCTTCTTCGATTAAGAACAATGGCGAAATCTGAGTGATTTTGCTCTCCAACTAGCTAGGGTGTATGATCTCAACATTGAAACTATCAATCTACAAGTAGGGTTTCAAAAATCCTATATTCCTCTCCAAGATCTCTCAAAAAATTATTTTTCTCAAATGCAAAAATGCTAAAATGAGGAGAAACCATTCATTTCCCCCTTTTTATAACTTATCCGCCACTTTTTCCACCTTTTTACCTTTTCATTTTTATAGAGTCACTTTAGTGGCTTTTTCACTTTATAAATTAAAAGTGACTCTTCATTAGCCTCTGACATGTACCCCTTTTTGTCACTTTAGCATTTACAATGTTTTTCCTAGGTGAATCATGTTCCCTTAGTTGATTTTTCCCCTGCTTTAGCCTACGGGAACTTTATTAGGCTAGTGGAAGTCCCCCATATGCCTTCTAAGCAGTTGGGGACATTACATTTTACTTACCATGTAGTTTAACTAATAGTCTTAATGGCATTTTTCAGGTAACTTTTTTATGGTCAATTTTTTCGGAAATCCCATAGAGGTTTTTAAGAATATGTTGATGGCCAAAATGTTCCACCAATGGTAAGGGGATCTCCCTAGTGCAAAATCTCAATTAGACCTCACACCTTTTGGGATAAGATTCCCATCCAGTATGTGGTCTTGATTGCCACCATGTTGTTTGAAGTTTGATTTAGACGAGATGAGTAATGTGTCAGAAAACCAATATAAATTTTTACAAAAAACAAGTTAAAATAGCTCTATGAAATAATATACAAGTAAGATACAAAAGACAGGAAGAATGTAAGCATACTTCGATTAAGATACATGGATGAAGGAAATAATTTTTTTTATTGATTGTGATTCAATTTTCAATCAACAACAACAATGAAAATATAAATAGCATACTACTTCAAGTAATATGTGTGTTTAAATCAATGAGAGAGCTCATTAACTTAACACATGGAAAGAATAATCACATACCATCAAATCATCATGAGATAAGTCACACAACATTCAATAATATATGAATGAGATTGCTGCTATGGCTCAATGATATTCTTAATATTATGCTGAAATGTATTTGCACCATTACATGAAGCATCCTTGAAATCCAATAGTGAAAGTACTAGGGTATAACTTGATTTCTCAAAAGGATGTACAAACTTTCCTAAACAAGGTGCTCAAATGGAGTGAAAGTCATTTACAACTAGCCATTAGGGTATATTTATACAAAACCTCTAATGAGTGTAATATGCAAAGTTTGAGTGCCTTACGAGTTTTTAGGGTGTTGAATCCATTTATGCATTCAAAAGTACATTTTAAACAACAAGAATTCATAATCTTTCTTGAAATTGTATTAACAGATTCTAACCAAAAAAGTCATTTTGTTTATTAGTTAAACTTGTCCTTTTCCCTATATTATCACTAAATCCAATGCATTGTATTGTTTTGTGTTATATCATTGTTGAAATCAATGTAATTATTTCAATATTGGAAATCATTTTACGCAATATCATCATCAGAATCAATACAACTTATTGTTTTGCATTATATCATTGTTCAAACCAATGCATCTACTTTATGCATATGCATTATATCATTGATGTAATCAATGCAATTACATTTTTTGTATTATTGAATAGCATAGTATAACTCGTTGATATTTTCGCCCTTTTGCAAGCATATTTTTGGTCAATTTTGTCCAAAATCCAAAAGGGGCTTGTTGGAATCGTAAGTCTAAGTTATGTAATCTACACAATCTAAGTGCACTGGGGGTTTTTCAAGGCATTGAATGCATTTATGCATTCAAAAACACATTTTAGACAAAATTCACAACCTTGTAAAGAAAGTATTGTTGGAGTACAATGGAAAAAATCATCTGGATTTATGCAGAGACAAAATGAAAATGCATATTTAAATAAAAACACAGAGCTACAATGAAAACTGAACTTCAATTAATTAATAACAAATACTAAAAACTATTTACATGCAAAATCGAAATAAACTAGTTCAGGCGATGGTAGCTTATCTTTGAGAAGAGATGTGATGACTACATACCTTCTGAACTGTGTTACAATGAGGATCAGAGGAACTTTTATTATTGAGAAACAATGGAAAACCCTAAACATCCAAAAACTTAACCCTAGAAGATGAAGCGCCAAAAGTTTGTGGGCACCGTTTGGATTAGTTGGAACGCCAACTTCCCAAGGTTGTAACTTGGTGTTGAGAAATGGAACAAGAAATTCCAGTTTAATTTGTCCTTGAATTAAACTGTGAATTAAAATATAATTATTTTCTCATAGCAATTTGAGAATAATCAATTAAGTTTAATTAACTTAATTAATTTAGGAAATTTGATTTGGAAGTCTTTTAGAAGACATGTATATGTTCTCCCTAACTTATAGGAGTTAAGGATGAGTTATGAATGAGTTGTAATTAGTTAACTCAGTTTATTGAGTTAAGTCTAGTTAAATTAGTTCCAATCAGTTTCAGGAACTAATAGTGAATAAATAGTCAGTTAGGACACTAGTGACCTAATTAGTGCTACTCTAGTTAACTGAAGATTCCAACATCAAAAACTCATGCATGTCAATTCTGAGAAAGACCCAGTTGAGACTAGAGTGCATGGACAATGTGCTATTTGTTTTAGATTTTGCTGAGTTGCACTGGCAGTGCATGCAATCAGGACCTGATCCTTGAGGGATTGCGCTATTTTTAGAGGCTTTATTTCCCTTTAAATACAAGCTATCCTTCATAGGAATAACACATTGGAATAAAGACTTGGAGAGCTTGTGAATTGGCTAAGATTTGGCCTTAAGCTTGCTTATGAGTGGGAGATTGAATTTGCTACGTTTTGGGATTGTTCTAGGGAGAACAAGCATTGTAATTTCATCTTGATTTTCCAGATTAATACAAAAAAGATAGTGAGGTTTTGAGCTGTGGATTTCCCTGGATATTTATTGTGTTATGTGCCTTTGATTCTCTTCCTCTATTGATTATTGTTTGCTCGATGTTTATGGGATTCCACTGTAAAAAGTAGAAGCACATTCTTGTCTCTTGCTTTAACAAATTGTATTAGCTTGTGAATCTACAGGTTTTTCTAAACTTGGGAATATGATCTCCATTTTGCGCACACGATACATTGTTAGAAATATCTATCTAAGGAAAAAAATATTTCTTGGTAAGCCCTTGCCTTTGGCTATGACATTGGCACGTTTTCCCAAAAAACGTTGTTTAGAGCCTCAAAACAGATCTAAAAGTTCAAGACTCGAAAAAATGCCAAAAATATAAAGTTGTACTAGAATTAAAGAAACAATGTTGGGGGTCTTGGACACCTAATCCTCTAAGGGTTGGTGTGGAAGCTGAATAGTCTAAGGAAATCTAAGAGATCTTGGAATACGAAAGCAAAGGTCATGCAGATTGTACTATAAATGTATATCATTGTCAATAATAGATACACACTCATGTTTATCATTTACACTTTGTGTTTGCAATGTATGTGTCTAACATGGTATCAGAGCCGGCCAATTCTGGCCTTGCTCAAATCTGCCACTAATTTTGTGGTCTTTTCTGTGCATTTCAGTCCTACACTTCTAAGCTATATCCCAATTGAATTCCCTTACCAAATATGAGCCACTATTTTTAGTTATGTCATTTTTGTCATTTCTGCTCACTGCCCATAAGTTAATTCGCTGTCTGTTTATTCTTCCATTCAGATATGCAATCAGAGCTTGAATATTCTTCCCTTATTACTGAGATGTTAGAACTCTCTCAACCAAACTGTGTGGCCTCACAAAACTTTCCCTAACATCCCTATCTATGAATTGGTCAGAAACATTACTTCTGCCATTCCTATGGGGTTTGTAATTTCCAGTCAAACAATTCTACCCTTATGCTCCATAGATTCCTCTAATGCTCATTGTTTCACTAGTAACGTTCCATGCATACTTGATGCTACTGAGCACTCTGCCATCTTTGCTTGCCCACTCCTGAAGTGAACAAACCTATGTGATACCTATTGTTCGGTTGGTGTAGTCTAAATCACGCTCAAAACCTAACACACATACTTGTTCCCTTGTTGCACCACTCTCATGCGACTGCATATTTGCCACTCTGAGATGCTAAAATAATGAGACCTATATGGAAATTTGGGTAGAATCCCTATTATTTGAGGATCCAATCCCGCATTCTGCGGCCTTGCCACTATGAAAAATCCATTAGCCTCTCTCCAAATTCTTCCGGCATAAACCTGAAGTAAACAAATGAACGAAACTGAAAGAAAAAACATGTTTATGGTCATTATCATGATTCCGACAATTTTGTCAAATCTAGGATCGCTATGAGATTTCTCACTGGGTGCATCAGAACTCTCTGATTCTTTTCACCATTTCTGGAATCCTTTAGGCATCAGGACCGCTCCCTGTCTCGAGAAATTGAAGGCTTGAATGCTAGGTTCAATTTCATTAAGGAGAATTCATAACCCGTTCCGTGCTCACCCGAACGACGGTTAAACTCCCTTTTGTCTTCGAGGCCTTTGCTCCAGCCATTGATGTCATCAAGCAGGGACTTGATCAGGTTGAAGAGCTCGACGGACAGAGGAAGAATCCGTGTAGGAGTCAGGCACTGTCTGATGAGAGACCCCTTTTGCATTTTAAATTTGATTTTGGAAAGAAGGCTCAAATGGCTGCCCATGCAACCGGAGCGTTGCGAAATGAGATGCCACTGAGTTCTTAGTTTAGAAGAGACGAGGAGATAGATGATAAGAAGATAAGGGTAGAGCATATATTGAAAGAGGCCATGGAGAACCCTCATGACTTGGTACAACTGTGAATACTAGCACATATTCTGGGCCTCTGTTGTGGCTTAAAAATCAACCAAGTGGGTTGGAAATTTGTTGCATCTTGGGTGTTCCAATTCTAAATTTTTAACAACAGGTCACGATGAGCTTCTGCTTGATTAGCAAAATAGTGTAAAAGTAGTAATCGCTCGCTGAAAAAGGGTCTATCTCAATCACTTGACCACACCTTTTCCTTGTCTGGAATAAATTGTGAAGTGTCACCGACAACTATTATACTTCGTCGTTATTTAGAAAAATTGCCAGGATAAAAATACAACTTGAAATTGGATTTGAAGCCAGTTCTCTATTCCAGCCAATTGCGAATATAAGTTTCCCGCTCCCCTGGGCAATCAAAAGTCAATTTGTATACATGACCCTTGGATATCTGATGTTGATGTCCTTGGATGAGGCTCCTCAACTAAAAAAAAAAACTGCAGGTGAAGAGAGAGACAATGGATTTATCTGAAAGAGGCATATTGTTGAATGTTTCCGTTGCCTCTCGAAGCCTGTTGGTGTTACACAATTTTTTATGCGTTTCTCTTCATTTCCATTGGAATTGAAATTCTGGGAGGAATTTGTGGAGTGAGAATTGCATTGTAATTAGCATTGAATGTGTGGGATGAGTTTGGGGTCCTTTTAAGAAGACAATTGATATGCGTGGTTAGCTCATTCTTGTTGTTTGGCAGAATATGAAATGAAATATTTGATATAGAAAGCATGGTGAACGAATTGAGATGGAGATTCAGAACAATTTGAGTGAATCAATCCCCACACTTTTATCAAACAATTGGTATCGACACCTCCTCTGCTGGGTATGCTTTCCCTCATTCTCTTTGTCCTGCTCTCAATTCTTGTACAGTAACTAATAATTAATTTGTGTGAAGAGTGTGTGGTGGCTCACACTATGCCCATGAATGACACTTCATTTGGCTGTAGCATCTAAAGGTTCAAATTCGATATTCATTCAGATCTATCAATTACCGATTTATAGATTTGAGGTTTTCTAAGGGGTGAGGCATTCTGTGTTTTATTTTAATATCTTCCTCTTCTTAGAATTATTACAACACTATTGAATTCAAGGAAAAATCATTGTTAAGAAGACAATAGTATAAAGGAATGAGCTGCAAAGGCATTTGGGCATGTTTGTGGTAGGGCATCTAGCATGAACAACAAGTTGTCCTCTCTCTCGTGTTAAATGTTATAGGTGAGTTGAAACGACCCGTGGATTGTAAATGGTGCATTGATTTTATATGCCATTGTCTTTTTGAAAGTTGAAATAGTAAGGAAGGAATTCAACCCAACTGTTCAAATCCTTTGAGGCCTTTATTTTTGCTGAGACAATGTCAAAAATTACTGAGATACTAGAGTTCCTAATAACTCTGATAGAGTCCACTGATCATGATACAATGATAATAAATAAGGACACACTTCTTAATATTCAAATATGTTTACAAGATGCAGAGGAAATAATCGAGTTTCTGCAACTTGAATCTAAGTTCTAGTGAGATGAGTTACAACAACATAAGCATCATGACACCCATAAACATCCAACAAGTGATCAAAACAATAATAGAGAGACAAAATCCCATCAGCGACAAGAAATGGCAAATGCAGTACCAATTTCAAGAGCAGATGTGCAGAAAGATGCAGAAATTCAATCTGCATTTCCCAAGCTCACCATCAGACCTTGCGAAAAGCTTGTCCACAACAACCACATAACTAGTCTTGGATATGACAAGGACGTGTCCTTTCATATTCCAGATTACTCAAAGCCCATCCAGTTTCAGATTGCTGGACTCCTTCATGACAGTTCACCTTCAACTATTCCAGATTTTTCTCCTCTTCCATAGCAACAACAACAAATTGTGAAATGCCAACACTGTGACCAAGTTGGCCTATGAAAGATCATTGTTTTGATCTTCACCCATATAATCACCGTCATAAAACCAGTCATTCTTCAAACAGATGCTTCAAAAACAAGCCTCCTGCAAGAAAAAAGATTCATCTTAGATGGATAGCTTCTTGGCAATGGGCATCAACAGCCAAGAAGATATTTCAGTGATATGTCCGAACTCTTTCTAGAGTATTGAACAGTCTTGCAGTTGAGTTTTCTCCATCATCTCACCTCGTATCTGACAAGGGGGGAAATGATGGCCATCTACAAGCTTCAAAGCCACATCAAACGAGCCTGAGCCACAACATCCCATACCAGATTCAGAGTTGTAGCCAGAGAAAACGATGCCCCTGATCATGCCTTCAGTTGGTGATGCCTCTTCAAAGAATTGGGGACACTTCCTCTAGCAGAAGACTTCAGTGTCTTGCCAGTTTTGGAAGAGTTCGAGGAATTGCATTAAGCATTCCAGAGTTGTTGGTCATCCTTAAACCATCACAGGTTGAGACCTCCCTTTTCAAGTTGAGGTTCTCCCTTTTATGTGGGGTGAGACCTCCCTTTCATGGTTGAAGGTTTCCCTCTTCAAAACATCAGGAGGAATTCCTCTAGCAGAAGACTTGAGATTCATGCCAGACTTGGAAGAGTTATGGGAACTGCACTAAGCATTCCAGTGTTTGTGGTCATACTTAAACCACCTCCCTTATACCAACATTTGAGAGAGCACATTCAGCTTAGCGATGCCATGCATTTTTGCACATTTTATATTACAACTCTCTTATTGGACTCATACATACCCCTTCGGATTAAGGGAGGGAATGTTGGACACCTAATCCTCTAAGGGTTGGTGTGGAAGCTAAATAGTCTAAGGAAGTCAAAGAGATCTTGGAATACGAAACCAAAGATCATGTGAATGTACTATAAATGTATATCATTGTCAATAATAGATACACACTCATGTTTATCATTTACACTTTGTGTTTGCCATGTCAAGTGAAATAGGTGGGTGGCCACCAATATCCACCTGTATTAGTCATCCCTCCTTAGGAAGCAACGGTCTGCATTGTGTTGAATGCCTCCGTGAGATGGGGAAACTTCTGCTGAACTTGGTCCCTAGTGAGCCACTTTCCTTGATGTAGGAGCTAGCCAACTTTGACAACCCGATACAATTGGATCATTTGTTGGCAAGTATTCTTGATTTGTGTTTCCATGATCCGATTAATTGTGGCTTGTTTAATGTAGTCTGGGTTAAGCTCTATTGGTGTTAACTGCTTACCAATGTCAGATGTGTCCAAAAATGGTGGAAAGTATGGCTGAAGGTGGTCCACATTGAATACTGGGTGAAATCCAAGGAATGGGGTGATACTGAGCTCAAAAGCATTGTCTCCCACAACCTTGGTGATGGTGTAAGGTTCGTATCAGAGTGGTCGAAGCTTCTGATGAGCTCCAGTAAGGCGTTCTTTCTACAAATGCAACCAAACTTTGTCTCCCACCTGAAACTTATGTAGAACTCGATGCTAATCATGTCGTTGTTTGTGATTGGCATTAGCTTTATCCAAGATGCTGTGAACCTGTTAGTGGATGTGTTGAATGCATTCAATCAACTTGGTGGCTTTATAAAATTAAGACTAAACATGTGCATATTCTTCCTGTGTAGTTGTAAGAGGTAGTCCAACATCAATGGGACATAATCGTTAAAATCCTAGGCCTACTTGAAAGGGATTGTGGTTAGACAAGCTATGAAGAGTTTTGTTATAATTTTTTTGCACATAGGGAAGACTCTCATCCCATGTTCGCGAATGCTTAGTATGTGAAATATCATCTTATTAATGATCTCTGACTGACCATCAGTCTGGGGATGGAATGCATTCAACTTGGTGAGCTTGGTGTCCAACAATGACTAGAGGCTCAACCATAGTGCGCTTAGGAACCTGTTATCTCGATATGATATAATGGTCTGCAAGATCCCAAAATGTACCCACACTCGTTCAAAGAAGAGTTTGATAGTGGATTCTATAGTGATACTCTTTTTGTAGGCATCTAGTATGGCCATCTTAGAAAATCTGTCGACGACCACAAATACACAGTCATTTCCATGATTGGTAAAAGGAAGGCTAGGCATATAGTCTATGGAGCTGGATTCCCAAGGTCGGAGAGGAGTAGGAAGAAAAGTATACAAGCCTTGCTTCTTAATGGTTGCCTTAGTGAGGGCACAAACATTGCAGGATTTGATATATTTTCCAACATCCTATCGAAGATTTGGCCAATAAAATACCTCTGGAGTACTAGCATTGTCTTCTCTACACCAAAGTGTCCTACGACACAACTATAGTGCACCTCACAAATCATATTGGCATGCTCATTTGAAGGAACACAAAGGTATCCCAGATGGCATAATAATGTGTCCTAAAGGTGGAAGTCTAGAACTTGCTTGCCATCTATCAAAATCTAGTATGTGGTGGTGAATTCTGGATCATTTTTGTAAATTTGTGGCCATCCATAAGTCTCATTCCCATAAGAGTCGAGAACAGTGGTCATTGCCACAACCGGTGGCCAATTGAGGAAATATGCAACATTATTGGTGTTTCCCTTCTTATACTTAATGTTAAGATGAAATTGTTGCAAATATGTGGACCATTTATGATGGCGGTTATTCTACAACTTCCCTTTTGTTCGTATAAACTAAAGAGGCCGGTGATTTGTGTGGATGATATTCGGCTTCCCCAGAATGTAATGTTTCCATTGCCATCAGGCTTGCATGATGGAATACATCTATTTATCATAGGTGGGGTATTTTTGAATTTTATCAGAGAGTGTCTCACTGTGATAGGCCACCAAATGCCCTTGTTGGATCAGAAGTACAATAACATAGTCAGAGGCATCTATCTGAATTTCAAATGGTTGTTACAAGTTTGGAAATGCGAGTACTGGTACACAGAAAAGGCGGTACTTCAACTCAACGAACTCCTTTTTTTGGGACTCAAACTAGAAAAAAATTGCTTTCACTCTGCCCTTGGTAACTTAACTCAAAGGCCAAGTGATATGAGAGAATCCCAACATGAACCTTTGATAGAAATTGGAAGGGCCCAAAAATTTGCAAAGCTCTGTTAGAGTGGTTGGGGTTGGCTAATCCCGAATGAATTCGATACGAGTCGGATCCACATGCACACCTTGCTCATTAATGATGTAACCCAGATATTGGACCTGGTTCATGCTAAAGGTGCATTTATCCAAGTTGGCACATAGTTTGTGTTGTTGCAGGGTTTGAAGGACCTATTGAATATGTTGCAAGTGATCTTCCCAACTCTTGTTGAAGATGAGGATCTCGTCCAGGTATACAACCATGAATGAGTTGGTGAAGGGCTGCAAGATGTCATCCATCATCCTCATAAAAGTTGCAAGGGCATTTGTCAACCCGAAGGGCATGACCAACCACTCAAAAAGGTCCTCCTTGGATTTGAAGGCGGTCTTCCATATAACTGTGGGTTCTATTTGAACCTGGTGATAGCCAAAATTTAAATAAATCTTGCTAAATTACTTGGACCCCTTGAGTTGGTCAAGGAGGTCATCAATCCTTAGGATTGGATACAAGTTCTTGACAATGATTTTAGTCAATGCCCCATAATCAATGCAGAGTCTCCAAGTCCCATCTTTCTTTTGTATGAGTACAATTAGGCTCCCACAAGGTGAGGAACTTGGTCGGATGTGACCTTTTTTTTATAACTCCTCGACCTGCCTCTTGATTTCTTCATTTTCTAGAACAAATCGACGGTATGTCGGTCCATTGGGTAGAGGTGCTTCGGGAGTCATATCGATTGAATGCTTGACCTGACGGTGCAAAGGTACACTGGGGGTGAGGAGAAGATGTCCCTATATTCTTCCACAACCTTATCCACCTGCTTCTGTTGCGTGGAGTAACCCTTCTTAGAGGCCATGGATGTGGCCACGATATTCCCCTTACTTTCAGAGTCAATTAGAAAGAAAACGGTTTCCCATTCTGGGAGATGATAATTACTTCATTGCTTAGTAGAGATCAAATAAATGGCAGGTTGCGGGGCTACCTCTGGTATCTTGTATAAATTTCTACCCAGAGTAATAATAATAGTGTGATGCCTGGACTTATAAAAAACATGACATTTCCACGAGTATGGTTGGCCTAATAATACATCACAAACTTCAAGGGGATAAACATCACACAATACCTCATTCATGAAGGGTTTGATGTTGTAGGGCAGGCGAGATTGCTGATTAACGCAGAGATATCGCCCTCGGTGGAGCCATCTTATGGTGTATAACTCCAAGTTTGGTGTTGTTGGTAGGACAAACCGCTTTATTACCTCAACTAAGATGAGGTTCTTTTGACTTCTGCTATTGACAATGAAATGCAACAATGAACCCTTCATCCACATATGTGAGTGGAAGAGACACTCACCCTCCTCTAGATCTTCGGGTTCAATCTTCTTGACCTTGGTGCTGGTGATGGTGGCATTGGGTTATGTATCAATGATCTATTTTCCCTTGTCAAGTTTTGTCTATGGGTCAAAACATACATCTGATTCAGAAGATTTTAGCTTGGCCACTTGTGACTACTTCGTGTGACACTCATTTGTGTTGTGAGTGGGGCACTTATGGAACTCATACCACTTTCTTGTGTCTTTCTTCGTCTTCCTACTAATTTTATTTGATTGTGACTTTGATGGGTTGTCCTAGGTAGTTCCTTCTTGGCTCAGTCCTTTGTTCTATGGATTGGAGGTTCTTTTGCCCTGCTTTGGATTTGTAGATCCGAAGTCCCACTTATTTTGTTAATTTTTCTGCTCGATCTTGACAGCATATCAGTAAGTCGCACCCAACAAGAAGATGTCTAGGAACTCCATTTCTTCTTGGATATATATGTGTAGACATCCACGGTACTTGAGTACCAAATGTGCTCAGATTCCTTAATACCCAACTTTATGTGTAGTGTATGAAAAATATTTGTGAACTCCAACACGTCTTAGTCCCATCCCTGTCGTAGTGTGGGTCATTTTATGTACTTATCTTCATAGCTCTTAATAGGGTGATATTGTTCCTTGGCAACGTCTCGGAAGGAATTCCAAGTGGATGCAGCTAAAAATAGTAAGGTTTCCTTCTCGTCCCTCTGATCATAGTAGGTTTCCCACCAGTCCTTAATGTGGGGGGTGGCTTTGAGGAGTGCAAAGGTAATATTTTCCCTATTGGAAAAATTATGGACGAAAAAATATCCTTCCAACATATTTAAGCATCTATCTACAACATCTGGATTTATTTGGCCTTCAAATAAAGGAATTTCAAAGTTAACTTGTACCTTAAAGGGGGTGTTGCCTTCGACGTGACTGCTAGATGAAGATGCTTCGCCCACTAGTGACCGTCAAAGGATATGGGAAAAATTATCCATCATCTCATTCCTTTGCCGCTTAAGGTCTTCCTTGAGCAATAATTCTTCAGGGTCAGTGAGGTAAGTCTTGTAAGGGCTCGATCAGTTCAAGTCCCAATTCTTTATACTTTGACCTTGTTGGGGACATGTACATAAAATCAGAGAAAGAGCAGACTGCTCTAATACCATTGATCCAAATTTATGCAGGAACTAACTGAAATACAGATTTAAACAGAAACACTGACCTACAATGAAAACTAAACTTCAATTAATTAATAACAAATACTAAAAAATGTTTACATGTAATGGATACAAACTAGCTCGAGCGATGGTAGCTTATCTTTGAGAAGAGATTTGATGACTACATGGTTTCTGAATTGTGATACATTTGGGCTCAAAGGCCCTTTTATTATTTAGAAACAATGGAAAACCCTAAACATCCAAAAACCTAACCCTAGGAGATGAAGCACCAAAAACTTGTGGGCCCCACTGGGATTAGTTGGAACACCAACTTCCTAGGGTCGTAACTTGGGCATATGATCTTCGTTTGGCACACACGATACCTCTTTAGCAAGATCTATCCGAGGACAACAAATTTTCTTGGCAATCCCATGCCTCTGAAAATTGACTTAGTGTGTTTTCCCAAAAAAATCGTTTAGGGCATCAAAATGGCTTCGGAAGTTGAAGACCTAAAGAACTACCAAAAATAGAAATTTGTGCTATAATTAAGGAAACTGAAAGGAAACAATGTTGGGGATCCAAGTGGAATAAGCAGGTGGCTACCAATGTCCACTTGGATCAGTAAGTCAAAACGTCAAATAATTAGATTGTGCCTGATTTAATTGCATCAATTCAAAGTTAATACCTCTTATTCATAGCATAAGGAGTGTATGCATTGTATAAGAATTATGCTTTCATAAGTCCTTCCCACTATAAAATTAAAAGCATGAAAAATATTCAAGTAACTAAATTACAAAAAAAATGATTTTTTTTAACAAGAACTGAGAATAGTTATTATATTAAAAGACACTAAGTTAAAGCTCAATTTATATACACGATTTACATAAGCAAGTTGAAAGTAGTGGATAGGGTCGAAATGGAGTATGTATCAATGACCATCTATAAAATTCTATTGAATCTTTTGAACAAAATGCTACAATATCTATAGTATTCCACTTGTACATTTGCCAATACTGACCTAACAAAAACCAAAATTTACAAAGCATCAAAATGTTACATTAAACCATGAGGAATTATTCCTTCAATTTGATTTTTGAGTCTCCTAATTAACCATTAAGGAATGGGGACATACCCCTTTTTCCCCTGCCACCAAGGTTCACGTTGATTTGGCCTTAAACCCAAATTAGCCATGTGATCAACCTTAGAGTTGTTTGATCTAAGAACATGGAGATGTTTCTTCTTGGAGATAGACTAATACAACTGATAAATTCGCTTGAAAATATAGCTTAAATTTGTATTTGAGGGGAGATATCTTGAATATAAATGGTGAATTATGTTCAAGGAATCACAAAAAACAATCACTTCATGAATTCCTAGATTCACAATTTACCTCAAATCCTGATATAAGGCATAGGCTTCAATGACATTGTTGGAAGTGTGACCTAAATACGCTCTTGCCCCCTGAGTTTCCTTTTGCTGCTCCATCTAAGATTAAGAATGAATGTTCCTGCTCCAAGAGCCACTAATCAAATTCCTCCTTAGATAATCTTACTTTCCAACTCTCGCTGAGATGTGTTTTCTCCATAATGGTCCACTTTGGATAAAAAAATGCAACCCATTCTAATTCCTCACCATCCAACTTCTAATACTCTCCATTTATTTTCTTAGCCAAAAATGAATCCCTATTGCTAATCAGGTCGTCCTGATGATAACCACCCTTTCATCTTGAAAAACAACCCAATTTCTAGCCAACCAAATTTTCCAACATACATATTTAGGCAATACTTCCTAGATTCTCTTTATTAATTTTTTCCTTGCAAAAGAGCCATTATAACATTTTCCCCATTTTCCCAACAAGTCTTGCAATGAAGAAGGCCATATTACCCTTGATTTTAATTTAGGTAAGATCACTCCCTAGACTTCAAGCGTGAAAGGGAATTCCAAGAAGAGATTATCAAAATTTTCTACAGTGTGTTTGAGCAATGCATACAGAAAGGTCCAACAATTCCCCTTTTCAATAAATTATCAGATATTAGGATCTTCCAATGAGCTAATGTCCAACGAAAAATATTAATTTTTGGGAGGCAATATGAGCTCCAAATGAAGGCCCAAATCTGAGAAGAGGGAGGTATAATATCAGGGAAGAGAAAAGGTTGATAACCCCTTTTAGCATAATGCAAATCTCCTTCCCAACCACAAGAGTCTCATTTTTACAAGGAGGAAGAGGCACATCTAGTAAGAGGAGATTCAAGAGATCTGCAACTAACAAGATGACACAAAATGTTACCCTAGGCCTAGCTCAACCAATGGCTGCTAGATGACCAAGAGGAGATAACCCACAGGGAGATTTTATTTATGTAGGGAAATCAACCAATTATGCAAGGGATGAAATAGGGGATTTGAGCCTAGAGGGGGATTTCCTATAATTCCCTCAATCAAAAATTTTATTGATTTCCCATTTCCTAGAATCCAAGTCAACTTAGACCTAATTAAATGAATAGAAGCCAACATCAAATGCCATATCTGGGAGCTACCTCTATTATGAGAAATATGATTAATGCAAGATTCTCTCGCCCCATCAAGATAGTTTTTATGTTTTTATGAAGCACCTATTTCCACCAATCATTATCGCTTATAATTAGCTGCCAAACTATGTTTTCCCCAAGGCCTATATTCATTAGAAGGGGGTCTCTTATTTCTAACCCCTCCCCACCCCCCAAGGCTTTTTGGAAGCCTAACCACCATCCAATTCACCAGATGAAACTTTTTAGAGTTTTTCTTGCCTTCTTACTAGAGCAACCACCTAATTTCTTGAGCCATTTGTTGCCTAACTGAGATGGGGACCAACATAGTTGAGAACTCGAATATAGGAAGGACATATTGAAATAGAATTAATCTTCAACTAGATTTAGCCAATGATCCCCCATTACTGAAATTTGGATTTAAATTGGTCATTAACATGCACAAATTTGATAATTAATGTCAATACTCCATGGAATATTAAGTTTAGTGAATTATGAAAAGAGGGTGAATTTTGCTAAATCTATGGAATGGGCTCACCACCATTTAGGATTATAGCTTAGAGAGTTTGAAGACCAAAATCATAGTTCATGCATTAATACATCATATTTATCATTCAGTGGGGGTTTTGTGGCTTACTTCTTTCATGTGATTAGTATATATATGCTTGATATTATGTTACTCACTATTTGATAATATAGGTTGATAAAAAATAGTCAAGAATATTACACAACTAAATTGCATCATTATTTTCTTTTTTCCAATAACAAATATGATTTATTTTTTATAACACTATTGTTACATATGTATAATTTATGATTATTAACCTAACTTTATAAAAAAAAAATTCATATAATATTTTATATAAAACCAACATATATAATATTATCAAATAAAAACAAAATAAATGTTATGATCTCTACAATATTAAACCATAAAATGTAATTCATAAGATTCAGTTTAGGTTTTTTTTTTTTTTTTATATATATATGCATGCACATTTCAACTAACAATACAATAATAAGTATACATACACACATCAAAATAATACTCTGCAATTTCAAAAAATAAATATACATACAAAAACATCAAAATAATGCTTTGCAATTTCAAAAAATTGATACATGAAAGGTAAGCCAAATAAATAATTTTCACCCACATAAAAACCATATATCTTAGCACATTTCAACCAACAATACAGTAAAGTATACATGAAAAAACCTACATTAAAGTATACCTGCAAAAACATCAAAATAATACTATTTGATTTCAAAAAATTGGTGCAGGAAAGGTGAGGCAAATAAATAATCTTCCACCACATAAAAATGGAAAATTCCAGTAATAAGTGAAATACACATGCACAAATATCTAAATGACGCTAGCAAGTCCAAAAAATGGTACGTGGGAGGTGAGGCAAAGAAATATTCTTTACTACGTAAAATTGGAAAATGTTAGAAAAATAAATCATCCTACCATCCATAATATTTCAATTAATTAGTTTAAGTATAGTGTGTCCAAAAATAGATGAAAATGGGCATAAATATGTTACTACATATCTCAACGAGGTTGAAGCATCTTTGTAATTCAAACTGGGATCATCAATGGGAAACTCATACTTATAACTATTGTACAAATTTTGAGTACTCAACCATTGAAAAATGTAGTAACAATGGTACATATATTTATAAGGAAGTCGTCTTGCAGGTTCCCTACACAAACCATTATTTCGCAATCACACATAGTGTAATACAATATAACTCTCGCACAAAAAGATTCAAATATCTCAAGGTTAGCCCAACATAAATAAATCAAAATCATTGAAACATTTTTCTCTTCATTTTTTAAAAATCTTTGTTTATTACACAGCATTGATAAAAAATAAAGTCTATAAAAAAATAAAACTTACTTTTTCAAACTTATGGATTATATATACATGAATCCAAATCACTGAAATGAGATACAGAGAAAATAACTTTTATTTTTATTTATTTTTCAATTAAAAAACTATAATGAAAATTGTTTTATTAAATTTTTTGATAATTTTTTTTAAACTTACTTTGCCTATAAACTTTATTTTTGTATCAGAGTGTTTTATAGGTAAAGTTTAAAAAAAAAATTAGAGAATCCAAATTCAATGATTTTGATTTATTTACCTATAGTCTTTATATCTCAAAATTTAGGCTTTATTTTTCTATAATTATTGTTGTCCTCCAACATGGGAGTGTTTTATAGGCAACCAAGCATCAATTTGTTGCGCCAAATTTGAGATTTGAATCCTTTTGTGTGAATTATATATAGACACATAGGATTCACAAAGTGATTACCGTGTGAATTATATATAGACACATAGGATTCACAAAGTGATTACCTTGAGTTGTCAGATTAATATTATTAGTAAAGGTAAGCCTCCCACACCAAATTAGGCTTTATTTTTATATCAAAGTATCTTATAGGGAAAGTTTTTAAAAAAGATTACGGAAAATTTTGATAATTTTTTTCGTTATAATTTCCTAATTAAAAAAAAGAGGTATTTTTTTTTTTAACTTTTAAATTATAGTTTAAATCTTTTGCCCACGGTTTGTTTAAATAAAAGAAAATTCTCATACCAAAAAATACCTTTATTTATTGTTGTCCTCTCGCATGGTGTTTTTATGAAAATGTATTAACTTCTTCCTTTGAAGCTTTTGTAAATGGTCCTTATGTCTCAAAAGTTAGGCTTTATTTTTTTATGAGTGTCTTATAGGTAAAGTTTTAAAAAATTAGGGAATCTCATTTCAATGATTTTGATTCATGTATTTATAGTCTTTATGTCAAAATTTATGCTTTATTTTTGTATAATTATCTACTATGTAAACCACCATAGATCCATCTTAATCCGGATCTATCAAGCCCCTAGAGGGATCAAATCTCAAGGTGCAAACATTTCCTCAAGTTCAATCTTTAAAACCTCTTTTTTGACTAAAAAGCTTGACGAAAGATTTGCACCTTCAAAGATTTGATCCCTCTCGGCACTTAATAGATCCAAAGTTAAGATGGATCTCAGCTGATGTAATTTGACCAAGTCAAAATGTTTAACAAGAGAGGCCAGGGAATTACAACATCTCTTCCATAATGAACTAGAAAGAGCGATGCAATAAAACAAAAATTAAATTTGCAAATGCTAATAGCATTTTATGTATTATGAACGTACAAAGATCGCTTATAAACCAAAAAACATTTACAAAAATAGAGTCAAATATCCAGGTTTCCTTTTACACGTCCCTTCTCAACATATCATATCAAATAATCCGCGGAGAACTCGATTTGTCCACAAAATACTTCGTTTTAATTTTTTGTGGTCAACCTAAGCAAATACATCATTTTTATCCTATGTGCATATCAGGAAGCTACAAGACTAAAAAAAAAGAACCTCTTTCCATGATAGTGTAAGTAGGGTCCAAAACCATGATACTGCCTTAAAATTCAATCCGATAATGATAAAATAGAGAAAAATCAATTAGACCTAATGGCAGGGCAGAGCACCTCCTTCCATGATAGTGTAAGTAGGGTCCAAAACTATGATATTGCCCTAAAAGTCAACATGATAATGAAAAAATAGAGAAAAGTCAATTAGACCCAGGGGTAGGGGCAGAGGTAGAGAAGGCTGAGCATGCAGCGATGGAAAAGGACAAGAGTCCTGAGCCAGATGGGGCTAATATTGGGACCAATTAACTCCACTTTTCTCACCCTCATATCCAAGGTATCCAATCCTAGGACTTTTGATGATTATCGTCCCATTTCACTGTGTAATCTAGTATATAAGATCATATCCAAGGTCATTGCCAATATGATCAAGCCGGTTTTATCCAAGCATATCTCGCTAGAGCGATTTGGATTTTTCGAAAACAGACTTATACATGATGCAGTGGCTATTGCACAAGAGTGTGCCCACTCGATCATGACCAGGAAGCAGGCTGATTGCTTACTGAAGATAGACTTGGTCAAAGCTTACTATTGTGTGGATTGGGAGTTCTTCAGATTGATTTTACATAGTATGGGCTTCGGACTAAGGCTAATTAGATGGATTATGGCATGTATCACATCGTCTCATATGGAAGTGATCATTAATGGATATCCATCCTATTTTTTCAGGGCATCTAGGGGGCTGAGACAGGGTTGTGATTTGTCCCCATTACTTTTTTTTTATTGTGATCGATGGATTTAGTAGGATGATTGAGTGGCTAGATTCGAGGGGGACTATTGCTAGATACAAGATGATGAGGCAGGTGATCCCAACCCACTTGATATTTGTGGATGATATATTATTGATGGGACATGAGACAATTGTGGAGTCGTTGAATTTCTCCCAGATTTTGGGGAGGCCTTTGGCTTGGTCATGCATCTAGGGAAATCTGCACTAATTGTTGTTCAAGAGGGAGCAATCATGGTTAAGGACATTGTTGCTATTTTTGGAGTGCCCATTTATGCTTTGAGAGGCGGATTTAGGTACTTATGCTTTTTCATAAAGCTTAATAGGTATTCAACTACTGACTAGAATTGACTGCTATTGAAATTCGAAAAGAGGTTGACAACTTGGTCTAATAGATGGCTTACTATGGGAAGTCAGTTAGTGTTGGTGAAGCTTGTTGTTCTTCAGGGTATTGCAACATATTGGATGCACATCATTTGTCTCCCAACTAAGGTTATCCGTAGGTTGAACTCGATAATGACAAATTTCCTTTGGAGTGAGTTTGGAGACAAGAAGAAATTTCATCTGGTGACATTTGGGGACTTATCTAGGCAGGCATCAGTGAGGGGGGAGGGGGTTGGGCATTTTAGATTTGCAGATTTTTAATAGGGCACTGCTAATTAAAAACATTTGGAGGGTCGTCACTTCATATGGTATTTGGCATGGTATTATTAAGAGCAAATATCTAAAGCAACTTTCCATGATCTCTTGGATCAAAGTTGGTGCTCCGATGGATAGGACCACCTCTATGTGTTGGAGAAGCCTGATTAAAGTTGCCACATGGATGGTGAGCAACTTAAGGTGGACTATGGATAGGGGGGGAGTAAGTGGAGATCGATGGATTCCATCATGGGCATGCCTAGGTATCATCAAATTTCCATACCCTTGATCAATTCTCTGCATAGCAAGGATATTTGGTATATCAAGGATGCCATGATGGACGAGCCTCCGGTGGGCTTGCGTACACAGTGGAAGGGGGCAGACACCATTAGACTAGTGGGGGAACTTGCTGCTGAGTGGGATGGATACATTTTCAACCTACAGGCAGCAGGCATCTGCTGTAACATGGGGGTGGACGTGGGGCAAACAACTTGACTTGGAATGGCTCAATGGTTAAAAGGCTAACTGGTTGTTAAGGCCAAGATGGTTTCAGGTGGTGTGGAAGTGGGATATCCCACTGAAATTTGTTTGTTTTGGGTGGTTGGTGGTTCATGACATGATACTTACTTGGACAAACTCACTGAAGAGAGGATATGTGGGGTCGGGGAGATGCGCCTTATGCAAGGTATTTGTGGAGGATACATGTCATCTATTTCTACATTGTCCATTTGCACATGTGGTTTGGGAGGAGGTCCTTAGCTACTTGAGGATTTTCTTTGGGTGGGAGGGCTCAACGGTGGAAAGATGCATGCAGGTATGGTTTAGAGAGAAAAAGGCATATAGGGCCCTCCCACTTTACATATTTTGGGGCATATGGAGGGCGAGAAATGCACTGATTTTTTAGCATAGAGACCCTGGCATGCGGGAGACCTGTATCAAGATATCCTCATATTTCCTCAAGAAAGGTCATGTGACAGTGGCATATAACATCAAGCACTTTTCATTTAGGGATGTGTGGGATAAATTTCCGGTAGGCTTTTTTGATGGGGTTGCATCTATAGGGATATGTGGTAGTGGGACGAAGATCTATCACGGGTTTTTTGATGGGGTTGAATCTATAGGGATATGTGGTACTAGGACGGTGATCTATCACGGCCCGAATGAATTCCATTACTTCAAATGGTGTAGTGGACAGGGCACAAATACTAGGGCAGAGCTATTAGCCCTATGGGGAATTCTCCTTTGTGCTATATGGATGAGGATCAATGAGATCGATTTAATTGGCGACTCTAAAATCATTATACAAGCGGGCAACTCTAAATTCCTCTGAACTATTCCATTGGATGGATAGAACAAAGTCTTTACCATCCACTTTTCGAAGAATATCAATTTCGCACATTTATAGGGAAGAACACAGGGTGGCAAACAAACTATCGAAGGAAGAGTGTTGTGTGTCTATCGATGACATACACTTCGAGGGTTTGCTTTTGGGACACTTATTGGGAGGGAAGCATTGATATATAAGGTGCCCCATTTTTTTCGTTTTCTTTATGCTATGGATCCATAAGTATACCTTTGGGGGGCCACTGGCAGTCTGGTCCTGTGTTACCGAAGCTGCTTATACTCAAGTGAACGGGCAGGTTAGTTCTACGTTTTCTGTTAGCGCACTGGTGGAACTAAGCGACATTACATATTGTACTCTTCTGCATGGTTGTTGCGGCTACTTTCTTTATTTTTATTTTATTTCCGTGATCGGAAAATGACGCTGCTGATTCGGGTTTCTGTATGTCTTTTATTGGTATGATATATGTGGGGTGCCTATTGATTACTGTAGGGCAATGTATTGTGTTTTGAAATGATGAGACTAGATATCATGGCCGATTAGGACGGCCATCCATTATGGAATTTGTATCGAAAGTCTCTTCAATCGACCATCCATTATGGAATTTGTATCGAAAGTCTTTTCTGAAATGTCTTAAATGTAGCTGGTAAATATATAAGTAGGAGAAGAAAAAGAAAAAAAAGGGAATACAAGTAGGAGAAGAAAAAGAAAAATGTAGCTGGTAAATATATAAGTAGGAGAAGAAAAAGAAAAAAAAGGGAATACAAGTAGGAGAAGAAAAAGAAAAAAGAAAAGAAAAAAAAAATAATATTTTCATATATATTCTATACCTCCCTATTTAAAATATTAATGTTTCACAAATAGATTTTACATAGTTTGATCTCTAACTAATCTCCACGCGCAGAAAGTATTTAATATCTTAAATTCTTTAAGGATCATCTTTTCGTTATTATTATTTTTATTTCACCGTTCAAAATGAGAAATACTTTCTTTCAACTGCATATGTTCATGAACATGGATAAAATATTTGTTTTCAGAGTCGAAAGGACTTGACGGCCCGATCGCATTCCTCGAAACCGGTGGCGGATTCCTCCCACTTTGGATCTTCAAATGTTGCAGTAATATCGCTCCAAATTTGCCGTTTCCTGGCTAAGAATTTAAACAAATAATAATGGATGGATTAATTAATTAATAGTTACAGAATTTAGATATCCAGATCCAGGCTTAAATTTGATGAATTTGTTAGTAATACCGATGATGTCTGGGCAATTCATGGCCTGGATTTGTTCTGTCGGCCATTCGAAGGACGGAATTCTTCTCCTTCCTTGGCTTTTACTCGGCGTGCTATATTTTGATGTCGCCAATGACAGTAGAACCGGATCCAAGTAGTCTTCCAGCCGTGCTATTCTATTGTCATCGGATTTGCCATTTTCTGCTTTAATCCTTGCCAACTCCGGACTCTCTGCTGACATTTTCAAGCCGCTGCACCAAAAACTAAAAAAATCAGATAAAATTTTGAAAAACAAGTCAACCGATTCAAACAGCCCGTGACATAAAAGGAGATGCATCAAATTCTGAATCCTTTGACACTTTTGAGTCCTCAGCAATCCATTTCTAAAACCATAACCTGCAAAATTATCGCGTCGAATTTTTAGTTACTAACTTTCACATATCTAAGATTTTATTATAAGACTTTAAATTTCAGTATTTTGAAGAAATATCACAAACACTAGCGAGGCGTGTGCTTATTGAAGAAAAAAATAGTGCGAACTGTTTACTATTTTCAGTCTAGAATGGATAATTCTTGTCGTAAACTTTCATGGCAAACTTAGGTTAGGAGTCAAATTTAATGGACTTTCAGGTTTATTCTCTACTAAAGATCTAATGTAAAAACTTAAAACTGTGCATTTTCAACCTGCTGCATAATAAATGAAAAAAGAAAACCGAAAAACAAGATTTCATCTAATTGAAAGCCAATTCAAACTCGTAAGATCACAACAGGTGTTTCAAGCTCTGAATTCTGAAACTCTTTAAGGTAATATTATTCTGAAATAATAATCCCCTGCAAGTAGCGTCTTGCCAATAATTGTCACAAGATTTAATATCCTGATGGAAGAAATGCTCACGACTTACAGACTAAATTTGCCATAAATATTTAAATTTAATGAAATTTAAGAGTTCTTTGCTCTTAAATATTCAATTTAAATTCTGCACTTCCAAGCTGACTCACAAAGGAAAAGAAAACAACTATTCATGACGTCCAAAGCCAATTCAAATCGGTACATCAACCCTGGACTCTCCTAAAGGCAATATTATCGCTTAATCTGATTAAGAAAACCCGTCGAACTCCCTCTTCTGAATCTCCACAAAGATTTAATATCTAGCTGAGGTTATAATTTCACTATTTAAGAAATATTTTGAACTCTCCCCAGAGATGTCCGTCCAACTCCCTCTTCTTAATGTCCACAAAGATTTAATATCTATCTAAGGTTATAAATTTCACTATTTTTGAGGAAATATTTTGACCTCTCCCAGCGAAGAAATAGCTAAAATACCTACGACTTAAAGACTCTCGAATTCATTCATGGCGGAAATTTATGAGTTAATGAAATTTCGGAATCAATCTCCATTTGAGTTAAAGATTTTTAGTGGGAGGGTGAACCTGTGCTGCTGCTGCGAAGGATTTGGCGGGATGAGGCGTCTTTGGATGTCTTCAACGGAGGACAGGGGACTCCTTGCTTGGCATTTTCTGCCATCTCTGCTCTCTAATGACGACAACATTTTATTTATGCTCACGTAATCTTTGCCATCTAATTTCTCTGAAAAATCTTTGCCATCTAATTTATAGTTAAGAGTGGAAAGTTCACCATTTAGGAAAGCGAGCACCTCGATTAACAAGGGAGAACTGACACCTGTACATATGCGAGAAGTGATGAATGGGGTGCCATTATACCAGTGTTAATGCTTTTGATCCCATCAGAACTCTGAAGTTAAACATGTTTAACCTAGAGTAGGGGATGGGTGATTTTTTTGGGAAGTTTCAGTGTTTTACAACTTACACATCTCTTCATGATCCCAAGAACCATTGTCAACAAAATATAATATCTTTCGACATGCTTGGCTCATAAAATCATTTTTGGGCACATCTCTTCATGATCCCAAGAACCATTGTCAACAAAATATAATACCTTTGGACATGCTCTAGTCATAAAATCATTTTGGAGCGCTATGAATGGAAATGGAATATGGTGAGACATCGTACACTCAAAATACTTAAAACAAACAGATATGGAAGGATTATTCACAGACAATAATTCTTTCAGAAACAAACAAACATTATTCTCCCCTGGTGGCGCATGAGGATGGAGTGGGAGTTTGAAAATGGCTAGAAAATACTTATTGGCTCAGACAACATCAAAGGAATGTCAAGAGAGTAGAACTTACAGGGACACTCCTTAGACATCATCAACAAAAAGGGATATTTTTTTCCTAGGCCAAACAATAAGAGGTTATCAAAATCATTGTCCTATATGGAAAGATGCTACAGAAATGGGACTGACTGGACATTATGCAATTGAATGGCAAGAATTTACCACTTCCCTCAACAAGACTGGTCTTATTCACAATGCCCTCGGTGACAATATCTCTTGGAGTGGGAAAATGCCCAATCAGACACCAATGATTGCTGATGCATACATATACTATATCACACAGAGATACAATCTTCAACAAACATCTTGGTTCTTCAAGGTAAGGAAGCTGAAGATCCCACTTAAAATAACATTATTTCCCTGGCTTGTATGGGAAAAAAAGCTCTGACTTAGGCCAATTTACTTGAAAGAGGTTTTCATGGTCCTGCATTCTGCACATTTTTGTAGAAACTCCATAGTATTGGAAAAACACATTTTTTTCTCTTGTCCTTCAACGTCACAAGTTTGGAGAAATATTGCACATTTCATGAACATTTCCCTTAATATGGTTACAAACTTAGAACACATCATGTCCCACTGGTTTGATTGCACTACTCAGGATAAAGTGATGCCCATTTACATCATCTGGGAGATTTGGAATGCAAGGAACTATCATATATTTGAGGGGAAGCCCATTGACTACAAAAAAATCAGTTTCAAAGCAATTTCATGGGCAAGCGCCATTCCACAAGACACAAAAAACTAATAGGATCGTTGAGAAGACAAGGTCACCTCCAACAACTATACTGCCGACATGATGGTTCGACAAAGCAACACAAATGGGATTGTGTGGATGTGTAGCGGTTCTCAAATTAGACAACAACACACAATACAACCTACATTGGAATGGTGGCCCTGACACCAACACCAGAGCAGAAATCATGGCACTTTGGGGGTTGCTCTAGTTTGCAAAAGAGAAACATTTGAATATCATCAACATCTATGGAGACTCCAGATCTCTAATAGAAGGGATACAAGGAAATTCTGCTTTTGACCCACCTATATTAGCTGGATGGATCAATAGGATTAAACACATGTTGGCCTCCCTCACATCCTATTCCATCAAACATTTATACAGAGAAGACAACAAGGATGCAGATAGTTTGTCTATAGAAGGTCTACAGGGACAATATGGAGTCATGAAATACAATCTATCAGTGGACCAACACATTAGAGAGGAACGCGAGATCATCTTGCTGTAACACACAAATCATGTTTTCTTGCTTTTCTTATATATTATCTAACATTCTGGTGGACTAGCAACTACCACAATAATATTGCTCTGCGTTGCTTTTTGAATATGTGATTATGAGAATGTTCACCATATGTTAAATTAAGATATTAGAGTGCTGGATGCATCTACCAACATAGACAGAGTGTTGTTTTTATAAATCTATTTTCACTCAAATACATGTACTAGACTTTTAATATTATATATAGAAAAACAACATTTTTTTCTTCAATGAATTCAATATGGTAACATGTAAGAATTTTGCTTCTTCAAAATTTTGTCTCCTTCCATAGATTTATGAAACAAAATCCTATGTTGTTTGTAAATTTCCACCAATTTGACCGTGGCAAGTCTTTTGGAGGGATATTTAATATTCAAGGATGACATTATTACTATTTAAAGCTAAGAGGGTTATATTTTATTCGAAAGAATTCTTCACGAGGGATTTGTTTCTTCTCCAATATTTTAATTTTTCTGTTAATTTTTATATTTGTTTTGAAAAGTGGTGATGTGATGCAATATTTTGTTATTTTTATATATTTTTTTTTTAAATGGTGATGTAATATTTTGTTTTTTTTTTGTTTTTGTTTTTGTTTTTTTTTTTTCAAGATTAAAATTTCAACATTTTTCAATCATGGTATTATAAGAAAAATGAAAAAATAAATTGAAATGAAAAAGTGATGATACAATATTTCAACTTTTTTTTAAAAATGATATTAAACACCAAATATCATAATTAAAAATAACATGAAAAAAACCCATCAAAATCCAACAATGAGCATGCATTTTTTTAAGATTAAAATTTTAACATTGATGTTGATCACTAATATCTTAATTTAAACTTTCTTCTTTAAAAAATTAAAAACTTGAATTAAAAAAACAAACCCCAATAAAATAAAAATAAAAAATAAAAAACACAAACTTTCCTTTTTAAAAATCTAAAAAATTGACCCCCAAAAAAGGCAAACAAACAAATAAAACTTTAAAAAAATTAAAATAAAATACACAATTAAAAGACATTATAAAAAGTCTATGGGGTCTTGGATGGATGGTGATTGGGTTATTATGTACCAAGGTTAATATTACACTTGGTTTTAATTTGTATTTTTAATTTTTTTTTAAATAATAATTTAATATTCTTTCTCATTAAAAAAAATTATCATTTTATTTATTAGATATAAACAAAATTGCATGTATATGTGTATATGACATTTAGCATTTTTATGGTTGAAATAACCTAAAAGGATATTCTTCATAAGGTTTGTCCAAAATCTCATAAAAAGAAAATTAATAATAATAATAAAAAAGGACAAATTTTCTTTCTACAATACTTTTCTATACTTTCATCAGACCACATTCTTGTTGAGTGTTGGAACGCCTTGAGCCATAGTACATCATTACAAAAGAGAAAACAAAAATAAAATCTCATATTTTAAGATTTAAGGGTGATAGTATCAACTATGACCAAGGTCAAAAACAAATTCTTGGAACTCGTGTGCTTTTTTTTGTTGTAAATTTGCATGTGCTTCCGTCCAAATCTAGTCTAGTCTTTGAGAGGGAGTTTGCTTCAGTGTTCCTGTGGCAATATGCATGATCAAAAGGAATCTCAAAGAATAAAGCAGGCAAATTTTTTATTCAAGGAGGCAAATTTTTTGATATAAAGGAAGAAGTGTATAATTTTGTAATTGAGCAGTCCCCCTCATCCTTTTGATGACAACCATAGAGTCCCCATATACATGCAAATTTTGTATTCCTTGATCTTTTGCAAGTTGTAGAATTAGTTTGAGAGCAAATAAATCAACATAGTTGTTTGTGTCATGTCCAATATTTGCAAAAATATGAAAGGATAAGGAAGAATCCACATTTAGAACTCCACTAGCTCCACCCACAGAGGGAGATCCCTATGCTACCCCATTGAAAAAATCTCAAGAGCTACAGTGTGTCTATGCAAATTTATGGTTAAGTAGGCTTAGATAGATTCCTTGAAGGAGTCTTTAGGTCACTTGTAATTAATAGGTTGTTGGTAGTAGTTCTAAGAAGCAAAGGGCTTTTGTCCTCGAAAATAGAATGATTCTTTTCTAGCCCAATGTCCTAAGCTGCTAAGAGAAGGACTGCTTTGTACTTTGGAGAAGTAGTAGAATGAAGCTAGATTTTTAGATTTTCCTCAACAATTTTTGCTTCCCATGAGAAATTTTGTCTTTCCAGGTATTTGATTTCTCTCCATACTTCCTTAGAGAAAGGGTAGTGAATAAAGAGGTCTAAGATTGTCTCAAAGTTTGATCTACAAAACCGGAAGATGCCTAGCCCTTGAAAAGGCATTTTCTATAAGATGTCCCAGGTAGGATCCTTATTTTTAAGGATCCACATGAAAAGAGTAGATTTGGAGGGAAATTTAATTTCCATAGTTTTTTCCTCCACCATGGGAGGTCATTTGAGACAAGTGAACTTAAAAATGGTAAATATCAGATATTTGGCGTATAGATCCCCTTGGGGCTAAGGGAATAGATAAGGCTATCTCCTTGGTCAGAGAGAGAAATGCTGGAAATTTTCAATCCCTAATTTAAGGTTGTCTAGGCTTCGACAAAGTCTCCTTCAAGGAGGAGGTCCTCTGCAGAAGTCCAAATTTGTCTTCCCAATAGAGTCGGGCCTCTAGCAATCTAACTTAGAGTATACCATCCCCCTTCATCAAGAAAGTTTATTACGACAGTTGGAAGTATGAACCTATTTTGGATATCATTCCAAGGATCCTTGCCTATGTTAATTTTTGTTCCATTTTCGACTTTCCAACAAAGGTGTTCACTAATAATATGAAAAAAAATTAGGTTACTTTCCAAATGATTGATCCATTCCTTGGAGATATTTCTAGGAATCAGATCCAATCCAGTACTGATAGAGGATTGATATATTTATGATGCATTATGTGTGCCCATAATCCATCTCCCTGAAAGAGATTTGATACTCCTTTTGCAGCCAAAGCTTTTGAAAACCAAAAAATAATTTTTAGCCCCCAACCTCAAAAATCCTTTGGGGAGGCAATGCATTTCCATGATATGAGATAAAGTGACTAGTTTTCCTCACTACCTACCCAAAAGAAAGTATCTAATGAATTTATGCATCTTCTAAATGATTCCTAATGGGATCCAAGATAAGGAGGCCCAAAAAACTAGAATGGCCTATAGGACTGCGTTACATAGAACCAAACGCCTTACTTTCGAGAGCCATCTATTGCACCAGTTTCAAATCCATTTTTCTAACTTTTCCAGTAGCTAATGCCAATCGAATTTGATAGAATTGACTAGATTTAAGGTAAAACCTAGATATTTCATGCATGAAGAGAAAGAGAAGAGAGAAGTGGAGAAGATGTTTTCAATTATGGTTTTTACTCCATAAAGTATCCTCCATCTATATATGGAATATTTCTCCACATTGATTTTCATTCCTATTGCTTTAGAAAAAAGGGTTAGGAGATCTTTAAGGGTGAACAGATGTGGAAGGTTCCCTTTTGAGAAGATTAGAATGTCATCTACAAATAGCATATGAGAGAGAAAAGAGAGATAATAATTCCTCTTAAACCTCCCCTTATCTTATCATTTGATATTAGTATGTTGAGTCCTTCCACTAATAAAAGAAAGAAGAGGGGGGACAGAGGGAAACCCTACTTAAACCTATTTCAACATGGAAAGGGGCTTGCATCTTGTTGGAAATAATACTGAGGGGGGGTTGAATCAGTATTATCTAGTCAAATATTCCCTTTTTCAAATTCAGATAATATACGCTACTTCAGTTAATTAGACTCGCGTATATACGCAACTATGTTGAAAGAAAACCGCGTATACAATGCAAACTTATAATTTACTTTATTTGTCAGATGTTGATCGTTAATCTGTGTTTCAGAATCAAATAACAAGTAAGCAGGAACAGTAAAACATAACAGAAGACAATCACACACAAGAACACAAGATATAAGGTGGAAACCCAATGTGGGTGAAAACCACCTGCTGCAATTCGTCTCTATCTTCTTTTAATTAGAAACTTCTTTTTACAATGTACTGGTGCAGTCCTTTACCAGTACGCAGGCTGCAACCTGCAGAGAGCTACAACCCTCTCTCGTTCTCCAGCTTCTCCTGGAAGGGAGCTACAACCCCCTTAGCTCTTGCACTAACCAAGATACTAGTACGTAGGTGCTGGCCTACAGAAGGCTACAACCTTCTCTTTCTTCCAGGGACCACGTTTCATAAATTTTCAAACTGGATCCACAGATAACATCAATCAAACATCAAGAATTTCTGCATCAACCAATCACCTCTTCACCAATCAAAACTGAATCAAAATAAACACTTCTCTGACGACTGTACCCAAATCACAGTAACAGTAACCACACACCAAATCTGAACCCAAAACACTGCAGCAATAAACAGAAGCAGCAAGATCACAACTCAAAATATATACGCTACTTTAATAGCCTGAAACCTGCGTGCATACGCTTCTGCGTATGGAACAACCTGCGTATACGCTGTTTGCCTTCACTGAACCAGCGTATATACGCGCTTTCGCTTAACTGAACCTACGTACAGATCTATAAAGGATAATTCGCTCTTTCAGATATTCAAACTCTAATTAACCCAGATTATAAGTTTTATAGATCAAGCAAGCGCCACATATAACATATCAAAATAATACAAAGATACTATCATTCAAGCTTAAAGATTATGATCCATCAATAGAACTTATCCTTCTCTTTGCGCTAAGGTTCCTCCTTCATTCAGATCCAGATCTGCACCATAACCCAATTACCAGTATTCCAGATCTAACACTTTATCAGATATTCAACAATAATTCCGATGATCCTTTGCCAAATGATCTCCTTCCTCTTTTATAGTCTTAGGCCTTCCACAATACCACGGTCCAAAACCATAATAAACCAATAACACGGACCCAATACTTGGGATCAACACTGACGAGGTACCATGGTCCAAAACCATAGATTCAAATACCAAGGACGAACTACCACGGACCAAAGGTAAGTTTTCCAACATATACGTGCTTTTCCTTGCATGAAAGTGTGTGTATACACATACACGCCTTTGAAACGTCTAACCCGCGTGTATACGCAACTTCGTCTAGATGAACCTGCGTATATGTCTTTTCCTTCATTTCTGAAAGCCTAAACTGAGATCTGTTAAAGAGAGTTGCCATCAAGGACAACACCTGTGCCATAATGCCAACACATCTCTATTGACTAAGATGGAAAAAGAGGAATTACTTATGCAATTCATGATCCACGTACCAAATTCATGACATAAACCAAGGTGGATCAATCATAATCTAAAGTACAAACAATTTTCTCTGTCAAAATATTTCAAGAGGACAACTTTGTATAGAATTGCTTTTTTCTTCTTTGAATGAATAGAGTGCAACCCTTCCTGAGTGAGGCCAATCACTTCATGTATTTAACGACTATTGAGAAAACCAAATTGTTCACTTGAGATGTGGTCTGACAATATCTCTTTTAATCTCAAAGTAATGAGCTTTGAAATGATTTTGTAGATGAAATTACAAAGAGATATTGGACGGAAGAGATCAAAGGAGGTTTGAGAATTTGAATTTGGTATTAGAGAAATGAAGGTGGAATTGAAGTGATAAAGGACTTGTCCAGAGGATCTAGAGTATTCCACTACAACAAGGAGATCATCAGAGATGAGGTCAAAGAATCAATTTAAAATTCAATGGGAAATTCATCCAGGCCAAAGATTTTCCCTTTTTGAAATCTATGCAGGACTCTAGTAAGTTCTTCCTTTGTAACATTTTTCATTAGGCAAGAGTTTACTTCTTGGTTGATGTAACATGAGAAGAGATTTTCCACTTTTAGGATCTATTGAATATAGATTCTTTAAGGGGAGGAGTAAATGTTTCTAAAGTAATTTCATCCTTCCTCAAAAATATCCTTGAAGGAGTTAACAGAAGAACCATTAGACTTTTTGATCACCTAAATTATATTAATGGAAAATTTTGATGGTTTTTTATTATGTAAAAAAAATGTATTCTCATCACCCTCTTATAACTAGATGGCTTGACTTTTCATTCTCCATTCCTTTTCCTTATCCATCAAAATTTTCTTCCCTTTTTCCTCTAATTCTTTGATTTCCATTTTCCTTTCTAGTGAGACAACAATAGAAGCACTTTTCGCATAAAAGACATGAAGTTTTGTCTCAATTTCCACAAGGGATTTTGAATCCTCTTTTTTTTTGTGTTTCTCACCTAATTTATGATCAAGTCCTTTTCCTATTTCAATTTTCGACATAATCTAATGGGATGGGACTCAAGAGAAGTTGAGGAAAGAGGGACCCAAGAGGACTTGATAGCGTTTATTAGGGAGCGATGTTCTAACCAAGCTAGATTCAATTTGAAAGGGGGAAGGGGTTTGGAACAAGATGGGAGAATGGTAAGAGGCTCCACCAACATAGGAGATTTGGCCAATATGAAACCGCGAATCCACCCATGCTTCAGAGATGAAGAAGCGATCAAGTATTTTGGCAATGTGATTCAACCTTGCTTAATTGTTGGTCCAAGTGGGTAATAGTTTAGGAGGCATTATGTCAAGAAAGCCCAGGTTCTTAATCAGATTCAATAAGAAGAGAGTGAGAGGGCTTGCTCTAGCAAAGGGACGTCAATTTTTTCTTTCTCCCAGAGGAAAATTTAGATCCCCCATAGAATGACCCTTCACGTGTCTAAGAGGAGGTTCTTTAAGAAATTTGACCAATAAGATTGATGATCAACAAATGACCCATATACATGTATGTAGAGGTGAGTTTTATTTAATTCTCTGGAGTATAATTCCATGGAAAGACTAGAATTAAAAGACCAGACTTTTGTGAGGAGGATCCATTTCATATCCCAACCAATTATGAGCACCCCTAATCTTCCGATCACATAAATAGCAAGAAAATACCAGGACTAGAGAAAAGAATTTTAGTGAAGAGAGAGTTTTTTAACCATTTTCCATTATTTCTTAAAGAAAAATAATATGGGGGGATTGAATGATGACCAAATGCTAAATAACCATTATTTTGGAAGTGCTAGCCAATCCCTTATAGTTAAGGGATACAATTATCATTTGGAGAAAGATGAAGGGCCTGAATCTCTAAGAGACTGGATAATTAATTTTTGCTTCTCAAATTTGATTTGAGAGTGGGAAAGATGCAAAATGATAGAAATAGATGATTTTTTGCCTCTTCCAAAAGCTCTTTTAGGGACTCTCGGGGAGGTCCCTAGTCCACCACTAGGTTTAGGACAGAAGGAATGATATGAACCATCAGATATGGATAGGAGGGGACATATGGAGGAGAGGATATTGTACTAGGGAGGGCGAGAAGGGGGAAGGAGGTTGGGATAGATGAGGAGGAGGTAGGGAGTGAGCTAAGAGCTAGGGGAGAAATAAAGGGAAGGGTATAGGATGCATGAAGGGAAGGGTTTCAGGGAGGGATGGGGAGCTCCATGTAAGTGTGGATTAGAGAAGTGGACACTGGGAGGAAGGAGAAAAAATCAAGGGGTTGGGAGATATGCAACCAGAATCAAAACTAGAAAAAGGAAGAGACTCCAAAACCAAAACCATACCTTCAGAGGGATGGACCTTTATAAAAGAAGTATCCTATGTTCCAAGATCAATTGTATCCAATAAATTAGGGTCCATTGGGTTCTAAGAGCATCCATGAAGTGTGAGCTCTTCTCCTTCCAAGTGTATTGATGATGTTTGTGTTGAAGGAGAGGGAGGATAGTTTTCGACCTATGATCTTTTGTGGGGGGCTGAGAATGGATGATCCTTTCTTACCCAATGTTTTGAAGCTATTCCAATTTCATAGTCTTTATTAAGGTCACCATGTGCATGCAATGAGCACATTTTTAGGGTACCTCCTCATAGTCTAGGCTCTGCTAGTGTTTGATGGAACTAGAACTGATTAAGGAGGAGGGAGGGGGTGAGGCAAGAGCTAGGGGAGAAACAGAGGGAAGGGTATAGGATGCATGAAGGGAAGAGTTTCAGGGAGGGATGGGAGCTCCATGTAAGTGTGGACTAGAGAAGTGGACACTGGGAGGAAGGAGAAAAAACCAAGGGGTCGGGAGATATGCAACCATAATCAAAACCAGAAAAAGGAAGGGACTCCAAAACTAAAACCATACCTTCAAAGGGATGGACCTTCATAGAAGAAGTATCCTATGTTCCAAGATCAATTGTATCCAATAAATGAGGGTCCATTGGGTCATAAGAGAATCCATGAAGTGCGATCTCTTCTCCTTCCAAGTGTATTGATGATGTTCGTGTTAAAGGAGAGGAAGGAGGACAACCTGTGATCTTTTTTGGGGGGGGGGGGGGGGGGAGTGTTGAGAATGGATGATCCTTTCTTACCCAATGTTTTGAAGCTTTTCCATTTTCATAGTCTTTATTAAGGTCACCATGTGCATAGAAATGAGCGCATTTGTAGGGTACCCCCTCATAGTTTAGCCACTCCTAGTGTTTGATGGAGCTAGAATTGATTGGAATGGCGGTAGGAAGACCCTTTGTAAGATTCAAACCCACCAAGATCCTTGACATCCCCATATAACCAGTGGTATAATAATAAAATATGCATCATAGTAAAACCATGGGATATTCTCGATTTATTTAAAAACATATGTCGACCAAAAGATAAGACGGATCCTATGAAGCCTAACCCAAATAGGTATAATGGTATGCTTTTCTTACTTGGAATCAGAACCTACGATCCAAGGTTTTTGATAGAGGGCCTGAGAACCTCGAAAGCGTCGGCCTTCTAAGATCTTCTGTGCATCTACCCCTTCCCTGGTTAGTCAGTCCATCCATCCCTTTGCTAAAATTAAACATTTAGGGGAGTATCCTAGTAGAAGCCCAAAATTTTGCTTCGTCCAACACTAGAGAACCACCATTGACATCATTTTACTATCATAGTGACTTACAACTGCTTTCGTTTACATCTCAATAATTTTGTTCAACTGAATATCCTTAACGCTTTATGCATTTATTCTGCGGGCTAGGATGTTTTTCGACATGTGGAGGTGGGAAAACCCGAGACCTGTGGTTTTGACTATCTCCACTAAACATTTCTAGAGATATTAAACTACTAAGAAAACCAAAAGATGGATAGGGAGACGATTGGCTCAGGAAGATATTAGTGACAAGGATGGAGGACAAAGTGAGTGCCTTGGAAAAACAAGGGCATCTAGTAGTGAAGAAGGAGAAACAGGATCCACAGGAATGCATTCACTGTAGGGGCGAAGGGACAGGGCGACATTGTCGTTTCCCAAAGAATTGACCCACACGTGTCATGATTGCTAGAGGTGTGATACTAGGTGAGGATAATTCTTGTTGCTACATTCCCTCTACCTCTTTCAGATCAACCATCCTAGGAGGTACAAAACCCCTCTCAAATAGTAATTACTCTAACATTTCCAAACCTAAGGAGGGCAGGGGCGATGAGCATCATATTTGGAGGCCATCAAAACGGTCATCAGAACAGTCTACTACCTCCTTGTACATATTGTCGACTAAAGAATTAGACAAAGGAGGGATTTGAGTGAGGATTGGGAGGAGAACTAGGGCCCTCAACCCTTCAACAACTTGTTCAAAGTGTCATAATTGTCTCTTTCTGAAACTCTATAGCCCATGTAGATTAATATTTTCTTAATTATTATTTTATTTCTTTCTTATTTTTTTAGTTTGCTTGTAATTGTTTTATTTTCTCTGATATATATATATATATATATATATATATATATATATATATATATATATATATATATATATATATTTAGTGTATTTTAGTTTTCTTTAATTGTGTTTAAAAGGATAAATTGTTTTTAAATTGTAGTTTTTAATCATTTTTATTGATTTTTTAAAGTACTATTTTAATTATGTAATTTGATTTTTATTTAGAAAAACTAAAATTTTCATTTGTCAATTAAAAAAATTGCTTTACGTTGGTTTTTTTCAAAGGGTGTTTCTTATGATTTTGTGTACAAGAGTGATAATTTTATACACCATAGTTTTAAAATATTGTAGTTTTAATGCCACATTGAAAGGAGTCAAGTTGTCTTATGCTAAGACTTAAAATGAGCTATAATTTTAACCTTAAAAAAGGTACTCTTCATAGAACCACTCTGTGATTTATGTGTTGATTTTTAATGGTTTTCATAGTCATGAAATTTGGTCTTTAATGCAACGATTCAAAATTGTTTGAATTTTCACCTTAAAAAAATGGTAACGATGCATCACCACTTTAACATTTCAGGGTGTTTTTCATACCTTTTGTAGTCATGATATTTGGTCTTTAATTCCATGGTTGAATAAAGTTTGAATTTTCACCCTAAAAAAAGCGAGGTGATGTTGCATCATCACTTTTGCATTTTGGGCGTTTTCCATATTTTTCATAGTCATGATATTTGGTTTTTCTTGCAATGTTTGAAAATTGTTGGAATTTTAACCCTTAAAAAAGGGTGTTGCAGCATCACCATTTTTCGATTTTGAGATGTTTTTTTCATATTTTTTGTGCAAAAATAAGGTATTTTTGGAGTTTTTTGATGTTGCCATTTTAAATTTATAGTTCTTGTTAAGCTAGTAAGTTTGTTAAATTCCCTCCTAATATGGACTGTATTCATTTTTCTTTGCTGCCTACATCCCCTTCTCTTGGCCAAAATAATATCTAGGTTGGAGAAAATATCTAAAGAACTTATCTTTGAATATTCTAATGGGCTAGATTTTGGTTTGAAATTTTCCTCAAAATCCATAAATCCTTGAACAAAGTGTTGGGTATGTGTTATATTCTTTGCATAGCTACATGCAAGTGTTGTTACGATGTGTCAAGCATAATGGGGGGTTCATGGGGGATGGAAAACCCCCCTGTTGGGGGGTTTGCAGAGGGGCAGTAGCCCCCATGAACGAGGTTTGGGGTAGTGCCTCGAAAAGAAAAAAAAAAAATGGGTGGACCCACTCATGGTTTTGCATATGGATTTACACATGATGGTTTTTCCCTTGGTATTTTATAGATTCAGCCAAGAGAACTGTGATTATGTTCTAATCCATGGTTAATGGATTTGGGGTTTATGAATGCATCGATATGTATATAATGTATTGTAAGATTGAAAGGAATATAATGAAAAATCAATATGGTTTTCCTGATTTTGGATTCCAAGATAAAAAAATTGTGTATATTTTATGTTAGTGCCGATGTATATTTTATGTTTTTTTTTTAGAATTTGTTTCCAAGTAATTTATGTACAGGGTTAAAACCTTCACAAAGAAAGGGGTATTTATTTTCATTTATTAGACTTATGGATGTCCTTCACACCACTATGCTCATTTTTTTCCAATATCCCATTAAACCCCCTATTGGGAGTTTATGTGGTTCTACTAAGGTTAAACCTATCTCTAAAATTAGTTTCCGTTCATTAAACTAGGACAGTTTCCTTAGTTAATATATTTTGACTTACCAAAAGATGTCCTTGCATATTGTACTTATGCTTCCTTCAACACCTCCTTTAACCATTTGCCATCAATTCTTATATTCTCAAGATTTCGTTGGAAATACTGAGGGGGGTGAATCAATATTTCTTTTCAATTGTTACTTTACCAATTCGATCACTTATAATTAAAACACAAAATTAGAAATAAGAATAAATACTTTTATTAATCAGAATAAGGAGGACTTAAATCCTCTTCTTTACAATAAATCAAGTACAATATAGTGTAGGGCTCCAACCCTAGATGAAGACACCAATCTCTAACACACCAGGCTCCAACTTGTATTTTTCCAAGCACCAACTTGGAATTCACAAGGCTCCAACGCTATCTTCAAAGGCACCAACGTTGTATTTATGAGGCACCAACCTCTAGGTCTCCAACCATATCTTTGGTACAAGATCCAACCTGGTCTTCTTGAGGACTCCTATCCTCTAGGGCTCCAACCCACAACTTCAATTCTTCAAGATAGATTCAATGGTTCTTCAAGGCTCCCAATATCTTCCGCAATATATCATAACAACATATACACCTTCAGCACTGCCCTCAAATGATCTCCAAGGAAGTCAACTCATCAATGAAAACTTCATCTTCTCATGAAGGTGTCACCACTACTCTTCATGTTATCCAAACTAAATCTCCAAGGTTACCACATGATCACTGCATCATGGTTCCAAGGATGCCTTCAAGAGTTGGTCCAAAGGATTTCTTCAACAATTCTCAAAGTTTTCTTTTAGACCTACACAACAGTTCTTCAAATTTACAATATACTTCACTATGGTTCCTCCAAATGCTTCACAATGTTTTTCAACCAAGGTATGACTTCAGTGATGCTCCAAGGTCTACTACACAAATCCTCAAATAAATACAAACGACTATTAAATGATGCCACTCCACAAAGTCTTTTGTATCCAATTAATCTCACTTGATCCAAAAATAATGTCCTTAATAAGCTCCTCTTCAAGATTTATATAGCTCAAATTGTCTTGAAAGGTTGCTTTAAATGTCGATCCAAGTCTTCTTCGAAGATTCTTCACTGTCTATTACTTCACTGTCCAAACCACAAAATGCTCCACTGTCCAAGGTCTTCAAGTTCTTAACTTGTACAAGCCTCCAACTATCACCACTTCAAGCCTTTACTGTTGACTATTCATGCCTCCACTAGCACCGAGTTTAGGTCTAAGGTTATGATACAAATGCTAATACTGCTGGTTCTTATTCAAACTTTGAGCTATGACTGTTCGAACCTTCAAGAGAGGTTTGTCAAACACAATAAGCTACAAGTATGATCTCCATAGGTCTGAGGTAAGGAATTTACCACAGATGACTATACCTAATCCTTCACAAGATTGTGACTCGATCTTCCACATGCAGTCTACTCACATGTTTAAAGCTCTGAGGTAGTAAGGTCCGAGCTCTCTTTATATGCCACTAATCTAAGCCTTCAAGGTGTAACTTTTCTGTAGTGAAACTCTACCACCAGTTTGCTATAGTCCGAGCCTTCATGTTCATTGTTTGCTATCCAAGCTTTATGAGGCTCACTGTACTACACTTCTTCCACAGTCTTAAAGCAATCAAAGGTAAAGGTTTGAGCTTCTTAACAAGTTTGTCCGAGTCTCTTTACTAATTTTGGGATACCATAGTTTTGCAATCCCACAAGTCCGAGCTACACACCTTCCAAGGCACCACTTTGCAATCCAAGGTATTTAACCTAACACGAGAATCTTTAAAAACAAAATTAGCCCAATATAAATCTTTTCTTATTCTCCTCGTCCTTTATCTTGCTTCTCTGCCTTTTGTCTAAATTTTGTGTCTTCTTCACCGAAAATTGTTGATCAAATGAAGTGTTTAAATGTCTATATATATTGGTTTTGGAGTTATATGAATAGACATGTCCTTTGGAGGAAGAGCCGACTTGGACATGTAAGTTCATGTTGGCCAACATAAAAAAATATTATATTTTAACTTAAAAAATTATTTTCTCTCAAACTAGGAGTTAGAGGGTGAGTGATAGCTCGTTAGAAAGGGAAAATTGTCCTTTACAAGATGGTATCAATTTCATCCTTTAATGAGGTCATTTTCTGATCAAGAAAATTATATTTGTGGAACTGTCATTATTATTTCATTTATGGCAGCCTTTAGGATTTTATGTTTTGGACAATGTTTAGGGCTTCTTCACTTGTGTTCTTCATTAGGATTAGGGCATATTTAAAGGCATCATGGGAAACTAGGGCTTCATCCATTCATGCTAGGGATTTTAGGGCTTCATTGATTTGTGCATGCATCATTCTAGGGAAAACCATCTAAGGTTTCATTTAGCTAAGAAATGTGCCTGCGAGGGTTTCATGGAAAAGGCTCCTTCGTTCATAATTAGAGCATGCATCATTAGATTAGGGAATTGTAATCATATAGATAGGGGTATATAGCTAGGGAATTTGCATAATATCATGCTTAGGTTTTTATCCTAGGGATTGCATGAGGTTAGGGCAACAAGGTCTATTCATGTATCACAAGAATATTTTCCATCTCCATCAATACCATATTGACATCAATGGAAACTTTGATCAACAATCTCCCCATTTGTCATTGATGGCAATATTCTTGATCTTTCAACAATTTCTTCCCCTTTGAAATCAATGACAAATGGGGTGTCTAAGTACTTCCCCTATCAAGTTGTTTCTTGACATGCTGCTCCATCATATTTTCTTCCTTTCTTCATCAATGATAGTTATCCATGATAGATATGTTTCTCTCCCTGTCATGGTGCCCTTCCTTCTGGCAATGTGGTCCATGATAGATGTGTTTGAGTTTATTCATGTGATGAACCAACTCCCCCTGCCTACATAAACTACTATAGCTCTTCCTTTTTCTCAAGATAAGAAATAGTGTTGCCTTGTGATCAAGTGGAAGACATCTTCAGCAATGATCCATAGGGAGATATGCCTCATAGCACGATTGTTCATGTGTGACTCATCAAGGTTTTCATAGGAATCTTGACGGATATCTTCTGCAAGAATAGTCAAGAATCACGAACTCCCCCTAACTGTATGCATGGTCTCCTTTTTGGCAGAGTCTCATCATCAAAACTTGGAATAACATATTTACCAAAGATGTCTTCATCAAATCAGAAACATGTGTTGTTGGCTCGAGTGTTCAAGAGACTTTCTGATCCAATTTGCTTCCTTCTCCACACTTGTAGTAACTTTCTTTTCTTGCTTGGTAGTCATGTTTTTATCTTGTTTAGGGGCCCAAGTCAAGTTACAATCTCGAGCCAAATGTCCAATGTTATGGAAATTGAAGCATTCCATCTTGTTCATGAATGAGGGATCATGACTTCTTCTTGCAAAGTTGCTTCTAGGGAGATGATAGGGACCATTATATTTTCTCTTGTTGTATGGCCTACAATCCTTTTCCATATGCCCAAATTTTGTACAAGAATAAAAATAACCAAAAAATATAGTTTGGTACCTAGAGGATGGAGATTGCCTTAATGTACTTCTAAATTCGTTATGTCTTGGGATCCTTTGATGATATCCATTGCCTCTTGCATCCTTGAAACCTACATATCTTCTTGGAGTAGAGTTTCTTACAATGTCATATTGACTCTTCTCCTTGCTTTTTCTGGAACTAGGGGCATCAATGTTTCTTCCAAGCTTTTTCACATCCCTGTTGTTTGAAGCATTAGGGTTTGCATCATTTCTATTTGAGGGTTCACCTGCATAACCAAGACCTGATTTATCAAGAGGAGATCTTTGATGACTTAGGATGTCATCTAGGGTTTGAGAGCTCTTTAGACTCTTGTTTAGATGATCAACTTCTTTTCTTAGGAGATTAATTTCTTCTTCCATCATCTTGCATTCTTCATCCTTCTTTGCTAGATGATTCTCCATTTCTTCCTTCATCTTGGTTGCTTCACATGATTAGGACTTAAGTGAGGTGATTTCTAATTTTAATTTGGTGATGTCTTCATCCTTTTCTTCTAGTTGGCATGTCATGGCATTTCTTTCTTTTTCTGCTTCATCGACTTGTCCTTCTAGGAGAGTCAAAACTTCCATTACCCTTTCAGCTCCTTGTGCTTGTTTCTTTGCTTCTTCTAGTTGAGATTTAAGGGAGGAGACCTCTTCTTTGTATTGACCAATTTTTGCGTCAAGTTTGTTCAAGTCCTAGTGTCTTTGTTCAAGATGGCTTGACAAAATATCTTCTCTTTTCTTTGATTTATCCAATTGATTTTTCATGGATATGACTTCTTCATGATGCCTTTTATTGTTTTGATGAAATTCATCCTTAAGCTTGGTGATCTCCTCATCTCTTTATTGTACTTGAAGCTTGTAAATGTCAATTTCCTTCCTTGTCTTTTCAAGGTCATGGTCACCATCTTTTGCTTGCTTCTTGAGCTCCTCATTTTCCCTTTTTAATTTTCTTATCTCTTCTAGGGAAACTACAAGTTTTGCCTTGAGATCTTCTTCATTTTCTTCATCTTCTAGGTCCTCCTTGGACTTGATGTCTTCACTCTTGTTTTTAGCTTCCTTTATAGGTTCTAGCTTTCCTTCTTGACTTCCATCATCTTCTTGACTAGAGATCATGGTCAATGCTCCTTTTGAGTGAAGATCTTGAAGTTTGTCCCATATATCTTTTGTCGATGAACATTTTTCCACTTTGGTCTTTATAGGATCTGATAACCCACTTAAGATTGCTTTTATTGCTATTGTACTATGTTTCTTGGATTCTTCATCTTCTATTAACGACCAAAAATTATTGCATCCCAGACTTCAAAACCTTGAGTCATTAAGAGATTCTTAATTCTTGCCTTCCATATATCAAAATTTCCATTGAATAATGGAACTTTCCCAATTTGATTATCCACTGAGGAGGTGACATCTTTGACGGATTTGCAAGTCTTCTTCCTTGACTTTGCCATTTGTGTTATAAGGATCTACCTTCAAATTGTTAGGTTTTGAGTGAAGATACTGGCTCTGATACCAATTGTTGGAAATACTGAGAGGGGGTATGAATCAAAATTTCTTTTCAATTGTTATTTTACTAGTTAGATCACTTATAATTAGAACACAAAATGAACAATAATAATAAATACTTTTATCAATAAGAATAATGAGGAATTCAATCCTCTTATTTACAATAAATCAAGTACAATATAGTGTAGGTCTCCAACCCTAGATGAAGACACCAATCTCCAATCAACCAGGCTCCAACCTGTATTTTTCCAAGCACTAACTTGGACTTCACAAGGCTCCAACCTCTAGGGCTCCAACCCTATCTTCCAAGGCACCAACCTTGTCTTTATGAGGCACCAACCTCTAGGGCTCCAACCCCATCGCTGATATAGGCTCCAACATGGTCTTCTTGAGGACTCCTATCCTCTACGACTCTAACCCACAACTTCAATTCTTCAAGATAGATTCAATGATTCTTCAAGGCTCCCAATATCTTCCACAATAAGTCCTAACAAAATCTACATCTTCAACACTGCCCTTAAACGATCTCCAAGGTAGTAAACTCATCAATGACAACTTTTTCTTCTCATGAAGGTGTCATCACTTCTCTTCATGTTACCTAAAATAAATCTCCGAGGTCACCTCATGATGACTGCATCATGGTCTCCAAGGATGCCTTCAAGAGTTGGTCCAAAGGATGTATTCAACAATGCTCAAAGGTTTCTTTTAGACTTGCACAACGGTTCTTCAAAGTTATAATATACTTCTTCCAACGTGCCTCAAGGTGTCTTCACTATGGTTCCTCCAAATGCTTAACAATGTTTTTCAACCAAGGGATGGCTTCAACGATGCTCCAAGTTCTGCTACACAAATCCTCAAGTCAATACAAAAGACTATTAAATGAGGCCACTCCACAAAGTCTTCTTTATCCAATGTAGCCTTCAGGCTAATCTCCCTTGATCCAAAAATATTGACCTCAATAAGCTACTCTTCAAGATGTATATAGCTCAACCTATGTTCAAAGACTGCTCTATATGTCAATCCAAGTTTTCTTTGAAGATTCCACTATCTAGTACTTCACTGTCCAAACCACCAAATGCTCTATTGTCCAAAGTCTTCAAGTTCTTAACTTGTACAAGCCTCCAACTATCATCACTTCAAACCTTTACTATTGATTGTTCATGCCTCCACTAGCACCGAATTCAGGTCAAAGGTTATGATACAAACGCTAAGATTGTTGGTCCTTATTCAAACTTCGAGCTATGACTGTTCGAACCTTCAAGAGAGGTATGTCCAATGCAATTAGCTACAAGTATGATCTCCATAGGTCCGAGGTAAGTAATTGACCACATATGACTGTCCCTAATCCTTCACAAGACTGTGACTTTGGTCTTCCACCGGCAGTCTACCCACAGGTTTAAGGCTTTGAGGTAGTAAGGTCTGAGCTCTCTTTATATGCCACTAATCTGAGTCTTCAAGGTGTAACTATTATGTAGTGAAACTCTTCCACTAGTTTGATGTAGTACAAGCCTTCTTGTTCACTATTTGCTATCCGAGCTTTCTAAGTCTCACTGTACTGCACTTCTTCCACAGTCTTAAAGCAGTCTGAGGTAAAGGTTTGAGCCTCTTAACAAGTTTGTTCGATTATCTTTACTAATATTGGGCTACCATAGTTTTGCAATCCCACAAGTTCGAGCTACACACCCTCCAAGGCACCACTCTGCAATCCAAGGTATTTAACCCAACACAAGAATCTTTAAACACAAAATTAGCCCAATATAAATCTTTTCTTATTCTCCTCTACCTATGTCCTGCTTCTCTGCCTTTTGTTCAAATTTTGTGTCTTCTTCACTGAAAATTATTGATCAAATGAAGTGTTTAGATGTCTATATATACTAGTTTTGGAGTTATATGAATAGACACGTCCCTTGGAGGAAGAGCCGACTTGGACATGTAAGTTCATGTCAGCCAACACAAAAAATTATTATATTTTAACTTAGAAAATTATTTTCTCTCAAACTAGGAGTTAGAGGGCGAGTGATAGCTCGTTAGAAAGGGAAAATTGTCCTCTACAAGATGGTGTCAATTTCATCCTTCAATGAGGTCATTTTCCCATCAAGAAAATTATATTTTTGAAACTATCATCATTATTTCATTTATGGCAGCCTTTAGGATTTTATGTTTTGGACAGTGTTTAGGGCTTCTTCACTTGTGTTCTTCATTAGGATTAGGGCATATTTAAAGGAATCATGGGCATCTAGGGATTCATTCATTCATGTTAGGGATTTTAGGGCTTCATTGATTTATGCATGCATCATTCTAAGGAAAACCATCTAAGGTTTCATGTATCTAAGAAATGTGCCTAAGAGGGTTTCATGGAAAAGGCTCCTTCATTCATCATTAGATCATGCATCATTAGATTACGAAATTTTTATCATATAGATAGGGTTATATAGCTAGGGAGTTTGCATAATCTCATGATTAGGGTTTTATCCTAGGGATTGCATGAGGTTAGGGAAACAAGGACTATTCATGTATAACAAGAATATTTTCCATCTCCAATAAGGCCATATTGACATCAATGACAACTTTTATCAACCGATTTGTCCTTAGGGGTTCACATAAAACCTTGCCCATTCTTTCCTCTATTTCCTTAAAGGAGTCTTATTTATGAGCCTTGTGTGTTACTCCTTTCAAGAAAATATGGATTAGCTCCATACATGATTGGGGTTTTCCTTTGTTCCTCAATATCCTTTCCTTCATTTATTCCTTCCATGGAAAGATCTACATTCTTCTAGAAATATTTGGGCTACCATACTTCCCAAAAATGAGAATGCATACAATCTTCCAATATATGGCCATATGCTTGGTATCTTAAACATCTAAAGAATATTTTAACATAATATAACACTTACTTATGGTTTTTCTACCCAATGATAATCGTCATGGTTTTAGATGACCCTTATTTTAAACCCACTTTAACCAAGGCTTTAATCATTGTCCTATCCACATTGGATTTACAACATCTATTGATTTTTGTTGTTTTCCTCAAGTAATTTCTTATAACCCAAAGGAATTAAGAATCATATCGAACCATATCTCAATAGGAAGTCTAGCCTACCTCATTTATAGGATTAATCAGATAGTCCATTTATGCAATGAAAAGACGAATGACCCCCAAAACCAAACACCTTCCAATGTTTTGTTGATATCTTATTCTAACCTAAACATGAAGCCTAACCACCCTCAAGCCAACATATTTTATTTTGGACCATACCCGAAAACACAAACTAGAACATTTATATCTATTCATTTAAGGGTTTGTTCAAAAGTGCTTCTTCCAAATCTTTTGTATTAGGGATTTACCATCACATTCTATCCCCTAACTCAATATTGCATCATGCCCCACCACCATCATTATCAGGCTCACGATTTTATTTTTATCTGTAAAATGTTGTGGATATTCCATTGGACAGTTTGTCACAACAGATTTGATAAAATTATATTTAAAATTTAAAATTCTACACTATTACAATTTTATTTCTTTTTTTTAGATTTCTGGAATTGTAAATTAATGTTAATAGTGTATGCATGTGAATTAAAATTATGCAAAAAATAAAGAACAATGAATAAAATATCACACACACATTTGACACTAGATATGACATGGGAAACCCTTTCGAGAGAAAAAACCAGTTGGAAGGTGAGATTGTTATGCTCTCTTTCTCTAAATAGAAATATGGTTGTGAGTACAAAGAAGTATAACATGTGCATTGGGGATACTACAGTGCACAAATACTCTTTTTGTGGTCTATCACTTATCCCTCTTGGCTATGTTTGCTCCATTATGGAACAAATGCACTCGAAAGAATAGAACCCCTTTTCCTCCTAGTTGCTCAGTGATAACACAACCGAATAGGCTAATAGTGGTTAGGTTTGACTACCTCAAATATTAACCAGAGTTACAATATAGACTCTTGTAGAGTCTTCTTCATCATCATCACATGTCTAGCCCCTTTTTCATGAATAATGGGGGCTGACATAGCATCTTCTCGAACTATGGTGGTGAAAACAGAAAGGTCAACTTCTGAGTGGCATACTTTCGCATACAAACTCTAATTAACATGATTCTTGAGTTGTTGTAAATGTCTTTGTTTGTATAATAAGGAAAAAATGTGTTGCGCTAAAGAAACAAATTTGTACACCCAAAAAAGGTCCTTTTTATGCCTCTAAACGCTCCCAGAAGGTTTCATATCCCATTTTACCAAACTGGGTCCTGCTAGTAAAATGGAACTGTGAGCTTATTCCTCCACTTTTTCCACTCTGAAAGCATCAAGATGGATGAAAAACAATATAATGGTCTAATTTGAATGAGCTTTCCACACTTACTTGACTTCTCAGTTCTATTCTCGATCACAATTCCTTTGCTCTAGCTAAAACCTTATATATATCTGTGTGTGTGTGTGTGTGTGTGTGACCACTAAGATCGTTTAGATCCAAACTACTACCAATAAATCCTACCCCACAACACTGAACCTCCATCCCAATTTTATTTACCAATGGCTCATCTCTTTGGTCAGTTTCTATTTTCTTGATTATGTTAGGCTTTGCTCACTTGAGAACTACTTTGAACCATTTGCTAAAGTGACCAAATGTGCATTGGAATTCCCTTTACTACTAGTCTCCTTAGATGTAGCTATGTTAGGGTTATGGACCATATCCTTGCCTAAGTATACCAAGCCTTGTAACAACTCCATCATAAGATCTAATAAGGCTCATCTCCTTTGTCAAATATACATGTATCTATTTTTTCCCCATGTCTATTTTTTTCTCCTACACTTTCGATTCAACCATGGGACTTGTTACACCTCAAATTCACTTCAATGCATCACATTATTTTTCACCATATGCAACATATAATATGATAAATTTATTGGGGCTATTGTATCATGATGAGACAAAAGTGTGGTTATCTTTCATGTACCATATTGGGTCATGCTTAGTTGATATATGTAATAATGTTTAACCTAGGTGGTATCTCCAAACCCTTAGTGGTTGGTCATAGATAGTCCTCTTAATCCCCTCTCAAGATAGTCCTTTCTTTTATGGATTATGCTAACTTTCCTTGGGTGGAATTAAGTTGACACCATGTTAGTAATTTATGACATGGGTCATTTTGCAAGGGGCCTGGGATGGATATACCAAGACACATTATCTAGGAGAACATCTAGGCTCTCTCCTTTGTATGTAAAAGTGTTTCTTGTGTTGTAAAGGTTATCATACCTATTGAAGCACACTTATCTTATGTTTAAGCATGGATACCCATCTTATTTATTTATCCCACATTTGTCGTGGACTCTTGGAGATGACTTTATAGTTGCTCATATAGTTTCACATTTCATAGGTAAATTCATGGATCTCAAGGAAGTTTGTGTATCCCAAGGCATTGTTCACATCGTCCAAGGCTCTTTTCGACTATTTCTACATGCATGGGTATCCTCTTAATGTGATTTGTTGAATACCTTTGAATGATTTCTTCTTTCATCGCTTTTAGAGTTATTTTTCACTTGATATGAGGGTTTACCCCTACATGGGGAAGTGTCTACCAAATTTTAGAGAGTGATATGACTTGTTTTGACTGAGAGGGCTAATTTCCATCCTTTAAGGAGGATCCTTACTTGATATGTGGACGTGGTCTCTCCTTGGAGGCTTTATTTGAGGAAATATGAGCACTTTTAGAGGAGTTGTCCACTTCTTTGAGGTTATTTTACTACACACATGTGAACATCCAATCAATTAAGGCTAGACATTGGCTTGCTTGAAGATTATTCTTGCTTATATGACTATTTCACTAATATTTGACGCTTGAACCATGCATTCAAGAGGGATGTTGAGTCTATTCACCCTAGTTGACTCCATTAATGTGGAACAACCTCCTCTCTTAGAGGGTTTACTATACAAGCAACACATTTTACTTAGTCTCTTTGATGTTGTGGAAGCCAATCACTTTTGCAGGTCCCCTAGACTAAATTTAGGGATATTAGAAATAATAAAGAATGAGAAGAATGTGGAAGGATCCTCTATAAATAAAGGCTCTCCTTTCATTCCAAACTGTTGAGATTGTTGGCTACTTCTTTTTGAGAATATAACTTGTTGAATAGGTTTTTAATGAAGCCTTTGGTGTCAATTCTTGGACCTCTTTCTCTCTCTTGGTTTCTTATGGTGCATTAGAGATTTGTTGTGATAGCTTAATATTTCTACAATCTTCCAAGATCAATCTATTTGAGAGGTAAGTCTACCACTTGGAGAGAAGATGTTTTAGGGTTTCATCTCGTCCTTCTTGATTTGTCAGTTTGGGTAAGTGCTCAATCATTTACTTTGTTTTTCCTTTTGGTTTCTTAGCAATGGTTTTGAGTAATTTATTCAAGCTATATTTGATCTTGTTGGTGAAGGTGCTTCCATTTAGAAACCCCTTCCTACAGGGCCTTGGTCTTCATACATTATCTTGATTAGATAAGAGATTACCCTAGGGTTCTCATATTTTAATCTTAATCCTTTGAGATAAGAAAGACCAATTATCAGAAGGGATTTTTTCTTCAACCCATAAGCCCTAATGCGCTTGTCTTCTCCCATCAACCAAAAAAAATAAATCTAGAGTCTATCATTTTTTATTTTCTTTTGTATAGATAGAAATATAATTAGTAAAAATTAAAGAAAAGAATGATTTGGGTTTTGTTTGCTAACCTACTACAAAGTCCATTAATTATTTCATTTTGTAGATTAGTTTTATTGAGGGTTTGTGCTTAATTGTTCATCTCTAACCCTAATAAGGAAAAACAACCGTATAGAATTGTGCTTTGAGTTGTTATCTAACTTGTTGTGGACTAATTTAAGGCTTTCTCAAATATGACAACAATAATAAAATCAAGTTTGGAGAAACCCTAAGTTAGGGTTTGGTGCTTAAAGGACCATATTTACCTATAAATAACTCTTATTTCATTTCTAGATTGTTATTACAAGTTTGTCTTACATTTCTATAGGTGGAATTGATCTCTAAAATGCTTATAATTGCTTACATTTCTTTTGAATCTTTTTGTTGAATTCTTGTGCTAACGTTGGATAACCCTAGGGAGGATTCACCATCTACTTTTAAAGTTCTTGCTTATTTAATTGTTATATAGCTTTGAAGTTGATCCTAACACTTATCGGGTCATTACTTTGTTTCATATACTGAGTTCTAGTCAAAATGTCCAATGTCTTGCTCCCAAGTGGATAATCTCTCTTGGATGGTCTACTTTTCACTTAAAATATGAAATTCTACATTATTTGAACATAAAAACATATTTGAAAGTGTTCGACATACTTGAGCTTGTCCCTATTTAAGCATATAATTTGTTGGCACTCAAAGCATACATTTCGCAATCAATCTTTTTTTTCCCAAGTGACACACCCAAAGAAAATACCCAAGTACTTCTCCTCATTTCATGGATGGTGCCCAGGGTAAACTCTAAATTCTTAAAGGCACACGACCAATCAACAACAAGGCTCAAAGCCAGTGCAATAATATACTCATAATGAACTCAACATATCACTTATGGAAATTGAACTTAGATGTGAAAGATAAAAATCATTCCTCTCAATCACCCAAGATAAACCCAATTGACTACACCATCAATTTATGCTAACTAATTTCACTCTTTGTGCCCTGAAGTAGCTTAAAGTTGGTTTATGCTTAATTAGTATTTAAAGTTCCATTTGTTGAGTAATAATATTATAATTGCAAATATTAAGTTGTTTACATTTTCTATCTTTCACATCAAATTTGGTAGACACATCCACTAGTTCATAACTCTCTTCTTTAAGTGGATAATTAGAGGTTTATGTTATTATTCTTAACTTACTATCATAGAGGCATTTAATCCTTTATCCAAATCCTTGTGCTTTATATTTTTATACATATTATGGATTCATTGAAATAAATCATAGGTTTGCAAGGTTATAATTCACTAAAGATATTTATTGTAAATAGGTAGGGATACCACCCTTGGATTTTGGGAGAAGTAAAGGGGGTATTGTACTAAGGTGACAATGGTGCAACTCCCATATTTTTGTCTGAAGTTAGCGCTTGCTACTTCAAGTGGTAATAGGACATAGAGTCCTTTTTGTCTTGAACCTAGGTTTAAATCCCCATATGTGACAAAAACCATCCTCTGTAAGAATCATCACATTAGTCTGCTTACTAGACCTCCATATTCATTCTAAGTCATAGTCTTCAATCCCCTTCACCATTCTAACCTAGTTATTGTTGCACACCCCTGTGATTGTCATTCCTCCCACATAGCCCTTTTAACAATATCAACATGTTATATTTATTCACATTAATAGATTAATAATTCATTCATAGCAAAGAATAATGGTGAATAGTGAATGATCAATACAAACAATCTACAAGCTCATCTATCTCTTTCACATCACACACTTAAACCATTAACTATGATTTAAATGATTGACCTTATTTCTAGCATCTTGATAATTATTTATTAATTATGCTCATTTACTTGTTAACTCTCAAGGCTATTATCCAATCTCTTAAAATAGAGGAGGTATTGTGTGTAATGCTCCATATTACTATTAAATAAAATTAGTAATAATAATGAAGCCTTTTAGGCTTTATGTTATGATTTTATATTAGAATGATCATGAGTTGTGAACCCTACTCATTTTTGTGGTCTTTTTTTGTGCAGACCTCTGGGATCAACTGATGTTAATGATGTATATTTTATGATAGGAGAACAATTTTTTAATTTTTTTTTTGGGTCACTCAATATGGATTTGGGTAGATCCTATATGAATACACTCTTTTCTTGTGTATTTACAAAATGTAATCTTATTTATTTCTATAAATAAAATTGCGTTTTTTCTTCGAAATAAATAAATAAAAATAATAAAATGAAGATCAGAATAAATAAAACAATTTTGTTAGTAAAAAAAGAAAAAAATTTAAAATAAGTAAGAATAAATTTATGGAAAACTCAAATTAAGAAAAAATAAAAATAAAAATAAAATTTGCATGATGACACATTATGTGCATGGTTGTTTTCCTTCCATTTTTAGAACAAATTTGTCATATTTAACAGATGAGAAGGAGGATGTGGGGCATCCTTTTTCCTAGAGTGTTATAGACATTTTTGTGCCCTACAACTCCAAGCATGAAATGTCCATAAACCAAGGGCTCCTAAGTCCCTAAAAGTGTTGTTCTAACCCCTAAAGGAACAAGGTCAACAGATTACAGCTTCTCCCAGAAGTTCTCCATGAAAAACTACTCAAAATTGGTCAAAACAGGATCATTGCAGCTGCTCCACTGGCTACGTGCGTTGCATCTCACCCAAATGCACTGTGAGGGTGCGTTGCATTTCAAAACTCCCTTCTGTGGGGTGCGATGGGCGAGAAATGACAAATGGAAGTGTCATTCCGCGAGGTGGAGAGGCAATGGAAGCTTCCAGAATCTTCTCCTGTGACACTTGCCTCACTGAATTCGATCAAGGATGAGTAAGAGGCCCTCAGTCTCCAAGTGGAAGCAAGAACTCATAGAGAGAAGACACTAATCAAATCACAAGCTGACTCATCCCCCTTACAGATATCTATATATGGATCCCTCATCCCAGAGATCCAGAGGCTGGAATTTTGCATATTGTAAGGAATTGTTGTTGGTTTCTAGAGACAAACATCAGATTGTTGGGTGATCTAAGCTTTGTTTGAGGTGAAGAGGGGCTTCTTTGCTGGGAGGTTGATGCTGGGTCGGAACAACTGGTTGTAACTCCTCCTGGATCTTTTCTTGTTTATCAATAAAAGCTATTTGAGTTTTCCTCCATGCTTTTGTATCATTGATGCTTGTTACATTTGTATGGTCAATTTAAATCTGATCCTAAGTTGTTTATGAATATAGATCTATGTCTTTGTATAGTGCTATGCTTCAGTGATCTTGCAGGTACCTTGTGAAGCTGGGCGTGCTAGGGAGCAGGTAGCTGGAGACTATCAAAGAAGAGAGGGATCAAATCAAAGGATTAGCGCAAGACAGAGGTTGGTTCTTTCTATTCCTCTCTATCTATAATTCATAAAGGAAATACAAAAGTAGCTTTTCTCTGTTTGTTTCTAAGGCAGCTGTCACACCTTAGTGGGATAGAGCAGTTCTAAATAGACACTTTTCCCTGTAACATAGAGGAGACTCATGGGTGGCCAACTGTAGAAAAATATAGTGCAGTTGAGCCTATGGCTTGGTGGAGAGGCGTCCCCAACATGTTGGTTGTGGCTAGTGCATTAGAATAGCGCAACGGTTTTGAAATCACAAGTAAGTTAGTCTCTTTATTTAACAATTTAGTTTCTCACTACACATAACTCTTATTATGTACTTATTAATTGAAATCTTCTTTATATTTATTAATGAATGGTTATAATTTCTATAAGTAATTTCGTATTTCAATATGTGTGAAGTTTAAATCATTAGATATGACATCAAAGCAAGGTCACAACACTTGAAGTCTAGCAGCCTTGTCACAATTTCATACATTGAATCTAATGAATTTCTAAATTAAATATATATCTATTTATTTTTATTAAATACAAAATATCTATTTATAAAGATAATAAGTAAAATTCATATTGTTATGAAATTTAATAGGAATCCAACACAATAATTTTATTAATGCCGGGAAAAAAATAATTTGATAAGTTTTGAAAATCTAAGTAATTTTTAATTCAGTGCAACAATTGCATGGCTAATAAATTGTTTTTAGTCTCTTTTCTATGTCCTATTTGCATGAAAGTTATGATATTAATGAACTTAAACTTTATGTTAAAATAAATCATTTTATTATTTGTAATGGATTAGTGATTAGTTTAGGTAGAAACAATGTCATATGTGTCGGGTTGTATCCAAGCAACTTATTTGGCTCAATGATTTCATTTGTATTTTCCAAAATGAGTTTACACTCAAGTACTCTACAATTCATTGCAAATGTTGTGAAAATCAATGATGGATTTTTGTCAAATACATCTACATAAATTTCCAACAAAAAGTAAAGTAAAAATGGTAAACTTGTGATTAGGGTTTTCTCTATTGAATTTCCACGTCCTTGAGTCTAGGTTAGAGTCTTAAAATCATTGACGCTACCAAACCAAGAATATCGACCACAAACTACTTTGCACGGTAGAAATATAAAGTAGTAAATCCCACATGCACAAATATACACAGTTTTTAACAAATTGTACAATAATTACAATGCCAGCCTTCATTATATTAAACCAAATCTGAATAATACAAAATTCTATGGTATACAAGATACAATGACAAACTTTTTTCACATACTCGATGTGGTATCTTGTCCTGTTAGTCCTTTGCACCCGTACTGCTCACTAGTAGTGTCTTAGTCCATCAAGACCACTACACATCAAGACTCTAGAAGGGTTGCCCACTAATACTGATGCATATCATTTCTGCAGCATGTACACGAGATGATCCGATCTGATCTTTGGGTAGGCCTAATTCCCGAGCTCCAACTCCCAGGCTAGAAGTGACCTTTGTCCATCAAAGTGTTGCACTTCGGCACCAATCTTCACCCAATCTTCAACTCCTCTCTATCACATCAAGGTAACTCGTCTAGGGCTACTTTGGGTAGCCAACACACTGCCCTCCAACAGATCAGTGGCACCCAATACTTCTCTATTGGTTATGCTCCTAGGATGGACTCTTTGCCTCCTCAAAAAGTCCTCCACATGGCACCAACAGGCTGCAATATCAAACTAATCCAACGTGGTCATTGCTTGACCCAACACACATCAACTTCCGCTACAAGTTTGTTGTCCCATGTTTCCCTTGACTGTCATTGGTTAGGGCTTCTTTAGCAGGTTGTTACAACCCTTAACCGACCCCTGAACAACCCTCAAACAACCTCAATACGATGTGACATCCACTTTGAATATCCATCCTCTACCACGTTGTTTTTGTAGGCTTAAACCAACCCCTTAAATCCTCATCCGCACACCCTATTGTGGTGATATGGCTTTCGGCCTAGCACACAACAAATCTATCGCTAACGACCAACATGATTAGGTAGATTTTGTCCCTAAGCATTGCTCCAAAACATACTTGCGGGAGGCTCTTCAACGCGGCCTAGCCTCCAACACCCTCAGCCTCCACTACATCAATTTTAGACCCAAATATAGTCCTCCCACTTCGTTGTTCTGCCTCCTTCCTTGCTGTGGCTAGGGCTCAGAAGTGTCCTCCTTAATGAGCTCCTCTTTGATGTATAATGTGTTGCACAATGGATGGTCAAATGACATCAAATCACCCTTTTTTATACACCAATAAAGGGGCTCCACAAATTCATGAAGAGACACATCTATTGGACAATTTTATTTCAAGCCTACATGACTTGAATACCAATAACTATTTGTCAACTTCAAAAATTCATTTCTCCACTTCTACAACTTGGAATTCGACAATTCTCGAAGCGTTGGATTCTCCTTTCTTCCCTTTATCGTCTCATGTCATCACATGTAGAAATGTGCTTCCGGAATTGCCCCAAACACGATTGGATGCAAAACCCCATCCTTGGGTTCCAAGTCCACAAATGACCCTTGTGGCACTTTACCCTCCAAAACCTGAACCTTAGGGCTTGGAGTACCTCCCAAGCTACACAAAAAACATTGTTTAATTTCAAATTGGAAAGAGTAGCAAAGTGAAACATAAACATTCATGGAATGTAATATCACACTCTGATGCATGAAAACCTACAATTCTTTTATGAATAGAATGATATCCATGCCTCTAAGTCCAAAGACCTTAAAATGTTGTAATAGTGATTCAGATTGGATCATTATATTGTTTTTCATCCATCTCGATGCATTTGGAGTGGAGAAGTCGAGGGATCAACTCAATGGGACCGTTTTTACCAGTGGGACCCAATTTGGCAAAATGAAGTCTGAAACATTCTAGAATCATTTTGAGGCATCAAATGACGTTTTGTGGGGTAAAAATTTGTTGCTTTAGTGCCACACCATTTCATGTTATTCTACACACAAATATCTTTCCAAAGACGCAAGAAGCACATCAATCATAGTTAGTATGCAAAATATATGCCACTTAGAAGTTGACCTTCATGTTTTCACACCTATAGTTCGGGAGGATGTTGCGTCAGCCCCCGTTATTCATGGAAAAGGGGCTAGCCACATGATTATGATATAAAAGACTCTAGAAGAGTTTATATTTTAACTGTAGTTAAGAGATTATGTTGTCAAAATTAACCACTATTAGGCTATTAAGTTGTGTCATAACCGGACCCCTAGGAGCAAAAGACATTCCGTCATTTCAAGAGCATTTGTTTCATAGCTAAGAAAAGATAGCTAGGAGAAATAGGAGGTAGAACACACAGATAGTATTTGTGCACTTTAGCAGCCCACGAGCCACAAACATTACTTTGTAACTACAATTATATTTCTAGATAGAGAAAGAGAGTGAAGCGGCCTCACCTTCCAGTTGGGTTTTCTCCCGAAAGGATTTCCCAAAGAGAATATCTTGTGTCTTATGTGTGTGTGAGAGGTTATTTTTGTCGTGCTCTACTTTTTTGCATAATTACATTTGCATGCATGCACTAGTTACAGTTAAATATACAATTCTTAAAGTTTAATAAAGTTGTAATAGTATAGAATCTCAGATTTTTAATATAATATTATCATATATGTTGTAACGAATTGTTCAGTGGAATATCCATAGCAGTTTACAGATCATTTGGTATTAGAGCAAGTTTCTTTGGGTATTTTTTGGAGAGTGCAGGGATCTAGATCGGTGGCGCCGAAAATTGTAAAGCCCTACTCATGGTTGACGAATCTGTAAACTAACCTCATGATCCTACAAAGGTGAGGTTTACGTGGTTGGAACAACAAATCACAGATATCAACCACAATGTAAGCCTCTTCATGGCGGCCTTGAATAACAAGTTGGGTATATTTGGGGGTTCAAATGCAGAGGAAAAATTAGAACAAGGATCAGAAGATCGGAGAGAAACAAAGAACCAGCCGAAGAAAGGACTCGAAAAAGATCAGCCCAGTTCGAGTTTCATGAACTAATCACATTCCCTGTTTTAAATGGAAGAAAAAATTGATATCAAGTCGTACCATGGCGGGATCGACACTCTAAAGTTGAACCACTGGTTGAAGCAACTGGAAGTTTATTTCAATGTCTATTAGATTGAGGAAGGGAGAACGATGTCATTCGTGCGGCTGAAATTAAAGGGTCATGCACTGACTTGGTGGAAGAGCCACACAGAAACCCTGAGGTTGAAGGGAGAACCTCCAGTGACTAAGTGCGAGGATTTCAAACCCTCATTAAGTCATAGTTTTATCCCATTGGGTACGTGGAGGACTAGTGGATCCAGTGGCATTACTTCAGGCAAAAGCAGGGCCAAAGAATGCAGGAGTACACCATGGTAGGAATATGACTATAATGTTGTGTATCTCTCCAAATAACCCAGATGTACTTCTCAAGTATTTGGGGGGTCTGCACCACCATCTGCATGAGCAAGTGATGGTGTTCAAGCCCAAATCAGTGGTCGAGGCTTCTATACAAGCACATTACTTGGAGAACATAGGCCCGAAGAGGGTGGAATCAAGTGGATCGAAGAAGAAGGAGCAACAACAAGATTCTAAGGAGGGGAAGACGAAGAAAAAAGTAGGGAAAGATAAGAAGACAACAACCACAACAGACCAATGCAAAGATCGTAGAAACCATTGTAACATCGATGACCATACAGAGGAAAAATGTTGGAAGTTGCATCCAGAGTTAAACCAAAAGAACAAGAAGAAAGATAAGAAGAAGAAGAATCTCATGGCCATTGATTCGAGCAAACAAGTTGAAAGCATGTTAGATGTGGATGAGAAGATCATTTGTACATCAATACAGAAGGAGGTGAATCTAAGTAGCCTTCAGCAATAGGAAGAGAAAGAAATGACCAAACTCTTCCATCTAAAGATACGGGTCAAGAAGACAAAGAATCTATTTGACTCAGGATCACAGGCGAATCTCATTGTAACGAAGCTGGTCAAGAAGTCGGGGCTGGAAGCTCATGTTCATCCAAACCCATATCCATTGGTATGGATAAATAAGGATGCAGAGTTGAAGGTAAAAAAAATGTAAAATTAGATTTGTTATCAGTGTTGATTTTATTGATGAAGTGGAGCTAGATGTGGTTCCCCTTAATGTATGTGGAGTCGTGTTTGGGAGTCCATACATGTACATCTGTGATGCAATATTCATGAGGAGAGTGTGAGACTCAGATTTCACAATTGATAATTTTAAATGATATTAAAGATCTAAAATAGCTGGTGAAACATTAATTTGGGAATTTAACAGGGACTAATCAAGACAATTTTCATAATATACTACTCTACAATATATGTACAGAATTCACCAATTTTGTTATTAAGTACTGACCTGAGGTTATGTGGTTGAAGATGTCTTTGCTCTGTTGTGGTTCTCGCTCTTGCTCCCATTACCAAAACGACCAAAACCTCCCTACCAAACTGAGCACAACTTCAGTACCCAGCTCCAAAGTACTTCAAATTCGAGGTACTCTGGCCCCCTTGCCCAAAATTTCAAGAATAACTGAGCTCATGCTTCCTTCTATTAGTGACATGGAATTTCCTCATTTCTGTAATTTCCCCTCTGTAAAAGCAACCCCCCCCCCCCATTCGTCCTCTGAGTGCTCGTATAAACACTTGTTCTCAGGCAGTCACCACCCTCTTCCATCACTGTCATCCGATTTTTTGCCTTAGTCATATGTTTTACGTGTTACCTCAGGGTGAGGTACTTTAATATAAAGGTTGATAAGTTGAACTTTTAGTTCATTGTGATATTTAAACAAAATGAAATTTAATACATAAGTTTAATTTATAATATTAAAATAAATGAATAGTCATCCATATAATTATATTAAGTGTTTGATATTTTAAAAATGAATATTAATATTTAAAAAAAAAAGAATATTTTTACATATTTACATTAAGCGGATTGAAAGTGTTAATTTTATTTGATAACCTTATAATTACGAAATATTGAATATGTATCTTTTGAGAGTGTCAAATTTTTAGGTAATACTTTACTTCTTAAATAATTAAGGTACTTGAACATCTTTCATAATTATTTAATAAATATACTAGTGCAAGGCATGTGATGTATGCATATGTAGTTATCATATGCATACATCGTACACATGCTAATACCCTTTTGCTTATAAACTGAAATGGGTCATTACAGAGAGCCAACCAGTATCGGCTCGTCAAGGATGGAAAATCATTCATCATCAATGCGCACAAAGGAAAGCCGAAAATCTCACTGGTAAGTGCCAACCAAGCCAAGAAATTGATCAATTCCAGCAAGTATGTTTGATTGTTTTTAAGAGAAAGTCGGTCTGAAGAGGATTCAATAAGAGGAAAGGCATCTCTGGAAGGGTGTACTAAGAAACAAAAACAACAATTGGAGGAGTTGTTACATGCATACAAAGATGTGTTCAGACTCCCATTACCAAATATTGGGTTGTACAAACAATTGGTTATAAAAGCAAGTGAGGTGAAGAAACAATTGTAGTAGCTGCTAGAACAGGGTGCCATTCGACGGAGTACATCACCATGTGGGTCACCCATCATCATTGTGTCAAAGAAGGATGGGACTTGGCGAATGTGTATAGATTCTAAGGCATTGAACAAAATCACGCTCAAGAACAAATACCCCGTGCCCAGGATAGATGATCTACTAGACCATTTGCAACAAGAAAAGTACTTCACCAAGTTGGATTTCAAGTCTGGATATCACCAGGTTTGAGTCAAAGAAGAAGATACATGGAAGACCACCTTCAAAACCAAGAAAGGTTTATATGAGTGGTTAGTCATGCCATTTGAACTGTGTAATGCACCAGCTACATTTATGAGATTAATGAATGATGCCCATTTTATAGATTCATTTGTTATCGTCTATTTGGACGATATACTGGTATATAGTGCTACCTAGGAGAAGCATATGTTACATTTGACACAAGTGTTGGAAACATTGAAGAAGCACCAATTTCTAGCAAATCTCAAGAAGTGCGAGTTTGCGCAACAATATTTGGTGTATCTGGGGTATGTGATCGGTGGAGGAGAACTAAAGTTAGATCCTTACAAGATGGATGCCATCATGAAATGGTCAATGCCTACTATTGTTTCTGAGGTCAGGAGTTTCATTCGGGCAGCACAATACCTGAGAAAGTTCATAGCCTCATTTTTAGCGCTAGCAGCACCGCTCCATGCCATAATAGCAAGTGGCAAGAGTTTCCAGTGGGGAAAAGGTTAGTAAAGGGCTTTCGAAGAGCTAAAGAAGAAGATCAGCTAAGCACCAGTTCTGGCATTACCAAACTTGCAGCAACCCTTTGAAGTGGAAACAAATGCGAGTGGGTATTCTATGGGAGTTGTCTTGATACAGGGAGGAAGGCTTGTATGCTATCATTCTGAAGTATTTCATGGGGTAGTCCTTAACTACCCTACCTACGATAAGGAGCTCTATACCATGGTGTAAGTTTTGAAGAAGTGGAAACACTATCTAATGGGAAAGGAGACAGTAATACACACAGGTCACCAGTCGTTATAGTACTTGCAAGCCCAAAGTAAGCTACAACAGACCAGGCATTACAAGTGGATGGGGTTTTTACAACAGTTTCATTTGGTGATCAAGTATAATAAGGGGAGCACAAACAAGTTGGACAACATGCTTTCAAGGCCACCCACATCAAATATCACAACTTTGGGGACTCTTATGCACATGGAGCCATTCACCCATGACGCATATTTAGAGGATGATGACTTCAAGGAGGTGTATCAACAATTGCAGAGTTAGAGTCATGTGCGCGATGGTGATAGCACAGTTTACTACCACCTCCAGGATGGGTTACTCTACATACTGGATAACATATGTGTTCCTAAAGGTGAGCGATTGTAGTTGATCAAAGGCTCGCACCTCTAAAGATGCAGGGCACTTTAGTGTAGAGAAGATTGTGGCTAACTTGTGTAGGTATTTGTATTAGCCCAAGATGCAAGAGCAAGTAGCTAGGTTCATAAAAGGATGCATGCTTTGTTGTACCAGAAAGCCTAGCAACTGGAAACAAGGTCTATATCATCCCTTACATGTACCTACTCATCATTGGAAAAGAATTTCCATGGACTTTGTGGGAGATTTACCGATAACCAGAAAGGGACATGACTACTTGTTCATGGTAGTTGACAGGTTTAGCAAGATGTGTGTTATGACTCCCTGTAAAAGACCATCAGCGGACAAGAAGCAACAAACTTATTCTTTAGACATGTTTGGGTGCATTTTGGGATACCAAGGAGAATAATTTCAAACAAGGATACAATATTTCTCAGTGCATTCTGGACTACATTTTGGGAGAAGATGGACACAAAGTTGAATAGATCTACAACATTCCATCCACAGAGATATGGTCAGATATAAGTAGTCAACAAGACTTTGGTGCAACTTCTGAGGGGATAAACTAGAAGCATCTTAAGACCTGTGATGAAAATATGGTATATATACAACATTCTTACAACAAAGCAGTCCACATTTCTATAGGAAAGTTTCCATTTGAGACTTGTTTTGGATATTTTCCACCTTCACCTTTGGATATTTCATATGGGCAACAAGAAGGAGTGAGAGAATATCTTACTGGAGATGCTTTGAGGGTGGAAAAAATTATAGAGAAGATTAGGCAAATCCATCTACAAGTACATGAAACATTGTAGAAGTCACATGAGAAGTATAAGGCCAAGCATGATCAACACAAAACAAAGAATTCATTCAAGGTGGGAGACAAAGTATGGTTATAGTTGAACAAGGAGAGGTTGTAGGGGTTTGGTAAGAAAATCAAGGCTCTGAGGTATGGTCCCTTTGAGATACTGGAAAAGGTGGGTGATAATGCCTATCAACTCAGTTTACCACCATATATGCGCATTTACTCAGTTGTGAATATAGAGAATTTGAAACTCTATGAGCCTTCCATGCTAGATCAAGAAGAGGAACATGTCCTACCTTCTATGGAGGATTTGGCACCAGATGCTCAAGAAGAGTTGACAGAAGATACAATTTTGCAGAAGAGGTCCAGAACTACAAGACAGGGGCAACATGACCTTTGGCATAGTGGACTAAAGGGACAACTTCTAAACAAAGCTAAATGGTACACCAAAGGGAAGGTGGAGGAAAAATTTCCTCACTTTATTCAGTAGAAGCTTTTGGTGACCAAAATCCTCCCAAAATGGGGAGGTGTGATCCGGATTAGATCATTATATTGTTTTTCATCCATCCCAATGCATTTGAAGTGGAAAAGTGAAGTAATCAACTCACAGGACCGTTTTTACCTGCGGGAGCCAGTGTGACAAAACGAGGTCTAAAAACTTCTAGGAGCGTTTTGAGGCATCAAACAACATTTTTTTGGATAAAACTTTGTCGCTTTAGCGTTGCACTATTTCATGTTATTCTACACAAAGATATCTTTCCAACGGTGCAAGAAGTGTGTCAATCAGAGTCTATAGCAAAAGTTATGCCACGTAGAAGTTGACTTTCCTGTTTTCACACCCATAGTTCGGGAGGATGCCGCATCAACCCCCATTATTCATGGAAAAGGCGCTAGCCACATGATTATGATGTAAAAGACTCTAGAAAATTCTATATTGTAACTTTAGTTAAGAGTTGATGTAGTCAAAATTAAACAACAGTAGGCTATCAGGCTGTGTTATAACTAAGCCACTACGAGGAAGAGACATTCCATTCTTTTGAGAGCATTTTGTTCCATAACTTAGCAAAGATAGTAAGGAGAGATAGGAGCTAGAGCACACAAAGAGGATTTGTGCATTGTAGCAGCCCACGAGCCATAAGCATTACTTCTTTATACCTACAACCATATTTCTAGATAGAGAAAGAGAGCAAAGTGACCTCACGTTCCAACTGGGTTTTCGCCGAAAGGATTTCCCAGAAAGCTTATCTTGTGTCTTATGTGTGCGTGTGAGATTATTTTTTCGTGCTCTACTTTTCTGCATAATTTCCATTCGCATGCATGCACTAATTACAGTTAAACCTACATATCTCAGAGTTTAATAACACTGTAATAGTGTAGAATCTCAAATTTTTAATATAATATTATCAGATCTGTTGTGACGAACTGTCCAATGGAATATCCACGACAATTTACAAATCAAATAGAGTCATTGACATATATAGAAACCAACAAGGTCAAGCAGGAACTCATTAAAAAATATTTTTTCTTCCTTGCTTTAGCATTATATTTTGATAGGAGTAGCGCACAAGCTCCAATTACTGTGATCTGTAAAGCATAGGACACCATAATCTACAAACTGTTTTTTAAGGTATATTTTTGTGTCAATAATATAAAAAAACTAGCAAAGATTTATTGGAATTGCAAGTCTAAGTTTAGTAATTTACACAATCTAAGTGCCCCAAGGGATTTTCAAAGCATTGAATCCATTCATGCATTCAAAAGGGTAATTTAAACAATAAAAAATCACAATTTTACAAAGAATTGTATTGCCAATACATCTTATTGGTGTGTTGCTCAAAATGAAGGAGACATGTCATTCCTTCCACACTTTAGCATGGAATTGATACATGATGGGTGGGTGTCCATGTGTGTGTCTATATATATAAATATCCATCTTAAATCCAGATATATCAAGCATCGAGAGAGATCAAATCTCTTGACTTCAAGATTTGCACTGTAAAAAAAGTTTGCACCTCAAAAAATTTGATCCCTCGCAACACTTAACAAATCCAAAATTAAAATAAAACTATATTAAAATTAGATAATATTTAACCAATAAATTAAGTTTATGTAATTTGTTCAAAATAATTCAAAAAAATTAAGTAAAATAAAATAAAATTGAAATCTTTATCATCAAACATGGAAGTGCAATTTTACTATTTATAACACAAACCTAATTGGGCATTTTAAGTTTTAAGTATGAAAATTGCAATTTTGATTTTAAAATGTTTGCAATTTTTATGAAAATTGCAATTTTGATTTAAAAATATTTGCAATTTTTATTTTAAAATGTTTGGGTTATTCTTTTAACTATTTTTAACATATAATTTAAAAATAAATTTAATTTGGTAAATTGAGGAGCCTAAAGCTACCTTTATAATTTCTCTCTACTTGATAGATTTAATTTGGTAAATTGAGGAGCCTAAAGCAACCTTTATAATTTCTCCATACTTAATTTTATCCATTTCAATAGAATTTTGTAAATATCAGCATGTTTTAATATACTTTATTAATTTTTTTCCTCAAGCTGGTTATTAAAGTCAATTATTAAAGAATCTAATTTGGTAATTGGGTTTGTTAGCTACTGAGCGTAATGGTAAAGTATATAGGAAAACAATAACGCCTTTTATTGATTAGATTAATTGCTTAAAATTATGTCTATGGTTGTTGGTGTGAAATAAGTGATTAAGATGTGTACACGGTAAAACATTTTTAGATCTTACACTATTCGTTTATATTAGTCATATTGTAGGTTTATAAATTTACTTCATATTTAATTTAAAATGATATAAGGAGACATGGTAGTTTTAAGATATTTAATATTTTTGGTATATGTAATTAAATACAAAAATAGTTGTATTTATTGATATGTATAAGTTCAGAATTATAGAATTATAAATTTTTAGTAAGTTAAAATGATATGGGTAAGTTTTATATGAGTAAGAACTTAATAATATAGAGTTGTGTAAATTAAGGGTGGGAAATTTTGTTTTTTTTGGTTTTTTGGTTTTTTTCCCTCAAAATGAGTAATGGAGGTCATGAAATGCATTTTAAACTTTTAAGTTTGTTTTTATATTAATGGAGGTCATGAAATGTATTTTAAATTTTTAAGTTTATTTTTATATTAGTGATATTTTTAATTGAAAGATAATGTAAGGATTAAAATTATATTTCATTATTTATGTAATTTTAAGTTTGTTTTTATATTAATGGAGGTCATGAAATGTATTTTAAATTTTTAAGTTTATTTTTATATTAGTGATATTTTTAATTGAAAGATAATGCAAAGATTAAAAATATATTTCATTATTTATGTAATTTTGAAAAGTGAAGGTAATGAAAGGGCAACCAATTCGTGATAACTTTATGGTTTAGAGAGGAATGAGTGATTGAGAATATAAATGATGAACACAAAGTGATTGAGTTATGGTGGCTTAAGAAATAATCAATTATTATTGGGTCGTAATGCTTTAAGGAAGTTGTCTTTTAAAGGGGGAAATAGTATTTTAATTTTAATGTTGTTCATAAAAGAAATTATAACACATATGTTGCTTATGCTCTAGAAGATGGATATGATCCAAAATGAAGATATGATTAAATTCACATTCATGAAATAATGTTGAAGAGACAAATAAGAAGTAATATACAATAACATAATATGTGAAATTCGTTGAAGTAACCTAAAGAAGTAAATAAAACATTAGTTGTTCAAGCAAGATGTGAAGAAATTATAATGATTAAATTAAGAGAATGGTAGTACAACTCCTCAAAAGTACAAATCAAATGAAGTCTAGAAGCAATATATGTATACATTAAGCAAGTATGGAACTATGCTTGGGAGACTAATTACCCTTAATTATTAAGAAGGCTTTTAGGAAAGGAAGGGAAATCTATGTTATATTTGATAATTTATTTTGTGACTGAGAGGAAAATAATGAATTTGTAAATTTTTCAATGATGATAACTTGGAAGAATAATATGAACGTAAAATAAACTATGAGTATAACAGAAAAACAATGAACGCGAGATTTAGGCTCCAAGCCAGGGAAAAACCCCTTTAAGGGGAAAACCCAACAAATTCTTCTCTTCTTATATAATCAGATCAAATTGATAATTCCAAGGCCCAAACATCAAGACCAAGACCTCCCACAAGACCCAAGTCAACCCTCCTTTCAAGCTTCTCCAACAAGTCAAAGTCAACTCTAGTCAATGGTAGTCAACGCGTCAAAACTCGGTCAAACTATAGATTTCTGACCACTGCAACTACTTCAAATATTCACATGTGTGAGAGAGTTAGGGCATATGTATTCCTCATTTGACCTTCACTCTCTCTCCTTTGACTTTTTGCTCTTCTTCTTGACTTTTTTTGTTGGTTTTCTCTATCTTATTGGCACAAAAATCACTTGATTGAGATACTCGAAATGAGGTCGAACTGTCTTCTATTTATACACATCCAGGAAGTCAAATGGGTCACTTCAAGGACCGACTTGGTCTTGTGGGGGCAAAATTGACATTTTTGGCTCCAATAAAATTAGTTATCCGCTTTCTTTTCAAAGTCCAAATGGGACTTCACTCTAGTACAATAATCTAACTTATGCCAAATATTCTTTTGACTCAATAAACCCTAGAAGCATGAAGAACATGCTTGACCTAATTATCAAATTGACTTGAGCATGAAACCCATGCTTGAAAAAATAAATTTATTTTTCTTTCTTTTTGCATTTTCATAAAATATACAATGACATAAATACAATGGTAATTACGAAGACCGAACTTGGTTACAATTTTCAACAATAATGATGACCCATATAATTCAAAAGTATCAAGATATTAAAATATGAATTAAAAATAGTCACAAATAGCCAAGGATAGACCAAGAAAAAAAATTAAAGTTAAATGATCAAGGATAACAATTGAAGTGTAAGAAGAATGTTTTTGGAAATTCTATAATGAAACCTTGAGAAGAATTGTCCACAAATTGACAAAAGAAGTGAGAATCAACTAATAGTGGTTGTACTTGAGTGATTTATACCCATTTTATGACTAGATTGATGATATATTGAAACTTCATAAAGAGAAACTTATCAAGTTTGTGCCATTGACATTGGAAGAGGTTATTGCCAAAGCACGCCAAGCATATAACATATTTTTTGGATGATAATAGTTGTAGTCATTCCAATTATTTCAAATCATAATCCAAAGATAGTTTATTACAAACTCATAAGGGAAGGGGTATAATCCCTAGTCCAACTCAAAGAATAATGTGTTATGCAACCATATCACAAAACAAAACAAAATATAGATCAATGACTTGAAAATTAGCCTCTTCGAGGGGGAAACCTCCTTTACACCACATAAATGAACAATTCTTGGATGAATCAAATGATAAGACCTCCTTGGTATATATAAGAGTCTAAGGGGTCACAATATAACTAGAGTCTACATAACAATAACAATAATGGGCTTCTATGGGGCACAACAATATCAATATGGGAATTACATGGGCAAACAATAATAATAAGGGGGCTACACTATTATTATAGGCACCTAACATGCCCCTCTCCTTCAAAAGAGTGTTTTCTTCAACGCTTGAGTAGTTCTGAATGTTTCTGTATAAAATTCTCATCCTCCCATGTGGAATCTTTAGCTAGTAATCTATTCCACTTAATGATATACTTTGAAATTGATCGATTCCATAGCTGTCAAGTTCTTGTTTCCGTGACTGCTTCAAACTCCTATATGATTTTCCTTCTTCGTCAAGTTCTAGCAATATTGCTTGAACTGGGAGCTTGTCACTGATAACCTTCTTTAAGCATGAAACATGGAAAACTTGGTGTACTCGGGAAGATGCAGGCAACTCCAATTAGTATGCCATAGTACCAATCTTTTGCAACACCTTGTAAGTACCATAATACTTGGATGATAATTTATTATCCTTCTTAACTTGCTTGAGGGAACTTTGTTTGTATGGTTGTAGACATAAAAATACCCAATCACCTACATCAAAACTTATTTCACTGTGATGTTGATGTGCTTGTTGTTTCATTCGATTCTGCACCAGAGTGAGGTTATCATTTAAGAGTTGGAGAACTTGTTGTTGATGCTCGATGTGATCTTCCACTACTTGAACCTTAGAATTGTCTATTAAAGATGATGTGATGGATGGTGGATGATATCCATAAAGTGCCATAAATGAGGTCATTTTTGTTGCAATATGGAAATAAGTGGTCATACCACCATTCAAAAGGAGGCAAACACTTGACCCATTGTGTTTGTTTATCAAATACAAAGCAACAAAGATATCCTTCCAAATATTTGTTCATTATCTCAGTTCTCCCATTAGATTGAGGATGATAAGATGAGCTATGAGCTAATTGAGTACCAAGACAAGAAAATAATTATGTCCAAATTTTTTTAGTGAAAATGGGATCTTTGTCACTTACAATAATCTTTGAGTTTCCATGTAGCTTTTGAATTGTTTCCATAAATGCAGTAGCAACCGTACCAACTTTAAAAGGATGAGATGATACACAAAATTATGCATACTTGGTCAAACTATCAACTACCACCATGATGACACTCTTTCCTTCAGACTTGGGTAAACATGTGATCAAATTCATTGAGATCTCCTCACAACGCTGACTTGCAATGGCTAAAGGTTGTAACAAAACCAAGGTCTTAATTGTCTCAACTTCATTTTGTTACCAAACCAAACATTATGCCACAAACTTTTGAATATCAAATTTATGGTCATCCCAAAAAAATTCCTTGTTGACTCTATGGTAAGTTTTAAAAAACCACGAGTGCCCTCCTAAGGGAGAGGTGTGCAATTCCAAAAGAATATTTTGTTTGAGTTGGGAATTATTACAAAGATATAGACAATGTTTGTACCATAATGAATCATTTTTCCAGATAAATGTATCAGATGTACAGGGATCTTGTTGCAAATTTTGAATGAGTGTCCACACCTCTTCGTCATTCTTCCATTCATCCCTTACTTCAGTTATCTAATCAAGTTGGATAATAGAAATGACACAAAGAAATTCTTCCACATCCTCATCCTTTCTTGAGAGTGCATCTGCAACAACATTTTTCTTACCTTTTTTGTAGATGATTTCAAAGTCATAACCCAACATCTTTGTGACCCATTTTTGTTGCTCTTCTAAGAATAATCTTTGTTCCAAAAAGTATTTCAAATTATCATGATCTATTTTTACCTTGAAGTGTCTTGCCATTAGGTAAGGTTGTCATCACTTTAGTGCATGTAGTATTGCCAACATTTCCTTCTCATAAATAGTTTTGTGTAAATTCTTTCCCTTGATTGGATGACTTTCAAAAGCAATGGGTCTTCCTTCTTGCATTAAAACAACACCAATTATATTTCTTGAAGCATCACATTCCACAATAAATATTTTTTTGAAGTCTGGTGTAGCTAAGACCAGTGCTAGGCACATTTCCTCTTTAAGATGTTCAAAGGCCTTAGTTGCTTTTGGAGTCTAAGAAAATGCAACTTTCTTCAGTAATGTTGTTAGAGGTGCCACTATTCTCCCATAATTCTTAACAAACTTGAGATAATACTCTGTCAACCCGAGAAATCCTTGAAGATGCTTTATGGTTGTGGCGATTTTCCATTCTTTAATGGCTTTAATTTTGTTAGGGTCTACTTTAACACTCTCATGAGATACAATATGACCCAAATATTCCATCTCTTGTACTCCAAAGAAACATTTGGAGGTTTTTGCATATAATTGTTTCTCCTCCAATAGTTTGAGCACCTTGTTAACATGTTGAACATGATCCTCCCAAGACTTGTTGTATATTAGTATATCATAAAAAAAAAATAACACAACTTTTCTAAGGAAGGGTTTGAAAATGGAATTCATCAAACCTTGAAATGTGGAAAGTGCATTAGTAACGCCAAAATGCATGACCAAAAATTCATAATGACCTTCATGCTTTCTGAATGTTGTTTTCAGAATGTCTTCAGTCTTCATTCTCATTTGATGATATCCTGAACGAAGATATAATTTGGTGAAGTAGATTGCTCCACGTAATTCATCCAACAATTCATCAATGATAGGAATGAGAAATTTATATTTAATAATAGGCTTGTTGAGCTCCCTATAATCATGACACATACGCCATGATCCATCCTTCTTGTGCACTAATACTATTGTAATAAAGGAAAAGCTTTGACTAGGTTGAATTATACCAGCCTCTAACATTTTTGCAACCATGCATTCAATTTCACTCTTTTGGGCGCATGGATATCTATAATGCTTGATGTTTGGGGGAACACTTACTAGAGTCAAGTGAATAACATGATCATAATCTGTTAGGCCCCTATACTACTAGTGTAACCCCTTATTGTTATTAGTATAACCCACTTATTATATTGTTGTACCCATGTAGTGCCCATATTGTTACTATTGTGCCCCATAGAAGCCCACTATTGTTATTATTGTGCCCTTACATTATTATTGTTATGTCGGCTCTTATTATGTTATGACCCCTTAGACTCCTATATATAGAAAGAAGATCTTTTCATTTGTATCATCCAAGAATTGTTCATTTATGTAATGTAAAGGAGGTTGCCCCCTCGAAGAGGCTGAATTCTAAGGCGTTGATATATCTTTTCTATCTTTTCTTGAGCTGGTTTCATAACATTTGGTATCAGAGCTTTGGATTCTAGGGTTTTGCTGCTCCAAACAGGTCATCGTGGCATTTTCGCTATAACTTTTTTTCTGTAACGTTTCAGAAGTCGCAAAAAAAACCCATTTGAGAAGAAATCGCGCTGAACCTTGTATCTGAATTTCAGAGCTTTTCACGCGATATTTGCGGAGATATGATCTGAGGAAGTTGGTCTTTTTGCAGAATCCTGAATTACATTCAAAACAGGTGACCTGGGGAAAATCGTCATAACTTTCTCTCCCGGGATCGGATTGAAATTTCGTAAGAAGGTGCAGAAAGAGGACGGACTGTAGTTTCTTGTATGCATTTTTCAGATCCAAAGGTTGAAATAGTGACACGTGGAACTTCATACAATTTCGCTCTTCTGGCAAGGTCTATAATCAGGTCATCTTGGGAGATTGTGCATAACTCTTTCTTAGAGAATCCAATTTGGATCAGACTGGTGGCATTGGAGACAGGACACAGAGGGCTACTATAGTTCACAATTTCAGAACTTAAAGATCTGAAAGTACAGAGTTACAATCGTTTCAAGGTCGAGCTCCTAAAATCAAGAAAAAGCAAGATGAGGAAGTTTGATGGCAAGGATCTGGTAAATTGGATACTTCAGATGGAGCAATATTTTGATCTACATGGTGTACAACTGTTACAAAAGGTATGTATTGCATCTTCATATTTAGAACCAGATCAATTTTTATGGTATGAAGGGCTTTGTTCTCGTAAAAAACTTGTTACGTGGTCAATTTTCACGGAGGAAATGATAGCACATTATGAGGATACAAAGAGCAACACCTTTTTTGGAGCAACACCACAACAATTGGAAAGAGTAAAAGGGCTTTGTGACATATTGGAAAGTAAAATTATGTCAACAAGGAAGTCTACCCCTCACAACTATAAAGATGGAAGTGTTGTTTCTCCTAGCCTTCCACAACCTACAAGGGTTACACCACAACAATTGGAAGAAAAAAGAGAAAAAGTGCTTTGTTACAATTGTGATAGCAAATGCACTAAAGGTCATAAGTGTGCTGAGAAGAAATTATTTTACATAGAATATGAAGAGGAGGAAGAAAAGGATCAAGAAACCTCAAAAGAAGAAGATATACGCCAGGACCCCACCCCAGAAAAAGAAGAAATGAATCAGACCATATCTTGTAAAGCATTGGCAAGAATTACCACTCCTCAAACTATCAAGATAGAAGGACATATCAAGAACAAAAATTTTCAAGAAGTGAAAGATCACATCGAGCATCAAGAAATGAATTCGACCATATCTTGTGAAGGATTGGAAGAAATTACCACTCCTCAAACTCTAGAGATAGAAGGACATATCAAGAAGAAAAAGGTTCAAGCAGTGAAAGATCACATCAAGCATCAACAAAAAGTTCTCCAACTTTTAAAGGATAACGCCACTTCAGTGCAAAATCAAACGAAACAACAGGTAGATCAACATCATAGTGAAAAATGTTTTGATGTAGGTGATTGGGTATTTTTACTGCTACATCTCAAGCGAGTTATTTATGAGAAGGAAATGTTGGCAATACTACATGCACTTAAAAAATGGCGACCTTACCGAATGGGAAGACTCTTCAAGGATGAGGATGTGGAAGCATTGTTTTGTACTATTTCTATTATCCAACCAGATTGGATAAACGAAGCAAGGGATGAATGGAAGAGGGACGAAGAAGTATGGCCACTTATTCAAAAGTTGCAAAAGATCCCAATTCAAACAATATTGCCAAAAATTGAAGAGGAAGGAAAAATCATATTGGAACCTGGAGCAATCACAGAAACAAGAACCCGACAGCTACAAAATTGATCAATTTCAGAGTATCTGATCAAGTGGAAGAACTTACCCGCTGAAGATTCCACATGGGAGGACAAAAATTTTATGCAGAAGCATCAAGAACTACTCAAGCGTTGAGGACAACACTTTTTGAAGGAGAGGGGCATGTTAGGCCCCTATAATACTAGTGTAATCCCTTATTGTTATTAGTATAACCCACTTATTATATTGTTGTACCCATGTAGTGCCCATATTGTTACTATTGTGCCCCATAGAAGCCCACTATTGTTATTATTGTGCCCTTACATTATTATTGTTATGTCGGCTCTTATTATGTTATGAACCCTTAGACTCCTATATATAGAAAGGAGGTCTTTTCATTTGTATCATCCAAGAATTGTTCATTTATGAGATGTAAAGGAGGTTGCCCCCTCGAAGAGGCTGAATTCTAAGGCGTTGATCTATCTTTTCTATCTTTTCTTGAGCTGGTTTCATAACATAATCATGAATAGTTGGAAGGCCTTTGGGAGCGTCAAATACCTTGGAATGATTGTCCAAGACTTTTTGGAGATTTGGAAAAATATATGATTTTGATGTTTGAACCTCTAGTGAGAATAATTGTGCAATTACGTCTCATTGATTTTTCTTCAGAAGTTTTTTCATGCCATTAGAGCTTATTATCTTGCATGGTTTCCTTGTGATATCCCTTAATTCAATTTCATTTCCTTCCCCAAAAAAAATCAAGAAAAGTTCTTGAAAATTAAAAGTTATCATCCCCAAAGATTGTAACCATTGGAATCCCAATACAACATCAACACCACCCATTGGAATGAAAAGAATTGGACTTTTCAATACATATTCCCCCGTGTTAGCTTGATATTATGACACTTTCTAGAGCAATTTATAGTTCCTCCATTTGCAACCATCATTTGACCCTCTGGTGCTGGATATAGAAAACAATTCAATTCCTTGGTTATCTTACAAGGAATAAAATTATGAGCATTACCTAAATCAATCAATATTATTACATTTTTCTTCTTGATATATCCTTCTATCGTGAAAGTTTGAGGAGTGGTAATTCTCGCCAATGCATTACAAGATATGGTCAAATTCATTTATTTTTTCTCTCGGGTTGGTTCCTAGTGTATATCCTCTTCTTTTGATGTTTCTTATTCATTTTGTTCCTCCTCTTCACAATCTATGTAAAATAATTTCTTCTTGGCAGACTTATGACCTTTCGTGTATTTTCTATCACAACTGTAACAAAGTCATTTTGCTCTTTCTTCCTCCAATTATTGTGGTGTCAACCTTGTAGGTTGTGGAAGGCTCGGAGCAACAATATTTCCATCTTTATAGTTATGAGTGGTAGACTTCCTTGTTGCCATAATTTTGTTTTCAACTTTTCTTGCCACCCTGAATGCCTTCTCCAATGAATCAATTTCCCAAAGGCGAACCCCATGTTGGATGTTATCATTTAAAGTCCCTATGAAAACATCATTTCTATGCTCCTTTGGAATATTAGTTACCCTGATATTCAATTTTTGGAAGTCCTCAATGTGCTCAACCATTGAACCCTTTTGTTTGAGATTTATCAATTGGCTAAAGAAGGTGTTGCTCTTTGTATCCTCATAATGTGTTATCATTTCCTCTGTAAAAATTGGCCAAGTGACAAGTGCTTTATGAGAAAAATATCGTTGATACCATACAAACTTATGGGTTCTAAATATAAAGATGCAATGTTTACCTTTTGAGTGTGTTGCACATCATGGAGATCAAAATATTACTCCATCTATAGTATCCATGTTACTGGATCCTTGACATCAAACTTCCTCATATCACTCTTTGGAATATGATGGGTCTTAAACCCAACATTAGAGTCTCTAAAATCATATTTCATATTCATTTTGTTCTCAACATGATTTTCATGGATTACCTTATCACCATTGGGAATCCTTTCTCACAATGACTTTTTCAACCCTTCCAACTTGACATTCATTATGTCCATGTCTACTTTAAAAACTCCCATGTCTACTTTTAAACCTTCCATGTTTGTTTTTAAACCATCCAATTCATTTTTTGTTGCTCTTTGTGAGTGAAATTTGTTGCACTTGATCTCATAATTTTAATATATCATGCAACATTTTTTCCTCTTCTTCATGCATCATATTAGAGATTTTTGGTTGCTTACTGGGAGTATCCATTTTTTTTGTTGTGAGGCATATTGGAACAAAGTACTGATATTTATGCTTTACTATGCCCTTTGAATCACTTTCAAATGATTTTTCAAACAAAAGTTATGCACATTTTATAAATACACACTTTTTTCTTTCCTTCTGGAGCTTGATATTGAAACTATTGTATCTCTGTAATTTTGAATCTCTAAGGTCTAAAATTTGATCATGTGGTAGCACTTTGAGTCTTATTTCCAACGCCACAAGTCATACCAATATTGGATTCTTCAAGATAAAGTTATTCCAAATCTCCCACAATGGCCTGATTGTGGACTGGTTCAATAGAATGAACTTGTATGGAATGCCACATGTCACAATTTTAACCTTCAGCTCTGAAATTGATACACAACAAACTACAGTCTGTGCACTTTTAGCCACTTTTTACAAAATTCAAATCTGATGTTTGAAAAGAAAGTTATGACGATTTTCCCTAACTCTATTGTTTGCGATTGAATTCTAGAGCATGTAGAAACCCTAACTTCTTCGAACCATGTCTCAGAAAATATAGCAAACCAAGATCTGAAATTTCTACACGAAGTTCACTAAGATTTCGCCTCCACGTGGTTGAAATTTCAGTTTCAGAAGCTTTGTAGAAAAAAAATTATAGTGAAATTTCCAAGATTACACGTTTGAAGCAGTGAAACCCTATAATCCAAAGTTCTGATTCCAAATGTTATGCAACCAAATCACAAAATAGAAGAAAAGACAGATCAACGACTTGAAAATTAGCCTCTTTGAGGGGGCAACCTCCTTTACATCACATAAATGAACAATTATTGGATGATTCAAATGATAAAACCTCCTTGGTATATATAGGATTCTAAGGGGTCACAATATAATCAAAGCCTACATAACAATAACAATAGTGGGCTTCTATGAGGCACAACAATAACAATATGGGAACTACATAGACACAACAATAACAATAAGGAGGCTACATTATTATTATAGGGACCTAACAGAGTGCATCTATGATAAAAAAAATCAAGAGGTATTGAGTTATTGGGTGAAGAATAAATCATTCAAGCTTAACCATTCCATTGTGCAAGTGGATTAGGCATGACAAAAAAGCTTAAAAAATAACAACCTAGTGTTTATGTGCTATTAGGTATAGCAATCTCAGAATGAGTAAACAAAAGATGTAAAGTGATGTAAAAATCATGCGATTTAAATTTTGATATTAATGGCTTAAGGAATGATGGTAAGGTCGGTAATAGTTTAATGTTAAATTTCACCAAATTTTTCTAGGTGGAAGGAACACATGACCAGATATTAAGACTTTGCATGATCATGCTTAATTGAAAGTTACTTAAATAAGGAAAATATATAAAAATTTGAGCATATTGATAAAGTGACTATATCTATGTTGTAAATTGTCAACTTCCTTATTGGAAGCAAAGGAAATGATTATCAGAAAGCAATTGGTATCTAGATGAGAACAGGGCACTCATAGTATTGATGATCTAGTCTAACTGACAAACATATCCAAACCAAATCCTAGGGGGTTGTTTAATGATTTTATCTATAGAAATGTGTATTCAATGTTTATACAGAATAATGAATTTGATTTTGTTGCTGAATAATGATAAGAACACTCATGATGTTTTCTTGTTCTACATATAAAATGTGTTGACACGATTCCCATATTTATGGTATGACGTCAATATATGGTCTCATTTATTATGTTGGTGTAATGCTATGTCTTTGATACATATATGTTGATGTTATAATATTATGATGATCTTTAATGATATGATGGCATGTGGTAATTGCATGTAGTATTATGATGATATGTTTAAATAATGGCAAGTGTGAGTTTCATGTGGATTATTTTCTATGATATGGTGATGTTATAACTAACATATTGGTTACATGTTGTGAGGCGGTGATTTCTAGGAAATCCATCAATGAGCCAAGAGGGCTAGTTTATTTGATGATCCCATGGGAGCCCATACCTATGAGGGACAATATGTAACATCTTATGGGATGGGAAAAAGCTCAATCAACTACTTATTCTAGTGTTCTTTTACCTTGTATAATTCTCAATGGGATATAGGACCATCTTGAGAAGTCTAAGTGCCTAATATTGGAGTTGTGATATCAATGTCCAAAAGAGGGATGGATTTGTGTGTGGGACTTTGATGCTTGGGGTTATACATGGTAGGAGCTATGGAGGGAGTTTGGGTCAGCCTTTTGAGATGCCTAGGGTGCGAGAGTACTAGATCAAATGTCTTTCTTAGGGAAAATGAGGTATGGACAAAAGGGCTTTAAACTTTGTTCTCAAAGTTTGGGAAAGAAGAGTTTGAGAGTACTTGCACTTTCCCCTAATGTTTTGATGTAACTTTCATTGTTTGTTATGGTGATTTAGATGGCCCTTATATTAGTTACAACAACGATTGTTGTGTATAAGAGAAGGAAATAAATAACTTATAAGTTGTATGATTAAACTTAACTTTGAGACAAAGTTTCTTGAAGAGGGGATGTAATGCCTCCTATTATTATTAAATAATAATAATAGTAATAGTAATAATAAAACGAAGATCAAAATAAATCAATAAATAAAAATCATAATAAATAAATAAAAGAAACTATTTTATTAAATAAAAGTAGGAGTAAATTTATGAAAAAACCAAATGAATGGGTAATTCATATATTGTTGTGTCTTGTAGTTGCTTCTATGACTATAAAAAACCTTTCCCTCTTAACAACATTGGTTGAGTCCATAGAAGCAGTATCGCCCAAAACTAAGATAATATAGTTGGTTGCAAGGCAATTACGATTGCTTGCTCATACTTTGATCCAAAGGATAAAAAATATGCTCAAAATTGCTCGAAACCGGCACGAAATCGTAGTGTTCGACGTCCTGATTCCAACGTCGTATGAAGTTATGATGTTCTGAAGTTTCCAACAACTAAAAGTTAACTTGCAGGGTTGACTGGGTTGTTGAATGAGCAGTCCATACGATGATGTCATCAGCTAACGTTGCAAGGTATGGTGTCAGACGGGCCAATCCCATGCTGACATGTGGTAGGATTGTATAGTGCGGATTGACAGTTTTTGTTTGGTCAATTGTTTGTTGATGTGGTCCAATCACGAGGCGCCACGTGGCCTAATGAGAGGGCGCCACATGGACCTCTGTTATTGGAAAAAATTCTTGTAACAAGGTTGAAGGGCCACGACGGGGTTCGCCCACACGACCTCCACCAAACTAATCAGGTGCCTTACCATTACTCCATTCTAATGGTTCTTAACCATATTGTCGATGGAATTTATTTAAATTAAAGTCCAGTTGGAGTTGGAGGGAGGGTGCAGGCACGTGGCCCCATCCACGATCACATGTTGTACCACATGACCCTAGCACAAAAGTGGAGGGGTCGGGCGGTTATCCCTGCCCTTGGTCATATTAAACACTCTGAAACTGTTGGCGAAGCATAGCAGAGAGGGTTGGGAGATAATCCCTAGCCCGCAGTCTTGTTGGTAACTGAAAAACTGTTGGCAGGAGGCTCAGGCAAGGGCAGGAGCGTGGCACCCTGCCCGCGCCCAATCCCCAGGCAAATGATGCCATATGCCCAGAACTCGGGAGCTAAGGAGTCGACCCTCAGGCCTATTTGGCACTGTTAAACGTGCAACAAAATGCACCAATTGCGACAGGAATCCTATCAGTCCCAAGCAAATTTGTTATTCGGCAGTAAGCGCAAAGGCAAAATACATAGAATGGTTAGCCAATTTTGCAGAATTGCAGAACAGATAACAGAGCTTTGTTCCAAGAAGCATATCTTGCTCATTTTTTAACCTTTTTTAGCTCAAGAAGAGCCTAGATAGGGGTTTTTGAGCATTCTGGACACAATGGTAGTGTCATTTTTGCAATTTGAGCTATGTAAATTGATGTAATTTCAAATTTGAGCATATAATTTAAAGACCCAACATTGGAAGTTGGACCCGGAGACGTAGCCCAGGAGGGGTGAACTCTATCATCAAATTGTTGTTTGTGTGATGTTGTTCATGGTCTATTCTTTTCTTTTTTATTTCTGCAAGTTTAACTAAAAACACTAAGTTTATGTGCTTTTGCAAATTGATCCATTGCCCACAAGACATAAACTTGCTTGCAATTTTTTTTATGAAACCTTCAAGTTTTTAATTTCAGATCAGTTTGGTATCAGAGCATGGTTGTTTTGAAGGTTTGACTGTGTTTGCAAGTGTTTTCTTGATGCTTACAAGGTTAAAGTTGAAAAGAGAAGGAGTGCTTGAAGAGCCAAATCCTCAAATTGGTTCAAGGAGGTCACAAACTCCTCAAACTCCACCAGTCATGGCACATGAAGAACATGAGATGATGTCCGAGGATGAGAGAGATTTCTGTTGTCCTCTCTTCATATAAAAATTTCACCATTTCAGACATGTCATGGTAGCATCATAGTAAGCTCAAGGATATCATTTGATGGAATTTGATGGAATTTGGAATGAGATGGATCCTTGTCCCGCAACTGGCTAGGTAGCATCATAACCAGTTGCTATGGATGAGAGTTCAAATCAACCAAAAGGTAATGGTGGTGATGGGAGCAAGCCTCCACCTCCACCTCCTCCTTCACCTCCACCATCTCCTCCATCCTCATCTCCATCTTCATCTCCTTCACATACTCCTCCAATATCTCCAAAAGGACATGCTAAGTCTCCTTTGTTAAAGCTTGATGCCAAATTTGAATTTCCTATGTACAATGGGGAAGTAAACGCTGAAAAGTTGGATAATTAGGTTCAACAAATTTAAGTCTATTACATGATTCAAAGGATTAAGGATGACGTGACCAAGATCCAGCTTGTTTCTCTTCGTTTAGAAAGTGAAACCATCATCTAGTGGGAGGCCAGAACTCAAGAATACTTGAAGAAAAGAAGTAAAATAATCTCTTCTTGGAATGATTTTGTAGTTGCATTAAGAAGGCAATTTTATCCATTAGCTTACATGCAAAAAGCAATTATGGATTGGCAAAATTTTAGACAAGCTAAACGTCAGAGTGCTCAAAGTTACACAAGAATTTAGAAAAAAAGATTTAATCTTGGGTGTAGATTTGTCTTCACAAAGCACTCTCATTAAATACATATGTGGATTACATAGTTATTTGAGACATACAATTCTTATGTTTAATCCCACCAATCTAGATGAAGTATGTGTTCAGGCAACTCATTTAGAAGCAAGAGGGAAGAATGTTCCTCAAGAGACTAGCAAGAAGCCATCCAAATATGGAGACAAAGGAAAGGAGAAGTTTAAAAGCAAAGGCAAAGAGAATGCTATAGTCAAGAAAGAGAGAGAGAAACTTACATGTAAACATTGTTCAAAGAAGATCGTGATGAAGATCGTTGTTGGAAACTACATCCAGAAATGACACCAATGAAGTTCAACAAGGGAAAAAAAAATATTGCTGCAACAACTCAACAAGATCTAGGATCTGATTCAAGTGATGAAACCAAAATCACAACCATGGGAATGAAAGGTAAAGCTTCTATTGCAAGTACTAGTTCTTCTAGTAAGCCTATTGAGTCTCAAAATGATAAAGAAAGAATTGAGCTTTTCCATATTAGGGTCATTACAAAACATACAAAAGTTGATACCTTGTTTGATAGTGGATCCCAAGTTAACCTTATTTCTGAAGCTATTGTCAAGAAACTAAACTTAGAAACTACACCTCATCCTAAACCTTACCCTTTGGGTTGGGTATGTGAAAATGCCAAATTGCAAGTGACAAGAAAATGTAAACTTAAATTTGCCATCACTGCAAACTTTATTGATGAGGTAGAGCTTGATGTTGTACCACTTGACATATGTGGAATTGTTTTAGGGAGTCCATACTTGTATGACCAAAAAGCCATATTTTATCACCATGAGAACATATATGATATTTTTAAAGATGGAATTGAGTATATTGTTAGAGCACATCGCAAGAAGATGAACATGTCTCTTGTAAATGTTGGTCAAATGAGAAGGCTTGTAAATGCTAGTGAGAATTTTGTATTGTTGATGATCAAACCCAAAGATAACGCTAAATATGAAGCTTTCCAAGGATGTGATTCAAACTCAAGCATGATTTGGTTGAAGTTGTTAACACATATGATAAGATGTTTCAAGAACCTAAAGGGTTGCCTCCTAAAAGAGGAATCCAACATGAGATTCAATTGCAGCAGGATGCACCTCTTCCAAACATTAGCATGTACATAATGTCAATCTTGGAGAATGCAAAGATCAAGAAGCAAATTCAAGAGTTGCTTGAGAAAGGAGTCATTAGACCAAGTACATCTCCTTGTGGGTCTCCTATTGTCTTGGTTCCAAAGAAGGATGGTACATGGCGCATGTGTGTGGATTTTAGAGCTTTGAACAAAATCATGGTAAAGAATCGTTATCCTCTTCCTCATATTGATGATTTGCTAGACCAATTAAAAGATGTTATCTATTTCACTAAGTTAGATTTGAGAAGCGGTTATCATCATATTAAGATTGCTGAAGGTGATATTTGGAAGATTGTTTTCAAGACAAAACAAGGTTTGTTTGAATGGTTAGTTATGCCATTTGGGCTTTGCAATGCACCTGCAACATTCATGAGAGTTATGAATGATGTGTTGAGACCATTCCTTGATGATTTTGTCATAGTCTACTTAGATGATATTATGATTTTCAGTAAAACTCGTGAATAGCATGTGAAACAAGTTTTAGATGTCTTAAAGAAACAAAAATTGAATTTGAAGATGTCTAAGTGTGAATTTGGGAAAACCTGTTTGGTATATTTGAGTCATATTATAGGAGGGGGTGACATGTGAAACAACTTTTAGATGTCTTAAAGAAAGAGAAATTGTATTTGAAGATGTTTAAGTGTGAATTTGGGAAAACCTCTTTGGTATATTTGGGTCATATTGTAGGAGGGGGTGAATTGAAGATTGATCCCTCAAAGGTTGAAATCATTGTGAATTGGCCTAAGCCCAATAATGTAACAGAGTTTAGGAGCTTTTTGGGAGCAACCCAATATTGGATAAAGTTTATCGTTAACTTCTCATCTATTGTAGCTCCACTACATGCTTTGACAAGTGTGAAACAAGTCTTTCAATGGGGAGGAAAGCAGCAGAAAGCCTTCGATACATTGAAAGAGAAAATCAGTACAACACCAGTTCTTGCACTTCCATATTTTAAGCAACCATTTGAGATTCAAATTGATGCAAGTGATTATGCCATGGGAGCAGTTTTGATGCAACATGGTAAGCCTATTTGTTATCATTCTGAAACCTTTACCAATGCAGTAATTAACTATACAACTTATGATAAAGAGTTCTATGCTTCGGTATAAAGCATGAAGAAATGGAAGCATTAGATTGGGTAAGGAAACGATTATTCATACCAACCATCAACCTTTGCAATATTTACAATCGCAAAACAAGATACAACAAGCAAGACATTTCAAGTAGATGGGATTTCTACAACAATTCCATTTGGTAATAAGGTATAAGAAAGGTATATAAAACAAATTTGTTGATACGTTGTCAAGGCCTATTGTTAATGTATCTGTCATCCTTAAGCATAACTCAATCATGCATGAAAGTTGTATTGAACAGTATGCTCAAGATGACGATTTTAAATATGTTTATGCAAACTTTCATTCAAGGCAATCATGTTGAAGAGTTAGATTACCATGTCCATAACAAGTTGTTGTATCATATTGGCAATTTATGTATTCCACGGGGTGAAAGAGTCAATGTCATAAGGGAAGCCCACACTTCTCTTATTGTTGGTCACTTTGGTGTAGGCAAAACAATTGCACAATTACAGAGGTATTGTTATTGGCCTCGCATGAATGAAATTGTTTCAAGATATGTAAAAGGATGTTCTATGTGTGCTACTAGCAAGCCTAGCAATAGAAAGTTGGGTTTGTACACTCCACTTCCTATTCCTTCTCGTCCTTGGGAAAGTATTTCTATGGATTTTGTAGGAGGACTACCAATGTCAAAGAAAGGTCATGATTATCTTTATGTTGTTGTGGATCGTTTCAGCAAAATGTGTGTGTTGATGCCATGTAAGAAACATGTTACAACTGAATAAACCACAAAGATGTTCTTCCAAAATGTATGGGTACACTTTGGGTTGCCCACTTCTATTATTTCTGATCGAGATTCTCGATTTGTCAGGAAATTTTGGTCAAGTTTATGGGAACTCATGGACACCAAGTTGAAGAAGAGCACAACATTTCATCCACAAACCGATGGCCAGACAAAAGTAGTAAACAGAACAGTAGTACATCTCCTTTGTGGATACTGCAGCAAGCATCCTAAGCTTTGGGATGAACACTTACATTACATCCAGCATGCCTACAATAGAGCTAAGCATTCTTCGACTTAGACATCTCCATTCGAAGCATGTTTGGGATATTTACCAAAATCTCCCTTAGATTTTATCTTTGGGAAAGATGTTGCGATGGATGGACACAATCATATAGACAAAGCCAAGCGCTTCATTGAACAAATTCAGTTGGTGCATCAGATGGTACAAGAACAGTTGGAGAAGATTCAAGCCAAGTACAAGGTGAGACATGACAAACATCATGTTGACCACATCTTCCAGGTGGGAGATCAAGTTTGGCTATATATCAACCAGGAAATACCTCAAGGTGAAGGTAAAAAACTCAAGCAAATGAGATATGGTCCTTTTAAAATCTTATAGAAGATTGATTCTGATTATATTTTCCACCATACATGCAAATTTATGTTGTCATGAATGTGGAAAAATTGAGATTATATGAGCCTCCTATGATTGAATATCAAGGAGAGAATGTTCAGATTCCATCCATATAAGACTTTTCTCCTGAATACTTAGAAGAATTCCAGCAAGATACTATTCTTGGTAGGGGTATACGAACTTCACGCAGAGGCAATGTGGAGTATCTTCATGTGGGGCTCAGGGACTAATCCAAGTAAAGTCAGGTGGATTGAAATCGGAAAAGTGAGGTGTTGGAAATACTGAGAGGGGGGGTGAATCAGTTTTCCTTTTCAATTGTTATTTTACCAATTAAATCATTTATATTTAGAACACAAAATGAACAATAGGAATAACTAATTTTACTAATATAATCTTTAAAATAAATTAGGTACAATATATATAGGGCTCCAACCCCTGATGAAGACATCGATCTTCAATCTCACAGGCTCCAACCTATTGCCAAGCACCAACTTGGTATTTTGTGAGGCTCCAACCTCTAGGGCACCAACCCTGTCATCTCAAGGAACCAACTTTGTGTTTAGGAGCACCAACTCCAGTGACACCAATCCTTCCAATTCTGAGGTACCAACCCCAAGGGCTCCGACCCTATAGTTTTACTTTGTCAAGAATTGTTTTGATTGTATTACATTTCTCTCAAAATATTCTTCACTGTGTTATGTTAATCTAAAGCTTCATTGTAGTCTCCATGCTACATCATCAATCACAACTTGTCTTCATACGAAGGAGTCTTCGCAACTCTTCATATTGCCCAAAAAGAGTCTGCAAAGTTACCTCATGATGATCTCCAATAATGTCTCCAAGATCTGTTGATTCTTTTCAACAAGATATCTTTGATAAGTTGCGCTAAGCCCTCAATGTCTACTCAAAAACAATTCTCTGTTTTCAACCTTCTGTTCTTATGGTTGTGGTAGTTGTTTCAAGAGTGACTGTTTCTCACTACTCTTACTGTCGTGATATCTTACTTTCAAGGAACAAACTCACAAACACTTCAATGTTGGTGTTGTCTACTACTCCCTTCAAATGATGACAGATGAAACTTTATTTCCTTTCACAGAATTGTTCTTCAAATTGTGTTCTGTACTTCTTCCATAGATTAATTTATCACATGTCTGAGCCTTTCAAAGATTAACCCAATCAACAAAATTGCTTCGTCCTTCAGCTTCCTTCTGTCCTACTGGACCTTCGGCTTCCTTCCTTCTCGCTCGATCTTCGGCTTCCTCTATTCCTTCAAGTTCACAAGTTGTGAACTATTACTTCTTCTCTCTGTAATCAATACCCGAGATCCACACCTTGAAGTGAAGCGTTTTAACTTGTTTTTATACGAGTTTCACCAATGACCAAAGGACATGTCTATTGGAGGGAGGCCGACTTGTATATTAAAAATATATATCGGAGATTCTTTTATCCATAGACTTGATTATTCACAAAAACCATATAAGAGCTGCTATACCCACATGGAGGTCCCACATGCCACATCATCACCTTTAATCCCACACTCGCAATTTCATGAGAATCGGAGTCATTCCTTTAATCCCACAATCGCAACTTCATAGAAAAACGGAGGTTTTACAAGTGTGCACATGCTCTGTCTTCCGATGGAGTGGATGCGATATTCAATGAACTGTTTTTAATGAATCCATCGGGTCCACAATATTATCACAATTGGCGGTCCGGGGCCCACCACTCTATCGCAATTGATGGTCCATAATACTATTGCAATCACCGTTTTACCGTGACATCCCGTTAAGACTTGTGATATGAAAGTTCCAATACGCGGATGTGATATTACATTGAGTCATATTATAGTGGTGCAGTCGGGTCGGCAATAATATCGCAATCGATGTTTTAACGTGACATCCTTTAAGGCTTTGCGATATGAAAATTCCGATAGGCAGATGTGATGTTTCTTTAAGGTGAATTGTAATGGTCCCGTGGGTCCGTAGGGAGATGATTTCTGATTTCATTCTGAAGATTTCTTCATTTTCCTTAGCTAGACTACTCTCCAATTCTTCCATGATCCTTGTAGCTTTACATGCTTCGGCCTTGAGAAGGTTGAGGTCAGATTTTAGTTTGAATATTTCTTCATCTTTTGCTTATAGTTGGCATATCATGGTGTTTTTCTCATTTTTTGCTTCATCAACCTGTCCTTCTATGATTACCAATGCTTCCATTGTCTTCTCAGTTCCTTGTGCTTGTTTCCTTGCTTCTTCTAGTTGTGATCTAAGGGAGGAGACCTCTTCCTTGTATTGACCAATCTCTACTTCAATTTTGTTCAAGCTCTGGTGCCTTTGTTCAAGGTGGCTTGACAAGTTATCTTCCTGTTTCTTTGCTTTATCCAATTGATTTGTCACGGATATGACTTCTTCATGATGCTTTCTTTTGCTTTGATGAAATTCCTTCTTAAGCTTGGAAAGCTCTTCATCCCTTTCTTATACTTGAAGCTTGACAGAATCAACTTTCTTCCTTGTTTGGTCTTGGTCACCAGCTAGTGCTTTTTTATTAAGTTCCTCATTTTCCTTTTTCAAATTGATGATCTCTTCCATGGCAACCATAAGTTTAGTGAGGAGATCTTCTTCAAAATCTTCTTCATTCTCTTCATCTTCTAGGTCTTCTTTAGCCTTGATGTCATCATTCTCATTTTTAGCTTCTACGATGGGTTCTGGATTTCCTTCTTGGTTTCCATCATCTTCTTGACTAGTGGTCATGGTCAATGCTCCTTTTGAGTGAAGGTCATGAAGTTTGTCCCATATACCCTTCGCTGACGAACATTTTCCTAAATTGTTCTTTGTAGAATCTGGTATCCCATTCAAGATTGCCTTCATTGCTTTTGCATTGTACTCCTTGGATTCTCTATCCTTCATGCTATAAAAAATCACTGATTTCCAGATTTCAATGCCTTGAGTCTTTAAGAAATTCCTCATTCTTGCCTCCCATATATCAAAGTTTCCATTGAGCAATGGAGCTGTCACAAATTGATTGACTTCAATTTCGATGGTTGAGGGAGACACATCTTTAGGAGGATTGGAGACTTTCTTCCTTGGCTTCGCCATTTGTGTTCTAATGATCAACCTTCAAGCTGTTAGGCTTTGAGTGAAGGTACTAGCTCTGATACCAATTGTTGGAAATACTAAGAAGGGGGTGAATCAATATTCCTTTTCAATTGTTATTTTTACCAGTTAAATCATTTATATTTAGAACACAAAATGAACAATAGGAATAAATTCTTTTATTAATATAATCTTTACAATAAATCAGGTACAATATATATAGGGCTCCAACCCTTGATGAACACATTGATCTTCAATCTCACAAGCTCCAACATGTTGCCAAGCACCAACTTGGTCTTTTGTGAGGCTCCAATCTCTAAGGCACCAACCCTATCTTCTCAAGGCACCAAACTTGTGTTTAGGAGCACCAACTCCAAGGACACCAATCCTTCCAATTCTGAGGCACCAACCCCAAGGGCTCCGACCCTATAGTTTTGCTTTGTCAAGAATTGTTTTGATTGTATTACACTGCTCTCAAAATCTTCTTCACTATGTTCTGTTAATCTAAAGCTTCACTGTAGTCTCCATGCTACATCATCAATGACAACCTGTCTTCATACGAAGGAGTCTTCACAACTCTTCATATTGCCCAAACAGAGTCTGCAAAGTTACCTCATGATGATTTCAAATAGCCATCATGATCTCCAATAATGTCTCCAAGATCTGTTGATGCTTTTCAACAAGATATCTTTGATAAGTTGCGCTAAGCCCTCAATGTCTACACAAAAACAATTCTCTGTTTTCAACCTTCTGTTCTTATGGTTGTGGTAGTTGTTTCAAGAGTGACTGCTTCTCACTGCTCTTACTATCGTGATATCTTACTTCCAAGAAACAAACTCACAAACACTTCAATGCTGGTGCTGTCTACTGCTCCCTTCAAACGATGACAGATGAAACTTTATTTCCTTTCACAGAATTGTTCTTCAAATTGTGTTCTGTACTTCTTCCATAGATTAATTTATCACAGGTCTGAGCCTTTCAAAGATTAACCCAATCAACAAAATTGCTTCGTCCTTCGGCATCCTTCTGTCTTGCTGGACCTTTGACTTCCTTCCTTCTCGCTCGATCTTCAGCTTCCTTTGTTCCTTCAAGTTCACGAGTTGTGCTGTTACTTCTTCTCTCTATAATCAATACCCGAGATCCACACCTTGAAGTGAAGCATTTTAACTTGTTTTTATACGAGTTTCACCAATGACCAAAGGACATGTCTATTGGAGGGAGGTCGACTTGTATATTAAAAATATATATCGGAGAGTTTATTATCCATAGACTTGATTATTCACAGAAACCATATAAGAGCTGCTATACCCACATGGAGGTCCCACATGCCATGTCATCACCTTTAATCCCACAGTCGCATTTTCATGAGAATCAGAGTCATTCCTTTAATCCCGCAATCACAACTTCATAAAAATCGGAGGTTTTACAAGTGTGCACATGGTCTGTCTTCCAATGGAGTGGATGCACAATATTATCGCAATCGGCGGACCGGGGTCCACCACTCTATCGCAATTGACGGTCCATAATACTATCGCAATCATCATTTTACCATGACATCCCGTTAAGACTTGTGATATGAAAGTTCCGATACGTGGATGCGATATTACATTGAGTCATATTATAGTGGTGTAGTCGGGTCCACAGTAATATCGCAATCGGTGTTTTAATGTGACATCCTTTAAGACTTTGTGATATGACAATTCTGATAGGCGGATGCGATGTTTCTTTAAGGTGAATTGTAATGGTCCCGTGGGTCCGTATATATATCGCAATCGCAGATTTTGAGTGTGACATTCCTTTGCATTACATAACTTCTAATGCAGCAGTTCTGGTATGGCGGATGCGATATAACAATAGAGCATATTGTTATGGAACCATTGGGTCCATAATACATATCGCAGTCGAGGGATTCAATGTGACACATAATAAAGCGATAAAGCCACCGATATTGATTTCTCTGATGCACTATGATCTTTAAAGAGTTTTCATGGTTTATTATTGTTAACTCCTCTGTTATGGCTCTTACTCTTGGGTATATGCAATAGCCAACTTCTCTTGCTTCGATACCCTGCTTCTTTGATGGCTTCCAGTGAACTCTTCCTCTTACTCTTTGACTTCACGATGACTTCTCCTCTTTGGCTTCTTGCTCCTGTTGCTTCACGAATCCACTGCTTCTATTTTTTCTATATATATATATTCAATCCACTTGAGTCCTCCATCTCATCATATCATCATATATCAAACTTTCATCACTATGAACATATGATCAATGGGCATCAAAGGTGTTGAGTGGAAAAGGATGCTTGTGAGGGAAGGCTGCTGGTTCGAGGTTTAGGGTTTAGCGCTTCAAACCTGCAGAACCAGAATCAGTTCTGGACGCGCACAGGGTTAGAATAGTGGAACTGCTCAGAAGAGGACAAGGATTGACCCAACAAATGGTAAACGGGGGGTCCATTGGGACCCCATCCTTTAAACAAATAGTTATGCAAAAACAAGCAGCGCAGGAGGGAGTAAAGATAACAGGATATGGAAAGCTTAAGCAAGATAGCGAAACAAGCAAAGAGAAGAAACAAAGGGTGCACAGAGAAACAAACAGTAACCCAAAAATGAAAGAAAAAGAAAGCGATGGAAAGGAGGACAGCGAAAGGAAGGATGATACAGGGCAAAGACACATAGCCCATAAAGAGAAACAAATAGAGGAAGGAGGGGAACGAGAGGAAGGGAATCAATCAAGAGAAGAAAGAAACCGAACCAAACCCCAGCAATAACAAAGCAACAAGAGGAGCATGCAAACCAAAAAAAGCAGAAACCCTAAGAGTGGTGATCACAGATCCGGAGATACAAGCCTATAGAGAACATATGTTGGAACATGCAGTAATATGCAAGTTCATGGGACTGTGGCCAACTGAAAGAGCACTATGTCAGTGGATCAGGCAGCAATGGAAACCCAAAGGTGATGTCAAACTGCACTTAGGAGCAAAAGGTTTTTTCACTGTTGTTTTTACGAATTTAGAGGATAAGGATAGAGTATTTGATGGGGGTCCTTACTTCTTCGCTTCAGCGGGTCTCTACATGAGGCCCTGGAAACCCAACTTCGTGCCAGAAAAAGAGACATTCACACAGGTCCCAGTGTGGATCCGTCTTTTCTCACTTCCAATAGATTACTGGGGCCTGGCGGCACTAAAGCAAATAGGGGATCGACTAGGAACTTTCATCAAAGCCTCAGAAGCAACGATGCAAAGAAAATACACTTCCTGCGCGAGAATTTGTGTGGAAATGGATGTATCAGGAGCTTTACACGAAGGATTGTGGCTGGAGTACAGGGATGAAGACTATTTCCAAGCCATCGACTATGAGCAAATCCCCTTCCGCTGCAGAAAATGTCACGAACATGGACATTTAGTAAGAGAATGCCCATTAAACAAAACAAGGGAAGAACCTAAGCCAGAGCAAGCAGCAAAAAGCAGGGATGCCTTTATAAAGCCAAAAGCAAGACAAAGGGCTAACAGAAAAAGAACGAACAGAATAGGAGCAGCACAAGGCAACACCAGCAACGCCTTTGAAATCTTAGAGACAGATACAGATTCAGAAGAACAAAATAAGGAATCAAATAATAGTGAAGGGAACAAAGAAAGGACAGGTCATGAAACCAAAGAAGGGGAGGAACATCCCCTCAAAACAGTAGTCCAAATGCAGGAGCCAATAGGAGAGCCAGATGAAGATGCAGATATGCTTACCAGTGATGGTGGTAGTGAGGAAATGGAGCTAAATGAGGTTCTAGAGCAGGAAGGAATGAACTTACCAGTCATGGCAGAAATCTGGAAAACTCAAGGAATAGAAAATATTCCGGAAGAAGAGATTAGAAAGATCAACAATCTATTCATTGCAAGGCAGAAGGCGGAGTTGGATAGGCAAAATAGGAAGTTAGGCATAGCAAAGGGAACAGGCAGCCATTCAAAGAGCCTTTTATGCAACTCAACCAGCTCGAAACAGAGAAGGAAGAGAGGCCGAAGAACAAACGGTGAAGTATTGCAGGAACTGGGTATTTTAATGTTAAACTCTGGCAAGATGAAGGCTCTGAATGCCTTCCCGTCTTACCAACAATCTGTCTAGTTAAAAATGAAAGTTATATCGTGGAATGCAAGAGGGCTTAATAGCCAAGCGAAACAAAGACTTCTAAAGAGAAAATTCCAAAAAGAGAAACCGGATATCATGTTCATACAGGAAACCAAGTGTGCTAACAACAACATGGTGAATATCAGCAAAAGGCTTGGGAAACACATAGAATTTATGGAAGTCGCCAGTCAAGGTTGGGAAGGGGGTTTAGTAACTCTTTGGGACTCCCGAGTGATTAAAATCCTCTCGACAGAAGCTACAAGAGCGTTCATAGCCATGGAAACTCAATTGATAGGTAATTCTGAAACTTACTTATGCACAAATGTTTATGGACCTCAAAAGCTAGAAGATAAATTCTCTTTTCTCCGCTCTCTTTTAAGTCTAAAGCTCAGATATCCCAACTCGAAAATCATCATGGGGGGAAATTTTAATATGATAACCTCTCTTTTGGAAAAGAAAGGAGGGATTAGAAAACTCAATAAGGATGCTGAGCTCTTCGCTGAATTCATTGATTCTACCAAACTAGTGGACATCCAGCCAAAAAGTGGAACTTTCACTTGGAATAATAGGAGAGGAGGCGAGAAGCAGATAGCCTCTCATTTGGATAGATTCCTTATTTCAGAAAGCATTATACTTGAAGGAATAATAGTGGAATCTGACATCCTTCCTAGTGGAGGATCGGATCATTGGCCAATCTCTTTGGTAGCGGCCATCCAAGGAACCCCCAGAAACAAGCCTTTCAGATTTGAGAAGTTCTGGTTGAATCACCCTAATTTCATTCAACTGGTGGAGAAATGGTGGCACGAGCCAATGGACATCAGAGGAACCAGAATGTTTAAACTTCAAAGCAAATTAAGATACATCAAAAACAAAATAAAAGAATGGAATACAACAGAGTTTGGGAACATTTTTAAGGAGAAAACTATCATAGAGGGAAAGTTAGAACAGATTCACAAAGAATGGGCTAATGGGCACAACAATGAGGACTCAGCAGAACAGGAAAAAGTCCTGTTGCAACAGTGGCAAGCACGTTGTCAACAGGAAGAGACCTTATGGAAACAAAAATCTAGGATACAATGGCTAAAGGAGGGGGAACAGAACACTAAGTTCTTTCATAGGTCTGCGCTAGACTACAGAGGGGCTAATAAGATACTCTGTCTCAACAATGAAAAAGGGGAAACTTTACAAAGTCACCAAGAAGTAACAACACTGCTCACAAGGCACTTCAATCATATAGCCCAGGAGCCGCAAGCAGACAGGACGGAAGTTATTGAGGAGCTAACTCAGGCTATTCCTAAAATTATTACCAATGAGCAAAACCTAGCTCTTATTAGGGAAATCTCTTTGGAGGAGGTGGAAGAAGCGGTTAGAAGTATGCCGAATGACAAGGCACTTGGGCCTGATGGTTTCACCATCAATTTTTATAAAGCCTGCTGGAACTTTGTTAAGACTGAAATATGGGAAGTAGTAGAAGATTCCAGACGCTCCTGTTCTATCCTTAAATCGCTAAATTCTACCTTCCTCGCTCTAATTCCCAAGGTAGAAGAGGCCAACTCTCCAGAGAAATTTAGACCTATAGCCCTATGTAATGTAATATATAAAATCATATCTAAAGTCATAGCCAACAGATTGAAGCCCATTCTTCCTGGCCTCATTTCGGAAGAGCAGTCGGGGTATGTTGAAGGAAGACAGATTTTGGATAATATTCTTCTAGCCCAGGAAATGGTTCACACTCTTCAGACCAGGAAAATAGCAGGGATGTTGATGCAGCTTGATCTTTCTAAAGCCTATGATAAGGTCAACTGGAACTACCTTGAGGCCATACTGAACGCTTTTGGCTTTGATAAGCAGTGGACTAAATGGATTCTCGCCCTGATTAAATCCACTAAGTTTTCCATCCTTGTCAATGGCTCCCCCTCCGACCCTTTCTCTCCCTCCCGAGGCATTAAGCAAGGAGACCCTCTGTCTCCTTTCCTTTTTGTAATCCTTATGGAAGGTCTGAGCAGACTCATCAGCAAAGCAAAGAATGAGGGAAAAATCAAAGGACTACAACCCCTTCATTCCATACCAGCGACAACGCACCAACAATTTGTGGATGACACAATGCTGCATGGGACGCCAACTGTGAAAGAAGCCATGGCTTTCAAGAAAATTCTAAATCTCTTCAGTAAGGCTTCAGGTATGGAAATCAATCTTTCAAAATCCACTATTTTTTTCTTCAATACTCATTTAGCCATTCAGAAGCATCTATCTAGTATTCTAGGCTTTCGAAGAGGTAGCCTACCCTCTAAGTATCTAGGGGCCCCTCTAACAGACAAACCCTGGCAAAAGATACACTGGGAGAAAATCCTGGCCAAAATGAAGAAGAGATGTCAGCACTGGACCCACAGAGCACTCAATTTCGCTGGAATATTAGTCCTCACCAAAGCAGTATTGCAGGCCATTCCACAGTACCTGCTCTCTATTATCCCTGCCCCTAAAGGAATCCTACAGCAGATTAGAGCAATCCAGAGATCCTTTGTCTGGAATGGCAATGCGGAAAAAAAAAATGGGCGCTTGTTGCCTGGAACAAACTTTGCAAATCGAAAGAATTAGGGGGCTTAAATCTTGTGGATCCCTCCACTATCAACATGACCTGTGGAGCCAAGCTCTGGTGGAGATGGTTGAAGGAACCCAATCTTCCATGGGCCAGACACTGGAAGGAAAAATATACCCCAGACTGCAACATTTAGGAATTAATAAGGCTGCAGGAGGTTCCTGAGGGGTCTCCTATATGGAATTTAACAAGAAAGAATCGTGACATTGTGCAGGATCACAGCTTTTGGGAAATCCGAAATGGGGAAACAGCGTTATTCTGAGAAGATGCTTGGCAGCAACTCCCGAAGCTTGATAGACTAGAGTTCGCAGGCCTTAAGAGACAGTGCCAGGACAGGGGCAGATACACTGTCCATCAATACTGGAATCACAGCAGCAGGGACCAGGAATGGAGAGAGTGGTTGATCAATGCCACAGAAAGCTCAAATGAGGAAAACAACAATATAAGAAATTTGCTCGACCAACTAAACAAAAGGAAGATAAGAAAAGCTGAAGAAAAAGACCAGCTAAGATGGGGCATGAAAGGGAGTGGTAATTTTACGCTCAAGGAAGCCAGGGAACATCTCGAGAATACAGAGCAAATGGAGGTGATTCAATGGAGTAATAAGGTCTGGGATACTCTGTTTTGGCCTAAAATTAAAACATTCCTATGGCTCCTGATGCGAAGGAAAACTCTCACTTGGGAGAATCTTCGCAAAAAAGGGTTTAATGGCCCATCTAGATGCCCCATGTGCAATTCAGCTGAAGAAACAATGAACCATCTCTTCAACACTTGTGACTGGGCTTGTCACCTGTGGAAATGGGTGGAAAACATCATGCAAAAGACAGATCGAACCAGGGACTCCATCCAGGACACCATCATGAATTGGCAGAGCGGGTACTCAAATAATATAAGAATTAACAGCATATGGAAAACCTTGCCGGGATTTATAACCTGGACCATATGGAAGGAACGGAATAGAAGAATCTTTCAGAATGAATACAGAGACATAGAGCATTCGCTAGACACTATAACCCAAAATATAAGACAATTAATTCTGGTTAAGTGCAGAGTAGAAACAGATAACCAAGCTTCGGCTAGAGACTTACACATTTTAAAAGCCTTCAAATTGGATAACGGCCGAAGTATGGGCACCACGAATTGCCAGCAAAATCCAAGCACCGCGTCAATTGGCTGGAAGCGTCCTCCTGCAGGCTTTCTTAAGCTGAATTTCGACGGAGCCTCCAGAGGCAATCCAGGCTTGGCGGGCATCGGAGGCATCATAAGGAACCATGCAGGGGAAATTCTTCACATCTACAGTAAAGCCTTGGGGGAAGGGACTAATAACGAGATGGAGTTTGCTGCCATGGAACAAGGACTCAGAATTCTCAGAGACACTCAGGGTGGCACCGCGGTGGTTGAGGGAGACTCAGAGTTGGCAATAACAGCGGCAAGGAAGCTCTACGGGGGAGCGAAAGCAAGTAAGGTTACTAAACATTGGAGACTTGCCAAGGTTACAGACAACATAGCAGGTATGCTGGGAGAAATGAAAGGTCTGATTTTTCAGGCGGTGCGACGGAAAGCTAATATGGTTGCGGACCACCTGGCGAACTATGGAATCGAGCACCCAAACACCATGTGGGATAGCTGTTGGCAGAATGTAGACTGCCCGGAATTAAAAGAAAAGTGCACCCAGCTCTCCAGGCAAGATCTGGGTGACGACAATTGAGAATGAGTGGGAGGAAGAACATAACCACATCACACTATGATGAGACATGCTGGCACTGCAGATACCATTAAAGAGTGGCAGGGGGTAGAAGGACACGCGAGTTCGGTGCAATTATGGCGCGAGCAGAGGAAAGAGGATATAGGATCAGATATGATAAGTAAGGATATGCGCCGCCGAGGCCAGATCAAGGAGGGGGACACTTGGCAGGAACTGGAGCAGGAGAGAAAAGGTGACCGTAAAGGAAAGAATATGAGCCACTACACAAACAATTCGACATCACGCAGAAATTATTATGACAGGACATGCAAGTTGCGAAGAGACAGGCGGTCTTCAACCGGTAACATCCCAGGCAACCTCTATTTAACATCCACCAAAGGCAAGGGAAAAAGCATTGTTTTATCGTGTAGTAGACCAGAGCCCACCCATTCTGCAGAAAGCATCCAGAATTACACCGTGAGAGTAGGCACGACAATGGCAGGGGAAGGAAGTCGCAACGCTTCTGCAAATAAAGATCTCAAGGTCGCTAGAGAAATGTATGAAACGCGTACCTCGCTAAAGAACAAGCGTAAGATCATTGACCTGGAAGCCATGGTCCATGAGGAAGAAAAGAAGCTGTCAGAGCAGGACATAGAAAAAGAAGTGGATTGGCTTCAGGACCCCGGAACTGTTACCACGCGGGCCACCCAGTTCATCAGGACTCAAGCAGAGAGCTGGCGTATGAAAACACTACTTGCTCAAGCCTTGAGCATGCAGGGCAATAACGCAGAACAATTGCGAAGAGACCAGCACATCTCAGAGGCCAAGACGGAGGAACACATCGCAATCTTAGAGAGCCTGGACTTTAAGGTTAGTGCGCTGGAACAAGAGGTCGATAGCATCTCCAAGAAGCTCACAGTGCTGATCAAACTCCTAAGGCATACTATTGGACAAGATACAAGGCAAGCCGAACATCAGAAGGATGAACCGATGGGAGATCATCAAGGCCAGCATCCCAAGCCTGCGCAGGCAGGCATCTCAATGTCTGAACCAGCTCCGGAGACATCCAGGAATTATGTGGTGCTCAAGATGTAAAGGGGCTGTTTTGATCGTGGCTGGTTTCTTTGTTCCTTCGGCTGGTCCTCTATGTTCCCTTCCGTTATGCTGGTTAGTTGGTCTATTGTTGTTCCCTTCTGTTATGCTGGTTAGTTTGTCTGTTGCTTCTGTTGTCTGTCTGCTGCCTCATTCAGGTAGATGTTTAAGTGTTTGTCTTTTGTTAAGCTCTATGACAATGCCACCCTGCGTGGTGTGCTTATGATAGTATGGTTAGCCCTTTTGGTCAATTTTGAAGGTAGGCCTGCAGTCTGGCGGCCCTCGATCTGCAAGTGCAGATTTTTTGTACTATATTTTCCTCTTTTTTAATATAACAAGCTGACTTACAAAAAAAATGATCAATGGGCATCAATGGGCAATCATGTATCAAAGAATTTTCCATCACTAACACTTCCATATTGACATCAATGACAACTTAGATTAACAATCTCCCCCTTTGTCATTGATGGCAATATTCTTTCCCTTTCAACAGTCTCTCCCCCTTTGACATCAATGGAAAATGGGGTGCTCAGCGTGTAATGCCCTACTTAATCTTATCATGCAAATTTTACTAGTGTTTAAATTACCTTAAAATATTGACTTATAATTATCAAGAAATATTGGTACATACCTACATTGGTGAAACTATATATTTATTACTGATATAAATTTTGTTATTATTCAATTCCCAACTTCCCTCCTCAAATTTAAATTTTGATAGGATATGGTTTCCTTCCATTTATTACAATTTAAATATCCACATCCCCAAAATGTCCTCTCAAATTTACTTGGGAGAAGACATGGTCCTCTCCAATTAATTACCAAATTATATATTCATATCTCATCCCCAAAATGTCCTCTCAAATTTACTTGGGAGAAAACATGGTCCTCTCCAATTGATTACCAAATTATATATTCATATCTCATCCTCAAAATGACCTCTCAAATTTACTTGGGAGAAAACATGGTCCTCTCCAATTGATTACCAAATTATATATTCATATCTCATCCCCAAAATGTCCTCTCATATTTACTTGGGAGAAGACACGGTCCTCTCCAATTGATTACCAAATTATATATTCATATCTCATCCCCAAAATGTCCTCTCAAATTTACTTGGGAGAAGACACGGTCCTCTCCAATTAATTACCAAACTAAATATTCATATCTCATCCGCAAAATGTCCTCTCAAATTCACTTGGGAGAAGACATGATCCTCTCCAATTAATTACCAAATTATATATTCATATCTCATTCCCAAAATGTCCTCTCAAATTCACCTGGGAGAAGACATGGTCCTCTCCAATTAATTACCAAATTAAATATTCATATCTCATCCCCAAAATGTCCTCTCAAATTTACTAGAGAGAAGATAAGTCAAATGTAAGGATGAGGGGGTAGTTATGACATTAATGATAGGTGGTTGAGGTGGAGAAGAGAAGGAGGCATAAAAGGGGAAGGATGACGGGAGGAGAGAGGATCATTGGTCTTGGTTTTGGTATTGGTTTGGTTGTGGTTTTGGAGGATTTGTTTTGAGAGAAAGGTGGAGAAGAGAGAAGAGAGAGAAGGTGAGTATTGTTTATCTTGGACACACTACATCTGGTTGGACTTGGGCTCGGAGGGCTAGGGAACCTGTGGAGGTTTCCTAGGCTAGGAAATACTTCCTAGTTGGTTGGGAGGTAAATCCAGTCGGTAGTCAAGAGGAGCATCCCAGCAGGATCAAGAGCTCAGGGGCATCTCAACCAGGCTATCGGAACAGGTATTCCTCTATTTATAGATTACTCATGTAAGTGATTGAAATGAAATGCTTACTATTTAATTGTGGGAAATAAATTTTAAATGGTAAATTATCATCGATTAAATGTTTAGTTAGAAATAAGTTATTTCTCGTTTTATTGTATTTAAAATTAGAGAAATTTAGTTTTGTTAGAGGACCCTAGGATGGAGCCTCACACGTGGTATCAGAGCTAGTTTCAAAATCTGGACCCAAAACCCACTAGACCCAAATCTCCGCTAAAAGAGTTTATAACCCTCAAAGTTACTTGTAAGCATTTTATTGTAAAATTATGTGGAACTGATTTCATTTAAGACTAAATTAATGAGATTTTTTTTATTCTACCAGCAATTTAGAACTTCTTTTATCACTGCCATGTGTGTCCTTAACTGCATCGCCCCTTCCAACACCGCCATGCTAAGACCCATAAGCCCCAAGCTCGGGTGCACTCCATACGACCCTACCGATCCAAGCGGGCTCTGAACAAATTGCGAAAATGCAGCCGCTTGTGACAGCAAAGATGGATTGAATGACGATACCAAGGCAGGATTAACAGACGTAAAAAGCGAGTGATCCAGCCCAAGAAAGTTCTGGTTCTGACCAGCCAAAATAGCATTAAAACGCCTGACTGAACTCGGAAGCACCGCCCTGATTAAAAGGCAATGTGCTGCCAAGAACACGGTGTGCTTCCACGGCCGATCCGAGAATCGAAACCGCACCATGGGTCAGAGCAAGGTCATTGGGGTCCAGAGAGCCGGTAACAGGGGTATGCATGTTCCTTTGCTTGCTACCTTCTGCTGCCCACTTGCAGTTCATGGCATGACCTTCTACAGTTTTGTTCGGCTCCTCCAAAGCCTTCTTAGCACCCTCAACAGTCTTGTAAATGAAAGCGCAAAGCCTCTGGACATTCCCGTCAGTTTATCAAACCCTAAGGGCCCTTCCTCGATTACGCCGTAATTCAAAAAAAAGTTTAGCAATTTCTCCACCGGCATATTGGCCAAAACATTGCTCACATAGATTTTCTGCCCAGTGGTCTCGGTGGGAGGGTGCGCTGGCACCGGGCCAACGAAAACCATCTGGCAAGTAGTCATCCTGCTATCAATTTTCTTGCTAGGATCCTTCAGGGATTTCTGCGCGCCTTCCATGTGTTTAAAGGTCACGAATCTGTAACCCTTGGATTTCCCAGTTCCCTTGTCCACGATGACAGTGCATTCTTCCAGCTCGTTGTATTGGGAGAAAACGGACTTCAAAGCCTCCGACGTAGTGTCCCAGCCGAGACCGCAGACAGATTTTTCTGTGTGCCAGATCCTTGTTGACATGTTTTCAAATATTTTCTACAAGTTGAGGGTCTTTCTTGGCGTTCTCAGAAATGATGTCCATCAACTGCTCTTTGCTGAGAGGCTCCAATAGCTTCTTCATGTATTCTTCATCTTCCTCGACTTCAGCTTCGGTGCTACAATCGGCTTCAGAGTAATACCACGACTTTCTGCAAGCTTCTGTAATGACCCAATTACTCGTAGAAGTGTCTCTGAACAGACATAAATAATGTCATACATGCCTGCTTCTAGCTCATCCAGAGAGGAGAATCAACTTCACTGCAGTACCATCAACGCCATGACCAGTTAAGGAAAACATTTATGCAACTGACTTTGTCAAATATGTCTTATCTTGATCAATGGTTTCAAGTATCCAGTTGTGCTCAAATGTATCAAATGCACGATTCTCCAACCGCAGAATTTGCTTGTGATAATTGCGTAGAGTTCTTCTATGCCCGACGCTTATATATGATATTCCCGTTGTTGGACACAGATTTTCATTGATGTCAATATGGCAATATTCAATAGGAGGAAACAGAGCATATCGGAGCCAAGAGGAGCAAAAGGAGCCAAGAGGAGCAGACCAAATCGGAGGAGCTATAGCAAGAGGAGCCATCGGAGGAGCTATTGGAGCATATCGGAGCAAGAGGAGTCATCGGAGGAGCTATCGGAGCTATCGGAGCATATAGAAGTTCATTTGATGGCGATCAAGTGAACTACTAATATATACATGCCCAGACTTTCCATCAGAACGACGAGAGCATACACAGGAGCCAATTGACCTTCCAGATCAATGGTCCAGATGAAGCCGCAGAGGAGCGGAGAATTTTTGTTGCACCGACGAGATTGGATGTTATCGGAACTAACCAAGGAGAAATTGACATGGGAATAGTGTGATGAGTTGTGAGTCGTCCGATCACTAATCCGGATCGACGGTCCCGATCTAATCGACAATCGGGCGATCGGAGGAGTGGAGCCTTTCGGGACTGCGAAGTGTAAGCTCCGACAGCCGGAGCCGAAAAGATCATAAAGCCAAGCTGAAGGGTTCGTCGAGTCCGCGGGATATATCATTACTTAATAAGTCGCCGACAGAACTCGCCGAAACCATTCCGGATCCGAAATCCATATAGGGAGGAGTGGTGAAAGGTGTCGGGTCCGCACCTCGTCGGAGGTCAGGGCTTAAGGGTTTATTGAGACCGCCGAAATCCGGACCCACCAAAATTTATAAAGGCGGAGTTATAAAGATTTGGAATCCGAGCATTGGAAGTAGAGCGGGGATTATATGGTTTCCATGTATTGATATATTATATGATATATGGCCGCAGGGGTTAAGGCTTGCGGGCTTTAAAGCGCTCGGGTGGTGGCTTCTGATGGTTGATAAAAACGCTCGGGTGGTGGCTTCCGATGGGTGGTTATAAAGCGCCAATAAAAAGGTCACTTCGATTCCTAGTAATTCCATGGTTATAATAGGCTCTTGGCCTAAATAACGCTTCCGATAAAGCCTGTAAGACAGAAGAAGCAAAGGAATGGAAGCTGAAGTGTCAAGCGATCAAGTGAGGAGGAAGCCAAAGAGCCAGCACGTAAGAGGAAACGAATGGACAGGGGCATGGAGCATATATATATATATAAAAGAAAAAAAAAAAAAAAAGCAAAAAAGTGTGTGAGTTGTTGTTGTTGTTCAGGGACGGGATAACCTGAGCATGAGATAGTGGAAGCAGCAGAAGAAAAGGGGGCAGCAGAAGCAGTGGAAGCTGAAAAGAGCGCAGCAGCACACCAGTGTATACCAAAGAGGTTGGAGCCTCAGAATTGAACAGGATTGAAGTCCTTGGGAGTTGGTGCTCCTAAGTCCAAGATTGGTGTCTTGGCAAAATAGAGTTGGTGCTCAGGAGGTTGGAGCCTCACCTAAGTCCAAGTTGGAGCTTGGCAACCAATTGTGACAATCTATTTATTGTATTTATTTTTACTGCACAGTTATATTAATAAAAGCATTTATTCCTGCTGTTCATTTTGTGTTTCTGAACATATATGTTTTAACTAGTAAAACAATAGTGAGAAAAAGAAATATTGATTCACCCCCCTCTCAGTATTTCCAACAATTGGTATCAGAGCCAAGTTTCTTCATACTAGCCTAACAGCTTGAAGAAGGATCAGCAGCCATGATGAGAAATCATGAAGCATCAGGAAAACCTCCTCTGTTCGATGGCACTAACTTTGGGTTCTGGAAGAAAAGAATGACTTACTACTTAATGTCCCTTGGACCTGAAGTCTGGAATTTTTGTCAAACTGAATACCAAGCGACTTCCACTCTTCCAACAGACCAAGACGAGAGGAAAGCCTACATTGCAAATGCAAAGGCCATGAACTCCATCACTAGTGGAATCACTAATTCCGAGTTTACAAAAATCATGCACTGTAACTCTGCCAAAGAAATGTGGGAGAAGCTAGTTGGCTTGTACGATGGAGACTCAAAAGTCAAAAAGGCAAAGCTTCAAACTCACAGAAGACAATTTGAAAGCTTGAAGATGGAAGATGAAGAAGACATTGCAGCATACCTCCTCCGAGTAGCTGAAGTGGTAAATTCCCTGAAAGGATTGGACGAAAAAGTTGAAGAAAGTACCATTGTTCAAAAGGTATTAAGGTCTCTTCCAGACAGATTTGACTCCAAAATAAGTGCTATAGAAGAATCAAAGGATCTTGACACCCTCAAAATGGATGAACTTCATGGAATTCTTACCGCCTATGAAATGAGGAAAGGTGGCCCAAGCTCCAAAGATGCAGCATTCAAGGCCTCAAAGTCAAAGAAAGGGAAAGAAAGGAATGATTGTAGTGATGAGTCAGATGTGGAATCCGAATTGGCTCAATATGTACGAAAGCTGAAGAGAGGATCTAAGCTTAAAGGCAAGTATCCTCTTATCTGTTTCAAATGTGGTAAAATAGGTCATTATGCAGCAAAATGTCCTCATAAACATGACAGTGATGATGAAGGAAATTCTAAAAGAATGGCACATAAAAAGAAAGGGTTCAATAAGAAAAACTTCTTCTCCAAGCAAGATGAGTCTGACGAGGATGAGTTTATGGTCATCAAAAAGAAATCAGATGAGGAAAGTGATCTGGATGAAAGCCAAGAAGCATTATTCATGGCACTCACAGATGATGATGATGACTCGGGGCTAGAAGGAAATGTAGATGAACTGTTAATAAGCGCCATTGAAGAAAACGAGAAACTACGGAACAAAATCATTTCTCTCAAAGTGGAAAGCGAGGAAATAAGAAGGAGAGAAGATCTCTTAGAAGCAAAACTTAAAGAAAAAAAAGAGACTTGTGAAGAATGCGAGGCCGAAATAGTATCTTTGAGAAAGGAGTTGGGGCAAGTTAAAAAGGGTTGTAAAAGTTCTCAAATACTTGAGACTATTCTGAAAAACCAAAAACCTCAACATGATAAGTCAGGAATAGGTTTCAAAGGAGAATCCTCAAGCACTAAGAAAAGTGCGAAAAGCTATGCCGATGCACTTTCCTGCAATCCAAAAGATGAAAAAGTATGTTATCAAAAGTGCATCCCAGATTCCAAGAATGAAGAAAGAATTTCTCCAAAGAAGAATGTGGAGTCGAATCATGGACACTACAGCAAATACAAACCTGTACTCCACCAAGGGCCCATCAAAAATCCAAAGGACGAGGGAGGAGTAATTCTCAGGAAGGAAATCGACTTAAACCGTGGTTGCTTCAAAACCATCTTTCTTGGACACTGTTTTCACTGTAAAAACTTCGGTCACCAAGCTAGACACTGTATGGCTCGCAGAAGTGAAAAGACAACGCAAAAGAACCAAGTAATCAACTCATACGCCCCCAAAAGGCAGGGACAAATCAAAACCTTCAATTCATTTGATCCCTTGACCAAATTTGATCTGACTTGCTCTTTTTGCTACAATAATGGACACTATGAACAAGACTGCCCACTTAAAGGAAGAAAGACGAGTAGCAAGAACTCTGGCATGGACAAATGCGGCCTGGCTCTTTTTGCCCAAAATAATGGAAACCAGTGGTTTGTGGATAGTGGGTGTTCCAGACACATGACAGGAGACAGAAGGAAGTTTATCTCACTGAGCAAAAAGGAAGGGAATGTGTCCTTTGGAAGCGGAACTGGCAAAATTGCAGGAAAAGGAACAGTTACTCTGATAAATGGAAAAGGAAAAGCTCAAGATGCTCTGCTAGTTGACGGACTCAAACACAACCTTCTGAGTGTCAGCCAAATCTGTGATCAAGGACATAAGGTTGTTTTCAGCACCAAAGACTGTGAGATAAGGAACTCTGCCTCAGGGAAACTTGTGGCAAAAGGGGTGAGAACACCAAACAATATTTACGTTCTGAACAAGATCCAGGAAAATAAATGCTACTTGAGCCAGACAGAGGAGAGTTGGTTGTGGCACAAGAGACTTGGACATACCAGCTTCGAAAATCTAATCAATATCAAAGCTATACAAGACATCCCAAGGCTGTTCAAACCAAAGCAAGTAGTGTGTGGTCCATGTCAACATGGAAAACAGACCAGAACCAGCCACAAGACAAAGGAACACTGTACATCAAAGCCCTTGGAGATCATCCATGCTGATGTGTGTGGACCAACTAGAAATCAAGCACTCCATGGAGAAAGGTACTTTGTGTTATTTGTTGATGATTATACTAGAATGATGTGGATATATTTCATAAAGTATAAGTCTGAAACTTTTGAGTGTTTTAAGAATCTAAAAGCCCTTATAGAAAACGAAAAAGATTCAAAAATTAAGTGTCTCAGAACAGACAGAGGAGGAGAATTCACATCAAACGAGTTCAGTGAGTTCTGCAATATTCATGGAATTAAAAGGGAATTCTCGGCTGCCAGAACACCTCAGCAAAATGGGGTAGTTGAAAGACGAAACCGAACTGTCCAAGAAATGGCAAGAACCATGCTGTTAGCAGCAGACCTCCAGCCAAAATTCTGGAAGGAAGCAGTAGGGACAGCTGTCTATACACTGAATCAGACTCAATTAAGACCAAATTGTGACAAAACTCCTTATGAGCTATGGAAAGGGAGACCTGCTTCGGTGAAGTACTTCAAAATATTTGGAAGCAAGTGCTTCATAAAAATAAATGATGGTTCACCTGGAAAATTTGATTCTCAGGTTGATGAGGGGATATTTCTTGGATACTCTCCACGGAGCAAGGCTTACAAGTGCTACAATTTTCGACTGAAGAAAATAGTGGAAAGCATCGATGTAAAGGTTGATGAAGATCTTCCAGAAAAGGAAATTGAAGAACAAGAAGATGACTTTCTCATTGAAGAAGAAGAACCTAAAGAAGAAGAGATAGATGATGAAGAAGAAGAAGAGGAAAGAGAACCACCTCATACCCCTTCAAAGATGAAGTATGTAGAAAGATACCATCCAGAAGAACAGATCATTGGCGATAGAGATGAAGGTGTGCAGACCAGAAGAAGGATAACAACCTCACCCAAGAGAAAAGTCGTTGCCCTCCTATCTATGATAGAACCAGAAACATTCACAGAAGCAAGTAAGGATCCTCATTGGGTAAAAGCAATGGAAGAAGAAATGTCCCAAATTGAGAAGAACAAGACATGGGAGCTGGTACCTCGTCCAAAGGACAAAAACATAATAGGAACCAAATGGGTGTTCAAAAATAAAATGAATGAGGAAGGACAGGTTATCAGAAACAAGGCAAGACTTGTCTGCAAAGGCTATTCACAAATTGAAGGAGTTGACTTTGAAGAGACATTTGCACCAGTGGCCCGTATGGAAGCTATCAGGATGTTCTTAGCATTTGCTTGCTCGAAAGGATTCAAAATCTATCAAATGGATGTGAAATCAGCATTTCTAAATGGGGAACTCAAGGAGGAAGTCTACATGGAGCAGCCAGAAGGTTTTGATCTGACAGCAGGAAAGGACCTAGTCTGTAGGTTGAAAAAGGCTTTGTATGGATTGAAACAAGCTCCTAGAGCTTGGTATGCAAGACTAGATAACTATCTCCAACAACAAGGCTTCAAAAAGGGAGTCGCTGGAAGCAATCTATACATAAAGACAGATCAAGGTAAGTTACTAGTTGCTCTTGTTTATGTCGATGATCTGATTTTTGCTAGTAATAATGATGAAATGAGCCATGAATTTTCTCAAAGCATGGCAAAAGAATTTGAGATGTCAATGATAGGTGAACTATCCCACTTCCTTGGACTTCAAGTATCTCAAACCAGAGCAGGATTGTGTATATCTCAAGTCAAATATCTAAAAGACATGCTCAAAAAATATGGAATGGAGGACTGTGCACCCATGAGCACTCCCATGACCACAAACTGCAAACTAAGCAAAGATGATGACTCCCCTCTAGTAGATGCAACTCATTACAGGTCAATGATTGGAGCCCTTCTATACTTAACAGCTACACGACCAGACATAATGCAAGCAGTAGGAATGGTGGGAAGATTTCAATCGGCTCCCAAACAATCCCATTTATTAGCTGTAAAAAGAATCCTCAGATATCTGAAGGGAACTTCAGATCTCGGTCTTTGGTACCCAAGGAGCTCAACACTGACTGTAACTGCATACACCGATGCTGATTGGGCTGGAAATATAGATGATCGGAAAAGTACTAGTGGAAATGCATTCTTCCTAGGACACTGTTTGGTATCCTGGCTCAGCAAAAAACAGTCATCCATATCATTATCCACAACCGAAGCCGAGTATATTGCTGCAGCAGACTGTTGTACTCAGATACTATGGATGAAGGAAGCGCTAAAAGATGTCGACATATATACAGATCAACCAATTACCGTTTATTGTGACAACACTAGTGCTATCAGTCTCAGCAAAAATCCAGTGATGCACTCAAGAACCAAACACATACCAATCAAGTATCATTTCCTCCGTGAGCAAGTAGCTGAACAAAACATCGCTCTGGAATATATCAGTACTAAGGAGCAGATAGCTGATATTTTCACAAAACCTCTTCCTCGGGAAGCATTCGAACATCTGCGACAAAAGATGGGGGTTATTTCTTTATCATCACTCAAGTTCATTCATAAAGATGCAGCAGGACAGGGGGAGCAGTTTGACAGGGGGAGTTCGTCTGCATTCCTTTGCCATTGATGTCAAAGGGGGAGAAGGCAGAAGAATATTGCCATCAATAACAAAGGGGGAGATTGTTGGACACAGATTGTCATTGATGTCAATATGGCAATATTCAAGAGGAGGAGACAGAGCATATCGGAGCCAAGAGGAGCAAAAGGAGCCAAGAGGAGCAGACCAAATCGGAGGAGCTATAGCAAGAGGAGCCATCGGAGGAGCTATTGGAGCATATCGGAGCAAGAGGAGTCATCGGAGGAGCTATCGGAGCTATCGGAGCATATAGAAGTTCATTTGATGGCGATCAAGTGAACTACTAATATATACATGCCCAGACTTTCCATCAGAACGACGAGAGCATACACAGGAGCCAATTGACCTTCCAGATCAATGGTCCAGATGAAGCCGTAGAGGAGCGGAGAATTTTTGTTGCACTGACGAGATTGGATGTTATCGAAACTAACCAAGGAGAAATTGACATGGGAATAGTGTGATGAGTTGTGAGCCGTCCGATCACTAATCCGGATCGACGGTCCCGATCTAATCGGCAATCGGGCGATCGGAGGAGTGGAGCCTTTCGGGACTGCGAAGTGTAAGCTCCGACAGCCGGAGCCGAAAAGATCATAAAGCCAAGCTGAAGGGTTCGTCGGGTCCGCGGGATAGATCATTACTTAATAAGTCGCCGACAGAACTCGCCGAAACCATTCCGGATCCGAAATCCATATAGGGAGGAGTGGTGAAAGGTGTCGGGTCCGCACCTCGTCGGAGGTCAGGGCTTAAGGGTTTATTGAGACTGCCGAAATCCGGACCCGCCGAAATTTATAAAGGCGGAGTTATAAAGATTTGGAATCCGAGCATTGGAAGTAGAGCGGGGATTATATGGTTTCCGTGTATTGATATATTATATGATATATGGCCGCAGGGGTTAAGGCTTGCGGGCTTTAAAGCGCTCGGGTGGTGGCTTCTGATGGTTGATAAAAACGCTCGGGTGGTGGCTTCCGATGGGTGGTTATAAAGCGCCAATAAAAGGTCGCTTCGATTCCTAGTAAGTCCATGGTTATAATAGGCTCTTGGCCTAAAGAACGCTTCCGATAAAGCCTGTAAGACAGAAGAAGCAAAGGAATGGAAGCCGAAGTGTCAAGCGATCAAGTGAGGAGGAAGCCAAAGAGCCAGCACGTAAGAGGAAACGAATGGACAGGGGCATGGAGCATATATATAAAAAAAAAAAAAAGCAGAAAAGTGTGTGAGTTGTTGTTGTTGTTCGGGGACGGGATAACCTGAGCATGAGATAGTGGAAGCAGCAGAAGAAAAGGGGGCAGCAGAAGCAGTGGAAGCTGAAAAGAGCGCAGCAGCACACCAGTGTATACCAAAGAGGTTGGAGCCTCAGAATTGAACAGGATTGAAGTCCTTGGGAGTTGGTGCTCCTAAGTCCAAGATTGGTGTCTTGGCAAAATAGAGTTGGTGCTCAGGAGGTTGGAGCCTCACCTAAGTCCAAGTTGGAGCTTGGCAACCAATTGTGACAATCTATTTATTGTATTTATTTTTACTGCACAGTTATATTAATAAAAGCATTTATTCCTGTTGTTCATTTTGTGTTTCTGAACATATATGTTTTAACTAGTAAAACAATAGTGAGAAAAAGAAATACTGATTCACCCCCCTCTCAGTATTTCCAACACTCGTCGCTGCAATTTATTTGTACAGACGAACCTCATTAGCTTCAGCTAGCATGCTTGTAGACTCATCCAACAGAGCAAGTTCTGGTTGTGCAAGTAGCAACCGAGCAAATGTGAGTCGTTGTTGTTCACCCAGCGAAAGTACGCATGACCAGTCAACGTTGGAGTCCAAACCATTGCAGCGTGTGATTAGATGATCAAGACATACAACCTTCAATACCCCAACAAGCTCATCTTCATTTGGCATAGGTTTAAGTTCACATCGTGTGTTTGTCAATCTCGAACTTTTCAATGAAAATGGTAGAGAATATGATTCTGACACGGCAATAAGATCTTCAATCCACGTAGGATAAAGCAGCTGCTAGCACAGTGTTCCTAAAACCATGTAAGGCATTGGAGGAAGGAAAAATATTGCCCCAGAACTTCCTTTTGTTCCATCTACGAGTTGGTGTTCTTTGTCTTTTGTACGATAGTTTGTTCCATTCACTGGGCCATCATTGTTAATTGCTCCTTGTAAAATAGATCTATCAGATCCTTTATTGCTCTGTTTTATATGGAATCTAATAGTGCCTTTACCAGAACACCATATACCAGCAATAGCTCTCAACAGTGACGTTTTTCCACTTCCACTTGGACCCATTATTAGTAAGTGATCTCCTTTAGTGACCACCAATGACAAGTCTTCAGCAAGAGTCATGGTGCACTGTGGTGTTTGTAATGTTAAATGTTCAATTTCCAAAAGTTTTGGACAAACTTCATAAGTATCTGCTCCATTACATTCCGAAGCAGTTCCATAAAACTGATCAACCTTCAAGAAAGCTATCTTTGGTTTGGAGTCTTCTATCAATAGACTATTGCTTTGATCCAAAATATCACTGAACTCACCTAACCGATCAATGACAGCTGAGAAAGCATTGATAGCCTGAAACTGGTATACAATTAGTGAGAAGTCACCCAAGACATGATTGAAAGCGAAGTAAGACTGATTGATCACTCCAAATTCGATTTTGCCAGAGAAATACATGGGAGCCACAACAGTTGCAGGTAAAATTTGAATTAGGTATCGGTATCCACTGGTGAAGAAGTCCAAGTTCCGTGATGAAATCAATAATTGAGTTAAATTCTCAAAAGCTTGTTTGAAGCGCTGGAGAAGCAGCTGCATCTCATTCTCTTCACCTCCATAGAAAGCAATTGACTCTGCATTTTCTCGGATGCGCACTAGCCCATAACGAAAATCTGCCTCTCTTTTTTTTCCTTGCATGAAGTTTAGGTTTACAAGTCCCTTTCCTGCAAGGACACTGATGGTTGTTTCCCCGAGTGAATAAACAATGAGCACCACAAACAAAGGTGGATAAATTCCAAACAGTATGTTGCTGAATGATATCAAGTCTACTGCTGCCGTAAACAATGTTAATGCAAATGAAAGAGAAGTCCCGGTGAAAGAACTGAAGTCATCAACAATCCTCTGATCTGGGTTATCCATGATTGATTGTGATTGGGTCTTATAGAAAATTTGGTTCTCAAAATAGTTGCCCAAATAGTATCTTTCCATCCATGCCCGCCATCTCAGTCCAAGTGTTTCCCTTCCATAATCTCTCAGTACAAAGACCTATAAGGGTGCAACAATTTGCTCACCGGAACTCCTCCAGCAAAAGCTCCGAGGTAATACAGAAGTTGTTTTGTGAACTGCTCCTGATCTTTGCTTGCAAGGGCATTATAAAAATCACGCCCAAGAAAATTGAATCCCACATTGATTCTTGTAGTGGCTAGGGTGAGAGCAAATACACCAACGAGTTGTAATCTAGCCTGAACTTTATCCTCTGAGGTCCAATATGGAATGGAAACCTTCCAAAACCTATTGATAAGCAATGATGGGCTCAACATTCTCCGCCTCCACAAACATTCGCCTCAACATTCTCCGCTTCAACAAGAAATGCACCAAAACATAAACTGGATGGATGCTTTGAGTTGGTTTCCACTCATTTGGCTGAACCCCAAAATCTCTTAAAAGTTGAATAATCCTCTCCTGATCTGCATGATTGAAAATGCATCTAGTAATCCATTCAATTACAGGTTCCATCAAGCGGACATACATCCATTTTTCATGATAAGACTTCATCATTTTTGGTACCTAGATTGCCTGAAAGAACCCTTTGAAATAGTGTGATATAATCACTAAGTCCTGTGATGAGAAAACCCTTTTTCGTAAGGAATCAATGCTTGTGCACAACGAGCCAAGTACAAATGATCAAATGCAGAGGCTAAGGGATCTGCTAACCCTCTAATCATCAAACTCAATCATTGGCAAACATTCAACAGATTCTCATCCAAAAATGTCGAGAACGGAAAATAGCCACTTCCAAGTATATTCGAGGAAGTAGTTCTCGAATAGAACCAATCTTGTAAAACCAATTGCTACACGTTTCTTTAGCCTCACGCGGAACATCGATGCATGTGAATCCCTCAGGTAAAAGTCGTATGATATTTCCCTCATCATCAAATTCTGCCTTTCTCTTGATACGCTTCTTGAAAAAGAGTGGAAACAAACTGAAAAATATGGACACTGTATGTGCTGAGCACAGACACAATCCTGGAGACAGTGAAGGAAGTGAGAATGAAGATGGCAGTGTAGATGGTGCAGATGAGGACTTCTTACAAAAGGTTACGAATGGATCATCGCTCTAGCAATAAGGATACCAGTGTTATATTCCAAGATTATAAGAAATTGAGATCCAGGAATGAGGATGAAGGGGATGACGCATTTTTGACCAAAAATAGGCCAATTGAAGATGGGGACACTGAAGCTACAAGTTGGCAACAAGAATTTTGAAAAAAAAAAGGGGAAACTTAAGATCAATATCAATAAGCCTGTTGGCCAGCGTTTTGTCTCTGATGAGGAAGAACAGACCACAGGTACATGTTTATTTCTTTATAACAGAAACTGGAGAATTTATATTATAAAGGGTTGCAGCATTGTTGATCAGCGAAGTGTACATAGAGATAGCTTTTATGAATTTCCAAGAAAACTAAATAGACATAATATGCCAAAAACAGAGTTTTTAAGTACCTTCGCAGTTATAGCCTTCCAAAAACATTTTGGTTGGTATATATCCTATATTAAAAAAAAAAAAAAGAAAAGAAAAAAACAAAAGGACATTTAATATTATTATTGAATGACAAATCCATATTGATAAATGAACAACTCAGTTACTCACAAAACATTAACTACAAAGACATTGACTGAATTGAATTAGGCTTTAGTGTGGTCTCAGGATCGTGATAGCGCTAAAGCAAAGTCATCATTGTATTTTCTCTTTGGCCTCTTTCATCTTTTTGTTAAAATGTATTATATATACTCTTCCAATTGCTACAACAGCAGCATCGCATTCAACTGTAAATAGCTTTTCAGTGTTCACCTCCTCTTGTGTTTGAGGCAACCCCAAAACAGAGTCCATGGTAACATCAGCCCATGGTTTATTCAACACAGGCAAAGGCTTATGCAAACTAGTGCTTTACTATCCTCTGCAATTTAACAAATCTTGCGAGCAACAATAAGTTACTCACATCTCTCATTGTGGCCAATGAAACCTTCAACTCACTTAACTGAATGCTTTATTTTGCTGAAAACTTCCTCTCAACCCACTTGAATCCAATTTTTGGATCAATTTCTCTCTCATTGATCTAGCCAGAATACATAATTGTTTATCTTTAGACAAAAATCCATCCACCAACAAATATTCTTCAAAACTGCTTCTAGTGTTTAATTGGTTGGTAAGATTCGAAACCCTTTTTCCAAAATATGCATAATTCACGTAATCCTTTTCTATTACATTCAAGCCAATTGTCTAGCATAAGGAAAAATCCATCCACCAACAAATATTCTCCAAAAGTGCTTCTAGTTGTGCCTCTTCAATTACATTAAAGCCCATGGTTCAGTTTGCATAGTTATAATTAAATGGCAGCCCTACTTAAAGTTTCCACAGCAACATTGCATTGCTTATTATATGTTGAATAACAAAAGTGACAATCTGAAATAATGGGAACCAATTGCCATGTCCATGTTATAATTTTTCTCGGGAATTTATATACCATAGTGCTTGATGATCTGGACAAAACAAATTCTTTACATAGGAAATAATGCTGCCAATATAAGGTTTTTGAATGACAGCATATATTTCTTTACCAGAAGTGTTATATTTTTTTTTGGCATCAATTTTGTTAAAATGTGCTACAAGCCTACATGTCCGAGTCTGACTCAATACTAATCCAACTGCTACAGAAGAAGCATCATAGAACATCAAATGCTATATAAGTGGGGATATACACCATTTAAGTCCAATATTGTATATCCCAACCTATACAGCATTTAATGCATTGCTGCATGGGGCATATTGTTTTCCCTTTTTGGGTAGCTAAATATCTTTTTCCAGTGTTACTTCATCTAAATGTTGACATTTGGTGCAATCTGTTAAGGCTGCAACTATGTCAGAAATGTTTAATAAACCTCTCCTAAATATTTACTACCAAAAGAACTTCTAAAACCACCTCACCAAAGGAAGTCACTAATCAAGGCAAGTCATGAAAGCCAAACAAGAGGAGGAAATGAAAATTTGATCCAATTCCTTTGTTCAAATCATTTCTGCTCTGAGAACAACTTCTTTTAACTAAGGTTGCCTGGCCTTTTCACTAGCTAGGTGGTCTGCCATAGTTGTTCATTGCAAGATTCTTGCCAAAACAAGCATGCAAGCTATGCCCAGTACGTGTTACATTAAAATGTATCAGTTGGTAGATTTGCTTCCCACTTAAACTGCATTTTGGGAGATTGTTTCCTGAGCTAAATGCTTGCAGTCTTATTGAATTGCCGAAAGAAAAACAACGTTACAATTTGTATTTTTTTATTTTTAATTTTTATTATCACAACAGAAAAACATATTGTTATAAGCTCTAGAATGTTCAAAAAGGATAACTAGAAGTATAGACTATTTAGTTTTGCTATTGGTGATCATCATTCATCATCGGAGTAAACTAGATAATGTCAAATTCTAGATCTAAGTAATAGGAACCAAATGTGGATTGTTGTCATTTGTTTCCATGGTTATTTTTTATCCGACCAACCTTTGGTTGACCTTGCAGCCATTACAAGTGTTCAAAGGGATTTATTGAACCTTCCCTAGAACTTTTATAAATTATACTCATTTCAAAATGACCAATGCAATGAATATTTTCAACGAAAACCCTCTTTTGCAAACTGTTTTGGAATTGTACTTTCTTTCCAGAACGTGTTAGGGTAATATGCAATATCCTTTAGAGAGCTTAAACATTTTTTTGGATGGTTTAATTGGGCAGTACTACCTGTGGAAGTATTCAAGTTTTATTGTGCAAGCATTATACAAATAATGATAGAGATGACTGCTAATATCTTTTGGAGAAGTCTTACTAATGTTTCTTTTCTCAAGCACAAAGATACAAAAGCTAGCGAATATATGTTTATCTATTTATTCTGAGTGAAGGAGACTAGTAACATAAGTAATCCATATTTTAATTTATAGGTATGGGAAGATTATTTAGTTGCATTTGCAACAAAATATTGTCAGTGGTTTTGAAATGTCGTTTATATGAGGTCTTTATAGTAAAGATTGGAATTTTTTTGAGTACCCATGTTTTATACCAACTAGTATGTATTTATCAATTTTTATACATTGAAGAAGATGAGTAATATAAGCAATCTATATTTTGTTTTGTAAAGGTGGGAAGATTATTTAGGTGCATATCCAACTTGAAGTTTTTAAATATTGTCAGTAGTTTTGAAATGTTGTTTCTATGAGGCCTTACAAATAAAATTTGGTTTTTTTCCCCTTTTCTGTCTATGAACTGGTAAATGCATAGATTGTATTTACTTATCAAATGAAACTTCTTAACTCTGCTTTACTTTCTAGAACAAGCCATTCAAGTATGGCCTTGATCTTCTTGGATCCATGCTTAGGGTATCTACTGAAATTGAATTTCAAAGTACTAAAGGTTCGTCTTTTCTTTGCAAGACTCGCTCTTTTCAAGATTGATTATGAATTTTTTTTTATACAAGTGCTCTAAATATTAATTCATGTTTATCCTAACAATTATTATTATGAAATTAGATAAAAAAAAAATCAATGTGTAGTATAAGTACCTAGTTTATTGTTCTTATAAATGTACTGGGGTGTTTATCAACACAAACAACGTGACCAACTATTCATACAAACCCTTCTTGGTTTTGAATCCCGTATTTCACTCATCTCCTTCTCGAATTCAGATTCGGTAATATCCACTCCTCGGATTTTGATCTCTTTCAAGTACAAAGCAAGGGCATAAACTAAAAACAAGAGACCATGATCAGGGCTGAATTACATTGACCTTTAACACAATCTAATTATGCTTATTGAGAAGCTATAAGAGATTAAAAATGCATGAGTTCAAATATCTGATATTCTCGTCACCTTAAGGACTAACATAAATAAGTAAACAAAATATAGGTTTGATAAATATGCACTGGTCTTTACTGCTCTGGATATCATGGTTTATAATTTTGATGAGCATTGATTAGAGATTAATATGCATCAGTTTAAATGTCAAATATTTTCATTGCTTAGAACACTGATATAAGTATGTGTATTGAAACCTATGGATCATAAAAAGTATTAGCATGAATGGTATGAGCACTTAAAAGGTTTACAAAATGCACATATGTTTTCTGCTTGGACTTGGTTGCCTATTTTTGGTTGATGTAACAGTCCGAAGAGCACCTGGTAGGTGTGTGCAACTGTTTTATTTTGTTTACAACTTCAGTTTGGACAATGTGGTTGTCAAGTAAGCATATTTTGGCCAAATGAGGCAACTCACACATGTTGTCATCCATGGAAAATTTGCAACTAATTGTGGCATTCTGAGTTCTAATTCATGGTTATAAATATGCAAAGAATGGCCATGACTGTAAATGAGTGCTATAATTATATATTGGGCCTGTTACTAGTTCAAATTCCTTCTGCTAATTATTTCTTTTCTTATAAAGAAATCGGCCTTGCTCTCAACTTGAAGGCAAGAGTGAGGTTGTTGGTACCAGGCCAGCCTACAGAGTCATCGACTGTACATGTCTTGCCAATAACATTGGCATCCGATTTCCCCAAGACCTCTATTCATCACGCTATCATGCATGGATAAAGAAATGGTGAAACAATTTGAATGGTTTAATATTGAAATTTAAAAGCAACACATAGTTAGGCGCCTGGGCAATGATATGACCATAAATTCTGTTTGGAATACAAACATCGTAAGCATAAAGTGATAGAGTATAGAAGCAGGTAATAAAATACTTGAAAGACGGACAATGCAAAATATTCGTTAAATACAAATTTAGGATGACCTGAATTCCATACTGCTTAGAGAGGTTGAAGGAAGTGTCAAACATAAAAGACATCGTAACATAGGGTTTGATAGTTCAGGCATCACTTGGTGGACCAAGTTAAGATACAATGGGACAAGTCTAACCCAAGATCTGCTACCCAAGAGGATGCAAAGACTATATGTCGCAATTACCCCTCACTTTTGACCATTTATGATGTCCATTTTGAATTAGATAGCTACCTATGCTAAGGCTTTATTTTGCAGTTCCATGTTATTTATTTATGAACGCTATGTAATATTGATGCATTTAGTTGGACAGGTGAAACTACTTATGTAAATCATTAGATGGATTAGGTATTGATGATTGAAATGTTCGATGTATGACCTAATGTATGACTTACTTGGTTATGATTTATCTAGTACATGACTTATCAGAGTTATTGTTGTTTCATGTATGGCTTAAGTGGATATGATTTATCCCTTGAATGACTTAGTGAAATTATGATTTATCTAATGTAAGATTTATTTCCAATATGAACTACAAAATTGATACGTGGATACTAGACTTAATAATATGATGTTTAAAATCATGTATCTATATCTATTTTGTGGTTTTATATATATATATATATATATATATATATATGCATGGATGAGAACTAATCCGCAGATTGGAAAGAACTATATGATAACCAAGATCTACTCTTCCATTTGGGAAGGTCGAGACATCCAATAAGGAAAGGTATGATGTACATTGTTCTATTACATTTGGTATCCACTTGATATGCACTCTTATGACATGGGTAAAATGTAAATGACAGGTGGCAAGACTACCTGACTGGATTATTCGATGACAAGTATCCAACTAGCGTTGTAGTGTGGTCCATATTAGGGTGTTGACCCTAGTTGTGAGGAGGGGTGGAGATATTTCCCACCATGTAACCTCCAAACCTGGAATCGTGGGAGGGCAGTGGTGGACACGCTCCCCTAGACGTGTGATGACGATTATCAGTTGCCTGCTGGGGAATTTAGGTCAATATAGTCGACGCTTCCGCCATATTGGTTTTATCAGTGGTTAGATTGGTATAGCCGATGCCGTTGTATATAGCAAAAAAGGATATATAGGGTGGGAACAGAAGTAGGTCAGGAAGGATAGGAGGATATAGATCAGATGGAGACTCGAACATGATGTCATTGTTTGATTTATCAAATTTTACTACTATAACTCTCTCTCTATTTTGTTATGCCTTATTGCCAAATTGCTTCGAACTCCTTGTATCTTTTACACTCTAACTTCGGGACGAAGTTTTCTAAAGGAGGAGTGTATGTAATGCCCTACTTAATCTTATCATGCAAATTTTACTAGTGTTTAAATTACCTTAAAATATTGACTTATAATTATCAAGAAATATTGGTACATACCTACATTGGTGAAACTATAAATTTATTACTGATATAAATTTTGTTATTATTCAATTCCTAACTTACCTCCTCAAATTTAAATTTTGATAGGGTATGGTCTCCTTCCATTTATTCCAATTTAAATATCCACATCCCCAAAATGTCCTCTCAAATTTACTTAGGAGAAGACATGGTCCTCTCCAATTAATTACCAAATTATATATTCATATCTCATCCCCAAAATGTCCTCTCAAATTTACTAGAGAGAAGACATGGTTCTCTCCAATTAATTACCAAAATATATATTCATATCTCATCCCCAAAATGACCTCTCAAATTTACTTGGGAGAAGACATGGTCCTCTCCAATTAATTACTAAATTATATATTCATATCTCATCCCCAAAATGTCCTCTCAAACTTACTTGGGAGAAAACATGGTCCTCTCCAATTAATTACTAAATTAAATATTCACATCTCATCTCCAAAATGGTCTCTCAAATTTACTTGGGAAAAGACATAATCCTCTCCAATTAATTACCAAATTATATTCATATATCATCCCCAAAATGTCCTCTCAAATTCACTTGGAAGAAGACATGGTCTTCTCTAATTAATTACCAAATTAAATATTCATATCTCATCTCCAAAATGTCCTCTCAAATTTACTAGGGAGAAGATAAGTCAAATGTAAGGATGAGGGGGTAGTTATGACATTTATGATAGTGGTTGAGGTGGAGAAGAGAAAGAGGCATAAAAGGGGAAGGATGATGGGAGGAGAGGGGATATTTGGTCTTGGTTTTGGTTTTGGTTTGGTTGTGGTTTTGGAGGATTTGTTTTGAGAGGAAGGTGGAGAAGAGAGAAGGGAGAGAAGGTGAGTATTGTTTATCTTGGACACACTACATCTGGTTGGACTTGGGCTCGGAGGGCTAGGGAACCTATCGAGGTTTCCTGAACAAGGAAATACTTCCTAGTTGGTTGGGAGGTAAATCCAGTCGATAGTCAAAAGAAACATCCCAACAGGATCAGGAGCTCAGAGGCATCTCAACCAGGCTATCAGAACATGTATTCCTTTGTTTATAGATTACTCATGTAAGTGATTGAAATGAAATGCTTACTATTTAATTGTGGGAAATAAATTTTAAATGGTAAATTATCATCGATTAAATGTTTAGTTAGAAATAAGTTATTTCTCATTTTATTGTATTTAAAATTAGAGAAATTTAGTTTTGTTAGAGGACCCTAGGATGGAGCCTCACACAGGGACTCCCCCTGTCGAACTGCTCCCCCTATCAAACTGCTTTTGTTCTTTATGAATAATAGATTTTCATGGGTATGTTACTCCCCCTATCGTGGTGCTCTTCTTTTTACTCAAGATAGAAGGATTGTTGTCTCATAACTTACTGAGCTATATTCAATTGTGCAACATTCTTCTTTCTATAGTCCTTTTGATGAGCCATTTTTCCTTGTGTTCTAGTAAAAGTTTCTGGAAGTTATCTCTATTGATTTACAACCAATTACAAAGCTTCAATTATGTTTGATGTTGTCAATTTCTCTTGCTTCAAGCTTCATTCCCAGATGTATATGTTTGTTTGAAGGTTGCCTCTATTTGTGTCCATAATTTACCTATTCTCACATTAAATCCCTGAGTCGAGACATAAACTTTTGTAATAACAACAACATAGTTATTTTCTTATTAGCATTAGATGGCCTTTTGCTGCTCCAATTTATGTTTAGAAATCAAGTGGAAAATATTTTTAACAACAGTCCATTGGATAGATAAGAGATCATGTTCTTTCAAAGGAGTGTTCCTGAGAAATGATCTATCAAAGAATGATTGTTAATATAGCTCATCAAGGATTTCATAAGGACCCTTTCACGGATAGCTTCTGCAATAATGATCAAGAATCACAAGCTCCCCCTAACTGTATGCATGGTCTCTTTTTGGTAGAATCCCATCATCAAACACTCGAAATATCAAGAATATCTTCATCAAGTCAACAACATGTGTTGTTGGCTGGAGAGTTCAGGAGATTTTCAAATTGTATTTGCTTTCTTCTCCATACTTGTGTAACTTTCTTTTCTGGCATGGTTCTAGCTTGTGTAGGAACCCAAGTTAAGTTACAATCACGTGCCATATGACCAATGTTATGACACTTGAAGCATTCTATGTTGTTCATGAATAAGAATTCATGATTTCTTCCTGCAGAATTGCTTCTCGGAGATTGTCGGGGACCATAGTGTCTATCTTTGTGGTATGCCCTACAATCTTTTTCCATGTGTCAAAAGTTGTACAAGAATAACAATAACCAAGAAATATACTTTGGTACCTGGGAGAAGAAGGTTTCCTTGATGTACTTCTGAAGTCTTTCTGCCTTGAGATCCTTTTATTATAATCATTGCTTCTTGCGTCCTTGATATCATCTGCACTTCTTCTTGGAATATGATTTCCTTCATTGTTGCCTTGCCTCTTATCCTTGCCTTTGTTGGAACTGGGAGCATCAACATTTCTTTTTAGCTTCCTCACATCCTTTTTGTTTGAAGCATTATCATTCTTGCTTGAGGATTCTCCTTCATAGCCAAGACCTGATTTATCAAATGGGGATCTTTGATGGCTGAGCATGTCATCCAAGGCTTGAGAGCTTTTCAAGAATTTGTCCATCCCTTCAACCTTTTTTCTGAGGGAGACAGTGTCTTCTTTCCATCTTTCACAATCATTATTCTTCTTAGCAAGTTGTTTCTCAAACTCTTCCTTGATACGTATTGCTTCATTTGATTCTATTTCAAGGGAGATGATTTCTGATTTCATTTCTTCATTTTCCTTAGCTAGACTGCTCTCCATTTCTTCCATGATCCTTGTAGCTTTACATGTTTCGGCCTTGAGAAGGTTGAGGTCGGATTTTAGTTTGAATATTTCTTCATCCTTTGCTTTTAGTTGGCATATCATGGTGTTTTTCTCATTTTCTGCTTCATCAACCTGTCCTTCTATGATTACCAATGCTTCCATTGTCTTCTCAGTTCCTTGTGCTTGTTTCCTTGCTTCTTCTAGTTGTGATCTAAGGGAGGAGACCTCTTCCTTGTATTGACCAATCTCTACTTCAAGTTTGTTCAAGCTCTGGTGCCTTTGTTCAAGGTGGCTTGACAAGTTATCTTCCTGTTTCTTTGCTTTATCCAATTGATTTGTCATGGATATGACTTCTTCATGATGATTTCTTTTGCTTTGATGAAATTCCTTCTTAAGCTTGGCAAGCTCTTCATCCCTTTCTTGTACTTGAAGCTTGACAAGGTCAAATTTCTTCCTTGTTTGGTCTTGGTCACCAGCTAGTGCTTTCTTATTAAGTTCCTCATTTTCCTTTTTCAAATTGATAATCTCTTCCATGGCAACCATAAGCTTAGTGAGGAGATCTTCTTCAAAATCTTTTTCATTCTCTTCATCTCCTAGGTCTTCTTTAGCCTTGATGTCATCATTCTCATTTTTAGCTTCTATGATGGGTTTTGGATTTCCTTCTTGGTTTCCATCATCTTCTTGACTAGTGGTCATGGTCAATGTTGCTTTTGAGTGAAGGTCATGAAGTTTGTCCCATATACCCTTCGCTGACGAACATTTTCCTAAATTGTTCTTTATAGAATCTGGTAGACCATTCAAGATTTCCTCCATTGCTTTTGCATTGCACTCCTTGGATTCTCCATCCATCAAGCTATCAACAATCACTGATTTCCAGATTTCAATGCCTTGACTCTTTAAGAAATTTCTCATTCTTGCCTCCCATATATCAAAGTTTCCATTGAATAATGGAGCCATCACAAATTGATTGACTTCAATTTCGGTGGTTGAGGGAGACACGTCTTTAGGAGGATTGGAGACTTTCTTCCTTGGCTTCGCCATTTGTGTTCTAATGATCAACCTTCAAGTTGTTAGGCTTTGAGTGAAGGTACTAGCTCTGATACCAATTGTTGGAAATACTGAGGGGGGGTGAATCAATATTCCTTTTCAATTGTTATTTTTACCAGTTAAATAATTTATATTTAGAACAAAAAATGAACAATAGGAATAAATTCTTTTATTAATATAATCTTTACAATAAATCGGGTACAATATATATAGGGCTCCAACCCTTGATGAAGACACCGATATTCAATCTCACAGGCTCCAACCTGTTGCCAAGCACCAACTTGGTCTTTTGTGAGGCTCCAACCTCTAGGGCACCAACCCTATCTTCTCAAGGCACCGACCTTATGTTTAGGAGCACCAACTCCAAGGACACCAATCCTTCCATTTCTAAGGCACCAACCACAAGGGCTCCGACCCTATAGTTTTGCTTTGTCAAGAATTATTTTGACTGTATTACACTGCTCTCAAAATCTTCTTCACTATGTTCTATTAATCTAAAGCTTCATTGTAGTCTCCATGCTACATCATCAATGACAACCTGTCTTCATACAAAGGAGTCTTCACAACTCTTCATATTGCCCAAACAGAGTTTGCAAAGTTACCTCATGATGATTTCAAATAGCCATCATGATCTCCAATAATGTCTCCAAGATCTGTTGATGCTTTTCAACAAGATATCTTTGATAAGTTGCGCTAAGCCCTCAATGTCTACACAAAAAAAATTCTTTGTTTTCAACCTTTTGTTCTTATGGTTGTGGTATTTGTTTCAAGAGTGACTACTTCTCGCTGCTCTTACTGTCGCGATATCTTACTTCCAAGAAACAAACTCACAAACACTTCAATGCTAGTGCTGTCTACTGCTCCCTTCAAACGATGACAGATGAAACTTTATTTCCTTTCACAGAACTGTTCTTCAAATTGCGTTATGTACTTCTTCCATAGATTAATTTATCATAGGTCTGAGCCTTTCAAAGATTAACCCAATCAACATAATTGCTTCGTCCTTCGGCTTCCTTCTGTCCTGCTGGACCTTCGGCTTCCTTCCTTCTCGCTCGATCTTCGGCTTCCTCTGTTCCTTCAAGTTCACGAGTTGTGAACTGTTACTTCTTCTCTCTGTAATCAATACCCGAGATCCACACCTTGAAGTGAAGCGTTTTAACTTGTTTTTATACGAGTTTCACCAATGACCAAAGGACACGTCTATTGGAGGGAGGCCGACTTGTATATTAAAAATATATATCAGAGAGTCTTTTATCCATAGACTTGATTATTCACGGAAACCATATAAGAGCTGCTATACCCACATGGAGGTCCCACATGCCACGTCATCACCTTTAATCCCGCAATCGCAATTTCATGAGAATCGGAGTCATTCCTTTAATCCTGCAATCGCAACTTCATAAAAATCGGAGGTTTTACAAGTGTGCACATGCTCTGTCTTCCGATGGAGCAGATGCGATATTCAATGAACTGTTTTTAATGAATCCATCAGGTCCACAATATTATCGCAATCGATGGTCCGGGGCCCACCACTCTATCGCAATTGACGGTCCATAATACTATCGCAATCATCATTTTACCGTGACATCCCGTTAAGACTTGTGATATGAAAGTTCTGATACGCGGATGCGATATTACATTGAGTCATATTATAGTGGTGCAGTTGGGTCCATAGTAATATCGCAATCGATGTTTTAATGTGACATCCTTTAAGACTTTGCGATATGACAATTCCGATAGGCGGATGCGATGTTTCTTTAAGGTGAATTGTAATGGTCCCGTGGGTCCATATATATATCGCAATCGCAGATTTTGAGTGTGACATTCCTTTGCATTACATAACTTCTGATGCGGCAATTCCGGTATGGCAAATGTGATATAACAATAGGGAATACTGTTATGGAACCATTGGGTCCATAATACATATCACAGTTGAGGGATTCAATGTGACACATAATAAAGCGATAAAGCCGCCGATATTGATTTCTCTGATGCACTATGATCTTTAAAGAGTTTTCACGGTTTATTACTGTTAACTCCTCCGTTATGGCTCTTACTCTTGGGTATATGCGATAACCTGCTTCTCTTGCTTCGATAACCTGCTTCTTTGATGGCTTCCAATGAACTCTTCCTCTTACTCTTTGACTTCACGATGGCTTCTCCTCTTTGGCTTCTTGCTCCTGTTGCTTCACGGATCTACTGCTTCTATTCTATCTGTATATATATATTCAATCCACTTGGGTCCTCCATCTCATCATATCATCATATATCAAACTTTCATCACTATGAGCATTATGATCAATGGGCATCAATGGGCAATCATGTATCAAAGAATTTTCCATCACTAACACTTCCATATTGACACCAATGACAACCTAGATTAACATGAGGGAGTTGTACCCTCACTTACTTGCTGACTAAAACAAGTCTTTTGGTGGTCCAAAAACTTCTAGTGGGGAGGAGTGATCGAGGGGATCAAAAATATGCTCAAAATTCAAGGTGCTCATAAGTGTTTGTCATCCTGATTCCAATGCCACTTGAATCGCCTCAATCCGACGTCGTATGAGGAAGTTATGATGTTCTGAAGTTTTTGCCCAACAGCTAAAAGTTAACTTGCAGGGTTGACTAGGTTGTTGACTAGGCAGTCTGTGCAATGACATCATCAATTAACGTTGCAGAGTACGGTGACAGACAGACCAATCTCGTGTTGACACATGGCAGGATCATACAATTTGGATTGGCAGTTTGTGATTAGTTAATTGTTTGTTGATGTGGTCTAATCACAAGGTGCCAAGTGGCCCTCTAATTTTGGCCAAAAGCCTTGCAACAGGACCAAAGGGCCGCGGTGGGGTTCAACCACACGACCTCCACCAAACTCATCAGGCGCCTTACCATTACTTCATTATGTTGGTTATTAACCATATTGTCGGCGGAATTTATTTAAATTAAAGTCGGGTTGAAGTTGGCAAGAGGGGCGAGGCATGTGGCCCCAGCCCCAGTCACATGTTGCGCCACACGACCCTGGCGTGAAGGAGGACGGGTCGGGCAGTTAGCCCTGGCCCCAATCGCATTGAACACTCTAGAACCGTTAGCGAAGCATAGCGGAGAGGGCAGAGAGATAAGCCCTAGCCCACGGTCTTATTGGTAACCGAAAAACAGTTGGCGAGAGGCTCGGGCAGGGGCAGGGGCGGGCATGTGGCACTCTGCTTGCGCCCAACCCCCAACCACATGGTGCCATATGCCCAGAACCTGAGAGCTAAGGAGTCGGCCCTCATGCCTATTTGGCGCGCTTAAACAGGGGACAAAATGCATCAATTATGGCAGGAATCCTGCTGGTCCTAGGCGAATTTGTCATTCGGCAACCAACGAAAAAGTAGAGCTTGGTTCCAGGAAGCATATCTTGCTCATTTTTTAACCTTTTTGAGCTCAAGAAGAGCCTAGATAGGGGTTTTTGAGCATTCTAGACACAATGGCAGTGTCATTTTTGCAATTTGAGCTATGTAAACTGATGTAATTTCAGATTTGAGCATATAATATAAAGGCCCAACATTGGAAGCTGGACTCGGAGACATAGCCTAGGAGGGGTGAACTTTGTCATCAAATTGTTGTTTGTGTGATGTTGTTCATGGTCTATTTTTCTCTGTTTTATTTCTGCAAACTTAACTAAAAACACTAAATTTATAAGCTTTTGCAAATTGATCCATTGCCTACAAGACATAAACTTGCTTTCAATTTTTTTACAATACCTTCAAGTTTCTAATTTCAGATCGTACTTTCTCTCTCTTTTATAAGAGAGGGCACCGAGACAAAGAATGGTAACATCAATAATAAATACAATAGTGGTATGACACACATGTCCTGTGTCGTCTTGGAATCCTCTCTTATGCAACATTAGCAGTGAGCACTAATCCACGAAAACATATAAACCCCAATATACCATGATTTTTATGCCAATGGGGGTGCCACAAAGGTAGTTTCCCCACTAATAACAATCCTTCACTCTTAATCCACATTGATTGTGAGTCCATAGAAGTAGTAGCCACCCAAAGTAAGATAATGGTTGTTGGTTGCAAGGCAATTATGATTGCTTGCTCAGACTTTCCCTCTCATTTGTAAGAGAGGGTGAGACAAAGAATGGTAACATGAATAATAATAATAGTATGACACACATATCTTGTGTTGTCTTGGAATAGCTTCTATAGCTGTAAAAATTCCTCCTCTCTTATCCCACATTCATAGTAAGCACTAGTCCACAACAATATATAAACCCCAATATACCATGAGCCTTATACCAATGGTGGCACCACAAAAATAGTTGCCCCACTAACAACATAATTGTTGATTAATTGCAAAGTGATTATACTTGTTTGCTCAACCTCCCCCTCCATATGCAAGAGAGAGAATATGTCTATTTTTACCTATGTTAAAAGCTTCATTCTTCATACCAAGCTGTATGTAATTGATAGCAAGCTTTTTAATGTTCGTTAATATCAACCTTTTCTGGAAAGTTCATGCCAGTCGTGGTGTCATTTTTGGTCGTTTCTCCAATAATTTGTCTAGAGTCATGTCAGGTAGCAGATAACAAAAATAACACTTTCATCTCCTTGAACTTGTCGCAACTCTAGGTAACTATATTTATAATCAAGAAGGCAATTCTGGTCAATGTCCTTAAGGTGTTGCTGTTTGAGATACTTCAAGTGAAAAACACAGACCTTTTCCTCTTCTCCTAACATTCTCTAACATGGCACGGGAGTAAACATTTTTATTGTTACTTCCACAACCAGATATATCACCAAACTGAAATTCTCTTGTGCCTCTAAAGCCTTGCTAAAAGAATTTTAATGGGTTGTTTTAATTTTGTTGTTATTAGAAAATATTAGAGATAACTTGTTAACCTCTGTTTGGACAGCCTTTGCCTCGTGAATGGGTGCATCATTTTCATTTGTCTTACCAAAGAGGCATGTCAATGGCATCCAAGAATGAGGCCCTGTCATGCTCAGTATTATCTTTGGTCATGGACAAACAACACACACTACTGTCTCACTGGTTGAAGGAAGACTGGGTTGCGTCTTATGAGACTTAATTGAAACCACATTTCAATTGCCAAAGACAACGCTGGGCAGACGGCTCCCCTTCTTTTGGTTTCCAAAGCCCCCTTTCCTCAATCCTCTTGCCCCTCGCAATCTGGTTCCCAAGATGCATGCTCGGATCCTTCAATTTTACTGACAGTCTTATTGTGGAGCCTTCCATGAAGACTCTGTCCTTGGTCTTGCGTCCTTGCTTTCCTGCTTATTCAACATGTTGCCCTGTGTTCAGATATTATCCACAGCATTCACTCTGTAGCCGATTTGTACTGAGAAATTCTTGCAAAATTTGCAATAGAAGGTATAATGAAAGTGGACTTCCCTAAAAGATTATGGAATTTCCTCAGGAACTGAAATAACTAGTGAGTTCCCTTAGTTCCATCGTTTAAATACTAAAGAGGTTCAATCTATCTGAAATCACTGAAAACAGGTCAATCTTCACCTTGGTCTCCTTCTAAATGGATTTTAACATTTTCCCTCTTGGATATCACTCGACACAGTGACATCAAGCATTGTTAGGAATAAAGTGGAGAAACGGAAGCTTTTGACACTTACTATTTGTATGTTTATTTTAGGGGTCCTCTTCCAAGGGATCTAAAATCTGCATGCTTCTTTAAATAAAAAAAGGTTTAGACTTGTCTTGCACGTTCTAAAAAGGATGCATGGAAATTCAGATTAGTTAAGGAACTCATTGATAGAAATTATCACTGAACACTACATCAAATGAATTGAATGTGCTAATAAAACATCCTTGACTAAATTGACTCTACGCTTTTACTCGGACCATAGCTAAAGCCTGCTTTTGTGTCAGAAAATAGATTCAACGATCCTAAATGAAAAAAAATGGTCCATATTTAAGGTTCTTTGGTGTATGTCCATTGATTGAAAGTCAACAGGAGTAGAGTCAGCCCCATGGCACCATTCCAATTAATGAATTAACACCTTCAATTTCAGCACCAATTCGCAGATAAATATGTATGTTTTACAAAGACCAGTTAAAAACTACACTAGGAGATCTCCCCCTAGAAAACCTTCCAATATTTTGACAGCTACTTCCACTGATGTCCCCATGAATAAACAAAATATCACGTGCAAATCTGATGGTTTTAGATATATTCTCAACTTCAAAAACTTGACGAGCAACCAACAGCCACCTCAACTGGACAAGCATGCACAGCTGTTAGGGATAGTAGATCTTGGCCAGTATATTGGGATTTCCAATGAGTTTACTGGGCACCTATGACAGCTGCTTGACTGGACAAGAGAAAACATTAGAAAAAACAGCAGGAAGCCATATCACAGCAATGAACTTTTAGCTCAGTTGTGTGACAATGCAGCCTGACAGCAGTTATGGACCGCAGATCATTATATTAAGATTTCTTGTCTCTGGTAGATGCTTGACCAAACCACAAAAGACATAAGACAAATTAGAAGGACAGTCCATTAAAAACACAAACAAGTGTTCAGCAATGAATCACCAATGCTCAAATTTTCACCGACTGTAACTGATGTAATGTTAGAGCAGAACTAAGCAACTAGGAATTCGTCATGATATGAATAAAATAACTACCAGCAGTTCAGGTATGAGCTTGAGGCACACCCATCGATTGATATTTCATTAACTCTTCAGCCAATGCTTTTTTGTTGTATTCTTTTGCCTGCAAAAGGGAAAGAAGGAAATTCCATAACAGAACCTTTACAGGCATTATGTGCAATGGAATATAAGATGAACTACTCATGAAAGAGATTCAGCTGCAAAACTAAATATCAACATTGAAATCATTTATTGACCAAGAATAAAGATTTTTGCAGGCTGAGGGATGCCACAAGATTAAGTAAAGGTCAAATTAGTAAAATAGAAGGAATGTGATAACAGAACAGCAAGCATATAAATAACTTGTAGGGACAGATCAACTGACGACCACAAAGGACTATATATAAATGTTGCTAGGAATTACCATCCAAATTAGTTGCTCCACAAGATGTGTCTTATTCACAGGGAGATCGGGGGAAGACAATATATCAAAGAGCTGCAATTAAGAATTGTACATCTTGTTTTGTTAGATTTGGAATCAGTGAATCAAATTTCAAGCTCAAATGATTCAAATATGCAAAAGACAAACTTCTGAGGAACTTAACTCATTGGCTTGATTTGGTTTTACATTGCGTAGAACCCGTATTGTTGATATCAAAAAATCTGTTTGCTCCTTAGTGTCCAATCTTGTAACTAGAAAGGGTACTCTAGGTGAAGAATTATCTCCAGATAGAGTTTTTTTAGAATGATTCTCTCTAAATTTCTCTTCAACCCTCTTCCTTTTGTTACATCCATCAGTGACACCATCAATCCTCTCTTCTAGTTCTTCCGCTGCCAATCCCCCCTGCTTGAAACAACAAGATCAAAAATACTCTTTAGATCTCGATTAAAACAATATTGCAGGCCATATCACATTCTTTTCAGAATCATTGAATTATATTGCAAATCGAGAAGTGGTTTTCTCAGTGACCCCTCAGGAGAATCCATCCATGGATGCACAAAATAATAAAAGCAAACTTTTGAAGAATCGTCAAATTAAGAAGTAGCTAACATAATGTTGATTTTCAAGTGCCAAGGAAACAAGCACAATTTTCTGCTACTGATAATTACTTCTAACGATATTTTTGCAAATCCCAGATTATCATTAAGCAATAACACTAGAGAAAATTCAACTGTAAATGCAATAGAACAGTAAGACGGTAGAGACCAGAAAATTTTCACCTGGGAAACCCAACCTTGGGAGAAAACCCAGCAATTTTTTCTAGGAGAAATATTGTTCAATTCAAGTGAACAATCTGACTTTTCCAGTAAAACTTGGTCCTGTGGATGTTTCTAGCCTGGATTTTAAAAGTGATAGTGGTCCTATGGCTTCAATTACTGTGAGCGACGTTATCGATCCCAAGCAGGGTTTTGTTCCAGACCTTGTGAGAAATGAGAATGAAATATTTCTAGAAATTTGTGACGGTATGGTTGCTAATCAAAGTAATTTGCAGTTAAGCCGCTCTACGGTTAATGAAATTCTGGGTAAAGCTCTAACCCAGGGTGAATATATTTTTTCATTTTCGAGAAACTAAAATTTTGGATGGTGACAATTTCCAGTATCCCAAAGCATGAAGACAAGTGATGTCATAAGGTTGAAGGATGCCATTTTCTCTGCCATGGGTTTATACATGGTGAATTTTTTGGACCCCAGTTGTGTTTCAAATCTCGATGCCCCTCCGAAATTTGACGACAAGGTCAACTTTGGCAAGGAATCAAATAGCACCAAACTGAGATCGTTCTTAAATAATTCTTTGACCGATCCAGAGCATAAAATGCAATTTGTAATAGATAGTGCACTTGGAAAGGATCATGCTACTCTTGTAGGTGTAACTGATCATTTGGGGTTCATTCTAGAGGAATTCATCAAAGTTTACGATGATATCGATTATTACGATTTGCCAAGGGATGCCTGGGTGTAGTGCTAACCAAGTAGTGCCCATTTTTCGCTCAAAGGGTTGGGCCGAGTTGTGTGCTTAGGGCTTCTATAGCAACAATTTTTGGTTAAGAGGCCAACCGAGTCTGCTTGTAGGATAAGGTCTGCTCTATGTGATCGAGGAGAACAAAAAGCCCTAAGAGATAGTCGCAACTGCCTAGAAGAAGCCGAGTAAGAAGAGGTTTGTGCATGAGACCTGTTCTAAAAAGACCGAGAGGAGGATTTGACCAGCAACAGAGAGGACCGAGGTTTCGTTCTTGATGTAAAGTTTGGTTAAGGCTATCATGGAGGGTCTGTCTTGTACAACAAAGAGAGTCGAGGTTTGTCTGTCAAATGAAAGGTGGGTTGTGTCTACTGGGAGAGGTCCGAGACCTTAGGAAGGAGGGTCGAGATAGGTAAGTGTTGGCCACAGTCAAGGAGAGACCTGGCCGAGGGTCTGCTCATGCAAAAGAGGGCTGACTGCAGAGCCTATTGAGGCTGGCTACAGGATGACCTTGCCCTAGGAGCAGGGCCAAAGTATGAACAGATAGACCGCGGGCCTCAACGTTGAAGAACAGGTTGGTTGAGGATCATATGAACAGACGGAGTGTTCTTATGTCTATATAAAGGGGGCCAAGTTGAACAGGAAGCAGAAAAGGAGTTGTTGTACAAACTAGGAGGCCTAGTTAGGGCCTCAGGAACCTATGTCAGGCAGGCCGGAGTGGAGAAGTGTCTCGCTGTAAAGGAGGAAGCAAGGTCGAGGGCTATAAGGGAAGGTTGTTAGCCAAAGGAAGGAGCTAACAGCAAGATAAGGCCTGCTAGGGAGGGCTGGCTAAGTCGTATTAGGACTAAGGAATTGTTATAGCTAAGAGTGTGTGGGCTGAAGGGATAAGCTCAGACCTAAGAATTTGATCAAGGAGTCTACCACGTGGGCATCAAGTTGATAGTGATCAAAAGAAATTGATCTCTATGTGAGTATTAGAGGCAAGAGATACCCTGGTACAAGAGTTGAAAGTCATAGGGTTTGTGGGAAGAAAACTTGGAGTACTTAATGCAAATGGAGTTGGATGAAGAAACAAAGGAATCTAAGCTTGATGAGATTTCATACGGGCTTCATTAATGAGGAAAGGATCAAGAGGGAGTTAGCAATTCCCTACAACACTTAGCAATTTCTTCCTTAATCAAGAGATAAGTACTTCATATCTTTCTCCCTTGGTTATTGTTATTTTTCCTTGGTGAGCCTCTTGTCTTCTATTTTTTGCTTGCTTATAATTGTTTCTTCCCTAGCCTCCTGAATGAGGTTTGCGGGTACAACTTGAAGGAAGCCAAGTCAATGATTTTGGCAGCAAATGGCAGCATCAAGAAGAACAAATCAAATTTTGTGGCAAGAGGGTTCTCCTAGTAAGAGGGAGTACAGGGATGGATTTATTTTTTGCTCTAGTCTCCGACGGAGAGGTTCTTGTATGACCTAAGGGCTCGAGCACAAACTCAACAGACTGATTGGTGTTCGAAAGGAAGAAATCATACAGATTGTTAGGACATCTAGTATAGTGCTAGATGACAAGAAGAGCTTCTAGTTCCAAGGGAACAAACTGTCAAGGCAGAGTGGAAGGAGCAACCTTCTTAGAGGATGTCATGGGTTGAGAGTGTCAAAATGCTCAGAGACAAAAGTCCTCTAGGAGCAGTATGCCTTCTTTCAGGAGACCATGTCAAATAGCAAAATGACTTGCTTACATGACAAAGAAAAGCAGTGGAGTTCCAGTACATATCCATAAATGAGCAGATTGTTGACATTCTCACCAAGCCCTTGTCTAGAGTGAAATTTGTATACTTCAAAGACAAAATTGACGTGATGTAGAATGTCTCCCTCATTGAGAGGGCAGGTTGATGTCTTTGCAAGATTAAGGCAAACCATCTCTTGAATCCATGAAGGACTTTTGCTAGGTCATAAGGGACTTTGAATAGAGAAGATTGATACATTCACCTGAGAAGCCAGAAGGAATTGGCTGGGTCATAAAGGACTTTGACCAAAGGTGAATAGCCCAAGGAAATTACAGGATTGGACAAATCTTCTCCTAAAAATCCAGAAGGACTTGGCTAGGTCATAAAGGACTTTGACCAAAGGAGATTGATACATTTACCTAAGGAGCCATAAAGGATTTTGGCCAAATGTAAAAAGCCCTAGATACTCACATTGCCCACTCCAAGATGAAGTGATCTATATACATGCAGCAACATAGCATGCTTATGAATTTTTCCTATGGAGGAGAAATTTCAGCTAAGGGGAAATCTATTGCAGCCAAGGAAAATACCTCCCTCGCTAAGAGGTAGTGTTGATATTTTTGTAGAGTCTGGAGGTATCATTGCATGCCAAGAGGCCTCCTAAGTCAGCCTAGAAGATTTATGAAAATCAAAATTCAAATTCAATTTTTTTATTGAGCTTCATGTAGGCACAAAATGGACAAGCCAGCTCAGCTCGTGAAGGGACATGTCCCTTGGGGTAAATGCACCCATTTGACTTGTGTGTGTGTGTGTGTATACATAATGCAACATATTCATTTGACCAATTCGTAGTATTATCTCTCTTCTATAGAAGACACATGTGGGAGCAGATAGAGGACAAATTAATTGAAGTTTGGCTTGGTTTTTGGCACAGATCTCTAGAAAATGTAGAATTGTAAACCTTATTGAAGAATAATTTCTCCTAGAAGAAGAGTGGTTGGTTTTTCTCCCAAGTTGGGTTTCCCAAGGAAAATTTGTTGTCTCTATGGTGCATGGTTGTCTCTTTATGATCTTACTATTTTTGTTGCATTAGTTTTGATATTTTCTATGTATAATTGCTCAATGATATCAATAACATAAAGATAAATTGTTAAACATCATTAGGTAGTAATAATCAGATCATTTTTTCGTGCAACAACGCTGGCTTGACCTAGCCGGCCCGCCCTCCCTCCCTGAGCTGCCTCCTGCGGCCTCCCCGCCTGGCAGCCTCCTGCTGCTGGGCTCGCCCGATCCCGTTCCATCTGACCTGGGCCGCCACCCCCTGTGACAGCCTTCTCTAGCTGCTCGAAGTTGTTCCCTGCTGCGCGTTTGCCTGACTAGAACAGGTGCTCCCAGCCATGTCGCCCCCAGGGGGCCCAGACCCATTGGACCCTCCCCTGCCCCCACCCCCGGAGGTGACCGCATTCAAAGCAATGATCGCATCAAGCTGCAAGCGCCCGCCCTCTGTCAATCAGCAGAAGTTCGTCAAGAAGATGGATTCCATCCCCACGGTAGCCCTTCCTGAAGAAGAAACCTGCAAAGCAGCTCTGAACCTCGCTGAGAGAGGCCTCATAGGCCAGTTCACGGGCCTCTGGCCCTCGCCCAAGTCGGTAGAGGACTGGACACAAAGGAATTGGAAGCCGTTAATCAAAGAAGGTATAAAAAGCTACTTCGTAGGCAAAGGTTTTTTCATCTTCGTATTTGAAAGTGCAGAGGACAGAAGCTTAATCTTCAGAAACAGACCTTATTTTATGGGCCCCCAAGGTCTATACCTAAACAAATGGTCGCCAGATTTCGACCCTACCCAGGATGTCCCATCAGCTGTACCGGTGTGGGTGCGGCTCCCCCATCTCCCCCTACACTGCTGGAACCAAAAGTCTCTCCAAATCATTGGCAATGGTTTAGGAAAATATATAGATCAAGCGGTAAGAAAAGATCAATATTCATGTGCACGCATCTGTGTCGAAGTCGACCTGGAAGAGGGTTTGCCGGAAGCCATAAAACTTACAGTCGCAGGCTGGACGCATGTCCAAGAGTTGGACTATGAACAACTGCCATTTAAATGCAGACACTGCCATGGCTACGGGCACTTCGCCAAACATTGCAAGAAAAAGGCGGAAGAACAGCCAGACAAACAGAACGGCGAGCAATGGACCCAAGTACAAAAAACCACCAATCAGAAGAAAGGCAACGGGAAAGGCACTCCGAAAGAGACTCCAAGCAGTTCCAATCCCACCCAAGAAAAGATCTCAAATGGTAAAGAAAACAGCCAGAGCAAGTCAGCCACAGTAGCCCCGGAAAATGTGGATCAGATCGATCCTCCTATCACCAACATAGAAGATGTAGAAATGGCTCATCTGGAAGCCTCCCAAGGAAGCCCCTCCAACCCCTCATATGCAGAAGTAGCAAGGAAAAAACCAGCTGAAAGCTCTGACTCCTCGGAGGAGGAAACCTTCGAGCAACCCACAAGAAAAGTTGGAAGGAAATCTCGTAGAGAAGCAAGGGAAGAGGAGGCGGAAAGGCTCAAAACTCAAGGGAGCCAGCCTACAATAGAGATGTCAATCGGGAGAAATTCCAGGAATAGGCCCCCTAAGGGAGGCTCCCATCCTACCCCTGGTAAATAATGTGCCTCGTCTCTTGGAACTGTAGAGGTCTGGGAAACCCCTCGAAAGCAGAAGCGGTCAAGGATCTTCTCAAAATAGAACCCTTAGACATTCTAATGCTCCAAGAGACTAAGATAGAGGGGAAAGCCCTGCTAGACATCAGCAAGAAGAAATGGAAGAAAAGCACAGGAAGAGCAGTCAGCGCAAGAGGCTCATCCGGAGGGCTGGCAACTCTTTGGACAGAAGATCTCTTCCAGCTGAACAAATATCATGAGACCCAGCACTGGATCTACACGGAACTAACGCACTGCACAAGTAAGCTAACCATCTCCCTTTTCAATCTTTATGTACCTGTCCTGTATTCTGAAAAGAGGGACTGTTGGAATTCCCTCACTGAATTTCTTGAGCAGCACTCCCCTAGTAACATCATTCTTGCCGGGGATTTAAATATAGTCTTAAAAGCTAAAGAAAAAAGGGGAGGAACTAATAACAGAGACCCCATGCTCCCCATGGTGGAAGACCTCATCCAGCAGTGGGATCTTCTCGATTTCACACCGGTCAAAGGGTTCTACACATGGTCCAACAACCGAGTGGGTGAGGACCATATCTCTGCTCGACTGGACCGTTTTTTAGCACAAGGTACACTGATGATGAATAAGAAGATAATCATCACCAAAATCCTGCCCAAATTGACCTCAGATCATAAGCCAATCCAGCTCATTCTGGAAGAAGAAGAAGACCTTGGCCCAATCCCCTTTCGATTCAGCTCTCTTTGGATAGAAAGGGAAGGCTTCATAGATACAGTGAAAACTGCATGGGCAAAACCAGTCATTGGGTCCTCCAGTTACGTGTGGGAACAAAAGCTTAAAGCCACAAAGCAAGCCCCAGCCAAAGAAAAGAAACTGTTCAGTCCCTAGAGGCTCTGCAAGTAGAAATGGAAATAAAAGATATTACCCCAACGCTCCTTGACAAAGAAGTGAAAACTCAATGCTCAACATATCGATCTCTCCGGATGGAGGAAGAGCATTGGCGAACCAAATCCCGAAGTCTGTGGCTGAAGGCTGGCGATCGGAACACCACCTTCTTCCATCGCCAATATCGAGCAAGACTTTCCAGAAACCATATCTCTGAAATAACAAACACAGAGGGGTAGATTTGCAAAGGGTTCAGCCAGATAAAAGAAGCAGCCATCAGACATTTCAGACAGCTCTACACCGCAGGTAACCATGTCAATGAGGAGGAAACTGCTGACCTCCTCTCCAACATTCTGCTTCTGGTCAGTGCTGAAGACAATTCCGTTCTCATCAACCCCATCACTGAAGAAGAAGTCAGCAAAGTCATTTGGTCTATGGATCCGGACAAGGCCCCAGGGCCTGACGGATTCACCATTCACTTTTATAAGACCTGCTGGGACATTATCAAAACTGATCTCTTAAAGATGGTAAAAGGATTCATGGGAAAAGCCAAGGTAGGGGGAGGAACCAACTCCACCTATCTCGCCCTCATCCCAAAAGAAACCAATCCAGAAACATTCGCCAGATTCAGGCCAATATCGCTCTGTAACGCCTCATACAAAATTCTGGCAAAGCTTCTAGCCAACAGGATCAAGCCACTGCTCAACAGGCTGATCTCCAGCAATCAAGGTGGCTTCGTAGAAGGCAGGCACATCTTGGATAATGTCATCCAGGTGCAGGAGATAATCCATTCAAGCAATCAGCGTAAAGAAAAAGGTATGCTGATAAAACTTGATATGGCCAATGCCTTTGATCGAGTCAACCGCTCCTTCCTTTACAAAGTCCTCCTCTCCTTTGGCTTCTCCCCCCATTTTGTCAATCTTATCACTGCCTGCACCCACAACCCCTGGATTTCCCCTCTTGTAAACGGTCGACCCACCTCTTTTTTCCAAGCTCAGAGAGGTCTCAAGCAAGGATGCCCGCTCTCTCCTTTCCTGTACATCTTGATGGCGGACTCCCTCAGTAGGAAGCTATCAGCTGAAAAAGTCTCAGGCTCCCTCCCTGGCCTCAAACCCTCCCCTTCTTCTCCAGCTCAGAACCACGCTCTCTTTGCGGACGACTCCCTCCTCCTGGGAGGTGCCTCAGTTAGAATAGCCAAAGCCTTTGACTCTGTTCTCAGTTGCTATTGCAGGGTCTCGGGAGCCTCTATCAATGGAAAAAAAAGCGAAGTCTATGGCTGGAACATCAGGCAGCAAGAGCTCACAAGTATCTCCAATCTGCTTGGCTTTAAAGGACATGCTAAATGGGAAAAGATTAAATATCTTGGTCTTCCCATCACAAATGGCGTCAACAAGAGGTCATTGTGCACTGATATTATCAGCAAAATCAAAACAAAAATTACAGTTTGGGGAGGATATTGGCTCACAAAAGCAGGCAAAGTCATCCTGATCAAGACTGTCTTATCGGCGCTCCCAATCTACCAAGCAGCCTTCCTTCTCGCCCCTAAAAGCGTAACAGACCAAATCTCTAAAATTCTCCGGGACTTCCTCTGGAAGGGGGGGAAAGGAAATCAAAACAAGTTTCATTTAGTGAAATGGGACGTGGTCAAGCGCCCAATCTCTGAAGGAAGCCTCCAAATTCATGATCCAGCACTAGCCAACCTGGCGTTGGGAGGCAAAATTATTTGGAAGCTTTTCAAAGAGCCCAAACACCCTGTTTGCGACATGCTGAAATCAAAATACGTTCAAAACGTGCCGCTCAGAAACATTCAGATAGCCCATTCAAACAACAGCTCCCAGGTCTGGAAACTATGTAGTAAAACTTTGAATTTCTACATACGCAACGCGTACAGGATCCCAGGGAGCGGCAAACACATAAACTTGTGGCACGACAGAATAATGAATCGTGACCCCCTTGCGGAAATAGATGAAATTGCAGAGTTAAAATGCTGGCTTGAACGCACAGGTATAAAAAGTCTTTATGATCTGTCAAACTAAGATCACCATGATGACTAGCAAGGCTGGGACTTCTTTGGAATTCCAGAGCGACTAAACCAACAGAAGTGCGTTCTCAAAGAACTGTTAGAGGAAGCGGCCCCAGTGAATAGAAAGATGAAGGATAGCTGGGGATGGGGGCAATCTGGAATTTATACAACCGTTGCTGCCTATAATGCCCTTCAACCAAACAGGAACAGCAGTAAACCGCCGGAATTCTGGAAGAAAGTTTGGGAACCGCTAGCTCTACCTAAAGTAAACTTCTTCTTTTGGACGTTGGTCCACAACAAGTTGTTAACTGGAGACAATTTGATGAAAAAAAGCATAGCTGGACCGCATAGATGCGAGCTGTGTAGAAGTAGCTCAGAAACAGCCAGGCACCTCTTTATGGAATGCAAGTTTGCCAAAGAAGTATGGGGTCTCATTCTACAAGAGTTACAAATCCCAGCCCCCTCTCATAACTCTGTTGCTGATCTATTTGACTCAAGGAATCAATGCTACCCCAACAAAATTCCTAGCAAGTCTATTTGGAGAAAAGTTTGGAACGCTATCCCCAAGTTTGTATGCTGGCAGATTTGGTTGACCCAGAATGACCTGATATTCAATGATAAGCTGCAAGCTCCTTTCGTGACAGCAGTAAAGGCCAAATCCCTTCTCCTTGAAGCAATCCAACAACAATATTTTCCAGAAGATTCTTTGCTTCTCCCCGAAGAAGAGAGGTGGCTGGGCCCCCTCTTCCCCCATTCTCGGAAGCAGTCAACAGCCCCTCATTCAGCGAATCCGGAATGGCACAAAAGAGACTCCGAAGTCAACTTCCAAGAATGGTGGCGACAACAAAAAACAACCACGATATCCTTCGACGGAGCCTCCAAAGGCAACCCTGGGACAGCAGGCGCCGGAGGGGTCATCTATGCCTCGGATGGCACAAGAAGGGACAGCTTTTGCTGGGGTATCGGGCAGAAAACCAACAACCAGGGAGAGATTCAAGGTCTCCTTAAAGCTTGTCAAAGAGCCAGAGATAGAGGTGACAAAGAATTCCAAGCCTTTGGAGACTCAGAGATCTTAATAAAAAATTTAAACACGGGCAAACTGTTTAACAATGCAAGTCTCAACAAATCTCTGAACAGAATAAAGAGTGTCCTGCTTGACCTCGACTCCTACAAATTCCTCCATATTCTCAGAAGCCTGAACAGTGAAGCAGATCTGATGGCGAACAAAGGCTACACGCTTGGGAAAGGACAACTCCTCATAAATGGCGAAAGCTCTTATCACCCCTGTAATCCATGAGGATCCTAAATATTGTAACAGCATAAGAAACAGAAATAGAAGTAATGTAATGATGGTTGCCATGGCGTGAGTCCATTCTACTCCTCAAATTAATAAAACATACTCGTTTCAGTGAAAAAAAATAATCAGATCAGAAGATTGGTTTCTATTGTGTATATTGTAGAAAATACAATAGTTGTCAGGAGCCACGCTAATCAAAATCTAGAGCAGCTTTAGAAATAACAGGATTTCATATAAAGAAAAACATTGTGATTGAATTGTTTGCAAATGTAGAATCACTTTTAAATCAACACACAAACAGTGATACTAAGTTGGGTCAGGTGGGTGAGCAAATCAACACCATGCTCAAAGCACATGATGCAAAGGTGAAAACTCCCCAGGATCTAAAGAATAAAATCAAGAAATTGGACAGTTGATCAACACTATGTCGAAAGCACATGATGCAAAGATGAAAGCTCCTCAGGGTCTAAAGAATAAGAATCAAGAAATTGAACAGCTGATCAGAATTTTGAAGGAACATAGCACTCCAGTACCAACAACGATATATCTCTTGTGTTGATTTTCTAGTGCAATTAGGGTTAGCACAAGTTTTTTGAAATTTTGATAATTACTTTTGATGTAGATCTTCTTTTAACTTATTTTGATATATCATTCAACAATTACACTTCAAAAATTCAACAATAAAGAAGAGTAGAGATCACAATGCACAAAAGAGAGACAAGATTTACCCTAGGAAAACCCACTACGGGGAAAATCCCAACAACCTTTTCAATAGAGAAATTCTTCTTGTTCAATGAGAGACACACCTAGACCTATGGTCAAACCTGGTCTTCTCCTCCAAAACAAGTCCCCCAAACTGATCGTGCACTTGCTATTAACCCTGTACTTCCAAAATTTCGGCCCTCCTAAAATAGCAAGTTGCCCAAAATTTTGGCCCTGCAGCAATTGCCCCAATAACCCTGAAAATTTTGGCCCCCTACAATAAATGCCCAATAAAAATGCGAACCACAGAGAGATAGATTCCTTCACATGTGTGAGTTGCTAAAGAGAGAGAGGAGAGAGAAAATTCGGCCTTCTTCCTCATCCTTCTTAGCCCTTCTTGTCCTTCGCTCACTTGCCCAGAAATTGTCATAAGAGATGAATGTGAGTTGCCCAAATGAGGAACTTGAGCTGCCTCTATATAGTAGTTTGTCTAGGGTGAATGGATGTGTCTCTTGGCCAAGGCCAACTTGACTTGGAGGGAAACTGACTTGTCACTTTTGGAAACAAAAATTTCATTTGAAAAATTCAAATTTACAATGGGACTTTGACTCAAAATAAATTTCCTTTTGACTCGAGCATTTATAAACATGCTTTACAATGATAAATATAATTACATCAAGGGACGAAAAGTATATTATGAAGACCGGCCATAGTTACAAATTCAACATCTTGGAGGCTAAAGGTTTTCCAAAGACAAGGGCAAAGGATATGAAGATATGAAAACTTTGTATTTGAGGGAGAAACCTGAAAGTGGTGGCATGAATGATCCATGGGCTTGTTGAAACTTGGGTAGCTCGAAAGGTATTTTCGAGTGGAGAAAACCCACTAAAGATGTGTTTGTTAGGTTACCCAAAGTTGGGGTTTTTTGAGTCATGTAGGCTCAAGTCGGCCAGCTAGGCCAAGGGACATGACCATTGGGGTTTACACCCCATGGTCAACTATATATAGGAGGCCAATGGAGTGGCCAAACCACATCATAGCAATATCATCCTTGTGAAGAATAACAAACCAAGAGTGAGCCACAGATCAACTAGGAGAAGGACGAATTAGATGGTCTGGTTATGATTTTTCTCTGTTGAAGAAGGACAAGAAGAGGCCCAGTATACTTCTCTGTTGGACGAGGAAAGACGCTACCGAGATCTAAGTTTTAGTCTATTGTTTTAAGGAGGTCGAGATCTATTTGTGATTAGGACAAGGTTGAAGCCCTAGAAACCTATTACAAGTAGGCCAAAAGGCCCCAGCTTGAGTTGCAAGAGGGCCAAAAAGGCCTTAGGACTAGGTCACGGCCTGTCTGAGGGAGGCTGCAAGCAAAGAAGGTGGCCAAAAGGCCTCAGAGTCTTGGGAGCAAATTCAAGGTACCTCGGGGCTAAGGAAAGGCTAGCGAAGGTGGACGAGAGGGTTGTTGCTCTGTTATAGATGATTGTTGAGCATTTTGTGAAGTTTGCTTGGTAAAGGAGTTATGATAAGCAAGGTGATTTGATGCTAGAATACATTTGATTGAAAGACAAACCCTAATGTGAGCAATTGAGTGTACAGGGCTTTGATAGGAGTCATTCCCTATGAGACAAAGTGGCAACAAGGAGTCTAAGGGCTAAAGAGATGAGCCCAGACTCAAGGCGTTAGTGGGCAACAAGAGGACAATGACTAAAGGAGCTTATCACTATGCAATTTTGGAGGCAAAGGACAATCAAGTACATCAAGGGAAAAGAGGAAAGAAAGGGCTAGAAGCAAAGGACTACTACAGCAAGTCAAGCTATTTTGTCTTTGTTGTGATGGGCAGATTGAAGGTCTAAAGGATTAGACCTCAAGCCCTAGATTTTGTATACTATGTATACTAGTTTGTATCATGTGTTATAAAGAGCCATGATCCCTAGTATGGGAACCCTAATATCTTCTTAACGATGAACTAGTGAGAAACGAGATTTGGGCCAATATAACTTGTGTACTTTATTGGTTTCACTGTTGTTATATTTCCGTTGTGCAAAGTGAATTTGTCTTGGGCTTATCTAGTGTGTTGTGTTCCTAGTTAGAGCACATACCAAACCTAGAGGGCATGGGAATTTCAACATGGTATCAGAGCTACTTTGAAGAGCACGTGGATCAGAGTGTGCACAGGAAGTAGCTTAAGAGGGAGCTGTGAAACTGCTAGACATGGAGTAGAAAGTTCAACAGAGAAGGTGCTTTGGCATGGATGAGATAGCTTCATGTGAATGGCAGGTTGATCGCAAGATTCTACCTTCATTGGGTTGCAAAGTTGCACATCTGGCAGAGGAGCCATGTGCACATGAGGTATTTGACCTAGGAGGATGAGGACTCATGCAGAGTTGAGTTGTGGTGGTCTAGAGTGGATTAGACCCAATGTTCGACTGCAGCTTGGGACTGACCTTGGAAGGACACAAGTTCAGTAGCAGCACTTTCCAAGAGGGAAAGCAGAGTGAACCAACGGAGATTTTCTTGGCTCAGAGGGAGTCTAGCTTCAGAGGGAGACTGCAAAGGAATGTTAACCGCCCAATGGAAGTCTGAATCTTCAGGTTCGAGGAAGAGAAAGGAGTTTTCAGCCCATGCAAGGATAGTAACAGACCATACGGGGTCATGGTGGTGCAAGGAAAAGTCATGCTGCATGAAAGGACAATCATGCACAATGCAAGATAAATCTTGGCCAAGTACAAAAGAAGATGTGGCATATGTGAGGATAGTCATGGCCATGCAAGGGGAAGCCGTGACTCATGTGAGGACAATCATGAGCATGCAAGGAAATTCATGGAGCTAGAGATTTCAAGGTGTGATGGAAATACCTTCCTCACTAAGAGGGAGTGTTGAAATTTGGGTAGCTCAGGAGGTATTTCCGAGTGGAGAAAACCCAAAAAAGATATGTTTGTTGGGAAATTTACCCAAAGTTGGGGTTTGTTGATTTTTGGTAGCATCGGATATGCTCTAGCCATGAAAATTGATGGAGAGACTAAGGCACATGAGATCTCCAAGACCCAAAAATCGTTTGGAGAACTTCCACCCGAATGGAGAGAGATTAAGATAATTAATATTTTTAATGAGACCCTAAGTCTAAACTTAGGAAAATTAAAATATTAATGTGTATTAATATAATATGGGTGAGAAAGTTCTAAATAACGAGGACCAAGCTAGATCTAATCTTAGCCGTTGATTAGGGACTTAATCTCGGTCGTTGAATCGTCAACAGGAAAAGTATAAGAGGAAGTTTGAGGGTTAGTTGGAGATACACGAAGACACCAAGAGAGATCAGTTAGTTCGATTTTCTGGGGCAAGGTTCGCTGAGGAAATCGAACAAGTGATCAGTCGCAGTGAGGGGCAGCTCAACAGGAGGCCAAGGGAATACATATTAGAGAGGCAACTGAGTGTTGGAAGAGGCAACGAAGAGCCTAGGAAGGCTAACGCAGAGGCAGCAAGGGTTGACACAGAGGCTAAGGAGGCCAACGTAGAGCATGTAGAGGGCCAAAGGAGCTGACACAAAGGCCATAGAGGCTGATGCAGTTGATGCAGAGGGCTTCAAAGGCTGCGCTGAGGTGATTTAGTGAGACGGATTGAGAGTTGATTGGCTGACGCAAAGCCAGAGAGGGTGATGCAATCCCTAAGAGGGTGACACAGTTCCAAAGAGTGCGTGGAGCAGCGTTCGCTATCCAGCACAAGGAATAGTCGAAGTCACTGTGGGATCATTCCTTCGACCGCTGATCAGCCGAAATATCTGTCTTCGGATAGAGGTATTGCTGCCAAGGAAATTCTTTGAAGGGTGAGCCATTTCTGGCACCCTAGTTGTATTCAGAATCTGCTTAATAATAAAACCCTCTATATGTTGCACCGATTTTCCCGCATTGGGTTTTTCCAGGGACGATTGTCCAAAAATAATGGTGTCCCTTGTGTTGTCTCAGTTTATTTCAGTTGTTGATCTGTATATTTGTGAAAGTTGCAATTGTGTTTATTTCGATGTTTATATTATTAAATAACTTGTTAACACAAAGAACAAGTAGGAGATAGTAAACCAAAAAATGCAGTAGGGGTTTCTAATGTGTTAGATTCAGAAATTGTCACAGGGTTTTGGACCCAAAGTGTGAGCTTAAAACCAAGAAAATTTATTTAAATTATTTTTGAGTCATGTAGGCTCAAGTCAACCAGCTAGGCTAAGGGACATGACTATTGAGGTTTACACCCCATGATCAAGTCTATATAGGAGGCCAATGGAGTGACCAAATCACATCATAGCAATCTCACCCTTGTGAAGAATCGCAAGCCAAGAGTAAGCCGCAGATCAGCAAGGAGGAGGACAAATTGGATTGTCTGGTTCTAATTTCTTTCTATTGAAGAAGGACAAGAAGAGGCTGAGTATACTTCTCTGTTGGATGAGGAAAGAGGTTGCCAACATTGAAGTTTTTATCTGTTGTTTTAAGGAGGTCGAGATCTATTTGTGATTTGGACGAGGGTCGAAACCCTAAAAACCCATTTCAAGTAGGCTGAAGGGCCTCATGTTGATTACAAGTGGGCCGAAAGGCCTCAGTTCGAGTTGCAAGAGGGCCGAAAAGGCCTTAGGACTAGGCCACAACATGTCTGAGGTAGGTCACAGACAGAGAAGGCGGGCAAAAGGCCTCAGAGGCTTGGGAGCAGAGCCAAGGTACCTCAGGGCGAAGGAAAAGCCAGTGAAGGTGGACAAGAGTGTTGATGTTCTGCTGTAGATGATTGTTGAGCATTTTGTGAAGTCTGTCTGGTAAAGCAGTTCTAAATAGCAAGGAGATTTGATGTTGGAATATAGTCGATTGAAGGACAAACCCTACTATGAGCAGCTGAGTGTACAGGGCTTTGATAGGAGTCATTCCTTGTGAGATAAAGAGGTAGCAAGGAGTCTGAGGGCTAAAGAGATAAACGCAGACTCAAGGAGTTGTTAGCTGTTAAGAAGCCTTCCAAGAGGGAAGCAAGAGGACAGTGACTAAAGGTGTTGATCACTGTGCGATTTTGGAGGTAAAGTACAGCCAAGTACATCAAGGGAAAAGAGAAAAGAAAGCACTAGAAGCAAAGGACTGCTATAGCAAGTCAAGCTATTTTGTCTTTGTTGTGATGGGCAGATTGAAAGTATAAAGGATCAGACCTCAAGACCTAGAATTTGGATACTATGTATACTAGTTTGTATCAGGGGTTGTAAAGAGCCATGATCCCTGTTATGGGAGCCCTAATGTTTTATTATTGATGGACTAATGAGAAATGAGATTTGGGTATTTCTTGTGTACTTTATTGGTTTCACTGTTGTTATATTTCCGCTGTGCAAAGTGCTTTTATGTTGGCCATCTCTAGTGTGTTGTGTTCCTAGTTAGGGCACATGCAAACTTAGAGGGCGTTGGCCATAACAGATCATATATGCTCCAAGTTAATACGTTGTGCCAGAACAAAGTAAAGAAGTGACTAGTTAGGGTGGAATCACCTCCACCGAAACTAGACAGGGGATTAGCTAGGGCGGGAATACCTCCACCGAAACTAATCAAAAAGAAGGGGACTTAAACCCTGAGAGCCATGGGCCCAAAAAAAACCAAAGACAAATCCAATCCAAATCAATGATGACAAAATGATTCCAACTCTCTTTTATTTATAGATTTCCTCATGGGGTTCTCCTCCTTTAATGAAATGTGAGGGGTTCATGTGCAAACCCTAGTTTGGGCTTTTTTCCCCAGCTACCCCAAAATTTACCTAATGTTGCCCTAAAACATTAGATAATGGATTTGCCCCTTTATCAAAGACTATAGCCTACGAGATTAGATAGGCTATTCTGTCTTTCCTTGGACAATCAATCCATAGGGGACATTACATTCTGAGGAAAGAACAAAGCCCCGTACTCTCCAGGTGTTTGTTACAAACCATGGCCTATCAACAAGAACTGAGGAATTAATGTTTGATGAACTAAGAGTGTTACTCTTGCAAGAGGAAAAAATATAGAGGCTTTATGGTGGAGATGGGAATTCTGAGCATGTTTTAACCTTTTACAGCAAAGTAAAAGGCCAAAGGAAAACAAAGCTTTGGCTAGTGAGGGAATAGAAGCAAAATTCAAAGAAAATGCTACAGCAGGCATGAAGGCTCTAAGAAGAGCAATGCCAATTGAAATAAACCAATGGTAAACCTATTCAGTTTCGAAAAGTGGGATAAAAATAAAGTGTGATATATCATTGATCATAGTTAACGAAGAAAGGATCTCAAATAATTAAGTCGAAGACAAACATGATGGAAGTGGTAAAGGAGTTAAAGAATAAAAATGCATCCCAACATGCACATATAGAAGTCAGAGGGCTCACCGTATCTCAGGTGGAAGTTTTAATTTAGTCACTTTTCAAATGCAAAGTAATCCTCTCAGTTCCCCCATATTTTTGGTAAGTTCATTGTCTGAGTCTTACCTCATGTTGATTGCCACACTCATATGCACTCATATGCTTTCTCCTCTTCTAAGCTTCTGGCACTTAATGTTCCACTCTCACCAACACCATTAACACAATGACTCTTGAGTCCCATCCATGTTCAAATCCCAACTCTAATCTTTCATTTTTTATAGTATATATGACATGATACATTTCCCTCCCAACATCCTGCTAAGTGTGCCATCTATTCTTTTCTTTCCCAATGGTTGTTAGAGCTCTATAGATATGGTCTTTTCTATATATGATATATTTAGGGTTATTGTTTTAGATAGTATCAATTATAATAAAAAATTGAGAAATGCATCTTATAGAGTCTCTGGCTTAGCTAATATGCATCTTATAGAATCTCTTTGCACCCACTTGAGGGGCTTTGATCCTAGATATCCACACTAATACAAGCCCAATCACTTCATTGCTTGTTGCTAGACCACATTCCTGTGGGCTTCTAGGTTATGACTTAGGGCAAAGGGAAAATTTACTTGAGATAATTTAGTTTTAATCAAATCATAAATATCTTCATATATATTATATACTTCAGCATATATCTTAGAATGTATCATTTCTAAATTAATAATTATAGTATATATAATATCTTAATATGTTGTCAAATATAATTTACCTTGAAATATGTATATGGACAAACCTAATGGTAAATCTCATCCAAATTTCATCAATAAAATCAAATCCGAACCTAATTTCATCATTATCAAACTAGAAACTTGAACCCAAACCATGTGACTTAATGTATTATGTACACTGAAGTGCCACTTGACACATGACAAATAACAAATAGTGGTTTTCCACATTAGATGACAGTTAAAATTGTGGGGTAATGGTTGTTTTAGGAGATGATAGAGTACACAAAGTGAAAGGTCAAGGTAATTCTCCTATGGCGATACCTTATGGAAGAGTTTGAGAAGTGATGTGTTGTATATTCCGCAAGTGAAGAAGAATCTACTTTTAGTAAGCCAAATTGCAAAAACATGTCAAAATTGATTTTGAAGAAGACAAGTGCCTTGTAGAGGACAAGAAGAAACATTATAAGGTAAAAGTATTTAAGAAGGTTTGGTCCATTGAGCTATGCTACAACAACAACGTGGGGAGTTGTTGTGACCAGTGTGGAAAATGTCGCAATAATATCAACAAAGTCTGATTTTTTGGGCTAGCTAATTTTTTGACGACTTTTTCGACAAATTAAAAAAAAAAGTAAATAAATAATAATAATACAAAAAATAAATAAATATAATATAATAAATAAATAAAATCGTGATTTTATCGAAAAAACGGGATGTTATTAGGAGTCGATCGAAAAACTCGTGAAGCCCGCCCAAACCGTGGATAAGTGAGGGGAAAAGGCCAAAAATCGCACTCATTTTTCACTCTTATTTCTGCCATTCGTCCCTGTGGAGAGAGGAGGTCTTTGCCATTGCCCAAGAGGAGGAGATTTACTAGTTTTGTGGTGTGGATTTGGAGATTTGTCCATTGCTCAAGGTGCTGATTTGTTGCTGCCAGGCATGTATTTTAATTTTTTTCTCAGCCTTTGTTACACAGATGGCTTCTTAAATCTTTCTATTAGTATGTTTCTAGCTTATTTTTGCTTATATATTTGAATCAAAACATTGTTTAGGATCAAGATTGAGTCAAAACTTCAAAATGTTTAGATTGTTTACAAGTTTCAAGAATAAAAAATTCAAACCCTTGTTTAGTGAATCTAAGTATGTTCAAGTGCGTGAGAAGAGGCATTTAAAATTAAAATTAACAATTACATTTGTGTTTGTTTCTTATTTGATGGGCAATTTTTAATTTTTTTCTTTTTTTTTGTGCCCTAGGTTCAAATTCAAGTTCAAAGTTTCAAACAAAATGTCGAGGAATTTGGACCCTATGTGGGAATATGGTGAACCTGATCCTATACCCGATAGTGGGGGGGTCAATATACAATATTTGACTTGCAAGTTGTATGGCAAGCATATGTCAGGGTGTGTCAACAGATTAAAATTCCATCTAGGGCAAAATATAGAACTTTGCCAAAATCCAACTCCAAAATCATCCGACAAGCCATTAAATCATTGATTGATAAAGAGGAGGGCAAAGACAATAGGGCAGCGGTAAAAATCCAACTTGTAGGGGCCTCGGGAGTGGGGGGAAGTGAGAGTGGTTCTTCAGCATCACATTCCACACCCACATGGCCCAACCCCTCAGCTTTCTCATCATTTTTTTGTTCCTAGAACCACACCTGGGGCACAACCTAGCATCAAATCGGCACTTAAAAAAAAAGGAAAAGGTGGAAGCTAACGGGTTGGTCAATAAGTGTCTTCTATGGAGTGATGTTCCTTTCAACATTTCTAAGACCAACCCATTCTACCAACCTATGTTTGATGTTGTTGTTGTTGGCCCGGGGTACAAAGCCCCTACCTTTGCAGAGTTGGGAGGGCCTCTTCTTCAAAATGAAAAGGCTGATTGCACTGCTAGATTGGAGGAGTTTAGGGCATCATGGGAACACACTGGATGCACAATCATGCCAGATGGTTGGACTGACTAGAAGGGTAGGACCCTTATTAACTTCTTGGTTAGTTGTCCCAAGGAGACAATGTTTATGAAATTTGTTATCTGCACACATTAAAGATGCACGTTTATTATGTGAGTTATTGGACACCATTCAAGAAGTAGGTCCACAAAATGTTGTCCAAGTCATAATGGACAACGTTGCAAATTATGTTGTTGCTAGCAGGTTGCTTATGGAGAGGTATCCTAACCTGTTTTGGACAACTTGTGTTGCTCATTGTATTGACTCGATGTTGGAGGATATAGGTAAGATTCTTTTTATGAGGGATATTTTGAATCATCCAAGAGCATAACAAAATTTATATATAATCATGCATTTGTGCTTAGCTTGATGAGAAGATTCACCAACAACAAAGAATTGGTGCATCCTGCCATTACACGATTTGCCACTACTTTCATATCTTTTCAGTCTCTGTTGAATTCTATGTGGGATGTGAAGAGCATATTTCTTTCACAAGATTGGAGTGCTTTATCTATTAGCCACAAACCACAGGGAGAGCGCATATGCAGACTAGTTTCATATGATCATAGCTTTTGGGCAGGAGTAGAGGAGGTGTGTGCCATTTCAAAACCTTTGGTAAGGGTTCTTCGGTTGGTTGATGGAGACAAGACCACAATGGGATACTTGTATGAGGCCATGGATAGGGCCAAAGAAGCCATTCGTGCCTATTATGAAGATAAGGGAGACGAGGGGTTAGAGAAACAACAGTTGATATGGAGAGTGATTGATGAGCGATGGAACAAGACCCTCCATCTCCCCATTCATGCTGTAAGTATCTACCTCAAACCTGCATTTTCTTACTTCTGTGGTTTCAGATTTGATGTTGAGGTGATGGATGGATTCCTTACTTGTGTTGATAGGATGGTGGCATCTGAGCAAGAACGTGAAGAAATTTCTAAAGAAATGGAGATATATAGGATGGCAGGTGGCACATTTGGTTTTACCATGGCTATTAAGAATAGGATGACCAAAATGCCAAGTAAGCTTTAGTTTGTTTCAACTTTCAAATTTCATAATTCATTGTCTCTTGATAATTTGCTTCAAGTTTATAATTTCAATGTTTTAACCTTTTTTTTATGTTTCTCATTTTTCTTTTAACATGTAGATGCTTATAGTGGACAAGCTATGGTGGCAAAGTACCCCATCTCCAAAATCTTGTTATTCGAGTGCTCAGCGAAACATGCAGTTCCTATAGGTGTGAACACAACTGGAGTGTATTTGACAAAATACACAACAAAAAGTGCAACAAGTAAAAAAAAAAATCAAATTAAATTTTTGAATTCATTTTATTATTTTTAATATTTAAATTTTCCAAGTACTAATTTACAATCTAAGATCCTAATACAGATTGGAGTCCCAATGCCTCAATGACATGGTCTACATCCACTATAATCTTCGATTGTGGGTGAGACAAATTCAGAAAACTCCTGATGTGGAAGCCATCTCATTAGACAACATTGATACCACTGTTGCATGGAGGGTTGAGACTGAGAGATTTGTAATGGACTTGATCCCTGATTGGTTAGATGTGGATCCAGAGGCACTAGAGGAAGGGCAGGTAGCAGTTGCAGGGGAGGGAGAGCCAGGGGTAGAGGAGGAGTAGGGTCAAGAGGCAGAGCAAGAGGAGGAGGAGGAGGAGGAGCTAACACCATCTAGGATGGGCAGAAGCAGAGGACAGAGGCCATCTCTTTTTTTTGCTTCTAAAGGACGATAAAGTCCATTTGTAGCCCCAGGGGTAGGGCCTTCTTCTTCTAGAGGAAAAGGCAAAGCCATTCCCTATTCCTGTAAAAGGAGCAGAGGATCTCAGTGACTGATTACTTTATTACATTTAGATGGCTCATGATATACATTTATTATATTTTTTGTCGATATTTTGACTCTTAAGAGTTGAGACTGAGTCAGGATTCAAGATTCAAAACTTGATTCACTATTTTGATATGTGATGTAGCACTAGACCTCTTATACATATTATATATTAGTTTTCTTTTCATGTTTATGTAGAAATGCATTTATTTGATGTTGGGGATACTTTAGATGTCGATTTTTTGCCGATTTTTTCAAAAACCTCTCGAATTTAACGACTTTTTCAATTTCTAGACCCTTGTCGAATTATTCCCGAGGTCGACTTTTTCCACATTGGTTGTGACAATGATCCAACTGCAAATCATGGTGTGCATACTCCTTCCTTGGGTGGGGTTTGTCCGATGTGGCTAGATTATATTGAATATCATTGATGTAGCCTTCAAGCAAATTATTCTATGATGTTGGCAAGGTACCAGCAAAACCTAGTCTTTACTAAGCATGTGAGGGTGGGTGGAGCTTCTTTCCTGGTGTACAATCTGTAAAAACATGAGTTCACATTTTTCTTAAAGTATAGAATTTGGCCTTTATAGGTTTATGGCAACAATGAGACAACAATACTTAGTGGTTTAAGACAACACCAACAATTAACTTTGGAATCAATGGTTTAGTTATATTAACTACCAAAGCCTTAACATCTAAAAGGTTGAGTATGGTTCACGGTTTGCATCTTCATTGGCAAGAAACAAGTTGATGAATCTCACATGTCAAATGCACAAAGAAAATCTGCAAAAGAACTAGAGGTAAAGCATGCAGGTGGTTATAGTCAGTCCGCACTAATTTTTTTAGTCTTATGGGAACTTCAACAACATCATTCAAAGTGTTAGAGCAAAATTTAACACCACCAAATGATGTCAAGTCCCAAGCATCAACAGATTAGTTTGTGCAACTCAGGAAGGCTATCCACTCTCCCCTCACTAGCGCTTTCTCTCTCTTTAGGTTGGCTCTTCTCCAACTCAGGGGGGGGGATTAAGGTTATAGAGTGGAGACTCAAGATCATCTTTGTGAAGAGTTGGCCTAAGAAAAACAAATGGTCGTAGAAAAAGTGGAATAAATGAGTGATATGGAAAAGGAAAATGAAAGTAGAAAGCCCAATTACCAAGTGCCTAATCACTCCTTGGGCAAATGGGGTCCAGAGAATAGGCATTAAAGATGGCAAGTCCATGAAAATATAAGGAAATAGGGGCTGCTATGCATGCCACAAATCAGCTTTAACTTGATCTTTATTACAGAAATTTGTCCTCCCACAGCCAGGTGTGCTATTCAAGATGTTGGTATAAAGGTGATGTCATATCAACACTAAGAGAAATTTGGATTTACTAGATGTAGCTAAATACAACAACAATAAAAATAAGAGGGGTCAAATTTGCACATTACAGTATCCCAATGAGTTATGGTTCTTTACAAAGCATTCATGTCAACAATACAAGGCTTACAATGGAAATCAACACATGAAAGTAACTTGCACAAACAAAAGCCTCACATTAACTAAAAAAAGATATACCTCCAATCTTTCAATTGGGCTCCAAGCATGTGAAGTATAAAATGCTGATTTTTGTAGCTTGGGTAGGTACTTTTGCATAAGCCTTGTGTCTAGGCATGTAGAAGTCGCTCACATTCTCCTTAGAACACTTGCTCTAGTGTGAACAAGTTGTTGATGCAACTTAGCCTAAGTCTAACTTAAGAAACAATACATATTAATATGTTGGCTTATTGAGCTAAAAGAAATTTAGGAAAAGTAAAGTAATTTACTTTAGTAAGTTTTAATCTTTGTAGTTGATCTCAAGTGAGGCGAGATCTAATCTCAATCATTAATCACTTTGAGATTAGTGTTAGGGTTAGGGATTTAGCTCAATGTAAAGTTATAAAAGAAAACTTGAGGAGACGAGAAAGACACACTACAACATCACAAGATTGAGAGTGGCATCTCAATGAGTAGTGTGCTAGACCCAAAGGAGTGCAGAGAGGTTGGAGATCTAGATCTGCAAGAAAGATTGAACACTGATCTAAGGTATATCTGCTGGATTAGATCAAGGTTAATTGTATTATGTATATTTTCATAGGTGGGCCATTATCCCAGGACGGGAGCCCACATAAGTTTGGATTTTTTATTGAAAAAACTTGTTGGGAAGAGATCTATTTGTGTCATTATTTCATGTGATCAATTATTTAAATTTGTTTCTGCTGAATTTGTTAGGAACCTGACTGTGTATTTACTATTTATTTAGTAGCTAAGTTTTCTGCTAGGAATTAAATATCAAGTGCTAGGTTCACAAGAAAACTAATACGGTATCAAAGTTGTAAACTCTGAGAGTTGATCTTGTGTCAAGTTCGTACTAAATCAACTAGGTCGGGTTTGGTCGTGATTGTGAGGCAGAATTTTTTTAAGGGGGTGTCGAACAACTAAAGATAAATTTTGTTGAAGGCCCAAAATTTAACAAACAAAAAAATGGAAAAAAAAGGGTTGCATGGGGGCAACTGGGTGGCCGACAGGACTAACGGCCCACCCACCAATGCAAGGAAGGGGCAAGCGCCAACAAATATGGTCGGGGCAGTAGCTAGTAGCAACAGAAGTGCATAAGAGATTCGATAGAGAAATTCCACAGCCAAAACAACTGACAGGCCTGCGTAGCAACACATCAACTAGAGGTCAGCCCAAGGCAAACGCAGGGAAAAGAAAGTTAGTTGGGAACAACCGTTGACAGGCAAACAACTCAATTGACTATGACGAGACTATGGGTTGGTGAGGACATGTCACAAGGGCCGACAGGGACAGGAGGCCAAAGCATGCAGACCACAGCACAAATAGTTGCATGCACATGTCCCGAGCCGAGGAGGAGCTTTGAAGTTGAAGAGTGATGTGACACAAGGAGGTGGTCGACTGGCAAAGTAAAAAGGCTGCAATGCAAACAAGGCTAGCCCCAAACCAACCACGATTTTAGCAGACACGACAATGTTTCAGGCAACAGAGGGCAACACAGTATCGTGTAGGTAGTTGACAAATCTACAGGACCAGTAAGAGGTGAAGGTCCTACCAAAAAACATAATCAATGCCAGTCAGCAATTGAGGACCAACCAAACGGTAAGAATCTACAATTGCTAAACAAGTCGTGGGTAGAAATGAACAAGCCCAGAAGTGACCATAGCTAACAGAAAGGTACGTGTACCAGTAACCTAAGCAAACAAGGTCAGGCCCGAGCAACTTTAGACAGCATGGGGATGAGCACAGTTTCTTCTTCATCAAGAAAAATTGTTTTTGGTAGGGTTTGATCAGTTGGACACAGATGGCTACCAATCTTAGGTTTGAAGATCACTTGGATGGTATGTCTAACTACAACATCTGGAAGGAGTGAATTGCATTAGAGTTAGAGGACAACAAGATTTGGGAGTTTGTAGAACAAACTAAAATTCCTCCTACTAATGCAACACTTTTGGTCGTCCCTAAGAAGAAGGACGTCAAAGTCAGGAGGATTATACTGGACAAAGTGAAGGATCACATTATTCCTCATATATTTAAAAAGAAAACCACCAGAAAAATGTGGGAGGCATTGACCAAGCTATACCAAAGCGACAACTAGAATCGAAAAATGGTGCTAAGAGAGAAACTCGGGGGCACCAAGATGTCCAAGACTGAGACAGTTTCTTCTTATCTCACCTGAATATCTCAAATACGAGATGAGTTTGTTGCAGGAGGGGAGAAAGTGTCAGACCCAAAACTAGTAAAGACAGCTCTAAAAGGATTCACAGAGTTGTGGGGTACCGTTGTTAGGGGAGTCGTAGCACGGGAGAATCACCAACCTAGGATAGATTGGGTGGCTTCACATAGGAGAGGACTCGTGAGGAGGCTCTACATGGAAACCAGGTAAAAGGTGTAGGTGATGAGGAGAATGTTGCTCTTTTAGGTCATGCAAAAAAGGGTAAGGGGGCTACCAAACTGAAAAAAAGAGAGGAAGAGTCCTCTTATGATGGGAAGAAGAAAGACATGAGCAAAGTCAAGTGTTTTGCATGTCACAATCCATGACATTTTGCGAGCCAGTGTCCAAACAGCAAGAAAGATAAATAGAAAGCACGGGTTGCAAAATTAGAAGAGACTGAAGGGTTTGAAATAATTTGAGGAGTTTTCATTAGTGGTTGCTTGTCTTTCTGGCACTAGTGTTAGAAGTGCTCGGTTTGTGGACAGTGATGCATGGTTTATGGATAGTGGAGCATCTTGCCATATGATGGGAATGAGGGAAGTGTTCCTTAGTGTTTCAAAGACAAATTCAGACATGCATGTGAAAGTTGGTATGAGTACCATACATGCAATGAAAGGGGTTGGAACAATGTTATTCCAGCTAGAATCAGGAGGATCTTTGGAGGTGGCAAAGGTGTTATATGTCCCAGAGCTGAAGACGAACTTGCTCTTAGTCTCAACTCTGGAGGACAAAGGGTATGATGTTGTGTTCCAGAAAGGACAAGTATTCATATGTTCAAAAAAATCTACCCAAAAAATAGAAATAAAGCTTGGTGTCAGGAAGGGTAAGTTGTTTAGTTTGCAAGGCTAGCCTGTAGGTAGATCTGACAGGATTTTGGAACAAGGATCGATGTTAGTGATAGAGATTGAGCAGGAGGCTCTAAAGATTGAGTTGAGACCGAGGACTCAATCTTCTAATCTGGAAGATGGGTAGGAGGCCTCCTTCAGATCTATCAGAACCAATTGGTATGAGCTAACATTGTTGGATGCTCAACTGCAGGCTCCTAGGAGCTTGGTTGGGATAAACAAGTCTTCAATGCAAATTCCAAAGCTGGTAACAAGGAAGTCTTTCAATTCAGAGGGAGTAGCTACAACAACAGATGATGTGGTGGGATTGAAAACAGATCTAGGTGGGGGAGATTCTTCCAGAAGTACCTCCCTTTCTAAGAGGGAGTGTTGATTTTTGTAGCTCAGGCAGGTATTTCTACACAGGCCTTATGTCTAGGCGTGCAGAAGTCGCCCACATTCTCCTTAAAACACTTGCTCTAGTGTGAGCAAGTTGTTGATGTAACTTAGCCTAAGTCTAACTTAAGAAAAAGAACATATTAATATGTTGGTTTATTGAGCTAAAAGAAACTTAGGAAAACTAAAGTAATTTACTTTAGTATGTTTTAATCTTTGCCATTGATCTTAAGTGAGGCGAGATCTAATCTCGATTGTTAATCACTTTGAGATTAGAATTAGGGTCAAGGATTTAGCTCAATGTAAACTTATAAAAGCAAGGCTGAGTAGAGGAGAAAGACACACTACAATAGCACAAGATTGAGAGCAGCATCTTAGTGAGTGGTGTGTTAGGCCCAAATGAGTGTAGACAAGCTAGAGATCTAGATCTACAAGAAAGATCGAGCACTCATCTAGGGCATATCTACTAGATCAAATCTACGTTAATTGTATTTTATATTTTCTCAAGTGTGCCATTATCCCAAGACGGGAGCCCACATAAGTTTGGAATTTTTTAATGAAAAACTTATTGGGAAAAAATATATTTATGTCATTATTTCATGTGATTGGTTATTTAAATTTTCTTCCATTGAATTTGTTAGGAACTAGATGTGTATTTATTCAGTAGATAAGTTTTCTGCTAGGAATTGAATGTCGAGTGCTAGGTTCACAGGAAAACTAACAGAAATGATGTCAAAGGGGAGAGATCCTCAATTCCCAAATTCCCAACAACCTCTACAATAGATAGAGAGCTCCTCTTTACATATTGAGTCTCTTCTCTCATACAATAAAATATTACTATTTACTAACTCCATGACAAGTCAAACTGTGAAAATTGGCAACTAGGGCCAAATTCTACCTTGGGACAGCTTATTTGATGGAGATGGTGATTGCATTAAATTCCTCTTTTCGAGAGGACCAAAATTGATATAAAGATCATCTCATTTGGACAAGCAGAAGTGTGATTCTGAATTTATGCCCACACGTGCAAATTATCAAGGTCGGCCACATAATCATGTAGGCTCAGAAAGCCCAATGGATGTGTGACTTCACCCTCAACGACTTGTATAAATCCAAGTGACCTTTCACCTCATTTGGCATCTTCATCACTCACATTCTCTCTCCTTCACTCATTGGTTCGTACAACATTGGGCACTCTCTCTCTCTCACATGTGTGGAACAAGGAGGATGAATTTCAAAGCTAAATTGCAGGGCCAAAAATCTCAGAAAATTTTGCAGTTTGACCAGCGTTGACTTTGACCTTTCAAGGAGAGTTTGACTTCGATCTTTTGGGAGATTATCTGTTTGGGCGGGCCGCATCTTTTTGGCCCAGGAACCGAGGTAATCTGAGCACTTTGACCGCAAACCAAATTGTAGGTTGACAACAGATTTTAGGACAGCAGTTTGACCATTGACTTTGTCATTATTTTGGGTTCACTTTGACCTCTTGATCAGGTCGAGTTTGACTAGGCAAGACCGAGTTGTTTTGAGGACATCCTATTGCTGCTTTGACCATCTTTGACTTTCTGGATAGGGCTTATTTGACTATAGTTGACTGCAGATTTTGACAAGATAGTTTTGACTTTTGTACTCTCTCTCTCTGTTGAACATTTGATATAATAATAAGAAGATTTGATCAAAGGGTTTTCCCCATCTTGGGGTTTTTCCCTAGCATCCGCCAAATCTGGTGTTCTCTTGTCTTGGCTTGTCTTCTGCATATTGTTTTATGTTCTATCTACTTTTACCGTCAATGTGATTAATGCCAAATGGTTAATGTGATTGCTATTGGAAATATGAATTGGATGTTGTCATTGGGTTGCTAGAGGAACATTGAAGTAATTGTGCTCAGCATAGAACATACCATTGTTAACTAAATTTAACATGGTATAAGAGCACAGGTGAAGACAAAGCCCAAGCAAGAGAGAGAAAAGCAAACACTAAGAGAGATTTGTTTGATCTAGCTTCAATGGCTTCTACATCTTACTACAAATCCAAGGATAAGCTTAAGGACAAATCTGACTATCATGAATGGAAGATGACTTTGGACTTGACTTTGGAAGAGCATGATGCCATGGACTATGTGAAGGGAAGAGTGGTGGGTCCTCCTTCAAATGCACCTGCTGCTGCAAAGACAAAATACAAGAAAGGTGAGGTCAAAGCTAAAAGAATCATTATAGACTCTATTCAAAAGCATTTGGTTGCTTATATTTCTGATTTAGAAACATCTAAGGAGATGTATTATAAGTTGGTTGGGATGTTCAAAGTGACCAATGCAAATCAAATCCTCTTTCTCAAAAACAAGTTGAAGGATATCAAGATGGACAAAGGGGAGTCTATCCAAACTAATGTTGCACGAAGCGGAAGCGTTTTTTGGAAGCGGGAACGCCGAAGCGTCATTTTCCAAAAATCTAGGAAGCGAAGCGTCCGCGGAAGCGTCTGCTATATATATATATATATATATATATATATATATATATTTTTTGCATTTATACTCAAAACAAACATCCCAAATACCAAATTAATTGTAGAAGACATGAAAACATGTATATTTTTGCATAAATCAAGATAGATATAACATCCATTGTACATTAATGATCTAGAATCTAGATTCTTAGTCAACATTGCCCAATTTTGATCAAACTACCTAATTCAAGACTTAAAATATGGTAGAAAAAGCTTAACATGCTTGATCGATGGTTTTGACTTGATTGAAAGGTAATTTTTTGCTAAGGGTGTGCTGCGTGACAAAGGAGTTCAACAATTAACACCACCAACACTAGGGTACATATAGGGCTTGGTGCTCTTGATTAAATTCGAATCGCATACCTTCATACTTGATATAATCTAATGAAATGCCACAATCCCATTGATCCTGAATTCCTGAAAACTGTTAAGTCTGCTGAATTTTGAATAGGATATGAAATTCTATTTTCTCCATATGAAGTCCAATGAGGCTGGAACCACTCTCAAACATCCTGAGTCATTTCATGGTAATGTTAAAAATTTAAGTAAAAGGATGAAAATGAAAAATAAAGGAGAATGTCACTTTTACTTTAAGAATTTAACATTACCATGAGGGAGCATCCGCTATATTTATAATTTTTTTTGCCTTCATTCGTCACCCTAACCCAAGGTGGACCCACCCCCAACAAGCGAACTCACCTAAAATTAAAAAAAAAATTGAAAAAAAACGATTTTCTAAACGCTTTTCCGGAAGCTTTTCTGGAAGCGTACGCTTCCGACGCCCGAAGCGTCGTACGAAGCGCGCTTCGGCGCTTCCGTACAGCGCTTCCAAATTTCCAGGAAGCGGCTAAAAAAGCCGAAGCGGCGCTTCCGAATTCGGAAGCGCCGCTTCCGGCCAAGCTTCCTAGGCGCTTCCGTACGGGACGCGCTTCGGGGCTTGGAACCGTGTGGGGGGGGGGGCGCTTCGTGCAACACTGATCCAAACCTACTTCCTGAGGATTATAGAAATCAAGAATGACCTTCTATCTATTCGAGAATTTGTTGCTAACAGGGAGCTCACTCTCATCGCTCTCGGAGGTCTTACAAGAGCATGGGATGTGTTTAACACCACCATTCTCAACAATGACAAGATTCCTAGTTTCAATGAATTATTGGCTAGATGCACTCAAGAAGAGATGAGGATGATGGAGAGAGACAAGCCTTCAAATGGAAATGAACCTACTGCTTTCTCCGCTCATGCTAAGAGGAAGAACAATGTTGGTCCAAAGAGACAAGGTCAAGGATTCAAGCAGGGATTCAAAGAAGGAAGAAAAGGAAGGTGCTACAATTGCAATAGGTTTGGCCATTATGCTAGAGAGTGTCCTCACAAGAAGGATACTCCAAGGGATGATGACAACAACAATCACAACAACTACAAAGGCAATGGCAATCAAAGGAACAACATGTTCAACAACAAAGGAAAAAGGAATGCTCCTACTGCTCGATATGGAAATGGTCGACCTCCCAAAAGGACAAGAAATTCTAGGTATGAGGAAAGTAATGTTGTAGGAAAACAAAAAGAATTTTATCTTATTTCCGCCTTATCTACTGCCTCTCCTTCGAATACTTTGGATCATTGGTTGATTGATAGTGGAGCCTCAAGGCACTTCACTGAGTATAAGGAGGCCCTCTCAAATTTGGTTGAAAAGAAGACTAACTTGGAAATCATACTTGGATATAATGCCACCTAACCTGTGAAAGGAATAGGTATTGTCACTCTTCCCTTGAATCAAGGTCAAACCATTCATCTACAAGAAGTGTTGTATGTGCCCAATTTGAAGAAGAACTTGGTGTCTATTTCTGCAATGGAAGATAAAGGCTTCAAGGTAGCATTCATCGATGGAAAGGTACGTATTTGGAAAAGAAACCCTAAAGATGCCTTTACACTTGGATTTAGGGTTGAAGGTCTCTATCAAGTTGGAGGAAGTCCTTTGGGAGCCTTGACTTGCAATAGTTCTCTTCAATCTAAATTATGGCACCGAAGATTTGCTCACCTTCATTACAAAGCCTTACCTGGGGTAAAGAAGATGGTCACGGGTATGCCCGAGTTCAACATGAACCATGAAGGAGTTTGTCAGGGTTGTGCAGCTAGGAAACTTACAAGGGGACCACTCCCTTCAAGTGAAAGTCAAAACTTCCAATATTCTTCAATTGGTCCATTATGACCTATCTGGTATGTTGTCCGTAACATCATTGCGAGGATACTTATACTATGCAATTTTTATGGATGACTTCTCTCGCAAAACATGGATCTACTTGTTGAAGAAGAAGGACGAAATGTTCAGATGGTTTTGTTCTTTCAAATCCTTGGTGGAAAATCAAACAAGGAAGAAGATCAAGATATTGAGGACCGACAATGGAACCGAATATGAATCAAGTGAATTCAATGACTTTTGCAAAGAGGTGGGCATTAAGAGGGAGACAACCATTCCATACACTCCTAAGCAAAATGGCCTTGCTGAAAGGAAGAATCGAACAATCATGGAAGCCACCTATGCCATGCTCCATGATTAAAGTCTACCAAAATTCTTATGTGGAGAAGTTGCCAACACTGATGTGTATGTTCAAAATAGGAGGCCACATCAAGCACTGGATTTCAAGACACCTAAAGAAGTTTTCACTGGTAAGAAACTTGACGTTTCTCATTATAGAATATCTAGTTGTCCTATATATTTTCATGTGCTTAAAGAGAAAAGAAACAAGTTGGAAGCATCTAGGAAGAAAGGTATATTTGTGGGCTACAGTGAAAATTCAAAGGCATGTAGAATCTATGTGCCTAGTCAAAGAGATGTGGAAGTTAGCCATGACGTCACCTTTGATGAAGATACTGCCCTTGGGAAGTCCCGAGATCTCCCCATTCCAAGGAAAAATAAGATGAACCTCCTTCAGATGAACCTATGCCTGATGTTGAAGTCCCGATGGATCCCATTGATCCACCACCTAGTGATCCCTCTACCTCAAGTAAAAGACCGTTGTGGCTCAAAGATACTCTCGAAAATGCTGAAAAACATATTGCTCCAAGAGGGACATTCCGTGAAAGCAAGAAGCCAAAGAGGTATCAAGGGTACTTAGTTGCTATGAGTACTATTGTTCAATTTGAGCCATGTACGTTCGAAGAAGCCGTAAAATACCAAGTCTGAAAGGATGCAATGAATGAGGAATATGAATCTATCATGAAGAATGATGTCTGGGACGTGGTCCCTAGACCCAAGGACAAGTCGATGGCTACTTCTAAATGGCTATACAAAATTAAACATGGAGCTGATGGGAGTGTTGAAAAATATAAAGCCAAGTTTGTTGCTCAAGGCTTCTCTCAAAAGGAAGGAGTGGATTATGACGAGATATTTGCATCGATTGCCCGATATAACACTATCTGATCCATTATTGCTCTTGCTGCTCTCAAGGATGGAGCCTACACCAAATGGATGTTAAGACTGCTTTCTTGCATGGCTCGCTTAAGGAGGAAGTCTACATAGAACAACTTGAGGGGTTCGAAGTACAAGATCGAAGGACACATGTGTGCAAGTTGAAGAAAGCCCTCTATGGGTTGAAGCAAGTCCCTAGGGCTTGGTATGAGAGGATTGATAGCTATCTTATGAAGCTGGGATTTACAAGGAGTGATGTTGATCCTAACTTATACTTCAAGGTTGAAAAGGACATGCCTCTCATTTTGGTCCTTTATGTGGATGATCTCTTTCTAACAGGTGCAGACCCTCTCATTTATCAATGTAAGAGGGAGTTGGCTTCCGAGTTCGAGATGAAGGACCTAGGTCTGATGCACTACTTCCTAGGCCTGGAGGTCTGGCAAAAGCCAGGTGATATTTCCCTTTTTCAAGGAAAATACATTGTGAAGTTGCTCAAGAGATATAGGATGGTGGATTGCAAGTCTGTGTCTACTCCGATGGAACTCAACTTCAAGAAGCTATGTGGAAGTGTTGTTGGGCCCGAATTGGCAAACCCTTCCGAATATAGACAACTTATGGGGACCCTGATGTTCTTGGTAAACTCTCGTCCTGACATATGCTTCGTTGTGAATACGTTGAGTCAATTTATGGTCGAGCCTCATCACATACATTGGATTGCTACTAAGAATCTCTTGAGATATCTTCGTGGCACAATCAACTATGGATTGAGATACACTGCCGGGAATTTGAGGCTACATGGATATACTGATGTTGACTAGGCTGGCAGTGTGGTGGATCGTAAGAACACGTCTGGATGTTGCTTCTCATTAGGGTTTGCCTCAATTTCTTGGATGAGTAGGAAGTAGAAATCGGTTGCTCTAAGCACCGCCGACGCTAAATACATTGCAGCTAGTATGGCCTGTTGTGAAGTTGTTTGGTTGAGGAAGCTCTTTAGTGAGCTATTTGAGCACGTGTTGGATACCACCGTGATCTTCTGCGACAACCAAAGTGAGATTCGCCTTCCAAAGAATCTTTTGTTCCACAACTGCTCCAAGCACATTGATATCAGGTACCACTTTATCCGGGGTATTGTACAGTGGGGAGCAATAAGGCTCCAATGCACAGGACTGATGAGCAAGTTGCAGACATCCTCATGAAGCCCTTAGGGAAGGTCAAATTCTTAGCCTTCCGAGAGAGACTTGGAGTCATGGAAAGACCCTCCTAAGAGGGTCCCGATTGAGTTGGACACTGAGCTCTGGGAGCTCTTGGGGGCTTGGGGTACTTCATGGAGCTATGAGCGACCATAGTATGAGTGGTTCACATTCCCCTATTGGTGAGCTGTGTACAGGATGAGTGGTTCACCTTCCCCTGTGATACCCCATGATGGTTAACTGTGTGTAAGGTGAGTGGTTCACCTTCTCCTATTGATGCCCCAGCAAACATTCTACCCATGTAGTCCGAGACTTATGGGAAGTACCTCTCATCTGGCCAATGAGTTGGGAAACGTGGATAGCGACCTTAGCACTATCAATGGATGCATCGTGCATTGTCATACTCCCTATGTCTAGGATGCATGGTGTTCAACAACTGATATGGGATCAAGACTGACATTTGTCAGTGGAGAGTGGTAAGGTCTTGTGACTCAGTCTCGATCGATTCTTCTTTATTATTCATATTAGTGTTCAGTAGAGCAAATATGAGATGAGACACAGAGATGGTACATGATGACAATATGGCATGATGATTGATGATTGGTAGGTGGAATTCTCCCTAGTTGAGAGGGAGTGTTAAAATTGGCAACTAGGGCCAAATTCCACCCTGGGACAGCTCATTTGATGGAGATGATGATTGCACTAAATTCCTCTTTTAGAGAGGACCAAAATTGATATAACTCATTTGGAAACGCAAAAGTGTGATTTTGAATTTATGCCCACACATGGGCAAATTATCAAGGTCGGCCACATAATCATGTAGGCTCAGAAAGCCCAATGGATGTGTCACTTCACCCTCAACGGTTTGTATAAATACAAGTGACCTTTCACCTCATTTGGCATCTTCATCACTCACACATTCTCTCTCCTTCACTCATTGGTTCATACAACATTGCGCATTCTCTCTCTCACACATGTGGAACAAGGAGGACGAATTTCAGAGCTAAATTGCAGGGCCGAAAATCTCAGAAAATTTTGCAGTTTGACAAGCGTTGACTTTGACCTTTCAAGGAGAGTTTGACTTCGATCTTTTGAGAGATTATCTATTTGGGCGGGCTACATATATTGGCACAGGAACCGAGGTAATCTAAGCACTTTGACTACAGACCAAATTATAGATTGACCGCAAATTTCAGGACAACAGTTTGACCAAGTTTGACCATTCACTTTATCACTTTTTGGGTTGACTTTGACTCTGATCAAGTCGAGTTTGACTGGGGAAGATCGAGTTGTTTTGAGGATATCCTATTTTTTCTTTAACCATCTTTGACTTTCTGGTTAGGGCTAATTTCACTGTAGTGGACTGCAAATTTTGGCAGGGTTGTTTTAACTTTGAATTTGGCAAGTCAATTAGACTTTTGTACTCTCTCTCCGCTGAACGTTTGATATAATAATAGGAAGATTTGATCAAAGGGTTTTCCCCATCTTGGGGTTTTTCCCTGGCATCTGCCAAATCTGGAGTTCTCTTGTCTTGGCTTGTCTTTTGCATATTGTTTTATGTTCTATCTACTTTTACTGTCAATATGATCAATTGTTAATGTGATTGCTATTGGAAATCTAAATTGTTAGTTTTCATTGGGCTGCTAAAGGAACATTGAAGTAATTGTGCTAGTCATAGAACATACCATTGTTAATTAAATTTAACACAAACAAATATTATAATAATGTAGTTAGATCTCTCCTCAATCTATGGTTGACCATGTCACAGCATATGGACAAAACGCTCTCAAGGACAACTCAACCCATCTAAAAACACTAGAGAAATAACAATATAATGCTCATGAGAGGGGAAGATACCACTAAAAATAGGTACTAAACCAAGTCAAATGCCAAGTGTCCACAAGGAAAGAACCCTCCAAAAATGCATGCATGTAAGATATAATAAAATAAGTCTCCACATGGGAGGATGTGCTACAAGGTCCACTTAGGAAAACTCACTAAGTGTGCCCTCCAAGATGCATGTGAGAGTTAGCTTTCTAATACCTAGTTGCTAATTTAATAAAAATTATAAGATGAGGAAACTGAAAACTAAACTCCAACTTTTTTACTAAATATGTTGAGTCTTCTAACAAATAATAGCAGCGGAAAAATAAAATCACGAAGACACAAGCACACGAGAATTAATACACCAGAATTTACCCAGGAAACCCCAACTGGGGAAAACCTACCAACTTGTGTGTTTTATTATTATTCTACTCAGCAAAAATCTCATGAAATTGATTACAAACACTGGGAAAAATTCCCCTTAAATTTGTTGTCCCTCAACACTTTGTTCTACGTCTTTCTAACCAACCGGCCTTTGCATACACAGTTGCACAAACTTGTACAAGCTATTCAGCAATCTTGCGCAAATGACTCAGCCTTAGAAAGTGAGCACGCTAGCTAAAGAAAATAATGAGGCTGTTTGACCTCTGTCTCTCTACCCTAGCACGTTGAACCGAAACCTCTTCTTGTTGAGCTAAAACACACAAGTCTCTAGTGTGTAATAATGATAGCCAAGTTTGCACCCTTCCCTTTTTATAAAATCGAACTGGCCCATCAACTCAAGTCGAACTATTGAGATCGATTTACTTTTTGACTATAGGAAAATTAGAATTTTCCTAAGTCAAAATTAAGTGAAAGTATAACTGCGCCTTAGCTTCACTTGTGGGTTCCACTGCCAAATTTAGCACACTTCTAAATTTAGCAAAACCCTTCCATCTCTAACTTCAATTAACACTCCCTCTTAGAGAGGAAGGTGTTTTGTACTACACCCAATTTATCTCTAAAGTAGACAAATTTTCCTCTTGCTAATGCCTTGGTCAAGATATCTATTGTCTGCTCCTCTGTAGGTATGTACTGAAGTCTGACTTTACCCCTCTGAACACAATCTCTGATATGGTGGTACCTGATCTCAATGTGCTTGGAGCGGTCATGAAACATTAGATTTTCAAAGAGCTTGATGCAACTCTGATTATCACAATTTATGACTGTGGGCTCCAACCTCTAATTGAAGAACCTGACAAGTAGCTTCCTCAACCAAATAGCCTCACAAGCTTCCAAGCTGTTAGAAAATCATAAAGGCAAAAAGATTTTCTTATACTTGATATATGCTTGTGATGTTCTTGACTTCTTATTAGGTTTCTTTTATATCTTCTTTCTTTTAGTTCATCAAGCAATTACCAAAGCAATAGCACATAAAACAATGGACACCAGATGTAGGCTCACAGCCAGGGCAAAACCCCTCTCTAGGGGAAAACCTAGTCAGTAATTCTTCCTTCAATAGTTTTCCAAAGATATTCCAAGACTCTTGACCTTGACACAAACTTTCCTCCACACCAAGTCAGCCTTCTTCCTTACTTGCAAATGATCCTTCTTGACCTAGCAACAACAGCGACAGCGGCAACACTTTCTTCGACCCAGCAACTTCGACCTTGCCTTAGAGACTTCAATCTTCACTCAAAACCTTCGATCTTGGCCCAATACAGCTTCTTGAGGTGGCAGCGTCACATGACAACTGGCTATGGCATCGACACAACAACTAGCTACAGCATCAACATGGAAACTGGCTACGGCATTATACGGCAACTGGCTACGGCATCAACAAGAGAACTTCAATCTTCCAAACTAGGGCACAAGAGAGAGAGAGAGAGATAGTTGCACCAAAGGTTCGATTTTCCCTTTCTCCTTCTCCTAGACCAAACTCGCACTTCCTTCTCCTCCTATTTCGCACTTCTTCCGGCTTCAAGAGAGATCAAACTTGCTTGTGAGAGAGTGTGCTTCAAATGGAATTCGAATGGCTTCATTTATAGCCCTTTGGTGAGGTTGAATAGCCTCCTTTGAGGCCGACTTGGTGTGGAGACAACATAATTCATATTTGACTCAATACTTAACCTTTTTACATGATTCAAAAGCCCAAGAAGGGTCTCTTTAAAAGTAAAATGACTCTATTGACTCAGAATAAATCCTAGAAGTCCTCAATGGGGACTTTGACCTAAAACATGGTGACCCAAGCATGAAACCCATGCTTTAATAAGTCACAATAATAATAATAATAGTTATTTTCTTTATTCTTTTGACAAGTAAATTACAAAATGACTCAAATACATTTAATGAAGACCGAACCTAGTTACATTTTCTAACACAAGTTGGCAGCCATATACTCGACCTCAATTGAGCTCAGTGCCATTGATCTTCGCTTCCTACTCAACCAGGAAACAACTGTTGACCCAACACTGAAAGCACAACCTAAAGTGCTCTTCCTGTTGGTTGAACCCCCTACCCAATATGCATCTGTGAATCCCTGAAGACTTACTCCATCAACTTGTCTGTACAATAACCCATAATCTATTGTGCCCCTAAGATACCTCAACATGCGCTTAACAGCAACCCAATGCACTCTAGTCGACTCAACTATGAACTGGCTCAACTAGTTAACTGCAAAGAAAACGTTTGGTTTTGTGTTCACAAGATACGTCAACGACCCTATGAGCTGCCTACAGAGAGTGGGATCCACTCACTCACCTCTAGTAGTGTCCACCTTCCTCTAGCTTGTGACTAGAGGTGTGGTCATAAGCCTACAATCCTGCATGTGGAATCTCTTGAGAATCTCCAACACATACCTACCTTGTCCCAAGAATATCTTCCCATCACCCTACCAAACCTCCAATCCAAGGAAATAGTGACTCAAATACATTTAATGAAGACCGAACCTAGTTACATTTTCCAACACAAGCTGGCAGCCATATACTCGACCTCAATTGAGCTCAGTGCCATTGACCTTCGCTTCCTACTAAACCAGGAAACAATTGTTGACTCAACACTAAAAGCACGGCCTCCTACTAAACTAGGAAACAACTGCTAACCCAACACTGAAAGCACAACCTAAAGTGCTCTTCCTGTTGGTTGAACCCCCTACCTAATATGCATCTATGAATCCCTAAAGACTCACTCCATCAACTTGTCTGTACAACAACCCATAATCTATTGTGCCCCTAAGATACCTCAACACGTGCTTGGCAACAACCCAATGCACTCTAGTCGGCTCAACCATGAACTAGCTCAACTAGTTAACTGCAAAGAAAGCATTTGGTTGTGTGTTCACAAGATACATCAACGACCCTATGAGCTGCCTATAGAGAGTGGGATCCACTCACTCACCTCTAGTAGTGTTCACCTTCCTCTAGTTTGTGACTAGAGGCGTGGTCATGGGCCTACAATCCTGCATGTGGAATCTCTTGAGAATCTCCTACACATACCTACCCTGTCCCAAGAATATCTCCCCATCACCCTGCCAAACCTCCAATCCAAGGAAATAGTGCATAAGCCCTATATCCTTCATCTCAAACTCTTCTGCAAGATCTCTCTTGCAGTCATGAATGAGCTCCTCATCCCTTGTCAATATCAAATCATCAACATATAACAAGAATGAGAGGTTGGCCCTCAACCACAATATAGTACAGGTTAGGGTCAACTTCACTCTTGGTGAAGCCCAAATCAAGAAGGTAGTTGTCTATCCGAGCATACCATGCCCTCGGTGCCTACTTGAGCCCATAAAGAGCTCTCTTCAACCTGCACATGTGTGTCTCTGTTGAAAGTCTCAAACCCCTCAGGTTGCTCAACATATATCTCTTCCTCAACAACTATGTTAAGGAAGGTGGTCTTCACGTCCATTTGGTGGATCTTCCACCCCATATGTGTTGTGATAGCCAGAATAGCCAGAATAGTCCTAATGGGTAATTATCGAGCCACTTCTATGAACATCTCATCATAGTCTATCCCTTCAACCAGGGAGAACCCTTTGGCCACGAATCTAGCCTTACACTTTTCCACACTCCCATCAGTTGCATGCTTGATCTTGTACACCCAACATGAACCAACCACTGACTTGCCAACTGGTCTTGGCACAATCTCCCAAACGTCATTCTGCATGATAGAGGAATATTCCTCCACCATGGCATCTCGCCATACCTGCTGAGAGGTTGCCTCCTTATAACAAGATAGCTCTAAGTCTATCACCTCAGTCATAAGTACCATGTACCCAGTATATCTTTGTGGTTCTTTACTTTGTTTAAATGTGGAACTAGGAGCTCCAACTCTCTCCAGAGCCTCCCTAATCAATTGATATACCCACCTGGCTCGTCCTCTCCCTGGACTGGGAGTCATTGGCTTAATGGGCCCTTCTAAGTCTACTCTCTCCTCCTATTGATGTGCTTTTTCCTCAACTGTGTGTTGGTCAACCTACCCAACAACTAGTTATGATGAAGCCTAAGAAACTGGTTGAGCATCCTGCTTGGGAGCCTACTACTCCTCTTGTGTTGCATCTTGCTCATGCTCCAAGGAATTCCTGAGAACCCTTTCTTCCTCAAACTTCACATCATGTCTGATCATTGTCTTCCTAAGTGTTGGAATATACACCCTTTATGCCTTAGATGTCTCATTGTAGCCCACGAAAATGCCCTTCTTTGTTGTGGGCTCCAACTTGTTCCAATTATCTGAAGACACATGGTAGTAAACAAGATTGCTAATATCCAGAAGTGAGACACGTCAAGCTTCTTGCCTATGAAAGTCGCCTTTGATGTACTCTGCCTAATAGGTGAATACCTTGTGTGGACTCTTGTTCTACAAAAAGACTGCAGTGTTGCATGCCTCTGCCCAAAGAAACATAGGTAGCCCCTAGTCATGCAATATAGCCCTGGCCACTCCAACAATGCTTCAGTTCTTGCGCTCAGCAATCTCATTTTGTTGAGCGTTATGAAGTGTGGTGAGCTCTCTCTTGATGCCCTCCTTGGCACACAAGTCCCTGAAAGCATTGGAGATGTACTCCCCACCATTGTCTGACCTTAGTGCCTTGATCCTCCTACCAGTCTAGTTCTCCACCAAGGCCTTGAACTCCACAAACTTCGAGAAGACCTGATCTTTCTTCTTCATGAAGAAGATCCATGTCTTTCTTGAGTGGTCATCAATAAAGGTGACATAATATTTGTATCCCATCAGGGATGGAGAGGAAAATGGTCTGCATACATCTGAATGTACCAACTCCAAGATGCTCTTGGCCTTGTTGTCTCTACTGGAAAAGGATGTCTTGGCATACTTGCCAAGTGTGCAGCCCTTGCACACGTCATGTTGATCTACACTATACTATGGTAACCCTGTGGCAATCTCCCTCAAAATCTTCAGCACTCCATGGTGTAAGTGACCCATATGCCTATGCCAAAGCTCTCCAAGGTCACATCTATGCACACTAATCTCTCTGCTGCTCAAGGTCGCTTTTGTCTCAAACTATAACCTATAGAGGTTCTTCACCCTAACTCCAATCTGCTTCATGGCTCCAAATTTTAAGGGCTTGAGGAAAGTCTTTCCTCTGTTGAAGATGACCTCATAACCTTTGTTTTCTAAAGTTGAGACTGAAACAAGCTTTTCTTCAACCCTGGGATATAGATGACATTTTTAAGGTAGAGAGGATTCTTAGACTCCCTCTCAAACTTGACAATACTCACGCCCTGTGCTAAGTACCTGCCATCATCTCCCATCTCTATATGAAACTACGTATCCTTCTCTGTCAACTAGATGAAATAACTCTTGTTCCTAGTTATATGACAAGATGCTCCATTGTCAATATACCACACATTGTTGACCACTGAGCTTGCCATGATGAGAAAAAACTCCTTCTCAAACTGAGAAGTGAACTCCTCCACCTTTGTTGATGCTGCCACGTGATCCTTCTTGGATCCCTTCTTCCTATTTCGACACTTGGTGGAATAGTGCCCAAACTAATGACAAGAGAAGCACTTCATTTTGCTGAGATATTTCTTCTTCTTGCCTCCTGAACTGGACTCAACCCCTCCTAGATTTTTCTTGCCCTTGGCCTTGCCCCCTTTGCCAGCTAGGGCAAAGTTTTCTTCTTCCTCAATCTTCACATGAGACCCAAATTTAGCTTGCTTCTGAATCTCCTCTTGCACACAATCACTCCATAGTCGCTCCCAATTTGGAAGCTTTTCTCTGCCACTCACTACATCAGTGGAGTTTTCCAATGACTTGGGAAAGCCCAATAGTACAAAACTGACAAAATCTTGTTCGAGACTATCTCCCCAACCCCAAGTAACTCATCATTCACTTGGGTGAATCTGGTCAAATGAGAAATCACAAACTCAGACTTAATCATCTTGATATTTCTGAGTTTATCTCTGAGTACCAGCTTCCTAGCCTCACACATACCCTGGTACAACCCTAAGATAGTTGTCCACATGGCATGAGTTGTCTTCTTTCCGAAAAGGTGAGGTATGATATGATGCTTGACTCCTTCAACAATTATTCTTCCGGCCTTTGCATCCTTTTTATTATGCTGCCCAGTGGTTGAGGGTGTGCTAGTGTGGCTAGAGGACTCTCCACAAATTCCCAAATTCCCTGCTCCTCTAAAACTATACCAATCCTCTCCTTCCAAGAAAAGAAATCCAAAGCCCCATCAAGGCAGTCCTCAAATCTTAGCCCCAAATATGCTATTCTACAAGTTCGAACTGCTCAAAATCCCTTGCGCAGAGCCCACTTGAGAAACCCGTATGCAAATTATGCCTTGGTCACGCAGCTAGAACCCTAGCACAACCCTGAAGTGAATTGTGTCCCCTTTCTTGCGTCTTTCACCTGCTCCTAAGGAAAATAACTCGCTTTTTGATATTCAATCAGAGCCCTGCTTTAATACCATGTTAGCTTTCTAATACCCAACTACTAAGTTAATAAAAATTTTGAGAAGAGGAAACCGAAAGTTGAACTCTAATCTCTTTCACTAAACATGATGAGTGTTCTAACAAATAATAGCAACGAAAAAATAAAATCACGAAGACACAAACACACAATAAATAATATAGCAGAATTTACCTAGGAAACCCCAATTTGGGAAAACCTGCCAACTTGTGTATTTTATTATTATTCTACTTAGCAAAAATCTCATAAAATTAAATATGAACACTAGGAAAAATTCCCCTTCAATTCGTTCTCCCTCAACACATTGTTATGTGTCTTTCTAACCAACTCAGCCTCTACATACGCAGTTGTACAGACTCACACAGACTATTCGGCCCTCTTGCGCAGGTTGACTCGGCCTTAGAAAGTGAGCACGCTAGCTGAAGAAAATACTGAGGCTATTTGGCCTTTATCTCTCTGCCCTAGCACGCTGACCTGGAATGTCTTCTTGTCGAGGTAAAACACACAAGTCTCTAGTGCGTGATAATGATAGCCAAGTCTATGCCCTTCCCCTTTTATAAAATCGAACTGGCCCATCAAGTCAAGTTAAACTAACCCATCAACTCAAGTCGAACTAGCCCATTAACTCAAGTCATTAACTCAAGTTGAACTGGCCCATTAACTCAAGTCAAACTATTGAGATCGATTTGCTCTTTTACTATAGGAAAATTAGAATTTCCTAAGTCAAAATTAAGTGAAAGTATAATTGTGCCTTAGCTTCACTTATGGGTTCCACTGCTAAATTTAGTAGAACCCTTCCATCTCTAACTTCAATTTACAGTGAGAACAATCAACATAATAATCCTCCTAAGAGAATGCTCCACAATAGCCCTCTCCAAAAATAGCAAGAGGTCCACAAGAGGCAAACAACCAATCCACATGTGCAAATCCTAAACAATCAATCCATGGATGAATGTGCAAGATGCCAAGTGCATGGAGTGCTCCACAAGAAATGTAGTCAAAACAATAAAATAGCAAGTGGACCATCTCCAGAAGACTAATGTAAGGAGATAAGGGTGAATTAGGGTTTTGATCATGCCAAAACTTCATGAAATAACAAAATATATATCTCAAAGAATAGCAAGAAGTGTCTTCACAAATGTGCCCTCCATGGAGATGCTCAAAAATAGGAATAGGACCAAGTAAATGCATGCAAAAGCCACACATGTGGCCCTCCAAGCATGCCACATGTCCCTCCATAAGAACCACTCCATAACCCCTTGCAATAAAAATATATATAACACCAAGTCAAAGAGGTGAGGGTGTTCCCCAATGAAGGTCAAATGATGACAATTGTAGCTGAAATATCCATGCAATAAAGATGAGAGAGCACCTAGGAAAGGTGCACCCTAGAAATTCTGCCATGTAACTATCTCAACTACCCACAAATAATAAAATACTCTCCAATAAAGTGCACCCTACGAGAATGTGCCAAGAGTGGTCCTCAACAATAAAATGTTACCCTAAGTCACATAACACGCCCCCCTTGGTGTCACGAATCCTTTGTGTCAGACACGACACGATGATGACACGTGCCCAACACAAGTTTTACTCATGTCAAGCACATGCCAAAATCATGTCCTGGCTTTGTGACATGTGTCACTAAAAATCAACCTCGTGCGGTGCTAAAAGTCGGGTTTGGCTTGATTTCTCTCACTTGCGTTTATTATTTTGGAGTTGTAGGAGTGTGTGGGTGACCAATAAAGGAGGGAGACGAGTTTTAGAGGAGATTCAAGGTGCACGTTAGTGGATTTCCCTTCCAATTTTTTTTACTTTTGCTACAGCAGTCTGCCGGTTCCTTTTTGTTTACATGCATAGCCTTACAATAGTCCATTTGTCTTTATATTCATAGCAATCATGGCTCAATCAAGGGCAACAGGAAAAGGTCAAAAGAAGGGGAGGAATGACCCCATTAATAGCCCCCCTCTTTCAATTTCATCAGGGTCTGCCAATATTCCATCTGTTGGAAGTGGGGTTGCAACAACAGCTTAAAATGTTGAGAGGAACATCATCTTAGCAAGACAACAAGTTCAAGAACTAAAATATCCCTTGTAGAAATATGTTACAAGACATCAAAGGCCAGGGAGCAAGTTAAAGGGAGGAGGCAATGTTCTTTGGACACGAAGCTTTTGCAACAGTCAATTCAAGAAGCACATATTTCTGTGTGAAAGGGCATTTTTTGGGCACATCTTGTGCAATTGGAGCATGTGTAGGAGTGAGTGCATCTAAGAGGAAAGAACTAGAAAGAGAGGCCAATGTTAGTGCAGCAATGGTGGCTGCAGCATCTAAGAAAAAAAAGAATGAGGATCCCTTTGCATTCTTGAAGAAAGCAATTATCCATTTGGGAGTTCCAGTGGGGGTGCAAGTCAAGCAACAAAAAGGAAGGCACTTGGATCAATAGACAAAAGAGGCAAGAAGAGACTGATCTTACCATTGGATTATTTTTCTATCTCAACTTCATATCATTTAATGTTGCACAATCACCTTTATTTATTGAGATTTGTCAATCCCTAGCTCAGGGGGCTCCATTGGGGTATGTACCTCCTAGTTCAGAGAAGCTTAGAACTACACTGTTGGTTAAGGCAAAGAAGGACTTGGATAAAATGTTTGCGCCTATTAAATCAGCATGGCCAACATCTGGGGTTAGTATTGCTTTTGATGGATGGACAGATGCAGCAAGCCATCCACTCATCAACTTCAAAGTGTCTTCCTTGAATGGACCAGTTTTCTTGGAAGTAGTGGATGCTCTTGGAAATACAAGGATGCACAATATATAGGTGAGTTGTTCATTAAATTTATTGAAGATGTTAGTGTTGATTCTTATGTGCAAATCATTATAGACAGTGCACATGTTTGCAAGGTTGCTGGCATAATTTTCGAAGCTAAATATAAACAAAAAAATGTAACACATTGCATTGTCCATTCCTTGAATTTAACATTTAAATCTATTTCTTTTGATGTGTCATGGATTGGAAATCCTATTGACGATGCATGGCATATCCACAACTTTGTACAAAACCATACCAGTGCCCTCACAATCTACAAAGAGACAAGGGGGCTAAGAAGCCCTATGCTTGATGAGTAACTCATGGAGCAACATGCGCTCCTCTGCAGCCATTAGCCATGAGGCTCCTCTCTCATGTTACTTCATCCTCTTGTTGCAAGAGGAATTGGAGCACATATGGGAATCTATATAGTTCGAAGAAGAGCAAGCTTGAGCAATCCAGGGCAGAGACAATGGTGTATGTGCACACCAACCTTTTCCTTATTTACAGGCAAAGGGAAGAGTGGTTGAAGGGAAAGACAAAGAAGTGGGATCTGTTTCCTAATGATATGGGTTTGGATGGTAGTGTCGAGTTGGCATTGGCCAACTTGGATCTTAATGAGCCAGTGCTAGAGCCTATCATTTTTTATGATGGTCATACTCTTGGGGGTCATTCTCCACACCAGCAGATGCAAAGATTACATTGGATATAGAGGAGGAGCATGCAGAAGAGAGCAATGGTGGTACTGATGTTGATTTTGATGTTGATGAGCTATAGCCTATGAGATTCTTTCATCCTTCATTGTCTTGGGGTTCTTGGATCGAATATATACTTTACCCTCCTCAAAGGTCACAATGTAACCCTTGTCCTTCAAAATAGCAAGTGAGATCAAGTTCTTCATCATACTCAGAACATACAACACGTCCTCAACCAACAAGGATTTGTCAGACTCCCTCTGAAACTTGACCGTGCCAATACTAGCTACTTGGTACTTGGCATTATCCCCAACCTCAATATAGAAGTCCATCTCCTTTTTCTTAAGGTTGGTGAAATACTCCTTGACTCTCGTCATGTGGCAAGAAGCCCCACTATCAATATACCACACATTGGTGGCAACTGAGCTCGAGAGATATGCAATGAGCGAAAACTCATTCTCGAACCGTGCTACAAACTTGCCCACCTTTGCGGTAGCAGCAACCTGCTTCTTTTTCTTGCCCTTCATCTTATTCAAGCATTAGCTAGCATAATGTCCTAGTTGATGGCATGCAAAGCATTTAACCTTGCTTGGATCCCTCTTCTTCTCACCCTTGGAAGTAGATCCATTACTCGACCCTTTCTTGGCCTTATTTACCTTTCCTTGCTAGGGAAAGGTTCTCTTCCTCTTCAAATCTCTTCTTCTCATCTACATGTTGGGCTCCCTCTCAGATCTCTTCCTGGATGAAATCATCCCACATCCTCTCCCAAGAGGGCAGGTGCTCTCAACCAACAATACATTTTACGAACACTTCCCACTACTTCGTAAAGCCATTTAAGGCAATACACACCAACTTAGTCTCTTGAGTTGTGTCCCAACAACTGCCATCTGATCTCTCAACTGTGTTATCCTGGTCAAGTAAGATGTCACACTCTCCCCCTTGGACATTTTTATGGTATGCAACTTGTCCCTCAACACCACTTACAACTCTGGCAGTTGCTTTGCTAAAGCTTTGTGAGTGTATACCACATCTTCTTCTCAGTATCCTTCTCTAACAGATGGGGTATGAGATGATCTTTGACCCCATCAAGAATAATCCTCTACGCCTTGGCCTCCTTGACCTCATGCAAATCAAGAGCAATTGGATCTGAGCTTGGCGGCACCACTATTGTATTAACGAAGTTCCATAGCTTGTTCTCCTTGAGAACAACTGAGATTCAATCCTTCCACTGCAGATAATTCAAAGAGCCTTCCAATTTGTCTTCATACCTAACGTTGGTGGCCATGGTAGAAAACCCTTGAAGCTTGTACACTTATCTCTAATTCTTTGTCCTACTACTTGAGGCAAATCGCTTGGCTTTGTATTTAGAGGCTATCACTCTGATACCATGTTAATTTATTTAAACCTAGTTACAAATTTACTGTCTCAACAAATAATCACAAAAGAAAAATAACCAAGGTTTTCTAATCTAACATGTAATAAAAAATATTTTGGGTTTTTAATGATATAAACAACACAAGCGAAAATATATGAAACCAATCACATGCAAGAGAGAATAACACAAATATACCCTAGAAACTCCAATTTGGGGAAACCAACAAATGTTGGGCTTCTTATTTAGCTTTAGGAGAATTATTTTTTACAGCAAACTTATAAGAAATTGCTCTGACAATTACACAACAAAAGATCGTGACCCTTTCTCTTACACCGCCTTTTTACGATCCACATGTGTGGCCCAATAAAAGAACTTTTGCATACAAAGAAACTCAACCCCTTTATTGATCTCACTTGCCTTGGTCTTGCTCTAGCTAGCTCTATCTAGCCTCTTCTCGCTCTCATTGCCAAATACTACGCTCCACTGAATCCCAACTCGTGCCAAATCGATATATTTCTCCTTTGCCTCGAACCTCCTATTAAAGAGATCAAACCCTAATATCAAGTGAAATCCCTAATCTCAACAGTTGAGATTAGATCTCACGTCACTGAGATCACCGGTCACGACTTAATAAGTCGTTTACTTCTTTTCCCTTTTATAGAAAGGTACGCAACAATTAAATTAAACTACCATCTAAAGTCATAACTTAGGAAATTCATTAATTAATTGTCGTAGGAGATAATTAAGGTGACTCGTTGCATGTCATGGCACCTGATCCATGCAAATCACCTTCCAAGCTACCTACAAAGCCACAAGTAATTCACACGAGTGAAGCGCCACACTCCAAGGGTACACATGTCCAGCTCCAAGGTGATGTTATACACAAGAAATACACAAGCAAGGATCCAATACAAGGATGTTTCATGAGATGTGTCCAACACTCCTCTTAGAAGCTTCCAATGATTCTAACACTCCTCCTACAAGCCTCCAAGGACTTCAACACTCTGAAGCCATGTGCTCCACTGAGTCCATTCCCCCTACATCTCTTAACAAAGGGAATGATATGGTGGGGCCAATAACGGGGAAATCCCAAACAAATAACCTCATTAAAAAGAACAGACAGTGGGATGGAAGGGTCCCATATAATATTTGAAAAATTCTCAATGAACGCCTTCAAAGTTGGTAGACTTACTCGTGCAAATCTTAGGATGGATGTTTGAATAAAGGTCATGGGTGAGAAAATGAAAAGGAAGTGGGCAAACACACATGAATGAAGAGATGACCTACAACACGGTAGAGAGAGGAAGCATTAGTCAACCATGTTTGAGCATCAATATGACAATATCAGCTAGTGGTTGGTTTCAAGGAAGGAGGTTGTGCCAAAAGGTCTCAGGAGACATACAAAGGAGAAAAGGGAGCTCCTTTCTCCTAATAGTCAAGAGCATGCATGTCTTTCATCTAAGAAAGTGGCGGTAATTCATATGAGTGGTTGTGTCTATCTCATATTCAAACTTTCTACACATAACTTTCCAATCATTGTCATATTAATGTAAATTCCTAGAAGTTATGTAACAAGACTTCTTCAGGTTATGTAGGTACTAGAACATGTGAAAAACACTTATGATGGTGATGATTAATGGCATAATATAATATCATGAGCAAGCAAGTAGGAGATCAGAGTATTGTCATTCTCATTAAAGGAATGGTTCAATTTACTTCAAAACCACTTGATGGCAATATAATATTATAAACTTTAAAGTATACGATTCATTCCTTAATAGTTTTACAATAAGTAGCAGCCTTCTTAAATCAGTTTTCTATTAGCGAAATTCTTGAGTATGGATGTGCCCAATTTTCTCTTGCCGGTAATTGCAAACAAAAGAAGGAAAAAGATAATGTCAAGGATATTGTATCGCAAAGCAATGACTCAGTACCACAATTCAATTTAATTGGCAGTTGTCAATATAGAGAACACAGCATCATAAAATCCTAAAACAAATATTACGAAAGTATGACACAAACCTTTTTTGTTGGAATTGATTCTCGCAACTCCTCTTGTGTGCTTGCTAAGCGAGATTCCAGAATACTAATTAGAGGTGTTTTCATCTTCCTCATCCTTTGGCCTGTGGCCTGTTTACAACGATTCTCTAATGCTGTTGCCACTCGAACAGGTAAGTACATAAGGTTCCTGGTTTGAGCAAGTGAATCCAACAAAGAATAGTTAACACAACCAATTTGTAAAGGACCAGTCACTATTTTAACAAACACAACTTTGTAATTTCATGACCTCCTATTGAGGTTGAATAGATCTGCTATCTGATTTCTATCTTGAAAGACAAGTTTCTTTTGCAATTAATCTTCTTCTGTGATTCTGCATAGTAAAGCTTTGCTCAAGAAGAAATTTTGAAAAAGAAAGCAACTGCGTTTAACAAGGAAACTGGGGACAAAGAATCAGAAACGTTAGAATGACTAGAACCAAAACTGTGGAAATGAAGGTGGAATATCAGGGGGTGAGAAAGAAATAGAAAACCAACGAATAAGGAAATAAGATAAAAGTACATAACATAATTTTATTAATGTCCACAAATAACCAAAAAAGTAGGTCTGATGGGCTTTAAAATTTTACATCAGAAATAATAAGCAGTGGGAGTGCAAATGCAACTCCTAAAAGTAAGCAGCTACTAAAGAAAATCAAATTTGTATATCACAGCCTAGGTGCATATCAGGCCTTGGTCACATTGCATTACTCTTCATGGTGTTGAGATCCAAAAATATCCAATAGACACCTTAATACTTATGTGGTCCATATCTCAAATCTTGCCTTTAGATGCATTTGACTGAACTAAACACACTGCCAAAAATATATAACAGACACTTTATCTGGTCCATATCTCAAATCTTGCCTGGAGAGACATTTGACAGAAATAATCACACTGCCATCACTTCAGCTATGAAGATGCCTCAAGATATGCAGGAACAAATGAATATGACGAGATATATATTGGGCATATAATATGCTCATGGTTTGAGATGTTAAAAGTTGTAAATATCGTTGAAATTTTGAAATTTCACTTTTAATTCAAATTTAAAATTTCACTTGATTTACATGAGGTTTCTCTGATTTATTTCCTGTGACCTTTTAGCCCTAGGGCTGAATCTGAAATATTATTTTACAATGGCAATATTTCACTTCTTTTCTGCTCTCTGATCTTCTAAATATGTGTTAAATCACTTCACCAATTTTATTTTTTGTTATATCAAATCAGTATATATAACCAAGCCTGGAATCTAATTGATCATGAAGATAACATAAACTGAAAATCAAATCTGCAAGTACACAAAATTTGGATATATATATATATAGATAGATATATATATCACAAAGCTGGTAGTAGGTACAAGTCAAGCTCTCCAAACCAATGTTTTCAAACTCGGAATTGATCATGGCTCAACTCTGACTCAATTTGTCTCGGACCAATCTGATTTCAATGACTTGGTTTAATAAAAAATACATAAAATATTTAAATTTAAATGAAAATATTATATTTTAAAGATTCCAAACCATGATTCCAAAAAGGAATTGAAATTTTGAAAGAAAGCATTATGAATAAATGAGCAAGAACATTTAAATGACAAGGAATGTTCCATCATTTATATCGGAATCCTCATCATTAGTATCACTGTTTGCCTCTTCTCTAGCCTTTGCCTCTATCTCAATCCTTTAGGGACATTGGTCAACACCACCCTATCTTGATAAAATTGCCTAATCCAAGCCTTATAACATGGTAGAAAAAGCTTAACATGCCTAACCAATGATTTTGGTTTAAGTGAAGGGTGCATTTTCGTTAAGACCATGACAAAGGACTTCAATAATCAATACCAGCAACATCAAGGTACATAAAAGGCTTGGTGCTCTCAATTAAATGCCAATCCCATACCCATACGTGATATTATCCAATGACAATGTTGCAATTCTACTAATCTTGAAATCCTGAAAAATTTTAGGTCTGCTGAATTTTGAATAGGATAGATTGGAACCACTTTCAAATATTCTAAAACAATTAATAGTAAAGTTAAAAACTCAAGTAAAAAGCGAAAGAAATATAAAGCAAATTATCAATTTTTACTTTAAAAGTTTAACATTACCATTAATTGCCAGCATCGATAAGGTTTACCAGTCTTTTCTTTTTGGCTCGTTGAATCAGCCATAGTGGAATCCAGACTTACGCATCATAATTTTTTTTTTTTAAATGTTGCTTGTTGAGTCAGCCATAGTGGGGTCCAGACTTACACATCATAATTCGTATGGAGTTATGAGGCAGCAGTTTATATCGAGCAATACCTTTGTACCTAAGACATATGAGCTTGTTTCACTTCATGTAAGACAATGTCCCATTATGAATTTGATGAACCTAATCTCTCTGTAGTATATATGGATTTATATTCCCTTTCACAGACCCCAAAGCTACCTCCTTGTCAATTGGAGCATTACAATATAATTCACAAATCATGCATTGTACTATCAGCTTGGAGACAAGTTCTTGAGCATCGGGTAGCACTGAAAATCTACTATCTTCATTGTTACACAAATTCTGGTGTTTATTGCACATCCTGGAATAGCTATTTTAACAGTATCCACTATAACTCATGACAAAACCCTATATCTATGAGGTCTGTAAAATACTCTCTTTTCTTTTGGCAAAAACAAAACATTAAATTTCTGCCATGCAAACAAAAGTGAATTCATCCCGAGTGAGGGTGGAAGTGATCCATCATCTCTTAATGACCTGCGTTCGATATGCACCTCAAGGTTAGGAAACTCGATGAGCATGTCTTGAATTCAAATACTGAGACTCAAAATATGCCGCATCGAGCTTCCTAACCTTGCGGCGTATATCAGACCTGAGTCTAGATGGCCTAGTAATAGTATACATTGTAATCATCTCCCTTAAACGTAACCTATACTAGATTTGGGTTATTTTTGATCAATTGTCATGACAAAACCCTGTGGTTGGCTCCTTTGCCATAGGAAGTGGGAAGATGTAAATTGCAAGACTCCGTTAAATTGAGTAGGTGCCACGTAGGTGCTATAGAAAAACCCAAACCCGTTATCAGGAGTAGGAAGATGTAAATTGCAAGACTCCGTTAAATTGAGTAGGTGCCACGTAGGTGCTATAGAAAAACCCAAACCCGTTATCAGGAGTAAGAGGGAAGTTATAATGAAAGTAAGAGGGAAGTATAATGAAAATAGAGAGAGCACCTGAGAAGCTTATCTCGTGGAATATCGAAAGGGTTTGTGAAAATCTCCAAGCCCGTTGAATCACCGTTCTCCATCTCTCCAATTTGCAAGGAATTGCCTGCAAACGAAAACTTAAATATATAGTCATGTCAATAAGCTGTGAATACATATTAAAAAGGGGATAAGGGCCTAGGGCAACCAATAAATCACATGCTATTGGGTATTCAATGCCGTTTAAGAGTACTATGATGGGACCTCAAGTCGCCCAGCAAACCCCTAGTAAATTCACCATGCATGCATGGGCATGTAACCGAGTAGCCCTTCGGCCAGGAAAGGACTTCGGCTTCCACCGGAAAACACTGATGCCCTTCTGCAGGACCTGCATTAATGCGATAGTCATTTGAATTTTGAAAACGCCCGCCCAAATTCTAGATATTTTAATTTCAAATTCGGGAATGGTTCATCAGTTTCATCTCATGGCGTATAGCAATGCATCAGGAGCTCAGCTGGCTGTGGCGAAAGGAGGCGAACTCAAAGGTAACGAGCTAGACCCGAAGGTATTTCACCTGTGATTCTGTTGTTGAATCGAATGAGCTTTGCAAGGCTACGTGCCGCGCAGAGACCTCGCGGAATCGGCCCTAACAGACAGTTGGTGTTCGTAGACGAGTCCAGAAGGGGAAAAATATTGTTGATTATGGTATCTATCATTATGAAGAGAGGGTTCTTTATCCTTGCGGGATTGTTAGTAGTAGCGACTTGTTGTCATGTAACCGCAGCCAGAAATTTAAACAAAGTGGTTCATGACCGTGTGTATAAACCCGACAATTTCATTGGAAGCGGAGGAGGACTTGGTGGCGGTGGGGGAGGAGGCTTGGGCGGAGGTGCTGGAGGTGGCGCTGGAGGAGGCTTGGGCGGAGGTGCCGGAGGTGGCGCTGGAGGAGGATTAGGTGCTGGTGGTGGTGCTGGAGGAGGCTTGGGCGGAGGTGCTGGCGGTGGCGCTGGGGGAGGTTTGGGCGGAGGTGCTGGCGGTGGTGCAGGAGGAGGTGTAGGTGGCGGGGCGGGAGCTGGAGGAGGATTAGGAGGAGGTGCCGGCGGTGGTGCTGGAGGAGGTGTCGGTGGTGGGGCTGGAGCTGGAGGAGGATTAGGCGGAGGTGCCGGAGGTGGTGCTGGAGGAGGACTTGGCGGAGGTGGTGGAGCGGGTGGAGGGCTTGGTGGTGGTGCAGGCGGAGGTGGTGGAGTCGGTGGAGGGGTTGGCAGTGGTGGAGGCGTAGGTGGTGGAGCTGGCGGGGGATTTGGTGGAGGCGCTGGTGGCGGAGGAGGAATAGGGGGCGGACTGTGATGAATCACCACCCGTGGGAACGATGCATGATAGTGAATACAAGTATAAATAAAATAATATTTTGAGAGTTGGTTTCTCCAGAAATATTATGCTTGGCATGATAGTGAATTAAAGTATAAATAAAATAATATTTTAAAAGTCGGTTTCTCATTGTCATCGTCTGCTGTTGCAAGCACTGCAAAGCCATTTATGCACTTTATGATTAAAATATATGTTGTATCCATATGTTCCCCTTTACCGTTGGGATTTTGGGGATTTTTTTTGGTATTAATTTTATAAAATATTGATGTCTTCCAATTTTTATGCCATAAAATAAATACATATTATTATTCTTTATTTCAATCTTTAATTCTACAGCGGTGAAAAATGGTTTGATCAAAATAAGGTTACCTGAATGGCAGTAGTCTTTAACGCGACTTTTTGAAAGCTTTTCCGGCGATTTTTTTCGGTGAAAATCCGGCAGTGATTTTTTGGAATCCAAGTTTGATAGCTAATTTCTGCACAATGAAACCGTCCCAGGGTTTTTCAGGGTGCTGAATCCGAATATGCAGTTAAAAAACCATTTTAACTGCAACAAATCATGATTTCATCTCAATTTCTTCCGCCGGATTCCGTCACCGGAATCTCAAAAAGTCGCATTATAGACAACTCCACCTGAATGTTCTATAATATATTATTAATCTTATAGGGATGGCAAAATGGTTTTTCTCTTACCATGGATGCTACATAAAAGGCCCGTTCGTAAGACTTATATGAGCAACCAGTAAAATATCCGTGGACACATTAATGAGAGTTCGTTGATTGGTTTTATTTGCTTTCGAAGAAAGTGTGAGTTGACTTAATTAAATTAAATATATGGATGAGTTTACTTAATTCAAATATTTATATGTTTTATATAAAAGTTTTAATTGAATTTCAATTGTTATATAATTTTATAGTTTTAAATTAGTATACTTATATTAATGTGATTGATATATGTTAAAAAGGCATTAATTTCCATTATTTATATGTTAATTAACATTTTTAAATGAAACTAATTAACATAATTTAAATGAAATTTATTAAAAGCTATATCATAGCTTATAAATAAAAATAATTTGCATTTATCAACATTGATGCTTAGCTTTCTTTTTAATTGTCATACAATTCATTTTTGTTGACGATGGTCGTAATTTCACATGTCATTGTCCTAATTATAATGAGATTTTTTAATTGTATTCGATTCCAACCTGAATAATTGAAGTTGGGTTTTTTTTTTTTTTTTAATATCCTATATCTTTTTGTTCTTCCTTATCAAAATATATATAGAAAATAATGATCTGCAATCTATAATTATTATGTAAATAATGATCTACAATCTATAATTATTATATAAAACAAAATTCAATAAATAAATCATAAATCTGTCAATCCAAACAACATAATGTCTCAATGAAAACCAATAATTCTATCCATCCAAACACTTTTCAAGATATCTTTATTGACCTCCAAAGCATCAAGCTTCCTGATTGAACAAACCCTTTTGGCACCCTCAACGCTAGTATACTCATAAAACCCATTGTCTGTTGCATATATTGATAGGGGGTCAAAGGAATTAGATAATGTTGCATATATTGATAGGGGGTCAAAAGAATTCTCTTTATCTAAGCTCTCCATAGTCCCTTCATCGAACTACTCACCAATGTGCTCAGTTTTGGATGAAACTTAATCGAAGCCAAGACAGTCGTATGAGAACTGTTAAGAAATACCTGTGACACATTCCAAGAATACAAATGCTATGTGATGACGTCACCATATCAACTCGCAATGTTACAGTTCATCGTACCAGAGGGTGATCAAGAAGTGTTCTCATAGCCTGTCCATAATTAACCACGATTTCGCTTCAACGGGTGTAATGGACAAAGAGGAAATTACATAATGAAAGAAAACGATTTCAATTGGTGTAACAACTCCAAGTGACACAACTCAAATTAACTGATAAATAATTTTTTAATAAATTATAATGTTATTTTTTAATAAATAAAAAATAAAACCTATTAAAAAAATTATAAATTATTTTTATATTTTCTATATTATTTTTTGGATTATGTATTAAATGGGGAATATTCTTAAATGATAAAATTTTAGCTATTCATAATTTAAAAATTTAAATTTCTTTAAGCCAACCATGCTTTTACTGTAATTATGGAATACCTATCGCTTTATCAAAATGATTATTTGATAAATAATGAGAATGATTATATTTAATTTATAAAGTTTTAATACCTATTAAGAATATAATCATTTTATTTATGAAAATGATTAATTGATAAGTAATGAGAATGATTATATTTAATTTATAAAGTTTTAATACCTATAAGAATGTAATCTTTTTTAATAAATATATAGAACAATTAAATTAAATTTATAAAATAAATTTATTTCTTAATAAATTGAAAATTTTATATAAAAAGATAGTGAGTTGTATGTTTTTTTTTTAGTATCATTATTTATATGAATAGATATGTAGAACAATTAAATTTAATTTATAAAATAAATTTATTCCTTAATAAATTGAAAATTTTATATAAAAAGATAGTGAGTTGCAATTTTTTTTTTAAATATCATTATTTATTTTCATATATATATAATTATTAAATTTTTATTTTGTTATATAATATTTTGATAAGATTTTATTCATAATTTAAAATAAAACTAATTATAATAATTTTTTTAAATATTAATTATATATTTAATTTTTATCTTATTATATTGTATTTATATAGTATTCATAATCACTTTGGAAATTTTTATATTTTATCTATAATTAAATATTTAAAAATACAATACCAAAATAATATATTTAATAAAAATTTAATTAAATTATATTTAAAATTTATTTATATTTTAAATTATAGGTCATGATGGAATATTAAAAATAAAAGTTATTAACATTGAAGAAAGGTAAAAGAAGGTGATCTATAGTTATAATAATAACTTTTGAAGGGTTTTTATTATAATATAAATATAAAATAAAATAAGTAAGTATATCTTGCTAGTGCGGGAATGAGTCTGCTAGTTTGATAACTGAGTTATGATAGTTTTTTCCACCCGTCAAAAAAATGTGGGGGAATGATAACACTAAAAGAACTAAATTTGATATGTTCTAACTATTAAATGGTAAATAATGAAACAGTAATAAAATGGAGAAGTGAATGAATTAATAAATGGAAAAACCATGATACAATTTAAAAATTAACTTCACATTGATTGTTTACTGGAAAAACTATGCATATATTAAAAGAAAAAAAAACCAATTTAATATATATATATATATATATATATTCTAATTACTTTGGAAAAGATTATATTAATGCACAAAATGTCTAAGCATATAATAAAGATGATGATGATATTTGCAATGACCAAATTATACCATGTATAGTATTTTTATATAAAATGTAGATAAAGTTACAACTTTGTGACTTCTCTTATTGCATTAGTGGATTGTAGGGGTAAAATAGTGTCTAAGGATTATTGTAAATTTTAACAATTTAGATGACGAAAAAATATAGATGTGCATTTTCCTTTTCAATAGTAAGACATAACTAGTATCTTTCATTTTTACACCACATTTGTAGGAGAATGATGGTGCAATGTATATCCCTTCTATAGTTGTGGTACATGACAATATAGTGAACGTGTGTCGCTTGAATGTTGAAGCATGCAATATGCATCCTGCTACTACCTACATCAATAACAATAAAACTAAAAACATGCAAAGTTCCTCAACATTACTGAAGGTGGGTAAATCAATTTTTGGAATTAATATCTTCATTTTCCTTTTAGTTAGGTTTGGATTTAAGGATGTAGTAGGACTAAAGTTTGATGGTTTTTCATTTGTTTCCTAGAGTGCATACATATTTAATTAATGTTGGGTCACTAATAATCTGAAATGTTAAAGTCTACACATGCATATCATGAATTATCAGACCCATAAATGTAAAAACAATGTACAATTAACACTTTAATATTCATCACATATTGGACAATTTAAAATATGGTTAGTGTGTGTGATATATGTGATTCAAAATGGAATGTGGCGAAGGGAAAACACAATATAATTGTTCTACACAATATAAGTAAATTTGAGTAGTGCAAAACAAGTAGCTTGAAGACATACATGTTATTTTGTATAGATCTAGAAATGAAGTTGTTCAGTGTTATAAAGGGTCCATTTTTCACTTGAGATAATGTGGAATACCACCTTACAAATGAAGAAAAGAAACTTGATATTGTATTTCTTATATTGGGAAGGTGTACAAAATAATGGTCTTCAAAGATTGGTTTCAAGTCAAGAATTTTTAGAATGGGGTTGCAAAGAATATCTCCATTCCCAATCCTTGTAATAGAGGTTGTTTGTTTGTTTTTTCCTTTAAGTTGTCTCTGTATTGCAATATAATAGATTTGCATATGGTTAGCAAAATTACTGTCCCCGCCATCCCACCTTGGAAACCATACCAGAGGCAGTAAAGTAGAGAGTTAAGAATTTGCAAAATTATAGAAGAGTCCATAAAAAATATAGACCGAAACCATTTTTTTCCCCACTTAAGAGTAGACTAGCAATAAGGGACAAAACTAACATCATGGTTGAGTTATTGAGTTTATGCTAACAAGAAAATTATATTGATCATGGATGTAAATGAAAACGTAGTTACAGGTCAACTCCATTTATTTCATTGATTACTACCTGTGTCATGGTATTGATATCTTGAGCTACTATTTCCTAGCACTCCCATTTTAATGAGGAAGGATGGAAGGAACACCAAGAAGAATAACTAAAAATAGAGACTGCAACATAACCTCCATTGGCTAATCAATCTGTGAATTGATTAGTTGATTTATAGATATGTGAGGGAGTGGAAGCAAATGTTAGACAAAGGACTTTTTTGATGAGATTCAGAGAGTCTTCTAGTCTCCATATTTTGGCAATTTTGAAAGGGGAGGATCCATAGAGGAGGTTAGTAAGTAGGGAAATATCAAGAGAGTCACCTTCAAGGATTAGGTGATGGAATTTGAGGGCGGAGGAAATTCTCAACCCCATTTCAACAACTTTTAGTTTTGTTGCATCATTACTATTGCCTCCAATGTAACCAAAAAATAGATGAATAATGTCTTGTTCTTTTTAGAAAAAGTCTCGCACATAGGGTGTAGGACTATGGTTTCCCTTGGGGGAACCATCGAAGTTTAGTTCGATAAACTTAAGAGGGGAAGACTAGTGTGAGGGGGAGGAGGAAATCGATGGGGTGGGGAGGAATAGAGGGGAGTTTGGTAGGGGAAGAGGGAAAATTGAGAGTAGAAAGAAAAAGCACCTTGGAGTCTGGTGGGCTCCAGTATTGCAGCAATGATGCCGCAACTCCTGGGACTCCCTTCTTTACTTTTATCAACCCGGTAGTTCGTAACAAACTTGGAAGTGGCAGTGCTATATGCACAAGTACTAGCTCTTACTGCAGGCTGTCACTTGATCAGCTGACACAAGTTCACTAGGAGCTTAAGCCAACTTCTATGAGTTCCTAGAAGAAGCTTTTAACTGTGATGGATGAGAGCTAACTCAAAAGAGGTAAGCCCTAGTTTCAATGACTAACCCTACTGGTGCAAGAAAAGAGATGAAAGTTGCTGAAATGGATGCCATTGACTCTTGGAAAGGTAAAATTCATGTGACTAAGCTACTCCTGAAGTAAAATCTAGAAAAAGCATCTTTTTGTATTTTTGAGTAAGTTGGCAGAATTATTATGCATGTGCTTTAACTATTTTTCACTGTGCAGAGGTTGATTGGCGAAAGGAAATGGAGTGAGCGCTTGCAGGAGGTTGGGAAGGTGAGAAGAGGGCCTAAGGGGTCCCTAGCATCCTTCCAGAGAGTTTCACAGTGATCAGATCTCGAAAAACTGCTCACGTGAACTTCTACAGGAAGTCTGCAAGGGTTCTACAGGATGTTCTACAGGAAGAGCCGAGAGAGGTTTTTAGAGGGTTGATGGAGGAAAAACGGTGGGAAAGTGAAAATGGAGGATGGATGAGTATGTGAAGAGGTATAGGACCTGGTAAAGAAAGCTAAGGAGTGATGAAGATGGCTGGATTTGTTCAAGAATGGAAAGAGCAATGTTGCAAAAAAATGTAGAAATTAGGGCAAGTTGAGAAAGTGTGGCAAACGAAGGGAAGAAATCTTGGATTAGGGGTTGGAATAGGTTGTATGATGGAGGAAGGGTAAGTAGGGATGTATCACAGGTGCTCTGCACACTATTTTACAAAACTGATCGAACAAAGACTGAGAAAACTAGAGATCTATCTATTTTGACCTAATCTGACCTAAAACCTAGAAACATGATGAACAGAAATTTATAGACAGGAAATCATGCAAGAGAGTTATGGCAACTGAGCAAGAACATATCTAAACATGAAAACACAACTGATATCAACTTTTCCAACTTAAAATCTAACACTAGCAGTTGCATTGGAAGGCAAAAACAATGTTTTTGTGGCAGCAAGTATGCCTTGGTCTCAGCTCATGGTCCCAAGGAGGTAGAGATGAGATCAAGGACTGCTTGATGGACTTTTTGCATATCTTTTCTGTTACCAAACTATCAAATCAACCTGAAGCATGAAAAACTATCTTAATCATCAAAAATAACCTAAGTAACAAAGCAAGATTTTAACCTAAATAGCAGAAATCATTCTATGAATGCAGCAAAGACACATAAAAGTAAACAAAGGAGGTACTAGCCCTTGGGTTGGGCCCAACCCCAAGAGCTACAACCTCCTAAGAAAGATCAGAGCTGGTGCAAAGCTGGATTCATCTTTATTGATCAAGAAATAATAGTTACATCCCAAAAATTGTCTACAAGAAAAAGCTCGAAAATGTGCTGATATAAGGCTGCACTAAAGTGCGAAAATAGACTAAAAAAATGACTAACCTACTGACTAAAATCTAACTACAATCTGACTCAAATCTAACTAACTGTAATGAGGCCCTAAGCCTTCTTATTTATACAAATGGGGACCTCCAATAGTCCTCCTAAAATCAAGCAACTCGGCTTCCTGGAACTGAAGATAATCAACAGTCCTACTTGACTTGCTTGGCTGCCCCTTGTGCTCCGAGTTTTTGATGGAGAATTCGAGGTAAGGGCTCATAAATGAAAGGGACACCTTCCTACAAATCCTCTCCCTTGTTCTTCCACGAATTTGGCTGCCAAGTGCTCATTAAACCTTTGATTTTGTCTCAAAATTGACCAAAAATCTGCATAAAGCACACATTAGACTTTTTGGCATAATGACTAACCCAATTCACTCTATTAACATAAATATAATAAAAAACATGCAATAAACTAATGAGAATGGTGGATTAAGTCGAATTGGGAGGTTAAATGAGCCCATATAATTACCCATTTCTGGGGCTCATCATCACCCCCCTACTGAAGGTGTTGCTCATCCTCTGAGCAACTAATCTATCTCTTCATTCTTGATGGCCCTGGTGGCCTCCTTATCATCCCAAGCTTCTGATGTGGTCTACTCATGTGTGCCATAAAATTCTGCCTTCTTGTCCATGTCCTTCCACTGTTCCTCCTATTCTGTTTGTTTGAATTCTTGTGCTTTTCCTAGCCTTGAAATACATGGAGGTTTGCATTTTTCTTTTTCCTTTTTGTTTTGTAGGTGTGCTTAATGCACCAAACACAGCAGCTGCTTCCCTTGCCAACATTTCAGGGGATTTCTCTTTTTGCTGTTCTTTTTCTTCACTTCCTGTAGAAATCTCTATGCCCACTGTTTCTGCTTGTGTCACTGATATCTTAGGGTGTGTCTGTTTTTTCTCTTGTTGGGTGCCTGCCTTGGCTATGGCAGCCTTCTTTTGGGCTTTCTTGGCCTTTTTCTTGCCAATCTTTGTCCTTTTCCCTTTCTTTGTTTTTGCTATTTTCTCCTTTTTTATCTTAGGCTCAGCAGTCTTGTCAAATTTCTCTTCTTCCTTCTGTTCTTCATTTGTTTTGCCCTCTGCTTGAATGACTTGTTATCCCTCATCAATGTTCTTCTCAATTTCTTCAGTTTTCTCCTCCCGAATCCTCCTGGCATGGTGTTGAGTGATTCTTTTTGTGTTTTAACCAGAAAAGAAATTGCTCAGGTGGAAAAGAAATAGTCAATCACTGAAAGTAGTAAATAATACAAGAAAGCTAAGAAAGTAGTAAATGCAATGGAAGAGTAGGACGTAAGACAATTTGCATTTTTGAATCCAAACACTAACAACGTAGGGTGTTGATTGGAATTGAAATTGTTTTTATCTACAAATAACAAAATATTTCACCACAACCAAAGTTTTGATCTTCAATTCCCATTACTAAGACACAACTGTAATAAATTATCAAGATATGGAGAAAAATTGTTAGAATTCATTTTTCTAATTGTTTATATATATAACAGGAAAACATATTATAAAGTAAATCTTAGCCTTCAACTGGAAAAAATTAGAAATGGTTTTCTTTGCAAATTTGATAAGCAACTTTTTATTTTAATTTCATTTATATGGGAAAAATTGCATACCCCTCTATCAGAGGCTAAAGGGTTCTTAGCGGGTAATGATGAGTTCAAATTTGAACCCTATATACATACAAACTCAAGTTTAACTAAAACCCAATGCTAGTGAGATAAACTAGAAATACTCTAAAGGAAAAAAAATTGTGGAGAGGAGTTCAAAATCTATAAATATTTATGGTTGAGGAACTAATGTATCTCAAGGTTGAGCACAAAATAAATTATACATATTCCTCATACTAGCCTATTGAATGTGTGTCTCAGTGCAATAAAATGGATACATGTTAACTAAAGGTTGAACACCCAAAGAATTACACATGTAGCTCATTATAAAATATATTGTAATTTATTTCTTATTTGTAAATTTTTTTTTCTCAGTACAAGTTTTTTCATTATTTCTAATAACTATAATAAATTGAAATGTGTCTTGGTCTTCCACTAGGGAAACTAGGAGAGGCATAAAAGTTCTTTTTCTTTAAGAGCCACACAAAATTTTTAGTAATAGTGTACCAAAAAAGCAACAACTTTGTCTGAAATAAGTGGCCTCTAGGGTTATACTCAAGCAAAAAAACAAAGTAACTAGGACTTGATAGTAAATAACCACAAAACATAGTTAACATTCAATACTTTCTAGAGCCTAAGGCTTCCACATGGATAGGATCCCCATTATCTCTTGGAGAACAATCTAGAGCAAGGGGCAAGTCAAGGATCAAATGAGGATATAATTGAATCCATGATCAATATAATTTTCTTGTTAGCATAAACTCAATAACTCAACCATGATGTTAGTTTTGTCCCTTATTGCTAGTCTACTCTTAAGTGGGGAAAAAAATGGTTTCGGTCTATATTTTTTATGGACTCTTCTATAATTTTGCAAATTCTTAACTCTCTACTTTACTGCCTCTGGTATGGTTTCCAAGGTGGGATGGCGGGGACAGTAATTTTGCTAACCATATGCAAATCTATTATATTGCAATACAGAGACAACTTAAAGGAAAAAACAAACAAACAACCTCTATTACAAGGATTGGGAATGGAGATATTCTTTGCAACCCCATTCTAAAAATTCTTGACTTGAAACCAATCTTTGAAGACCATTATTTTGTACACCTTCCCAATATAAGAAATACAATATCAAGTTTCTTTTCTTCATTTGTAAGGTGGTATTCCACATTATCTCAAGTGAAAAATGGACCCTTTATAACACTGAACAACTTCATTTCTAGATCTATACAAAATAACATGTATGTCTTCAAGCTACTTGTTTTGCACTACTCAAATTTACTTATATTGTGTAGAACAATTATATTGTGTTTTCCCTTCGCCACATTCCATTTTGAATCACATATATCACACACACTAACCATATTTTAAATTGTCCAATATGTGATGAATATTAAAGTGTTAATTGTACATTGTTTTTACATTTATGGGTCTGATAATTCATGATATGCATGTGTAGACTTTAACATTTCAGATTATTAGTGACCCAACATTAATTAAATATGTATGCACTCTAGGAAACAAATGAAAAACCATCAAACTTTAGTCCTACTACATCCTTAAATCCAAACCTAACTAAAAGGAAAATGAAGATATTAATTCCAAAAATTGATTTACCCACCTTCATTAATGTTGAGGAACTTTGCATGTTTTTAGTTTTATTGTTATTGATGTAGGTAGTAGCAGGATGCATATTGCATGCTTCAACATTCAAGCGACACACGTTCACTATATTGTCATGTACCACAACTATAGAAGGGATATACATTGCACCATCATTCTCCTACAAATGTGGTGTAAAAATGAAAGATACTAGTTATGTCTTACTATTGAAAAGGAAAATGCACATCTATATTTTTTCGTCATCTAAATTGTTAAAATTTACAATAATCCTTAGACACTATTTTACCCCTACAATCCACTAATGCAATAAGAGAAGTCACAAAGTTGTAACTTTATCTACATTTTATATAAAAATACTATACATGGTATAATTTGGTCATTGCAAATATCATCATCATCTTTATTATATGCTTAGACATTTTGTGCATTAATATAATCTTTTCCAAAGTAATTAGAATATATATATATATATATATATATATATATAAATTGGTTTTTTTTTTCTTTTAATATATGCATAGTTTTTCCAGTAAACAATCAATGTGAAGTTAATTTTTAAATTGTATCATGGTTTTTCCATTTATTAATTCATTCACTTCTCCATTTTATTACTGTTTCATTATTTACCATTTAATAGTTAGAACATATCAAATTTAGTTCTTTTAGTGTTATCATTCCCCCACATTTTTTTGACGGGTGGAAAAAACTATCATAACTCAGTTATCAAACTAGCAGACTCATTCCCGCACTAGCAAGATATACTTACTTATTTTATTTTATATTTATATTATAATAAAAACCCTTCAAAAGTTATTATTATAACTATAGATCACCTTCTTTTACCTTTCTTCAATGTTAATAACTTTTATTTTTAATATTCCATCATGACCTATAATTTTAAATATAAATAAATTTTAAATATAATTTAATTAAATTTTTATTAAATATATTATTTTGGTATTGTATTTTTAAATATTTAATTATAGATAAAATATAAAAATTTCCAAAGTGATTATGAATACTATATAAATACAATATAATAAGATAAAAATTAAATATATAATTAATATTTAAAAAAATTATTATAATTAGTTTTATTTTAAATTATGAATAAAATCTTATCAAAATATTATATAACAAAATAAAAATTTAATAATTATATATATATGAAAATAAATAATGATATTTAAAAAAAAAATTGCAACTCACTATCTTTTTATATAAAATTTTCAATTTATTAAGGAATAAATTTATTTTATAAATTAAATTTAATTGTTCTACATATCTATTCATATAAATAATGATACTAAAAAAAAAACATACAACTCACTATCTTTTTATATAAAATTTTCAATTTATTAAGAAATAAATTTATTTTATAAATTTAATTTAATTGTTCTATATATTTATTAAAAAAGATTACATTCTTATAGGTATTAAAACTTTATAAATTAAATATAATCATTCTCATTACTTATCAATTAATCATTTTCATAAATAAAATGATTATATTCTTAATAGGTATTAAAACTTTATAAATTAAATATAATCATTCTCATTATTTATCAAATAATCATTTTGATAAAGCGATAGGTATTCCATAATTACAGTAAAAGCATGGTTGGCTTAAAGAAATTTAAATTTTTAAATTATGAATAGCTAAAATTTTATCATTTAAGAATATTCCCCATTTAATACATAATCCAAAAAATAATATAGAAAATATAAAAATAATTTATAATTTTTTTAATAGGTTTTATTTTTTATTTATTAAAAAATAACATTATAATTTATTAAAAAATTATTTATCAGTTAATTTGAGTTGTGTCACTTGGAGTTGTTACACCAATTGAAATCGTTTTCTTTCATTATGTAATTTCCTCTTTGTCCATTACACCAGTTGAAGCGAAATCGTGGTTAATTATGGACAGGCTATGAGAACACTTCTTGATCACCCTCTGGTACGATGAACTGTAACATTGCGAGTTGATATGGTGACGTCATCACATAGCATTTGTATTCTTGGAATGTGTCACAGGTATTTCTTAACAGTTCTCATACGACTGTCTTGGCTTCGATTAAGTTTCATCCAAAACTGAGCACATTGGTGAGTAGTTCGATGAAGGGACTATGGAGAGCTTAGATAAAGAGAATTCTTTTGACCCCCTATCAATATATGCAACATTATCTAATTCCTTTGACCCCCTATCAATATATGCAACAGACAATGGGTTTTATGAGTATACTAGCGTTGAGGGTGCCAAAAGGGTTTGTTCAATCAGGAAGCTTGATGCTTTGGAGGTCAATAAAGATATCTTGAAAAGTGTTTGGATGGATAGAATTATTGGTTTTCATTGAGACATTATGTTGTTTGGATTGACAGATTTATGATTTATTTATTGAATTTTGTTTTATATAATAATTATAGATTGTAGATCATTATTTACATAATAATTATAGATTGCAGATCATTATTTTCTATATATTTTTTGATAAGGAAGAACAAAAAGATATAGGATATTAAAAAAAAAAAAAAAACCCAACTTCAATTATTCAGGTTGGAATCGAATACAATTAAAAAATCTCATTATAATTAGGACAATGACATGTGAAATTACGACCATCGTCAACAAAAATGAATTGTATGACAATTAAAAAGAAAGCTAAGCATCAATGTTGATAAATGCAAATTATTTTTATTTATAAGCTATGATATAGCTTTTAATAAATTTCATTTAAATTATGTTAATTAGTTTCATTTAAAAATGTTAATTAACATATAAATAATGGAAATTAATGCCTTTTTAACATATATCAATCACATTAATATAAGTATACTAATTTAAAACTATAAAATTATATAACAATTGAAATTCAATTAAAACTTTTATATAAAACATATAAATATTTGAATTAAGTAAACTCATCCATATATTTAATTTAATTAAGTCAACTCACACTTTCTTCGAAAGCAAATAAAACCAATCAACGAACTCTCTTTAATGTGTCCACGGATATTTTACTGGTTGCTCATATAAGTCTTACGAACGGGCCTTTTATGTAGCATCCATGGTAAGAGAAAAACCATTTTGCCATCCCTATAAGATTAATAATATATTAGATTAATAATATATTATAGAACATTCAGGTGGAGTTGTCTATAATGCGACTTTTTGAGATTCCGGTGACGGAATCCGGCGGAAGAAATTGAGATGAAATCATGATTTGTTGCAGTTAAAATGGTTTTTTAACTGCATATTCGGATTCAGCACCCTGAAAAACCCTGGGACGGTTTCATTGTGCAGAAATTAGCTATCAAACTTGGATTCCAAAAAATTGCTGCCGGATTTTCACCGGAAAAAATCGCCGGAAAGGCTTTCAAAAAGTCGCGTTAAAGACTACTGCCATTCAGGTAACCTTATTTTGATCAAACCATTTTTCACCGCTGTAGAATTAAAGATTGAAATAAAGAATAATAATATGTATTTATTTTATGGCATAAAAATTGGAAGACATCAATATTTTATAAAATTAATACCAAAAAAAATCCCCAAAATCCCAACGGTAAAGGGGAACATATGGATACAACATATATTTTAATCATAAAGTGCATAAATGGCTTTGCAGTGCTTGCAACAGCAGAGGATGACAATGAGAAACCGACTTTTAAAATATTATTTTATTTATACTTTAATTCACTATCATGCCAAGCATAATATTTCTGGAGAAACCAACTCTCAAAATATTATTTTATTTATACTTGTATTCACTATCATGCATCGTTCCCACGGGTGGTGATTCATCACAGTCCGCCCCCTATTCCTCCTCCGCCACCAGCGCCTCCACCAAATCCCCCGCCAGCTCCACCACCTACGCCTCCACCACTGCCAACCCCTCCACCGACTCCACCACCTCCGCCTGCACCACCACCAAGCCCTCCACCTGCTCCACCACCTCCGCCAAGTCCTCCTCCAGCACCACCTCCGGCACCTCCGCCTAATCCTCCTCCAGCTCCAGCCCCACCACCGACACCTCCTCCAGCACCACCGCCGGCACCTCCTCCTAATCCTCCTCCAGCTCCCGCCCCGCCACCTACACCTCCTCCTGCACCACCGCCAGCACCTCCGCCCAAACCTCCCCCAGCGCCACCGCCAGCACCTCCGCCCAAGCCTCCTCCAGCACCACCACCAGCACCTAATCCTCCTCCAGCGCCACCTCCGGCACCTCCGCCCAAGCCTCCTCCAGCGCCACCTCCAGCACCTCCGCCCAAGCCTCCTCCCCCACCGCCACCAAGACCTCCTCCGCTTCCAATGAAATTGTCGGGTTTATACACACGGTCATGAACCACTTTGTTTAAATTTCTGGCTGCGGTTACATGACAACAAGTCGCTACTACTATCAATCCCGCAAGAATTAAGAGCCCTCTCTTCATAATGATAGATACCATAATCAACAATATTTTTCCCCTTCTGGACTCGTCTACGAACACCAACTGTCTGTTAGGGCCGATTCCGCGAGGTCTCTGCGCGGCACGTAGCCTTGCAAAGCTCATTCGATTCAACAACAGAATCACAGGTGAAATACCTTCGGGTCTAGCTCGTTACCTTTGAGTTCGCCTCCTTTCGCCACAGCCAGCTGAGCTCCTGATGCATTGCTATACGCCATGAGATGAAACTGATGAACCATTCCCGAATTTGAAATTAAAATATCTAGAATTTGGGCGGGCGTTTTCAAAATTCAAATGACTATCGCATTAATGCAGGTCCTGCAGAAGGGCATCAGTGTTTTCCGGTGGAAGCCGAAGTCCTTTCCTGGCCGAAGGGCTACTCGGTTACATGCCCATGCATGCATGGTGAATTTACTAGGGGTTTGCTGGGCGACTTGAGGTCCCATCATAGTACTCTTAAACGGCATTGAATACCCAATAGCATGTGATTTATTGGTTGCCAAGGGGCTAGTCCCCTGCAGAAGTTTTTATGTTAAGTTCATTGATCAATATTTACATATATACAAGTGTCATCAATCACATTAATCACATTACACAGTTATATATTACACTGTTATATAACTGTATGCTGATAGCCGTGCAGCCCCACAATGAAGAGATTTGATCACGGATGAGGGGCAAGAAAGCCGACAACCCCACCGCCTGACCTGTGGACTCAAGGCTAGCTATGCATACATATGTATATATATAAATCTTAATCTGTAGTCCCTTACGTAAATCTTAATCTGTAGTCCCTTACGTTTAATTCGTTTAGCAAAAGACTAAACACCTCCGCGCCTTAAATATGGAAGTGTATTTTTATTATTAAGCGAGAAATTGGATTTCTCAACAATATCAAGAAATAAGAACTGAAATTTTATTGGTAAATTTTCAAAATCCGAATGAAATATATTATGATGCGAGGTTGGTTTGAAATATATTATTACATTATCTCCTTAAAATTTTGTTAGGTTTTTATTATTTGTAATTTGTTTTTTTAATAATAAAAATGTTTAATAAATTTTGAAGTTGACAAGAAGTGCAAATTAGGTTTTTTTTTTAGGTTTTTGCTCAGTGAAGCATTGAATTTTGAGTCGAGTCATCGAGGTATGAATGGTGATAATGGAGTGACTTGTATGGTTGATCTTATAAAGGGTTAATTAGTCTAGACAACACTAAGATTTGGTCAATCTAGCATTGTAGTTATGTCATGTAGGAAGTGTTTAAAGGGTTTGTTCTCATTGGAGGAGGACATGCTAGATATTTTAAGCAAGTTGGCTCAAGGCTTAGCCACCAATTGGAGTAGACGTTTGAAAGGATTGCTCCTGTTGGAGGAGGACATGCTAAACATTTTGAGTGAGTTGGCTCAAGGCTTAGCCACCATTGACCCTCGGGGTGGATTACAATGAAGGGCAAGGGAAAAAGAAAGAGATGGAGAGCATCTTGAGGGCTTTAATGGTCCATTTGATATTCCACCACTGGATGTGAGGATGTTGATATCAAAGATCTCAAACAAGGTTTCTCTACCCTTGACGAAGATGGAGCCATTAAGCATGTTAATGATGGTGACATAATATTTATTTGTAATGTCCCCTTCTCCGAATGTTCACTGACTTAGTAGCCTATTTGGTTCTTGTAGGCTATAAGAGGAAAAAGGGGATCAATTAATTTAATTATTTGACTATTATTCGTGTGAAAGAGCAACATTTGGAAGTGACAGTAAATAATGAAATTAGAAGGGCGTTATTAAGTGACAATGGGAAAAATAATAAAAACTTTATAAAGTCACTTTATATTATTGAGCTAGAAAAAGGTAAAAAGGGGATATCCATGGTATTTTAATGACTCGTGGTATTATGATCACCCATGGTATTCTAATGATCAAAGTTATAAAAGGAGAATTGGAGCTCACTTTTGAGCATGCATTGGTTATTTGTCTAAATTAATTTCGTGAGCTCTTGGACCTTATGAGAAAAGAATGAGAGCCCTCGTGAGGATTAGTTTTGGTGGTGAGACATATCCACCTGTTGACGGTGCTGGACCCGCCAACATGTCAAGGGGATATCCCCGGTAAGAAGTCCCAATTAGACCTCAGACCGTTTGGTGTAGGAGTCCCAGCAGTGGGTCGTAAGGTAATGCCTTGACCGTGATGTCGCACAGAGGCAAGTAAGATAACTCTGTCAGTAGCAAGGGTGTGACCGTTGCAGTGAGTCAAGGAAGGTGAATGAGAGGTTCTAACACATGGGGGGTGAGATGAGTGTGCCCCTTGGCAACCTGTAGCAGTACTCAGCTGAGAAGGGAACACACGAGCGAAGATGCATCACAAGCTAGAAAGCAAGTCAGCCGACAATCCAAAGTGATGGTTAAACCAACAACACATTTGCAACAAGATTCATATAATTGCATACGAAGCAGTTCATACACAAATACGTAAGTTAAACAACATACATTGCTAAGCAACCGGAACAGTCCAACTACAATAACAACATATGCATGAAAATGTGTTGGCTCTTATTATATAAAGAAGTGTAAGTCCCAATCATACAATACATCCATGTAAACCTGCTAGCCCCAACAGTGGAATGTTACAACCACATCCACCTGCTCCTCCAAAGAGATGAACTAGCTCCATGCAGTGGAGAAGCCAAGGCACATTACAATATTGTCCAAGCTTTCTCCAAGATAGTCTTATCAGAAGCTTGGCTGACCAAAAGCCTATACAATGAGTTATGAGGGACTATTTATAGCAAAGGGTGGGGTGACCCTTGACATTCCCCTTTGTGACAGTTCAACTACCCTCATGACTCTTCACCTACTCTATGACTGTTACATCCAACTATTGACACTTGACTTACACTTGACATGACTCGACATTACAATGCACATGTACTCATGTGAGACAACATGGCTTGAGCAAGCCATGCAAGACATCACTAACACTCAGTCCACTGTGATGAAACCAACTCTTTGACATGCTTATGATGGTGAAAGTGGTGACTGATGCCAAGCTTGGTTGTCGTGATGGTGTGCATGCACCTCATGGTGACATCTTACTGAAGCGAACTCTTGCCTCCATTGCAACCAGTGCATTGGTTCGGCTCCTTCATCCAACTCGTCTGCTAACATGTGCATGGTCTTCTTGGGTGTGGTTGAACCGGCAACACACTAATGCATAGTGTATGTGTTGATCTTCAAGTGTGTGTTGGTGGTCATGCGCATCAACTTGTCGAAGTACATGTTCAGCTCCAGTTGGACTTGCTTCTTGTCTTCGCCTTGGTGAGTGTGTTGAATGTGTTGGATTGCATGCGTGCGCACAATGACATGCATGTTGTTAAATCTCTTGTAGAAATTTTGAATAATTAAACACTTATTCACAGAGATTATCCTGATTATACACTATTGCGGAATACATGCATAATACATAACCTCCTCTACGTTGATCATCAATTTAGCAGCATTAAAAACAATGAAACATCAATCGCATGCACACATTAACACAGCATGTAACCCGGGGAAAGCATACAGCTGAAAACCCCACACTATCTATATATTATATTGATTAAGAACATGTAACAATACATAGTACAATACTCCTCACAAGTACTCAGTACTATCTCCACCTGTTACACACAAAACTAGCTCAGATCTGAATCAATCACAAGTTCAAATCTCCTCCACTGCTTTGCCTGCCTCCACTGCGCAATCCTGCATGAGAATAATGATGAATGGCTGAACCAAACTTGTATTTCCTTGGCTGAACCACGCAATCCTCATTGGCATTACTCAATCCCACTGATTTTGCGAGATCTCATGCACAACTATAGTCACAACTGATAGCAATCTTGCCCTTTCACTCACCTCTAACACCTGTCTCCACTGAACTGTCCATGCACTGAGTTAACTGATGTATTCTTTAGTTGCTTTATGAGTTAATAATTAGTGAATTAATTAACAATTAATTCACATCACTCATCACTAGTGTATTCTGCAGTTAGACTAAATACAACTAGTTCAACCAAGTCAAACTGAACACAACTCCATCAACTCCTCAATCAACTCCACCAAAACTCAACCACTTTAGTTCTAACTGAAGTCCACTATGCAATAGCTCAACTGACCCACAAGAAAAGCGTATTTCCTTCTGACAGCTGCATTTGCCACATTCGTAGCTCGAACTGAAGTGCTCCAAGAGGATAAGATAATGTTTATAGTCCAAATATTATTATGAGCTAATAATATTCAACTGTTCTATTTTTAACCTGGCAGTCTAAAAATAGACTCTGCCCATATGTCTAAAAATAGAAGTCTATCTATTTTTACCAACATGACCAATCATCCACAAATAGCATCCTGCAACTCATAGACCATGATCCATATGTCTAAAAATAGACTTTGCACCAAAAATAGCCTGCGGGCCCACTTAGTGAAGGTGACTCCTTTCCACTAAGCTCCATCATCTTGTTGCATTTTCAACACTCCCTCTCAACAAGATATGGATTATCAACAACCCATATCTTGCAACTCTGGAATGTTCTGCATGCAACACATTTGCCCGGTCCACTTGCTCCAACAACACTTAGAACAAAAAACACTCCCAACTGACCACTCTGTTGGGCTAGGAATATACTCTGATGCTGAAGCTCTACCTGCTGCTGACAAGTGCTCCCTCTCTGACATCTGTGCTACTGCAACATCTCCATGCATATTGCACCATTGCACACCTTTCTATGCCACCTAGCACTGTGCAAAACACTTGTGCCTCTTGCATTGTTGCAGCCTGCTAGCTATGCGTTGTCCTGGGATTCCCTGCACTGTCGCTCTCTCTGATGCTCCATCTGCATCTGTCTCTACCCAATCAGTCATTTCTTGCTACTCCACATCGGGGCTCTCGTAGCAAGGTCTCATCCAAGAGGTTGGGTACCTCAAGGATCCTGCCCCTCCTCCTTAGGACGATCAATCCACATCACCCCACCTCCTACCTGGAGGTATGGCTGCATGTGATCCCTCAGTCCACCTGACTCGAAGTTTCCCCCTACTGGAGGTCTCTGCATGAGTAGATGTCTCTACTCGATCTCCTCTCATCTTCCCTTGTTGTGGCTGCTCCACAACCTCCTGAAGTTGCTGCACCAATCGTGGCTCCTCCACAATCGTCTGGGACTTCTAGCTCTGCATGTTGAGCGCTAATATACGCTCCCTCTCAACCACCAAGTCTCCATCGGTTGCCTCACTGTTCAAGGCTTTGCATGCATCTTGAACCTTAAGAGCATACAGGTTCTTGACCTGTGAACCAATCTGCTTCACCTGTCTAGTGATGATGTGTCTAAGGAAAACCTTTCCCTTACTGAAGACTACATCATAGCCTCTGTCTCCCAGCATCACGATCGACACCAAGCTTCTCTTCAGTCCTGGTACATACTTGACATCGGTCAAGGTAAGGCGAGCTCCATGCTCCCTCTGAAAAATAACCGTGCCTACACCTGAGACACTATACTTCTCATCATTACCCATCGCTATGAGTATCTGGAGATCTTTCTCCTCCAAAGTACTGAACAAACTCTTGTCACCGGTCATGTGGAAAGAAGCTCCACTATCAAGAAACCAACCACTTCCCACCATGGATGAAACCATGCATGCGAAGAGTGTGAAATCCAACTCAAACTGTGAAGCAAGTGCCTCACCTTCAGATCCTTCCCCGGATCCCTTCTTGGATTTCTTCTTTGGGCAATTAGTAGCATAATGGCCCAACTCATGACAACGAAATCATCGCACTTTCGACTTGTCAACCTTCTTCCCATTATTGGAAGAACTAGATTCGGAAAGAGAACCCTTCTCCTTCCCCTTCTTCACCTTACTCGCTAAGGCACAGTTCTCCTCATCATGCATGGATGAAGAACTGTCTCTGGTGCTCCGTCTGATCTCCTCTTGCACAAGATCCGACCAAAGTCTCTCCCATCCTGGCAATTTCTCCCGACCATTGATAGAGTCCTGATAGGAATGCCAACTCTTCGGAAGACCAAGGAGAGCCAAGCTCACCAAGTCCTCATCATCGACAGTCACCCCCACACTTCCCAGCTCATCCCGGCATTGGGTGAACTTCGTGAGATACTTGGGCATACTGTCTCCATTCTCACACTTAATGTTTCTGAGTTTATCCTTGAGCGCCAACTTCCTCTGGTCGCTCTTACTTTGGAATAGATCTATCAACGCTTTCCACATCAAGTATGGAGAAGCCTTTCCATGCAGGCTGGACATAATGTGATCCTTCACGCCCTCCAACAGAATCCTTCGACACTTTACTGTCTTCTTTTGCCAAGCCACAGCTTCAGCAGCATCAGTAGGTTTTGGGACTTCAGCCTCTATGAACTCCTTCAACCCATTGTCATCTAACACCGCCTCCATCCTGTCTTTCCATGCAATATAATTCGAGCTGCCCTCAAGAGCATACTCCAATCGCAATCCATTGAAAGACATTTCAACTTTGACACCAAGAAAACACTACTGCAAATTCGAATTCCACCAGCTCAAAACTCAACCGCTTCTGATCTAAAATTCGTGAGAACAAAGTATTTCTCATACAGAGATTGACTGTATGGGCTTTTACCGGATATCTCACCTTCCAAAAGAAGGATGAATCCAGAGGCTACCTGGCCCGATTACAGACTCTGCCTGAAGAAATAAAAATGTAATCACTTTATGAATAATAGATCTGATGATCAACTCTCCTCTGATACCATGTAGAAATTTTGAACAATTAAACACTTATTCACAGAAATTATCCCGATTATACACTATTGCGGAATACATGCATAATACATAACCTCCTCTACATTGATCATCAATTTAGCAACATTAAAAACAATGAAACATCAATCGCATGCACACATTAACACAGTATGTAACCCGGGGAAAGCATACAGCTGAAAACCCCACACTATCTATATATTATATTGATTGAGAACATGTAACAATACATAGTACAATACTCCTCACAAGTACTCAATACTATCTCCACCTATTACACACAAAACTAGCTCAGATCTGAATCAATCACAAGTTCAAATCTCTTCCATTGCTTTGCCTGCCTCCACTGCGTAATCCTGCATGAGAATAATGATGAATGGCTGAACCAAACTCGTATTTCCTTGGCTGAACCACGCAATCCTCATTGGCATTACTCAATCCCACTGATTTTGCAAGATCTCATGCACAACTATAGTCACAACTGATAGCAGTCTTGCCCTTTCACTCACCTCTAACACCTGTCTCCACTGAACTATCCATGCACTGAGTTAACTGATGTATTCTTTAGTTGCTTTATGAGTTAATAATTAGTGAATTAATTAACAATTAATTCACATCACTCATCACTAGTGTATTTTGCAGTTAGACTAAATACAACTAGTTCAACCAAGTCAAACTGAACACAACTCCATCAACTCCTCAATCAACTCCACCAAAACTCAACCACTTGAGTTCTAACTGAAGTCCACATGCAATGGCTCAACTGACCCACAAGAAAAGCTTATTTCCTTCTGACAGCTACATGTGCCACATCCGTAGCTCGAACTGAAGTGCTCCAAGAGGATAAGATAATGTTTATAGTCCAAATATTATTATGAGCTAATAATATTCGACTGTTCTATTTTTAGCTTGGCAGTCTAAAAATAGACTCCGCTCATATGTCTAAAAATAGAAGTCCATCTATTTTTACCAACATGACCAATCATCCACAAATAGCATCCTGCAACTCATAGACCATGATCCATATGTCTAAAAATAGACTTTGCGCCAAAAATAGCCTGCGGGCCCACTTAGTGAAGGCAACTCCTTTCCACTAAGCTCCATCATCTTGTTGCATTTTCAATATCTCTTGCAGGCGATCAACAACACTGCTCACCATGTATGCTCTATGTCAGTGGCTGGGATGGATCTTTAACCTATGCAGGCGTAGTTTCATCTGTGAGTGCATGTTGTGCCCACTATTGTTCTTATTCATGTTGCAACTCATTCGTTTGTCTGTGCAGCTTCATGTTCTTCCTGAGTTGTTGCTTCAGCACATGCAACTCCTTCTTTGTTCCATTCTCTGTCTTCACGCGATCTTCATGTCGCGCCATCACCTCATAGCTCGAGTCTCCAAAGTTTCTTTCATTATCAGTGGATTTGCTTGACCTTACAACTTTGTTCCGCCTTTGTGTTGTCAACAACCTTCCTCTTTCATTCATTGCATTCGTTACGTTCGTTGTATTCATTGCATTCGGTATGTTGTCTTCAGCTACTATTCATGATGTCGCTTGTTGTGATATCTTGATGTTTTTGTCTGCAAACAACTTAATATCTTCATGAGTAGGCAAGCTCATAGACATTTGATTGACTGAATCTACAAGCGTGCTCTAAACAGTGTCTTCGACTCTGCCCTCTTGGAAACCATTGTACCTGCACTGCTGAGAGGCAGATGAATGCCTGCAATTACCTGGAGACATGGCAACACTCATGGCAAGCAATATGTCAGTCCAAAACCAAACTGAACTTGAGAACTAACTTGTAACATACCTATGTGATTGATCATGAAGGTTGCACAATTTCGGCCAGGAGGTCGAGAGACTAACTGCCAAGACTACATGAGGCACAGTCTGGGCTACTGGGAGACTGACTGACTGTTGGAACTGTGTAATGCATAGTCCAGTCTGGCTACTAATTGTTGGAATTGCACAATGTGCAATCTCAGTTGGCAATGGTTGCAGGCTCAGTGATTGCATAGTGCAATTTTATTGGCCAATAGTCACTGTCCCTCAAGGTTGCGCAAAGCATGCTTGGGGAACATTCAACAGCTGCTGGGTAGAAATGCACATTTCTGGAGAGGAAGGCAGTCCCTTCCCTCTCTGGATTGCGCAATGTTGTCTAGTGAGGCAGAGTCTAGGCTAAGGTTGGCTAGACTCATCGATGGGAAACTGAGTGCGAATGTGAATGTGAATGCATGATGATACTGAGTGTAAGCATAAGTGAATGATCATGCATCCAAATGGTGAATGACAGATTTAGAACATGGAACAACATGCATGTGGGTGAGGCAAGTCGCCGAATCGGTGGCTATTTGCAAAAAACAGTTTCATGCATGTGACAACAGTGAGATGTTGAAAAAACTGAAACGATGTTAAGACAAGCTAATATACATGTAAATGATAGCAAGCGTTCAAAGAAATCAAGCAAACAATACTCATACAAGCGAAACACAAAAAGCGACATAAATGCAACACAAGGCATGGGACGGGGGCTTACCCCAACAAAGCTAAATTGAATGTGCCGACTGCTCCTAGATGTGATGTGGGATGTCAGAGTTGTAAGGTTGAAGTGAGTAATGAGCTCTGCAGTGTCTGACTGATGAGTTTCGATAACATCGAGGTTGTGACATGCATGCCACAAATCTAGGGAAAGCGACACTTGGTGGGAGGTTTCTGAAATGATCCTTGCATGTAACCTCCACTTGCTAAACATAGATCCTTGAAACAAGGGATGCTTTTGCATGCTGCTCTGGGAGAAGCAACCCATGCATGCAAGTCTATTTTTCTCGGTCCTGGAGGGAACCGGTCAACTCAGTTGCACATGCAAGAGTTTGTTCGACTGCTTGAAGGAAATGCGCATTTCTGGCTGGGAGTTGGGCTAACTGCCCAGAAGATTTGTGAAATTTCTGGGCAAAGCAGCTTGCTGGGGAAAATTGCGCAATTCTTGTTGGGAGTGTTGACTAGCATAATTGCACAATTCTAGAGCCCAATAGGCTGCCAGTTAGGATTGCGCAATTTTTGGAGGGAAGGCTGGTTGCCCTCCATAATTATGCAATTTCTTGGGGGAATTGCTTAGCCTGTAGCTGGACCAAGTCCGTGTGATCAGCCTGTGAGGGGAATGCATCGAGTTGTGATCGACAAGTTGCCTTTGTGCAAGAAAAACACTGAAGCTTTTGTACTTGACGAAGCAAGACAAGATGCTGTGCAAGGTTGGTAGGGAGGCTCCAAAATGAAGCTAAGGCAAAATTTTGGAGGGTGGTTGTAGCCGCTACAACACCACCCTAGTCAATAAATGAGGGAAATCATCTCGATTTCTCACAGGTGTTTAGTGACAAGAATTTTGCCAATGAATGTGGAGCTTCAAGAGGAATCGACTTATCCATTTGCAATAGTTCCATATTTTTCTTAGGGAGGTTGTGGCCTTTGTACGAGATCAAAATTCTTCTAGAAAGGTCGCAATTTATTGGAGAAGCATTATTCAACCAACGAAATCACTCCATTTGTGGGAGTTATCTACAAGTTCTATAAATCAAATTTATGCATCTTAAATAAATTATCCAACATATAATATTTTGATTAATATTATTAATTAATTGGCTAAGTTGTTACTATTTATTTGCCTATGGTATGAAGGTGAATTAATGCATTAGCAAAAATATTTTGTTGTGGCATTTTTTTTAGTTTTTGTAGCATCGAATGGTGTTTTAGTCTTGAAACTTTGTGAAGAGGCTAAAACACAAGAGTTCTCCAAAACCCATAAATATTTTCAGGAAAATCCACATAGAAATGACTTAATTAAGTTAATTAATTTGTAATTAATTTTTTCTTAAGTCTAACTAATGGAAAATGATTCATTAATAACAACTAATTGAGGAAAGTGAGATTTCTCTAGAAACTCACATGGATTGACTTGGAGATGATCTCAACCATCGTTTAAGTTTTAATCGTGGTTGTTGGAGTCCCAGATGGATGTTATAAGAGGAGGTCCATGGGTAGGTGGAGAAATAAACTTAGAGAGCGAGTTTCTTTGGGAAGGTTGATTTTCCCGAGAGCAACACTTTGTCGGAAGAGTTTGAGTCAAAGAGGGGACACAGAGACAGAGAGGGGCAAAGACACTAAGTTTGGAGGAAGTCTTCCAGTTTTAGAGAGTCAGTTACAAGAGGGTCAAATTTCCTAAGTGGGGTTGCGCAGGGCCTGCATAGAAGATTCAGAGGCAGAGTTCGATTTGGCCAGTCAAAGGGTCAATTCAGTTGTTGGAGGCCGGGATAATTTCCGAAAGAGGCCAGTGGGTCATTCTTAGGGGCCAAGTTGGGTGGAAAACTTGATAATTTGCAGTTCCAGGCAAAGCGTACAAGAGCATGCACATGTGTGAGGTAGAGGTTGACGCAGGGGTTTCGTGGAGCCCAGTTAGTGTCAGTTTTGGAGTTGGATCAGTGTCGAGTGAGACAAAATTTTTCTGACTAATTTTTGTTGTCAGTTTCTCTTGTAGAGGATTGTTAGTTTTAGGCATCCAGTTGTACTCAGAATTTCTCACTATTGCATAATAATAAAACCCTCATTTGCTGCACCAATTTTCCCACAATGGGTTTTTTTTGGGGACAATAGTCCAAAAATAATTGTCATTTTTATGTGTATGTGCTAGCATTTCTCAGTTCCTATTTCTTTGCTTCCGCATTATTTTATTTGGTGAAGAAATTGTAGTGTGAATAATTCATTGTTTTGTTGTAGACAAAATACACTGCATAATTAATTTATCAGTTAAAAGAAATATTTCTAGTTGCCGCATTTCAAGGAATTTTCACATGGGATCAGAGCAAATTTGATCAGACAAGAAGCTCATAAGTGGAAGGAAGAAATTGTCCAAATTCAAAGGGAGTCTAGCAGCTCGATTTCCATATTTGTGTTGAGGGTGGCTAGGTAACTCAAATTGTTGGGCAAAGGGTTCAATTTTTTCTATTTCAATGAAGCAGATCAATATTTTCGCTGAGCAGATTTCTTGTATGGGCACAAAAGGGTTTTGCAGTAGTTGCTAAAGAAGAATCAACGTTGGGTGGAAGAGAAAGTGCACACACAAAGGGAATTTCTCTCAGAGGGTTTCTGGCTTCAAAAATCCAAATTTCCAATTGTAGCGGGCATATTTTCTCACTCCATAATTGAGTGTGAATAGTAGAGCTAGCATCCGAGCAAGAGAAAGAGGGAGATTTCAACCTCAAGTATATTTTTTACAGAAATGGCCATATTCAAGCTTAGAGACCAAGACAGATTGGATGGTTCCTTTAACTATGTCATTTGGAAGGACAAAATGTCCTTTCTCCTTGATGAGCATAGTCTGAAAACTTATGTAGACAACATTGTGGTAGAACCTACTCATCAACAACAACTAGCAAACTTTAGAAAAGAAAAGGTCAAGGCAAAGTGGATGATTCTCGATGGGGTCCAGGACGATATAGTCTCACATATATCTGGAAAGAACACTGCAAAGAGATATGGGATGCTCTCGTAGGACTATATCAAAATCCTTCCAAGCAGCGGAAGGCGTTTTTGAAGGAGAAGATGTGAAATATCATGATGCAGAAGGGTGAAGGCATAGATCCCTTTCTCACCTGAATTCAGGATATCCAGGATCAACTTACAGTTGTAGGAGAAGCGCCTCAAGATACAAAGCCTTGTGCATTTAGCCCTGAACAATGTCTCCGAGGATTTTGACATCTTTGTCTAATGTATTGTGGGATGAGATACATTACCAAGGTGGGACAAGATGTGGTTAGATCTGCAACAGGTGGAGAAGAGGCGAACACTAGTGAAGAACTCCATCAGCGGAAGCAACAACAAGGGATCGGAAGGTGTGAAGGAGGACGATAATGTGGCGCTTGTATCAAAGGGTCTTAGTTAATGACATGGTTTGCAAGGGGAGAAGAAGAAAAAGAAGGATCTATCTAAGGTCAAGTACTCCATGTGTGGTGAGTTTGACCACTACTATCCTCAGTGTCTTTAAAGGAATAAGGACAAGTAGGAGAAGCAGGATCAGGTGGCAACATCCACAGAGATAGACAAGTTATCCTCTAGGCTAGAGGAATATTTTGCTATGGTTTCATCTATACCTCCAAGAGTGAGGTGAAGCAATATGGAGCTTTAGTCCTAGAGCAGCACAAAGATTTGGGCAGGGTCCATTGAGGATTGCATTGGATGGTGTTTCCTCATGGATCATTACCTTGCTATAGGTGCCCACATTATTCAGTAGCAGAAGGATCAATGTCAGTAGCTGTAGTCAGATTCCAAAGTGACAATTGCAAACTAGTTGTAGTTAGGTGTTGAGGAGTGAAGAGAAGGAGGCTCAGTGCAGAGTCAACAACAGCTCAAACTTCTCAATTGACAGTGAAAAGGCTAGTAATAGTCAAATGTAGCACAGAGGCATAGTTGATTGAGTATTTTGGATGCTTCTCAATTGAAATAGTTGCAGTACAACAACAATTGAGAGGGAGTTGCAGTGCAGATGTAGTGCTGGAAGTAGTACATCATGTATAGTGCAATGTCAGCAACAACACAAATGCAGCAGGTTGGTTCATCTATAGTTAGTAGTAGATGAATTAGAGTTAGCGTAGTAGTTGGTGGATAGTGGTAGGAAGCTACAGTTGTCAGACATCAGTAGCATGGTTGGAGGATGTTGCAAAGACAGGGTGTTATGACAGTTGTGCAACACTAGTTGGAGAGAACACCTTCCTTGCTAAGAGGGTGTGTTAGTTTTTGTAGTACCATATGTTGTTCTAGTATTGAAACTTTGTGGAGAGGCTAAAACACATGAGCCCTCCAAAACCTAGAAATAGTTTAAGGGAAATCCACCTAGAAATGCCTTAATTAAGTTAATGAATATGTAATTATTTTTTTCTCAAGTCTAACTTAAGGAAAATGATTAAATAACAACAATTAATTGAGGAAGGTGAGATTTCTCTAGAAACTCACATAGATAGAGTTGGAGATGATCTCAACCATCGATTAAGTTTTAAACGTGGTTGTTGGAGTCCCAACTGGAGATTATAAGAATAGGTCGATGGGTAGATGGAGAAATACACTTGGAGAGTGAGTTTCCTTGGGCAGATCGATTTTCCATAGAGCAAAATTTTGCCGGAAGAGTTCGAGTCAGAGAGGGGACGCAAAGATAGTGAGTCCGGAAGAAGTCTTCCAGTTCTGGAGAATCAACTACAGGAGGGTCTAGTTCTTCAGTGGGGTTGTGCAAGGCCTATGCAGAAGCTTCGGAAGCAAAGACCGATTTGGCTAGTCAAAGGGTCGATTCAGTTGTTGGAGGTTGGGAGAATTTCCAGAAGAGGCCAGTGAGTCATTCTCAGAGGTTGAGTTGGGTAGACGACTTTATCAGTTGCAGTTTAAGGCAGAGTGTATAAGAGCCTGGCATGTGTGACTCAGGGGTTGATGCAGGGGTTTTGTGGAGCCCAGTTACTACCAGTGTTGGAGCTGGATTAGTGCCAGGTGAGACAAAATTTTGTCTCACAAATTTTTGTGGCTAGTTTCTCTTGTAAAGGATTGCCATTTTTGGGCATCCAGTTGTACTCGAAATTTCTCACCATTGCATAATAATAAAATCCTCAGTTGTTTTATTGGTTTTCCCACATTAGGTTTTTTCTGAGGACAATTGTCCAAAAATAATTGTGTCATTTTAATGTGTGTGTGATAGCATTTCTCAACTCCTATTTTTTTCTTCTGCAAAATTTTATTTGGTGAATAAATTGCAGAGTGAATAATTCGTTATTTTGTCATAGACCAAATAAACTGCAAAATCCATTTATCAGTTAGAAGAAATATTTCCAGTTGTTGCATTTCAAGGAATTTTCACAATTTTGTTTTGTATACTAGTTGAGTTGGCTTCACTAGAACATGGATGTCTCTTATAGGTTAATATTGTAATATTGTTGGTTTATTTGTTGTATGGTCTTCATGTTTATTTATCAACAAAGTGTTTGACGAAATGTTTGCCTATATAGTGTTTGACAAAATGTTTAATTGGTCAAAAAAAAAAAATTACAACTTTATTTCAGTAGGGGAAATTATAGTGGTATCGGAGTTGGTTTTCCTACCATCCAGAGGGTTTCTAATTTCCTCCCCATTAGGTTCAATGGCAATAAGTTCTCTCAGAGAAAAAGATGAACATAGTTATCTTGCAAAAGCACTTGCTAGAATTCTTACAAATATGTGAAGACTATAATAAGAACTTGAAAAAAAGTGTTTGAATACTATAATAATAACCTAACAAAAGTGATAGAGAAGGTTGGAGCATTGGCACTCCAATTGTTAGTTGATGAAAATAATACACATTTAAAGCTCGATAAAGATGATGTTCTAGATCGAGAGGAAATTAAAGGGGCGAGGCTTCAAATTATGTGGATGTTGTTGAGGTAATGAACAAAGTTTTGTATTCAGATTTTGAATAGGAAAGCACTACAGGTTTTCAGCAAGATCAGTGAAGCTAATGAGAATATTTTTGAAGTAGAAGTAGATGAAAGCACTATTGGAAGAGACATGGTGTTGGATAAAGGAATTCCAGTGTGTAAAGTTTTTTTACCTTTGAATCCAAGGTCATATATTATGCATTTCAAGGGTAGTCCCTTCTATGAATGAATTATTTTTTAATGTCCACGAGACTGAAAATAGTCTATGGGACCACCAACCTCCCTGCTTTTCAGCTTTTTTAATTCAATCCTTTTCTTATTCAAATTGACGATAATTTGACCCAACTTTCTAACGGTCCCTTCGCTGAAAAGACAATGCCAAGGGATTGATGTTAAGATATTGCCACAATTGTCTATGATTTCTCTGAAAGCATCAAATTCCAAAATGAAGTGTTTTTCTGATTCCACTGCCATAAGTGCAAATATTATACACACTTTCTTCCCAAGCTTCCTAACGTCTTTTCCACTGTCCCGTTTCACACCGAAGTTTGTGTAAGTTAGTCTTAATTAACCAATAAGAATCTTTTCTCTCCACAAAATGCTAGCTCCAATGTACTCTTTTTGTTTGAGATCAAAGGTAGGATTGAATTCCTCGACATAGCACTTCTTCTTTCTAACCAACTCTTTTCCCCATATACGCTTACGGAACTTCTCCATAAAAAGAATCTTTAACTCGTTATTTTTGGAAAAGGCATTGAGGTATATATTCCATTTTTGCATCCATTTGTTGTTTTTTCTCATCCATGTTTTCTTTCTTTCACTCATTCCTTTATTGAAGATAACTTTAGGCCATCTACCTGCTCCCATTTGCTCAAATCTTTTTAGATATCTTATGAGACGCACCATAGCAATTACTTTGATGGGAGCTTCTCCTGTTTCACTCAACATAATCTCATAAGGAACTAAATTTTTTATTTTGAACTTGCTCATCATCAAGTGTTTTTGGATTTTCTCAATTTGTTTCCATTTTGAGATGGGGGTACTGTTAGCCCACAATTCACACCCATATAGCATCATTGGACGAACTAGGAGTCGAAAAATCACTTTAATCATTTTCCAATCCCATAACGTTGCCTCTGTACATCTATTTTGAAGAGAATATAATTCTTTCCACCCTCCTAAAATTCTCTTCATTCTGCAATCCTCCCAATTAAGCTTGTTGTTGAAATCAATCCCAAGTTACTTGTACTCATTTACTTATTCAAGAATGTTGCCTTCAAAGAAGAGCATATGTTGGATTTGTTTCCTTTTATTAGAGAAAATAATTATTTTGGTCTTGTTGGTATTGACTTACATCCCCATTGCTCTACAAAAATTCTCAAGGGCATATAGGTGCATCTGCAATCCATGGGTCAATTTAGCAATCAATACAAGGTCATCAACATATAAAAGAAACTTTATCACAAACTCCCCCAACCGAACACCATCTCCACCTTGCATATTTAACCACTCTTTCAGTTTATCAATATATAAATAAAAAAGAGTAGGGGATAAAGGGTGGCCTTGCTTGACTCCAATGTCACTTCTAAAGCTTTTTGAAAGGCTTGTTGAAGCTCTAATTTTGACTTTCACCTCTTCATAGAGCCTATAAACAACTACTATATAACACAAAGGAATTTCAAGTTCTTTCATTCTACGCTAAAACTTATCTCTAGGGACCATGTCAAATGCCTTTTTAAAGTCAATAAAGTAGCAAAATACTTCTTCATTTCCCCCCCAAGCCTTTTCAACAATATGTCTCAGTGTGATACCATGATCCACTATAGAATACTTCAGCCTAAAACTTGTTTGCCCTTTTTCCCTAGTTTCTTTTACTTTTGCCCACTTACTGCTTATATTTTCTACCATGCTACTGAAAAGATTTGCAAACAAATGATTGATCATAATGGTTCTATACTTGGAAGGATTATTAATGTCTCCACTTTTAAAAAAGGGTATTGCTAGGCTAGTTATCCAATCTCTTGGGAATCATGGTCGAATGATGTTGTTGAATATTTCCACGATGTGAGGTGCAAGGGTGTTCATTCCCCACTTTATATATTTTGCTTGAAGTTTAACCAAGTCCTTTGCCTTTTTTGTTTTCAACTTCTTGATTCCAATATCGACCTCCTGTAATGTGAAAATATTTGTAGTTGTGTTGATCTTGTGGGGAGGATCGACCTCTGATTATTTCTCATAGAGTTGTATTGCATAGTCAAACCATTGATTAGTTGTAATATTATTTTCAGATTGCTTCTTCCTTAGCTAAAGTTCCTACCAAAAAAGATGTGGCTCATTCTTTCCTGGATATATTAACGCTTCTCGCCTTGTTTGCATGAACTCATCTTTTTTGCTTTTTAAAATCTTCTTATATAACTTTACATTCATCTTCTCCTTGCCTACCTTTTTCAAGGTTCTCCTTGCCATTTTTCATTCCTCATCAAACCAAACATTTACAAGAAAACAATTTGATTATGATTTCCTATTTTTTGCTCTTTTGCACTTCTCAAGTGCACCTTGAATTATATTTCTTAACTCATGACTATTGAGGCTCTGGAAATCAATTTTCTCCTTCTGAATTGATCTCTCTTGCATTGTCTTCAAGATAGTAATTTTTTTTTTTTTTTGTGTTAGAAGAATTTTTCCCCTTGATAGTGATTCTCAAGAACATTGGGTTTTCCTCCTATGATGCCTTTCTTCTAACCAAGATAGCTTTATATAAATTGGGTTATGGTGTGATTTTAAGTCCAAAATATGCTCTGCAATATTAATTTAGTCTATCTTTTCATTTAAGCTTTGTGAGTGAATGACATAGTAAACGACCCTTGGCCCATTGTATGTGTTGCAAGTGAAGTTCCCAGATCTTTTCCAACTATCTAAACCAACACATATAATTAAGTTGAAATCACAACACAACGTAAGAAATTCCTCTCCAAAATGATAGCTAGCTTTGTCATATTCTAAACACCTCAACCATTGGGGATTCTCCTCTTTAGTGTATTAAAAATTCCAAAGAAGTGGACATAATGGTGCACAAGGTTGGGACTAATCTTGATGAAGCATTTCTGCACCAATTTATTTTATTGGTAATTTGTTCTGACTGCAACCTTGAAATTATAGAAGATGAGCAAAGACTTACACAACATCAAGGATGACCTAGCACCATGGTAGGAGCAAGAGTACAATCTAGACTCCATGAATATATTAAATTACAATGGCAGGGAGCCTATATCCAAAAATACTAGCAATGCTGGTCTAATAAATCAAGCTCTTTCTCACAACAATCAGGCATGTTGGATCAATGTTCATGTTCAATCATGGATGCACACACCCTGTAGAAATGTTGGTAAGCAATTTGAAATGGTTGAAAAGGGGATAATCAAATTTATTTTCATACCAACAACGTAGGAGGCCTCAACATGCAACTCTCATGATTTTAATGTACAATTGTTTTTTATGGCAATCAAGCATAGGGGTAAAGGGCATTGCCCATTATGGCAATTAAACACAGGGGTAAAGGGCATTTTACAACAGAGATGATGAAGATGGACCAGGAGGATTATATGGGGTGTGCAAAGGAAATGGAGATTGAAGAACTACTAAATACCAAGTAGAAGGACAAGCTTGAACCTTGATATAAGGATTTATCCCATGAAGTGTTTACACAATCTTGTGTGGTCTATATGCTACCAAAGTAACACAGCGAAGGAAGTTTCGCAGCAGTCAAGATGGTTATGTAGTCAGAGCATCACGTAAGGCTGAAGATAGAATCTTACATCCATTGAAAAATATATTTTTCTTCTTTCCTAAACCACCAATGCTTGTTCTTCATGACGATATTGAATATATTGAATCAAAGAGGTATGGCACTAGTGGTGCTAGTAGTATATCTTCTCACTATTTTGATTTTATCATAATATTCAAAGATGATCAAGAACACCAGTTTGCACATGGACTTATAGTAGTACTCAACAATATAGATTTTTGTCCCAATTAGACTCCTTTTCGTTGAAATGACAATCCTAACTGGTTCAATGGGTTTCCAATTACTCGCTTCCTAAGATTAGCCTATACTAGGGTTAGCCTGTACTAACTATTATGTACAATATGCACAAGGATGCCCTTGATTTTGTTTATGAGTAATGATTATTGAGATTAATAAATTGAAGGGAAAGGAATCCTTTGTATGTAAATACTTTAGAAAATGATGATTCCTTTAGAGTGACTAAAATTGAGGCTTAATATGGCCACAGTGGAATTTTCTCCTATGCAAGGAGACTTAAATAATGAAAGAATCAAATGCAACTAATCCTATGATGCAAATGGACAAATATCTTCAAGGAGAAGGATAGCCTTACTCCAAGCCAAGAGATAAACATCTAATACTAAATGAGAATGGAGATAATTAACATGAATTAGTTGGAGCTTAAGATAAACAAATAGAGTTGACCAATCAAATAAGTGGTTCTAAGTTTTGGTCACTTAATGTAATAAATATGAGTAAACAATTGTTTAATGAATAGTCACCAAACCATCGCTTGCACATACACCTAAATTCAAAGAAGATTGTGCTTGAAGCAAAAGATTATGTCACAATTGTTGGAATAACCCTAACAGAAGAAAACAAGTGAAACCAAATTCTTATTTCACTAAGTTAGTAGTTAGTTATTTAGCTTAGTTAATAAGAGTACTCTCAAACGCAAAATGAAGATTCAAATCCATTTTTTCCCAACCTGCAAGTTAGCTTGATAATATGTGAAATAAGCATGACTGATCCATCTCAGAAATAGTACTAAATGGAAAAGCCACACTTATAAAATAGAAATGAATAAGTATAACAATAGATTATATTTATGGACATAAAGAAAAAATACAACAATGCTTAAACATTGTACATAAACGAAATTCTCCATTGGTTGATTCAATTAAAAAAAATCAAAACCCCTGAAATACAGAGAAATTACAATAGTTATTTTTTCTCCATCTCCCCTGGATTTCAAATTCCCTCTTATAAATCGAAAAAACAACTAATATACAAAAATGTTATACACTATTCTAAAATCCCTAAACCCCAACTACATACTACAAAAATGGCAATAATGTCATGTCTCTCTTACAAAAACTCACAATGTTCGATTCCCCAACCCCAGTGCTCATGAATTTTTTTCCTTTTATAATTTTTTGGAGAAGTTGAAGATAGAGAACCTCTCTGCATATTTCTTTACTACACCTAACCAACTAGTTAAAAATAGCTTATAGCAATTCAATTTAACTTCTTAGGATATGCAAAGTTGATTCTATTCGATGTGATTTGTGTTCCATGGGCTTGCCATAATACTTCAATTTAGGTAATCTCGATGGTGACTTCCACAATCAATGAATTCATGTTAGAGTCCTTTATTAAATAATTCAATTTTAGGTGAAATTGTAGGGCTCTTTCTGCCATTGCATTACTATGGAATAAATGGAACTCCTTGACAAATGTGTTTGATTATAACTAATGAGGATGTTCATTATTAAGGAGAAATGGCCAAATGGACCATGAAACTCGGGATTCTCCCTAGATTAGTATGCAACTGAGTTGGTTTGTCGAAGATCCTTTTAATTCGCAGAAAGTACCATGAACAACCTGGAATATACATTCAACACCGCGATGACTTCAATATCGTGACGAGATTCACAATGGGGTTAGTTGCTTGAAATCAAATTAATTTTGTTGAGCACCATTAACCAATTCATAGCTTACCTGCAACACGTCTGAAATTCAAAAATTAAGTATAGGGGCAGTTGAAATAAATAAGAAACAACCATTAAAATATTTGCATCTAAATTGTGATAGACTCTTGTATTAAGAAGCTCGATTGATATGATGAATATGAACACTTTAGTGATAATGAGCATCGCAGGTATCAACCACCCTAATGCGGCTTCAGAGGGATGATAATAGAATCGAGAAAATCATGGTAGGATTTAAACAATAATGTATAAATAATATCGCATGTGTAAGGGATATTTTTGTGATGAGTAAGATAGTGATATTTTATTATTGGATTTTAGTGAAAGTTTGGTTGATGGCATCAACTCTTATCAAAATTGTGTTGTGAATGTACATCAGATAAAGCACACGAGAGTTCTCTTTATATCTTTTTTTCTGGAAATTTTCTTCATCATTACTTCCATCTATGAAACAATCTCGCAGAGACCTTCCAAGTAGCTGAATCAAAATGGTAATGAGATCCCACAAAAGTTGTCATCTTTGCCAAGGGCTTTCTTCGATGTAGCTGAACATAATGGTTATTGTGGCTATGGGGTTATCATCTGGGCAAATGAAAATAACCAATTTCTCATTCACTGGAATGGGGGGAGGGGATCCAACAACAAAGCTGAGGCGATGGCCCTTGCTGGCCTTCTAAATTTCTGTCTCTTTCTTAATCTACAGGATGTCTCCATCTTTGGAGATTCGAAGGTTATGGTGGATTATGTGCTTGGTAAGAATAACATTCTTAAGCCTCAGCTTGTAGGGTGGTTAGACAGGATCAAATTCTTATGGAATAGATCAGAGGGAGCCTCTATTCATCACATCAACAGGGCTCTAAATCAACAAGCAGATGTTTTATCAAAAAAGGGCCTTCAGGCGGTTCCAAGTTTATGGTTTTTACAGGTTGCTCATGAAAGGAAAATCTTCTCCATACAGGACTTCTTTCCTCCCGAATTTTAACCTTTCCTTTGCATCGGTTTTGGTCTTCTCATTTACCTTTTGGTTTTGTTTCCCTTCAGTTCTGCTGTCTCTCCAGATGTTGATGGTCTTAGATTTCTATATAATGTTGTTTCTCAGTTCCCTATATGATGCTGTTTCTTTTTCCAGTGGCTGCAGGTTCTCCAGGCTTGATGGTTGTCAGTATGTTTGCTCTCTGGATGGCTTTGATGGTGGCCGATTGTATGGCCTCTTGTTTGGTTTTGTGGCTAGATCTCGCCATTTTTTTGCTTAGTTAGATTTATATAGACATATAAACTCTCATGGTTGTCAGCATATTTTTTTCTCTGGAAGGCTTTGATGATGGCCGTTTGTTTGGTTTTTGCGACAAGATCTCGCCATCATTTTGCTTAGTCTGATCTATATGAGACATATATCCTCTCATGTCATTGTTGTTTATATTTCTTATATAAATACAATTATGCTTTTTCGTCCTCAAAAAAGCACACGAGAGCTCTCCACTGCGACGCGAGGAATAGAGTTGTATATATCTCACTTTAATAATTGTAACCCTCGTATTTGTGTTGAACATTATGAAATCAATGGTAATTAAGCTTTTAATGAGATTTAATTTGAATGGCGATTAAATTGTAAACTGAAATCTCTTTATTGTGATCAAACCAAGGAATGTGATGTAAAGGTGAGAAAGACAGTGTGGATGTCGTCATAATGATGTTGTAAGAATACATGAGATCATGAGTTTTGACTTATTTTATTTTACAATGTGATTAGCATGCATAATTAATTTATGCTCGTTCGATAAATTTGTTGTATCATGCCCTGGAAATTTCACCTTAAGAATTTGCGATAAGTTACCAAAATATTGTTATCGCAATATTTCATAATGAAACTGCAATGTAGACTCAAATGCTTCACCAATGCACTTTCCATAGAACAATTGTGATATTATTTATGTCTAGATATCATTGCAATTATGACCTCGGAGAATGTGACAGAATCACGGAAGACCTTTTCAAGGATTCAACTTTTCGAACCGAGATATTCTGAACAAAGTTTAAATTCTTAGGGGCTTAACGAGACATTAAAAGAAAAAGCAATGGAGTCAGTAGAGACTTATAAACAAACCAAAAGAAGCCAAAAAGATATGAAAACTATTCATTAAATGTTAAAGCGAACTATGCTAGAATTTACAAGAAAGACTACTTAAATTCGAGAAATTTTAAGAGATGTCATGGCCATAACAACTGGCAACACACTGGGACGAAGCAGTTATCTCTGGTTAAGATGATAGGCTTGGTAGAAGTTTCCAAAAGATATTTGTACCTTATGCCACTTCCAAGGGTCCCACATGAGATGGAAATAAAAAAAGGCGAGTGCCTAAAAGATGAGAGTACTTGAATGTCTAGTGCTAAATCATTGAATCCAATCAAAAGGGAATAATCATTAACATTAAATCACATCTCTACTAGTGGATAGTGAAAAAAACTAGGAGGATATTAAATATTAGTATCCATCAGTTACCAAATTACCTCATTACCTGACATTACTTCGCTGTTAGTAGGCTTTTTCAATACCCCAACAAAGTTTTCATGGTACCATGTATGCATGAACCTGATGCAAGTGGGCATGTTCAATACCCCGACAGGTTTGAATGCATTTCCTGCACATGTGTGTTTCCAACTCCCTTTGATGTTAATTTTATATTAGTATATTTTAAAATTGATATTTGAATTTTAGATGCAGGGAGTGGGGTGGTACGAGAGGTTATGCATTAAAGATACAAATGTGATACTTAAAGATATAACTCGCTAGGATTATCCTCTTCAACAAGAGTAGAGAATTGTATGTGGAGGGTTTGGCAGGGATTCAAAATTTCAGCTTGGTATTTACTTATTCCTCTATATTGATGGACTCACAAACTTAGTTCCTGACCCAATGTTCCCCATGACAAATGGTTAAGTGATAAGAAACAGGGAACTTGATAAGGAAATCCAATTGAAAATATAGAGAGTAAAAATTTCCCCGTGAGGACCAATTGAGGTTGCTTGATAACATAGTTCTTTCAAACAAAAAATTTGATAATTACATAACAAATAAATAAACCCAAGCAAGCAAAAAACTCAAAATTACGGTAAAAGAAATCAAACCACTAAGCCTTGAATTTTTTAACAAGATAAGACAAAATAAAGCAATATTAACTCATGGTTAATAAACATGTTTTGATAGATGGAGATGGTGATAAAGATGTCTTGTAGAGTTATGATTAATAAGGTCTTCCTACAAAATCTAACTAATATGCAATCATGTTTAACATTTGCTTATGATATCATAACCAAGATACTTGGGTTGTTGTAACAAGCCTTTTTAAAGTAAGTATTTGAGATTGGAGCTTAAATTTTAAACAAGCATTACCTTGATAATAACCATTTTTTAGTTCAAAAGTTACCATGATTACTTTATTCAGGAATGAAACAAAGCAAAACACAATATTCTAAACTAATTCTAATCCTACTATATACAATATGTACAAAAATTTGCATAAGTAAAACTGATCAAGTGTACGCATATTTCCAATGAAGCCATTCCATCAGTTCAATTCCTGCAATCAAAGATATGACATGCGTCAATAAATGCAGTAAAACAAAGCAATAAGAAATAAAATAAAAACTTAACTATGTACATCTACCCTTACAAAATGAAAATAAATTAACTTATATACAAGAGTCTTCCCTTGGAATGAATCCTCCAAGTATATTTCAAAGGATCATTAAAATAAGGATGAATATTTGACATTACTTGAAGAATATTCCAAGGGGATGAATATGATAGGATTTGTAGGGATGTTGTACCTTTTGATGTTGAAGCATGTGGACACACAATGTTAGTATTGAAATTATCTATTTTCTGTTCATTGCAGTTAGAAGGATAACTCCAAGACCAAGCTTTCTTTACATGGATAGATTTAACGCTAGGAAGAGGAGATGAAACCTTTTGGAAATATGCTTCCATTAGACTATCAAGGATGATATTGTTGAAAATTTGGTGATCTAATTCATTAGTGCATACATAATTGTGCTTATATACAGGAGGAAAGGGGAAAATACATGAAGAATCCATTGAGAGGTCCAAACTTAAGTCATTTTGTGATGAAGGTAGCTCTATGACATTATCATCAAGTTTTTTATCATAGATAACCTCCATTTCTTGAAAATGATGTGATTTATTTGAGTTGAGAGAATTAATAAAAGTAAAGAAAGGTGGTTGAAGATTATCAAGGATGGGTAAAGAGTCATTCTCACAAAAAGTATGATCCTCAAATAAATTTAAACTTGTTGAAGGCAAGTTTCATCAGAAAGATTTATAGGATCACTATTGGTTGTACTCTGATCTGCAAAGAGGTCTAGGTATAAGAAGTAGTGAACACCAGAGTGTTTCATATTAAGAACATCCATATGATTTTCTTCATCATGGATGTGGAAAGCAGTCTAATTTGATGGTAGATGTTTTGTTAAAGGAATAGGAATTAGTACTAAGTCTGCCTTCGAAGAAGGACTAATGCTCATTAATCATAGTTTGAGATATAGTTATTCCTACTAAACTTGCTTGAGGTTGATCGCAAACATTAGAAGATAAGACATGTACTAAGTCTGCCTTCGAAGAAGGACTAATGCTCATTAATCATAGTTTGAGATATAGTTATTCCTACTAAACTTGCTCGAGGTTGATTGCAAACATTCGAAGATAAGACATATATATCCTCAAATTCCATGAATGGACTTCAATTATCATTTTGAAATTTGAGGATTTACAAAGGAAAGTCCAAGTGTTTGAGAGTTTGTAAAAATTTCCAATTTGTTTGTGGGTTCAATAGGATTAAGAAAAACGTCAAGACTATCTTGTTCATCCTTGTTAGATTTATTATGTTTACAAGAAGAAGAAACAAGAAATTGAAAACATTGTAACAAATCCTCTTCTGAAGGAATATCTTTGAGGTGAAATCTAAAACAAAGAGATTTAAATCTATCATAAAATTCTTCGATTGACTCATCTTCTTGCATTGAAAGAGTTCTTATTTCTAAACATAACTTATCATAATCATAACACTGATGAGATGAAATAAAAATATCAATGAAATGTTCCCAAGAATGTACAGATTTATCTGGAAGTGTTTTATACCATCCTCGAATTCGTCCTTTAAATGTGAGAGCAAATAACCTACATATCTCATTTTCGTTAGTGATATTAAAAGAATTACATTTAATCATAAATTGTAGAACATGATATACACCAGAAACTACATTCTCATTATCATATGTTGGTCTGATCAAGGACAAGATTGGTTTCCTGAGAAAACATCTAGTAGGTTCAAGAGAACTAAAAGCATGACCCAAAGTGCGATCCATACTTAGTAAAAATAAACATTCTACACATATAGGAATTTGTGGCCCTCCTTCTAGCACCAACTATGTTGAGGCCTAGAAATGTCATAGCTCAAACATGGGAGGAATTGCCTAGTGAGAGTCCCAATTAGCCTCGTTTCCGTTGAAATGACAATCGTGACTAGTTCAATGGGTCTCCAATTACATGTGTCCTAAGATTAGCCTATACTAAATAATATGTACAATATGCATAAGGATGACCTTCAATTTTTTTATGAGTGATGATTATCGAGATTAACAAACTAAAGGGAAAAGAATCATTTGTATGCAAATACTTTAGAAAATTATGATTCCTTTTGAGTGACTAAAACCAGGGCTTAGTCTGACCATGTGAGATTTGCTCCTATGCAAGGAAACTTAAAGAATGAAATAATCAAATACATCCTATGATGCAAATGGACAAATCTCGTCATGAAGAAGGATAGCCTTACTCCAAGCCAAGAGATAAACATCTAATACTAATCGAGAGTGGAGATTATTAAGATGAATCAATTTGAACTTAGGATAAACAAATAAAGTTGACCAATCAAAGAAGTAGTTCTAAGTTTTGGTCACTTAATCTAACAAATATGAGCAAACAACTGTTTAATGAATTGTCACCAAACCACCACTTCACATATACCTAAATTCAAAGGATACTGCACTTGAAGCAAAAGATTATGTCACAATCTTTGGAATAGTCCTAACAGAATAAAACAAGTGAAACCAAACTGTTATTTCACTAAGTTAATAGTTAAATATTTAGCTTAGTTAATAAGAGCATGCTCAAATGCAAAATCAAAATTCAAATCCATTTATGCCCAACCTGTAAATTAGCTTGATAAGATGTGAAATAAGCGTAAATAATCCATATAAGAAATAGTGTTAAAAGGAAAAGCCACACTTATAAAACATAAATGAATAAGTATAACAAAAGATTCTATTTATAGACAAAAAGAAAAAATACAACAATGCTTAAATCTTGTACATAAACAAAATTCTCCATTCGCTGATTCAATTAAAAAAGATCAAAACCTCTGAAATACAAAGAAATTACAGTAGTGTTTTTTTCTCCATCTCCCCTGGATTTCAACTCCCCTCCTACAGACTACGGAACAACTAATATACAAAAATGTTATTCACTATTCTGCAGTCCCTCTTTGTTAGATTCGAAAACCCCAATTACAAACTGCAAAAATGGCAATAATGCCAAAACTCTCTTACAACAACCCACAATGTTGGATTCCCCAACCCCCAATCCTCATGAATTTTTTTCCTTTTATAAATTTTGGAGTAGTTGAAGATAGAGATCATCTTCACAGCTTTCTTTACCAGATCCAACCAACTACTTAAAAATAGCTTATAATCTAGAACTTCTTCAAAACTATGTTTGATTATAACCAATGAGGATGTTCGTTGTTGAGCAGAAGTGGCCAAATAGGCCATGAAATTCGGGATTTTCCCTATATTAGTATGCAACCAAGTTGGTTTGTTGAAGATCCTTTCAATTTGCAGAAAGTTCCATGAACAACCTGGAATACATGTTCATCACCGCAATGACATAACGATATTTGCAAGGGGGTTTGTTGCTTGAACTCAAATTAATTTTGCTGAGCGCCATTAACCGATTTAGAGCTTACCTGCAACACCTGTAAAATTTGAAAATTAATTACGGGGTTGTTGAAAGAAATAAGAAACAACAATTAAAATATTTGCATCTAAATTGTGACATACTCTTGTATCAAGAATCTCGATTATATGATGATGAATTTAGTGATAAGAAGTACATCGCAAGTATCAACCAACTTAATACGACTTTAGAGTGATGATAAGAGACACGATAAAATCATGGAAGGATTTACACAATAATGTATAAATAATATTGCATGTGTAAGGATATTTTTTTTATGAGTAAGAGAGTGATTTCTTATTATTGTATTTTTTCCATCAAAGCTGCGAGGAATATTGCTATAGTATTGTGTTAACTGAGGGTTGTGCTGATTGCGTTGCAAGTTGAAACTCTTTCATAGAACCTTAGTCAAATGTGGAAGCGATGAGTCTTCCCATACTACCTCAATGTATTGCCGCTACAATTAATTGTAAAACCTTCCTCTCACAATCTTCCATATCGAAGTTGTGAGGAATTTGAATGAGATATCCTAATCATGTGATAAACGATGACTCAAGCACGGTAGATACAATATAAAGTAATATTAATTTGTGTTATTAAATCATGTGGCTATTATTACAATTACTACTTTTTTTCTTTTTTCTATTTTTAAGAACGAAAAAAGCATAATATTATATCATATGTTCAAATATACAGGATATGATCTTCATCATACTGTCCATTACAACATTCAGGGCATTTGGGTGAGCATATCATGCATCCCCACCAAAAAATAACAGGTTTAATAAACTAAACTAAACATACAGTTCATCAGCCCAGTATTGTCCATGAAAATAAATAGTAGGCAAGGATATAATCATCAGTAGAGGGTCCAATAATGGATCCATACCTTCTATCCAGGCAAGTGAGTAATCAGCATGTCTATTCATCCATACTAGTTGGAAAGCTGATGTGGATAAACAAATTCATCATACAAAATTTTACAAAAAAAGATTGGAGAAGAAAAGAAGTTACCCTTGAAATGGAAATTCTCCAACTTCAAAAACATTTTGTTCCCATGTTACCTCCATATGCATATTACCGATCTTATTGTGCAGTCCCTTTTTTGATAGGCCATCAACTTCCTTGTTCTATTCTCTGCCTATATGGTATAATGTGGAGTCGCTGTGTTGTTGCCATAGAAGATCTATTCTCCCCAGCCAACCGACTAGCAAGGGATTGTTGATGGTTGCTTTGCCTTTGACATGTTCAATGATGATCTTGGAATCACCATAAATATGAATGTGAGGAATGCCAAGGAAATTATGGAACCAAAGGAGGCCCCATAGTGCCATGGCTTCAGCCCTGGTGTTGGTGCCCCTACCTCCATTCCAGTAAACCCTGTAGGACATATGAGTTGAAATTGCTATCCAAAAACCACAGCCACGGGTGTTCCTTTCTGCAGCCCCATCAAAGAAGCCCATTGGATATTCCATTTGTAGGACGATTTGCTTGTGTTGTCTGATTCTGGAGCATGTGGGTTGTGTGGAGTGTATGGAAAGATTGGTGATGATTCTTTCAAAAACCATAGAAAATTCTTCTGTGGAATTATGGAAAATGTACTTATTTCTCCAATTCCAAATCGCCTAGAAAAGGAAAAGTCGGATGATTCTCCATATAGATTTCTGAGTGCTCCACCATTTCAAAAATTCCACAATGCAGTCATGTTGAATATAAGGAAAACCAATGTGTGACGAAAGTTTTTTCCATACCTGTACTGTATACGAACATTGGAGAAATATGTGGTTATTGTTCTCCACATCCCTTTTGCATATGGAGCATATGCCAGGTCCATGTCACTACCTCTTCTGCAAATTTTCCCATATTAGATTTTTGTTGTGGTAGACCAGCCATGTGAAGATGATGATTTTGTTTGGGATTTTGGTTTTCCAAAAGGCATATAAGACATGATGCTCTCCCTGTCTAACATCCATGTTGCATAGAGTTAAGTATGTATTAGCAACGATAATATTATCTGATACCATCTTCCTAGTCCATATGAATTTATCATGTGATCTCGTACGACAAATGTGGAGTTGCTTCATGCCAGCAGTGATCTGGTTCCACTCCAGGTCCATCTGCCCAAATAGACCTATATCCAGTGCACTTTTCCATATGGGGCGTGGGCCTTGCCAATGAGCAATGGCTTGGCACCAGAAGTATATGCCACGACCATTTAAGAAATGTATAAGCCCCTCAGAAATATTACAGTCAATGCCAACACCCAGAATCTGATCAACACCGATGAGGATTATGTTGCCAGATTCCATCTTCCATGCAAGATGTTGGATAAAATTTTTAGCAATCTTAAGAAAACTAAGCCAGATAGTCGATCCATGACTGGTTCCAATGGTACCTTTACGATACCATAACAAGAAGTCTTGATCCTTAAGGTATTTATGCCGAATGACCCTACTCCAAGTGCCAGACCCAAATATACCCCTCCAAAGAGATTTGATCAATAGTGACCCTCCAAAATGACGCAGGTCCATGACTCCCCATCCACCCATCCCCTTTGGATAAGAGATGTTGGATAGCTTGACCAAATGATATTTTTTTTTACCATGACTCCCCCCCAGATGAAATTAGCCATGATACGGTTTAGACTGTTGATAATAGAGACAGGGATATGAAAAAGATGTGCCCAGTAAACCCCCAATTGAGTAAGGACAACTTGGGTAAGTATGACCCGACCCCCCAGAGACAGACACCTAAATTCCCACCCAGAAATCCTTTTGAAAAAACGATCTACAAGCCATTGCTAATCAACAACTCTGTAACTACAAGGTTTAATATGATATCCAACGTATTTCATACCATTTTGGATCATCACCGCCTCGATGCCAAAAGGATTTTTGATATATGCAATAGAATCCATGTCACATTGTCCATGATACAAAATAGATTTATGAACATTCATATGCAGGCCAGTGGCATTTGCAAATCTTCTGAAAATATGAAAAAGACATAACCATGCAAGTCGACATAACATACCCATGATGAGTACATCATTGACGAAGAAACCATGCGATACGTTGATGTTGTTTCCCATCTACAGAGCCTGGAATTATTCTTGTGCACCGCCTTTTTTATGTTCAAGATAAGCCCATCCATCGCCAAAATGAAAATCAGAGGTGAGAGGGAGCATCCCTAGCGGAGTCCCCGACCAGCTCGGAAGAAATTAGATGGATATCCATTTATGATAACAACATAATTGACATTAACAACACACGCCATGATCCAATCGACACATCTGGGTTGTAGGCCAATTTTGATGAGAACCGGTCTGAGGAAACCCCAATCCAGATAGTCATAGGCCTTCTGTAAGTAAGACAACCGTGCTGTTCAGGTGAAATATGGCATGATAAAGTGCATCGCATACGACCGGCAATGATTTTTGATATGATTTTGTAAATGAGGTTGCAGAGTGATATGGTTCTGAAGTCAGCAAAGCTTGTTTATGGACAACGCTTTGGAATGAGTGTAATATAAGTGGAGGTGATACGGTTATGAATATTACCAGTGATCCTCGATTCCTCCACCATGCCCAATAAGTCGTTTTTGAACAGATCAAAGAAGTGGGTGAAGAGTTCTACCATCCATCCGTTCGGCCCCGGACTTTTATCACCCTTGAAGGATTTTTGAATGCTAAGTAAATTTCTTATGTGACCTCCTTAAAAAGTTCTTCATTTGAACCCTCATCATACATAGTCAGGTATGGTTCAATCCCCCATATGAGTTCCTCCGCAACATTCTCTTCATTACGACCATATGCACTTTGGAAATGGGTGACAACGGCATTACTAATCTCCTCCTATGTTTGGATGTATTGTCCATCAACGTTTTTGATCCCCCATATAGTGTTAATGTTGCATAGGTGATTTGCAAAGCGATGAAAAAATTAAGTGTTGCGATCACCTTCCTTGATCCATAAAGCCCGACCTTTCAATCGCCATGTGGATTCCTCTATAGAGAGGAGTTGTTTCTTATTTAGCTCAAGGGCATGAATACGAGATTGAGTAGTTGCAGATAGACAGTTGGAGGTCATCATAGGGAGTAAAGAATCCAGTTCCCGCTGAATGTCAAAGAGATCCTTTTGCAGGGCCCTATATTTCTGTTTTTGCCAAGATTTGACCTCCCCAAGAAGGATGTCTAGATTGTCAAGTATGTTAACCATAGGGGAACGACCATTTGCAAAAGCACGACCCCATGTTTCCATCACCAATTTATTAAAGTCGGGATCCTCAAGCCAGGTCTTATTAAATTTGAAGGGTATGCCCATGCGGATGTCCATTCGCCTCCATTGTAATGTGATGGGTCTGTGGTCGGATATAAAATTGCTTATGATTTTTGCATGGACATCACCAAGACGGCCCAGCAGCTGTTCATGAACCAAAAAATGGTCTAGTCACTTAGCAACATATGCCTCGCCAATGCGACCATTGTCCCACCATTTTCGCAGGGCAGATATCCACAAAGTTATGCATCATAATGGCATCCCGAATCATCCCAGCCAAGGGGTCAATCTTCCTGGTGTGAACCCAAACTTCATCCAGTCCAATAGTGCGGTTGAGGTCCCCAACGATGATGAGTGAGGTCAACTCCATCATTCCAGAAGTTATCAACCTGTCCAAAAATACAGAACTATCCTTATATGGAGCATAAATGTTCAGGATATGAACAATACCATCAAGGCTGTGGATGTTTCCCTCAAGTAAAATGACAACAAAGCACTTGTAAGATTTAATCTTGACCCACTGAGGGTCCCATATGGCCACTAGACCGCCAGAGAGGCCCGCAGTAGCAATAGCAGTAATATACCAGTTCAGAAACATTTTCTGAAAATATTGTATAGCTTGTGGAACATAATGCATGGTTTCTTGTATAAGGATGATGTAAGGATGCAGAGTGGAAAGGAGACGCTTGAGAGCTAGGTATTTCGGGGCAGCCCCCAGACCCCTGATGTTAAGGGAAATGATAAAAGTCATGAGAATTTGTTTTCGGGCATCCATGCTCTAAGGGCCCGTGAGGGAGGGATGTCAACAATAGGTACATCGACCAGAAAGCAATCCATGGGAGAGGTATGCGGGGTAGGCCTGGGCCGTCCCCAAAAATGACGGCTGCCACGATTTTGTTTCTGTTGGACTGTAATGTTCCTAGCCGAGGATGGGCTGATGTGAGGTGATGTGGAGCCCGAAGGTTTATGAATAGTGAGAGTGCATAAATCCAACGTTTTCCTTTGTAAAAGGAAGTCCAGGTCACTTCCAACAGAGTTAGAGGGAGAGGCTAGTGGTGAATTAGGTGGAGTGACACTGTTCCTAGGACTCTTAGCCCTATTAAGGAAGCGGGAGGGTGACAGTGTTGGAATGTACGAAATATGTGAGGTGGATGGAACGTACGAAATATGTGAGGTGGATGGAATGTCGTGGTATAGATGGGGTGTCGAAAACGAAGCAGGGATTTCCTGACAGGGGTAAGGTCCCGGAGAAGGTTGACGGATGCGTGGGACAGGACTAACAAGAACCAGAAAATCAGATTTGGCAGAGGATATCAGGGAAGACGGAACCGTAATGGGCGAAGAGCCATATATGGAAGAACCAAATGCATGAGGTCTGTTTGAATTAGAGCCACATAAAATACCTGTATGTTGCCAATGTGGAGCACCATGTTTCCCATTCGAACCAGGATGACCCCTGCCAGAGTGTGACATCGATGATCGGCTGAAACAATTCCGTCCATGCAATCGACCTCCCGGTCGACGTGGGCAATGAGCCATCAGATGCCTAGTATAGTGGTAGAACGAGCACCTGAAGGGTACCCCCCAGTAATCCAGCCTCTGAGATAATTGGGTCTCTCCCCAGTGTAGTTCAATATGGTCCGGAAATCCCCCCCCGATACTCCTTCTCAATAAGTATCCAGGCGACTCGTTTGTCTAGAGCCCCCAGACAGCGCGGGTCAACATAAACAAACTTGCCAATTGCATTGCCAATATCCATTAGAGCCTGCTTAGTCCATAACTCAATTGGAAAGCCAGGAAATTTCACCCAGATCAACTTGTTTTGCGGCGTGTTGTGAAGTGGATTATACCCGATATACCATGAGTGAAGAGCCAGGAAGCTCTTACCATTTATCCACGGGATAACTTTGATTTTCTCCAAGTCCTCCTGACTGAGAAAATGAAAGCTATACCAACCTTTCAACAAGCGTACAATAGTAAGCAAGTACCCAAGCATAGATTTCCATTTCCTTTCGACCCAAATTCGCATCTCTGTCACTCATTTCAGGAAAGTACCACCTGCCGACGAGAGTCTGTTTCTGGAGGCTGGTTATATGATCAAACAGAACAACATTATCCAAAGCCAGAGCTAGAGTTGGGGTGGTGGTTTTGATAGATTGATGCCTCTGCTTAGTACGTTGACCATGAATTGCATGCACGCCACCCTGTGGAATAGGAACCGCATGAGCACCATCTGGCACCCGGTCATCCCCTAGGATAGTGTGCCATGCATCGAGGGAGTGTGGGCCACTATGACATTCGTAGCCAGAAGTGTTTTTTCGAAGAGACTCAGCATCCAAGGTGGCTTAGATGAGAGCCTCATTGGCAGACACGTCAAATGCATGACCCTCCATAATCCAAATATGGAAAGAGAAACACACAAGGATACCCATAGGCCCCTCTAACAGAGTAAATGAGAAGTACAGGGAAGTAGTTGGGAAAATAAGGAAGGAATGTCCCGAATTAATCACTCTATACCTCGGGATCAGGTAGGCAGCATTCATGAGGGAGAGAGAGCAAGCAGGATGTAAAGCATACAGCCAGCAAAGGATCAGGACGCTGCCAGAAGGTCATCCAAAATGGGAAAATGCCAAGGATACTGACACAAGGAATAATCTGCTAGATTTGGTGTGATAAGCAAGGCCTGAGATCACATGGGGAAGTGTTCATATGACGTGTGGCCATAAATGTGATGTGTTGTAAGGTTGTACATGCCACCTACCCACCGTGGATTAAGAAAACTGCCAGAAAAGGCTGTATTCCGGCAATTGGAAGATAACCAGAGGGAGCCCAACACCGATGACCCATCAAAACTAGTATCAAACCAGAGAGTAGGCAAGGTAATAATAGTAAAAATGGAAGGCCTACAGTCCCTCACAACAACAACAACAATAACACCCAACGCAGGTCATCCAATAGTTACAAATGTAGGAACCAAAATGCTTACAAGGCCTAGAAATAATGATGGATTTGGTCCCCTGGTGCCAATGCAGAATGAAAATGTTTGTATTCAAACAAGAGCGTAGCCTAGAAGAAAATGTAGATAAAAATTCCCAAATAGTATCAAAACCGGATGGCATATGGGCAAAAATGAGAGGATATAAGTGGGTAGTGAAGATGCAACATAGAATGCAAATTTCAAGTGCAAATATCAGTAGAACGTGAGAGAGTTCTGACAACAATAGATTGAGAATTAACATGCTAATACCTCTATAAGCCCATAGAAGTATAGACCTAAACAGAGTTAAGCAGGCAAAGAAGGGGTCAAAAATCCCAAACAATACGTCCAGATGCCAATAAACCCAACTATTATGGCCGATAGAATAGCATATTAACACTAGATAGAGCAATTCGACCCATGAACCAATGTTGCATACCTAGAATTTAATGAATGTAGAAGATAGTAACACAGTTGCAGTCTGTAATGACGTTGGTGCAGTATCAAGAGCAGTACAATAGCCTTCTGGTGCATAAACCCTGGTTCCTCAGCTCCTCCACACCCCACCTCGTCTCACAAACACGTTCTCAAATATCATTTGCAGTTTGCCCACCACTCAAGTTGTTGTGTTGCAGATGTCTGCACACCAAGAGAGGATCTAAATTGTTGCAGTTTTCTTTGTTTCAGGAAACCCCAATGCTTCAGGCAGTTCCTCTGTTTCCTTCTGACCCTTCCTTAGTTTACCTACCTCTAGGGAAAGGAAATTCCGGGACTAGATTGAGAATTGTTAAAGGAGAAGACAACCAACACTCTAACATAGCGACAAAGTGCCTCAATTGTATGAATTTTAGTGAAAATTTGGTTGATGGCATCAACTCTTATCAAAATCATGAATGTGTAGATCAAATAAAGCACAAGAGATCTCTCAATTGCGACATGGGAAATTGACTTGTATATATCTCACTTTAATAATTGTAACCCTCATATTTGTGTTGAACATTAGGAAATCAGTGGTGAATAAGATTTTATGAGATTTAATTTGAATGGCAATTAAATTGTAAACTGAAATCTCTTTATCGTGATCAAACCAAGGAATGTTATGTCAATGTGAGAAAGCCAATGTGGATGTTGTCTTAATGATGTTGTAAGAATACACAAGATCATGAATTTTGACTTTTTTTACAATGTGATTACCACGTATAAATAATGTATGATTGTTCAATAAATTTGTGGTATCGTGCAAAGGCAATTTCACCTTAAGAATTTGCTATAAGTTACCAAAATATTATCATTGCAATATTTCATAATGAAACTGTGATGTAGGTTCAAATGCTTTACCGTCGCGCTTTCCATAAAAGAATTGCGATATTATTTATGTTTGGATATCATCACAATTTTGACCTCGGAGAATGCGACAAAATTACTGAAGACCTTTTCAAGGATTCAACTTTTCGAAGCGAGATATTTTGAGAAAAGTTTAAATTCTTAGGGAGTTAAAGAGACATTAAAAAAAAGCAATGAAGTCAGTAAAGACTTTTAAACAAATGAAAAGAAGCCAAAAAAAATATGAAAATGAATCATTATATGCTAAAGTGAACTATTTTAGAATTTACAAGGATTCCTTAAATTTGAGAAAATTTAAGAGATGTTGTGGCCACAACACTTCCTTAGAGCCATAAACATATTTGATATTATCCTCTTAAGGCCTGTATTTTTACCCCTTTATTCATTAATAACTAGCCCTCTCACCATGCCCCCTTCACAATCCATCACCTATCATTTTCTAGGAAAAAGGGAGTTTCTTGACTCCCCTCTAATTTTAGAATCATTGTCACCTAAGGGGGCCATAAATGAACTACCATTTAATGGAGGATAATTGCATTGTCACTCTTTGCCTAACCCCAACCGTAAACCAAGCCCAAAAAATAAAAGATCATAGAATATCAATTCCCCTAAAGGGACCCTCATAGAACCCACTTATAACACCTCAGAAATGACCCATATGTTGCATTTTACACATCTCTATCAGGCTTGTGAGAAAAGCTGTGTTGGGCCTACATGTCCATTCGTAGATACTTATTTTAGGGCTTGTGTGCGAATATATATTTTGTGACTAGAATGCCTATGTGATTAAATCCAATGATCCTAACAATACAATATGTCAATAACACCCATGTTAATAAAATACACCACTACTATAGACTAAGGACATGAGAGATGGGGGGCCTAAGACTCCACAAGAGGGAAAGTTGAGGGATGGAACCATGGCCTGGTTACTAAACCATGAAAATAATATAATATTCATATAGTCACTTTATGAATATAACCCAAGTCATTAAACATGGTCTAAGCCTAAGTCACCACTTGAAATTATAAATCGGTTCTAAAAAGTGAAAAGAGACAAGGTGGCTATGTGAATTTTTCATGCAACACTTCGTGGAAATATCACATGCATACATAATTTAGATATCCCATAATTCTTTCATCATTACATGCTCATTTGACCATCGTTGTTGGTTGGTCCATTAATGGTTCATCCCTAGTTCATTATTGATCTGTTGTTAGTGAATTGTTGGTTTATGCTACAGACGTTAGGGTAAGTGAATCAAGAAAAACTATTGAACCCTATGACCTAGTAAATTGTTGTGAATCCCTTAGTGGTGTTATGTGTCCAATTCTCCTTTCTCATCTTGAGTAAGGTTGGAGTTTGTAGGGGGAATTGGTTGGGTAGAATTTCCCAATGTGGAGCTTGAGGGGTGCCTGGAAGACTCATTAGGGTAGCTAGAACTCCTAAAATTAACAAATTTTAGACTTTTTGTCTACTTTGTGTTGGAATCCCAATTAGAATAGTGGCACAACCCATTGAACTACAAAAGTAGAGAAGGAGGTTCACTACCTTGTGTTTCACAAGTTGGAGGATCCAAGATTGTAGGTAGGGATACTGATAGAGTTGGTGTCTATCCTAATACTTGTTTTAGTATTGTTTGTATGATCGTAGTTGGATTTGGGTGAGCCTTTTCCCATGTGGAGTTCTAGCCCTGACTCAGGGGTGACCCACTACTCAGATATTTGGAGTGGTGTGGTATATGGTTGGGTGGAAGGTCCGAGGTCTATGACCAACGAGTGAAACTTTACGAAAATAAGAGTTCTTGCATCTCATGTGCTATTTAATAAGTGTAATTATTTTATTAATGAATGTTATTAATTTATGAAGTTGCACTTAATTTATATGTGCCTAAGTCATTTGCATGATAATGGATATAATTTGACTTGCTCATTTACGTCATTAATAGGACATGATTACCTACAAAATTTCAGTGTATGTAGTCAATGGATAATAGAACAATTATGCAATTGATTGGAGGTTAATAGTAAGAAAAATCCATGTATATTGTTGAAAAGTAGTTTACAGGTGGTAGATCCATTGGTACAACCAATGGCAAGTTGATCATGAATTTAGTTGGTGAATGGTCTACTTGACTAATAGTCAATGGGTGATAAATGAGATATGGATTCTCATGTAAACTCTAGGCATAAAATCAATTGAAAAGTCAATATCTCTTTTAGGAGGAAACATTGGAATACTCGCAAAAATATCCTTACATTCCTTTAGCACCGAATAATCTTCAATGTTGGGTACCTTATCATTGTTTTCCTCGTCCATATGGGCCACATAAATCTAACATCCTTTTCCCAAAAAAATCTTCATTTTCATTGTTAATATTTCCCTTTATGGAAATAGGTCGTGGAATTTCATGTGCCTCCCGTTGCTTCCCTTGTCCATCAAGACAAATAAATTCCTTGTGATAGCAATCTAAGATAGTATGATGCTTGTTCAAACCAATCCATGAGGTAGCTAAATGACCCCAAAGGAATGCTATTAAAATATACTTAGTACTTACACCATTCATGTCTATCGTGTCAAGCTAATTAAGTGCATAAAGTAGGACATAATATTTGTATCAATCCAGGTGTTTGTAAACTTAGAAGCACAATACAAACAGTAAAGAGCTAGGCTATATTGGTTGTGACATTTTAGAACTAAGTACTAGAGCTAGTTTATCAATGTCAAAACTTAGAGTTATAGCAAAAGTTGAAGAGCTAAGTTAAGAAAGCATGAAACAAAAGTTAAACTAATCACACTACTTGGAAAATAAAGAACACATGTATGAAATATAAACACTTAGGATTTGGCATGCACAAAGACCTCCCACACAGGTCATAGTCTTCTACACAATCATTTTCAAAGGATTTGCAAGTTTTCACACTGACATCAAATGTTTATAAATGAAAAAAATGGAACACGGATCAAGAGGTTTAATTTGATGGATTAAAAATGTACTAGGGATTTTTCCACTAGTAAAAGCAGATGGAAACTCTAGTAGTTGTTTATCCAATCTATTAAACTCAACCTAACATTACTTAAAGAGCCAAGAATTCACTATGGCCTTTTCCACTTGTGAGAGAGAAAGTGGATGGACACTCAAGTAGTCTTTTACTCAACTCATTAATTGGTGTATACTTAAGTCATTGATTTAATCTAAAAAAGTAATGAATGATAATGAATCTAAATAAACAAGGAACTATGATGTTTGTTGATGCAACACCAAGTGAAAATCTATGAGAGAGTTAGGGCCTTTTCCACCAAGAAAGGTAGTGGATGGCACTCTCGATCTCTACTTAACTTGTCAATTAGGATGTCTTCGCATGCGACAACTATTCTATGATAATTATAGTCCATGAAAAGTACTTTAAACCACAAAATATGACCAATACATAATAAAATATAAACGATAATATGTAATCAAATATGGCAACAAGCTCACATGTAAACTACAAGCATAATAACATAAAATAACTAGTATGAATAAGATAATTGAAAACACATAAAAACATAAAGTTAAAGAGTATGAACATGAAAGAAACACATATTAACAAGATATACCAGTATGTGTGTTGTACCTCAGGAGACAGTTCCTGGCTATGGGGGAACCAGTGCCTGAGACGTTTTGAGATTAGATAAAAAGATAAATTGAAATCAATGGAGGGAAGGACAAGCCATGAGGGCTTGCAAGCAAAAGTTCTATGTTTGAAAACCTAGCCTTCTAAAACAGAATGGCCACAGACTATGAGAGCTGAAGGGTGGAGATGTAAAGAACAAAACGGAGGACATGAAGTTTTGGCACATGAAATTAAGAATCTATGCTTCAACTTTGTAGAAAGAATGATGAATGAAGAAGAAAAGTATGAATGAGATTCCCGTATTTGGAGCGCTTCATTAAGGGCTTCAAGATTAATTTTAATGATTACAATGCAATTTTAATGAGTACAACGAAGTAAATTCATTAAAAACTAAACTAAAGCACCAACTGCATCTTACACTGTCCAAGAGAGGAAAACTGGAAAACATGAGAAAAACAATCACTACAACACCAATGTTGGAATCAAACTGCAATATCATGTTCAGATTTCAGAATGAATTTTGTCTACATTGTTAGTCATGGGTGACTATGCCCTTCCATCACTAAACCTTTCTTGCATCCTCTGCCTCTGCTGTACATACATGGTCTCGAGAGTGATGTATATAATTTTCACAAAGTCATACAGAACATCTCCTAGAATGAGGGAAATTCAAACAAAAACCTTGTAGCAATTTTTTTTAAAGATTTTTAATATTCTAGTTGCGCCAGATTGGGCTACAACATCTAGCTTCAACTGGGGACAACACGTTGGGCGCAAAGTGTTGAGAACTATAGATATTTAGCCTTAGTTGGCATGGAGTCATAAAACTAAATTTGCTCCCAATTAGCTCCAAACATGTAAAATACGAAAATCTCCCTGAAACTTTGTTTTATCTGGACATCTGATCCTTATTCACCCTTTGAAATTGTTGAAAATGCAACAAGATGATGGAGCTTAGTGGAAAGGAGTCGCCTTCACTAAGTGGGTCCGCATGCTATTTTTGGCGCAAAGTCTATTTTTAGACATATGGATCATGGTCTATGAGTTGCAGGATGCTATTTGTGGATGATTGGTCATGTTGGTAAAAATAGATGGACTTCGATTTTTAGACATATGGGCGAAGTCTATTTTTAGACTGCCAGGCTAAAAATAGAATAGTCGAATATTATTAGCTCTTAATAATATTTGGACTATAAACATTATCTTATCCTCTTGGAGCACTTCAGTTTGAGCTACAGATGTGGCACATGCAGCTGTCAGAAGGAAATACGCTTTTCTTGTGGGTCAGTTGAACTATTGCATGCAGGACTTCAGTTAGAACTCATGTGGTTGAGTTTGGTGGAGTTGATTGAGGAGTTGATTGAGGAGTTGATGGAGTTGTGTTCAGTTTGACTTGGTTAAACTAGTTGTATTTAGTCTAACTGCAGAATACACTAGTGATGAGTGATGTGAATTAATTATTAATTAATTAAATAATTATTAACTCATAAAGCAACTAAAGAATACATCAGTTAACTCAGTGCATGGACAGTTCAGTGGAGACAGGTGTTAGAGGTTGAGATTGCTATCAGTTGTGACTATAGTTGTGCATGAGATCTTGCACAATCAATGGATTGAGTATTGCCAATGAGGATTGCGTGGTTCAGCCAAGGGAAATACGAGTTTGGATCAACCATTCTCATCCATTCTCATGCAGGATTGCGCAGTGGAGGAAGGGAAACAATGGAGGAGATTTGAGGCATCAAATCTGAGCTAGTTTGTGTGTAACAAGTGGAGATAGTACTGAGTACTTGTGAGGAGTATTGTACTATGTATTGTTACATGTTCTCAATCATTATAATATACAGATAGTGTGGGGTTTTCAGTTGTATGCTTTCCCGGGTTACATATTGTGTTAATGTGCGCATGCGATTGATGTTTCATTGTTTTTAATTCCGCAAAATTGATGATCAACGTAGAGGAGGTTATGTATTATGCATGTATTCCGCAATAGTGTATAATCGGGATAATCTTTGTGAATAAGTGTCATATTATTCAAAATTTCTACAGAAACAAAAACTTTTGCAACCTAAAATGAAATGCTCAATAGCAGAGCTTATTTATGTACAAATATCTACCTATTTACAAAACTGATTTTGCTTAAGTATAATCAATTTTCCAATGATACCACTCCATCATTTGAGTATTGGAGCTCATATCACTTTGTACTTGGACTTTGAAAATGATAGCACACATGAGCATCAACAATGTTTCAAAATAAAAATGTAATACATACCCCCACACAGATATTCGTTTTTGATCAAAGAAAGCTACCATATAATCTGCTACATGATCATAAAATCCTTGGTGAACAACTCCAAAATCTTGCTTTGATTCAATAGAAGTTTGCTGACATATATTAGAAGAACTTCACCAACTAGGGGTGCATTTTTCTCTACCATCATAGTGATTTAGGGAATTTATACCATCCCTATTTTTAAAATCTTCAATTTTGAGCTCTTCATGAAAATATTGCTGGGTAATTCTCATAACATTTTCCAATGGCAGTCCCATCTTTTCTCTTGGAAGAATATACTTATCATTAAATATTTTTAGAACCTCTTGTCGATCATATCTTTCCCATTTGTTTGCAAACAAATTCACGTGGGAACTAGTATCCAACCCTCCCTCAGAACCATATGAATAAAAAATAGGGGCTTCTTTAAAATTGACAAAATAAGTTGTATTTGAGAAAACTTGCAGCTGAATGCTTTTTTCAATGACAAAGCCATGTGAGTCATGAGATTTGCAATAGTCTTCAAATAATTCAAAGGGCAGTTCTATGATCTCTTTTGAAGAGAAAAGCATGCAATTAGAACCTAGGAGAAAATCCATATTTCTACTTGCATCAAAACCATAATCTTTGTTAACAAATTCTTTTTCATCCAACTCTTTAATCTAGAAAGAGTCAATAAAAGTTTGCTTTGATAGACACTTATACCTATGCTTCATGACATCTTCTTGAACAATGATTTTTTTACTAGCATCTTCTTTACATATGGCAATCCATGACTTGAGATGTTGTTGTTCAAAAATACCCTATGGTTTATCATTACATTTTCTCGTACACAAGGATACTGGAAAACATGTCTTTAATTCTTCCTTTGAATCGTTTATATTATAAATAGGAGCATGCTTGAAATTGACAAAATAAGACTTGGAATAATTAGTTTGAAATTGAATTTCTCTTTCGTCGACAAGGCCATATGAGTTACAAAAGGTGTGAGTTCTTTCAAGAGACTCAAGGGGTTGATCCATACATTCAACATATTGCATAACAGTTTTTTGAACCAAAACTTCCTCACTTTCCTCATCATAAAGCGGTGGTCCTTTCCATAGGTATGGAATTTGATCATTGTCAAGAACTTCTTCTTTATTCCCAAGAGAAATAAACACGCTGCCCTCTTTCCAAGTGGTTGTCAACAATACTTCATTAACTTCTCCTAGACGATCTTGGATAGATTCTTTTTTAGAAAAATTATCAGTCTCTTAAAAAAAATCTGGTTTTCATTTTTAGAGCTTTCTTTTGAAAAAGAAAAATTGGATGGTACTTTAGGCTCATGAGGGTTTGGCAAAGCTGCTTGAATCTTTTCACATGCAACTTCAACCTTAATTTTTTGAAAGGTATTTTCATCATTTTTAAGAACATCTTCCTCATTTTCAGCAAAATTATTTCTTTTGCAATCAGGTTTGTCAACATCAATTATCTCATCAACTTCATAGCCACAATCTTGTTTAGTGGAGAAATATTCACAACAACCCTCAAAAATAAATTGTGATGGATATAGAGTTTTGCGAAAGGATTTAAATGTTGCATGAAAATCCTTCAAAGAGGAAATATTGGATTGAGGCAAGGCTCTATACCAAATCTGAGCATCTTCATCTAACGAATAGAAAAATAGCTTCATTAATGTGTCTTCATGTGTGATCCCCTGCTGGTCCATGCATACATGAAACTCCCTGAGGTGCTGAGATGGATCTTCATATTCATCTTCTTTGAATCTTGGAAGAAAGGAATTCCAATCATGAAAAGAAGGCACAAGATTTGGGAAGCTGGATATTGAAGAGAAATTTAAGGGAGCAAACATATTTGCCAAGAACACCAATATTGCCATTTTTGTAACTTCAGAAAAAAAAAAAAAAAAAAAAAAAAAAAAAAAAAAAAAAAAAAAAAAAAAAAAAAAAAAAAAAAAAAAAACCCCAAAGTGAAGGCCACAGATGAGAATATACAACCAACTGCTGAATCTTGTCACCCTCAAGAATAACCTTCAAAATTTATAAACCCAGGGAAAAATAACTTTGTGTCTCTGCTCCCCGGCAACGGTGACAAAAAAATGTTGTACCTCAGGAGACAGTTCCTGGCTGTGGGGGAACCAGTGCTTGAGAAATTTTGAGATTGGATAAAAAGATAATTTGAAATCAATGGAAGGAAGGACAAGCCATGAGGGCTTGTAAGCAAAACTTCTATGTCTGAAAACCTAGCCTTCTAAAATAGAATGGCTAGAGAAGGGTGGATATGTAAAGCAAAAAACGAGGGACACATAGTTTTGGCACAGGTAATTAAGAAAAGTATGAATGAGATTCCCGGATTTGGAGCGCTTCATTAAGAGCTTCATGATTAATTTTAATGATTACAATGAAGTAAATTCATTAAAAACTAAACTAAAGCATCAGCTGCATCTTACACTGTCCAAGACGGGAAAAACATGAGAAAAACAATCACTGCAACACCAATGCTGGAATCAAATTGCAATATCATGTTCAGATTTCAGAATGAATTTTGTCTACATTGTTAGTCATGGGTGATTGTGCCCTTCCATTACTAAACCTTTCCTACATCCTCTGGCTCTGTTGTACATACATGGTCTCGAGAGTGATGTATATAATTTTCGCAAAGTCATACAGAACATCTCCTAGAATGAGGGCAATGCACACAAAAACCTTGTAGCAATTTTTTTTAAAGATTTTTAATATTCTAGTTGTGCCAGATTGAGCTACAACAATGTGCAAGTTCAACAACAAATGAAATGGTGAGTATAGGCTAGGTTGTGGGGGGCCTCCATTCCTTAACAAGCAAACCAACAAATTACCAACACTTGAGAATCAAGAGAGAAACATATCTTATATGAAATAGAGTTGAATAAAATCTTCAAAGTTTAAGTCTAAGCTCACAAAGTATTGCTTCAATGTCTTCAAATTACAAACTTACTTAGCAAGCACTATTTGTTTGCTTTTATAAGTATAAATGAAACTAATAATATAAATATTCTCCTTGCTAATTATTATGGGTTATATTGAGATTGTAAATAGATCAAATTGACCTTATGACGGGCTTAGATCACAGGGAGAATAAAAAAAATAAAAAATGAGCGAGAACACAAAACTGCCCTGTGTTTTTGTTGCTAGACTAGGCACGTTGACCAGAAATCCCAGGGTCGATTCAATCAAACGAATATGTGTTTATCCATCTTGGGACACTTTTCAACAAAACCCATGTCTCATATTTCACCCATGCAACTTGCATGTATGAGAACAGATGACCAATTATGAGAGATATTTTTGTTGAATTAAAAGGTACCAACAAAAAACCCCATGGAATGTATTTATTAGACAAAATATGACAAAAATATATCATAAGCAACTTGAAATGGATTTCCCAAGGCCAAATGGAGTGATAAACTATAAAAAAATAAGTCATAAATGAAAGACTCACATATTGGATACTATTATACCAACTCATTAATCCTTGCTTTTCCCTTAGATCTAGTTGAACGAACCAATTCCCACGATGCTTGGTCTTTTTCAAACTAAATTTTTCAACAAAGTTTGGGTCATTATAGCTATGGATAGCTCCAAAGAAATTTAGATTGTTGGTTTGGTTAGTAATCTTACCTCCAACTTCTCTAAGTTGATTAGATTGTCGACTATCCAAGGCTAAAAATATCTTGGGCATGCTTCTACTCATGTCTCCCATTGTATCAACTCCTTGAACATTATGCATAGTTTTGATTTTTGCACCCTTATGAGGGTGTTCCTTAAATAGACAGTCTTCCAGATAACACGAACATTTAATCGGTGGATATCTTGACCTCTTTTCTAACAGGTCTGATTTCTTTCACTGACTAGGTGTGGATTGTCCTTGCTAATTTGGCTGAGAGTTATTATTAAAAAATTAGGGCTTGTACACTTTCATCCTTTGCTCTATCTTATCCTTCTTACAATTGGTTTACTATGAAATTGGTTTAAGTGAATTTGTTTACTATGAAATATGTCTAGAGGCTTACAAGTTGAATTAGTACCTCAGATGTTACTGCAACAAGTGAAATTAATGGTTTTTACTATGAATTTTTCTATGGTTTTGAAGCGTTGAACTTCTGGGGTATTTTTTAGGCCTTAAATGATGTATTTTGGTGGTGAAATCTAGTGAAATTGTGTGGTACACACAATACGTATAACCCAAATGAAAAAGAGTGGAGAGGTATTTCTAATGAGATATAAAAATAATGTAAAACAAAGTTTGGATGAGAAAGTTACACCTGAAATTGTGAAGGGTATAATTTAGGCACCAATCTACTTATGGGAGACATAACCCCCTACCTAGAGCTTAAATTCATGGATAGCTCGTGGATGGTAGAATTCATCCATTGATCCGAATTTGAAATCTGGGCATCCTAATTCTTAAGGAATCAGCCTAAAAATGCCTAATCGAATTAGGGAAAAATGGCTTAGACTAACAAAAATTCAAACAATCATAACTCTATGCTCTTTTGAATTTTGAGAAAATTAATAGTTGATGTAAAGCTAATAACTATTAGAATTTGAATTTCCACCTAGAATTTTGAATTGAGTAGTATAATTTCTTAGAAAACTAAAAAGAAAGCTTCTAGTAACTATAGGGGTAGATTACATTTTTGGTGTTATGTGTGTGTGTGTAGTCAATTGGGGTTATCTTAGTTAGTTGGGAGGAAGAAATATAATCCTCCCTACCCAAGTTCAATTCCCACAAGTGACATGATGGATGTTGACAATATTGATAGTATATATATATTCCTTGTGTGGAATATACAATATTTCACCTGTGAAAATAAATAAATAAATCTCTATCTCTCTCTATATGTGTGTGTGTGTGTGTGTGTGCAGAGTTATGTTTGAATGATGTAGAGTTCTACTTGAATCTAATTTTTATTGTTGACTAGCATAATTCTTCTATGCACATTATAGAGTTGAAGTACCAATAAATTAAGTAGATCATATGAAGCCAATTTTTTTTCCAAATGAGGACTAGAGATATGATAAATGCGCAAGCGTCCTATATCTATGAAGAGGGAGAAGTGAGTGGAATGAGACCTAGAAATGTTGAGACATAATCAAATGGTCATTAGTAGAACAAAACAAAGAACCAACGATTGGCTAATACCACGCAAAGTCTAAAGGTGGCAGAACTCATTTATAAATTTGACAATGAATGGTTTGTTAGAGCCAAAGAATAGAAGCAACTCATTAACACTTAGATTTGCAAAATTTAAATCATTTTCATCAAAAGATAGATCATAATTCTAAATTTTAGCAATTTATAAAACACCAAGCATATAGTAGAAGGGAGGCTATTGATGACTCAAGGCACTCTAGAACTATAAATAGGCTTCAGTTTCACTCTTTATTGCTATAAGTGTTAAGTGAAACTATGTCTCACACACTGAATATGCTATAAATATATGTATATATAATTAAATTAAATAATTTTTTTTTTTTAATTGTGAATTTTATTTGAATTAATAAATATAATTAATTAATTAATTTCATATATATATAAAGTAAAGTATTAAATAAAAATAAAACTTTAGTATACAAAGATTTGTATAGTTTAAAAAAGGGAAGTATATATTTATATATTTTGAGGCTTATATGGAAAAAAATAGCATGTTTGACCCTGTGGAAGGAAGGTCAGGAAAAATTGGTCTACCTCCAATGAGGATTTGGGGAAAATGTAACCAGTGCAAGGATTTATTAGCCGATTCGGAATCAATTCTTACGCCATGGATAGTTAGCTCTCTGCTAGAAAAGGGCCATTACATGGTCGCTAATAGTGAGCAAACTTTTGAGTTTTTTTAGGTATAGTGAAATAAAAAAAAACATGCTTGAATTTCAAAGGGCCACGATTTTCAGCTCGTAAATTAGATTTTGACATATGACAAATCAAAAGAAACGATTTTTCAAGCAAATTGCAATTATCTACCCAAAATTTCAATATGAGGTTAGGAATTATGAGAAAATCAGAGAGAAAGTTACAAGTATGTTAAATGGGCAAAAATGGGCCTAAAAGGTTGTAGCAATCTACATGGCATAACTTTTTTCCCTAGTGTCAAAATAATGCAAATAAGTAGTTAATAGAGAGCTATTGATGAGGACAATATTTTAGAAAAGCCATAATTTAGAATCAAATGAGATTCGTGAGGAAAAATGTCATGAGAATTTATAGGTATTGGAAAATGGGTAGTTCACTTAGGACTTCTAGAGGGCGTATCTTTCAACCCCGGAATCAGAAATTGACAAGTGAGTAGTCAATAGAAAGCTATTGACTAGCAAAAAATGATGGTGAACCCATAAATGGAATTTAACACGAAATATCAAAGAAAACATCTCGAGAAGTTACAAGGCCATGATAGCTTGTAATAGTAACACGAGAATGGTGCAGGAAAGATTGGATAAATAACTACCAGTATGACATATCAATGAATACAAATATAACTGTGATAGTAACAACTATGAGGAGAACAGGTGGCTGGTAAATTTGATCCATGCTATAGAATTCTTGCTTAGAGAGAAATTCAACAGGGCATTGCCATAAGTGTCAAGTGAACTTGCAATTAAGCCATGTCAAAGGGCTGTGAACTATAGGCCGTAGAGGAGATAAAAAAAATTGGGTCGAGGCATGATCGACAAATTATTATTAAACATTGCTATATATATATAATAAGTGAAATGTCTAATTGGTGAATGCATTGTGTATATAGAGGAAGTGAGTTTTAGTGCCATATATATATATATATATATATATATATATATATATATATATAATGTTTTATGTAAGCTTTATATAAAACATTGAATATATATATGTGTGTGTGTGGGGCACTAAAACTCATTCCCTTCATATACACAATGCATTCACCAATTAGACATTTCACATAAACACATATTTTTTTAAAAAGGGGAAATCCCCATGGTAGAAGCATTATATTACATCATGATTACAATATCCGAACAAACGTTGCGTCAACCGACAACAACCCAGCATATTCCTTACAAACGTTGCGTACAACAACCCGACATGTATAGGCGTGTTTCGAACCTGGGTGGGGAGGGTAATATTGCACCGTCCCAACCACCCGGGACAACAATGCGGTACAATATATATACGCACATATACAAGTATAATACTATAATATGTGAAATGTCTAATTAGTAAATGCATTGTGTATAGGGAAGAAATTAGTTTTAGTGCCAAATACATATATTTATTGTTTTATATAAGATTTATATAAAACACGTTATAATAAAATATATACATGGAGTGTTATATAGTCTTAAAATGATATATATATATATAAGGTCTTATGTCTTAAATAAGAGTTTCGCATGTGGACTATGCATTGTGTATATGCCTACAAAAATTTATAATCACATTACCTCCCCGCTGAATATGGAATGCAATATCTAGTCGAGTTCGAAAGTGGTACCGTGATCGATGGTATGAGCATTGAAGAGTGAGAGAAAAATTGTGGGCACTCTTTGTCGAGAAAGTTGAAATGCGTTGTGCAGACATGCATATTTTAGTTATAATGTAAATTAAAATATATACGTCTATATGGTTTGTGTATAATGGATTTCAGGGCGTGGTTCCAGGGCATCACCCTTACCAGCCGCCAAGCCTAATATGACCATACTGTGGTTCAGGGCCGCGGGTGCGTTGTGAGCAGAACCATTAAGCATGGTGACAGAGCCTCGAGCATTATGGATGTAGATCCAGTCAGACACCGCATGGATCTAGGGAGATGGAACCTCAATGAATCAATGGAATCAAGATTGGGTTGGAGGAGGCACATTAATGGGCGAGCAGGTTGGCAACCGAAAATGATCTCCACCATTGGATTGATGCAATCTCGGTTGTTAGATATTTTCGAGCACTAACTTTACTGTTAATGTTTGTGCTAGTTATTGTTTGAAATTTTTTGAGTCATTCGATTGGCAAGATCTAACCATCAAGTGATCGCTCGTTGGAGGGTGGGGTCATTGCTTTGTTTTAGGTGTGAGCTATTTAACGTGTTGTTGTGGAGGAATTGAGGAGGGAGGCAATATTTTTTTAACACACCCATAAAGCGGAAGAGTATATGACTAAACTAATTTGCATTTATATATATATACATATAGATATATATATCGTATGGTGGTTTATGCTCCATAAATATAATAAAATAATATTTTGTATTTTGTATTTTATTTAATTAATGGATACAATAATTAATTAATTTAATAGGTATATATTTAATTAATTTAAATTGAATTGTTATATATGTGTGTGTGGAGGCTTATGGAGAAAAGAAGATATCATGTTTGACCCCGTGGAAGGAAGACCAATAAAAATCGGTCTATCCTCAATGAGGAGTTGGGGAAAATGTAAGCACCACAAGGATTTATTAGTCGAGTTGCAATCAATTCTTATGCCATGGGTAGTTAGCTCTCTGCTAGAAAAAGGGCCATTACAGGCTTGCAAACAGTGAGCAAACTTTTGAGTTTTTTTAGGCATAGCGAAATCATAAAATCATGCTTGAATTTCAGAGGGCCACAATTTTCAGTTCGTAAATTAGGTTTTGACATATGCCCAGTCAAAAGAAACATTTTTTTAAGCAGATTGCGATTATCTACCCAAAACTTTAGTGTGAGGTTAGGAATTCTGAGAAAATCCAAGGGAAAGTTACAAGTATGTTAAATGGGCAAATATGGGCATAACAAGTTGTAGTGATCTACAGGGCTTAACTTTTTGCCCCGATGTCTAAATAATGCAAACAAATAGTCAATAGAGAGGTATTGATGAGGAAAACATTCTAGAAAAACCATAATTTGGAATGAGATGAGATTCATGAGGAAAAATCTTATGGGAAATTATAGGTATTGGAAAATGGGTAATTCACCTAGGACTTCTAGAGGGCATATCTTTCAGCCCGGGAATAAAAAATTGGCGAGTGAGTAGTCAATAGTAAGCTATTGACCAGAAAAAAATGATGGTGAACCCATAAATGGAATTTAATAAGAAATATCAAAGAAAACATCTCGAGAAGTTACAAGGCCATGATGGCTTGTAGTAGTAATAGGGGAATGGCGCAAGAAATATTGGCTAAATAAATGCCAGTATGACATGGCAGTGAATACAAATATAACTGTGATAACAACAATTATGAGGAGAAGAGGTGGATGGTAAATTTGAGCAGACAACGATGCTATAGAATTCTTCCTTAAATATAAATTCAATAGGGCAATTTCTTTAACCTCCTCATTATTGTTGTATTTATGATATTAAAGATGATATGGAAGTTTATGCATTGTACATGCACGGATGTATGTGAAGCATGAGCATGTGTGTGTCGAATACATGGTGTTTAACTACATTAGGGCGAGGTATTTATGTGATAGCTCATATAAAATCTGACCAATGTTGTTTTATTGTTGGTATTGCAGTCGTCGTCGTCTTTATCAAGATAAAACCACATGTAGCACATGCCCTGCAAACATGTGCTCTCAACTTACGTGAACGACTTGGTAAGATGGATCACCCAAAAATTATTATTCAGAGAAGGGGATCCCTGAGCCTGGAAAACCAAGTGAAAATGGACAGTGTGACAAATGCATTTTCATATGAAGTTAATGATTTAGTGGTTAAATCAGTTAGTGAGACTAGTATTGGACTTTGAAATTGTTAGGAGTATGATTGTTTGACTCTTCACCCTTGATTCGATGCATCATATTTTGAGAGCCTAGGTGGCTATGAGAGCTTGATGAATCCGATTTATTTCTCGAATATCCATGAATTTAACATTCCATCGACACTTAGAAGATAAGTATCGATTCAACTACATAGTTTATTTTTGTATATTTGGATATATGATATGTGAATTGAATTTATATGAATAGAATATTTATGGATCGATTACTGGTTTACGGAAAGGAAATTATTATTTTTCATAGAACTCATGATTGGTTCTAGTAAATATACCAGTTAAAATGTTGTTAGGTGGTGCATGTTGAAATAATATAGATATGCAAAGACATAGGTTAAGTGTTGGAAAAACAACACAATGGCTACAAAGCAAGTATATAATCCTGATAAGATTTGACAGTCTGATAACAAGAATTATCTATAAGTATGGCAATTAGTGAGTTTTCCATGGATCAATTGCATGTACCTTATGCAGGGATTGTGCACATGTTTTATTACAAGGATATGAGACGTAAGTGGCATAACAATGAAGTAGGCGGTATAACAGGTTTCCTACAAGAAATAACAGATAACAGAAGGAATTTCTCACATGAAAGAGAGAGCAACAATGGAAGAAGGACTTACTTACATGACAAAGAGAGAATAAGTGTTAGAAAGACTTGCCTACATGATATAGGGAGCAATAGTGGTAAGAGGATCTGCTTTTGTGTTAGAGGTAATTGACCTTTAAGGTTGAAATGAAGGATTATGGCCAGATACACTATTTCTTGGGATTGAAGATTCAAATTGGGTGGATCTCACTATGTACATGTAGTTGATTAGATCATTAATGTACCTGGTTAACGCCAAGCCTGATATTTTCTTTATATTGAACACCCTAAATATGGTCGAATTGAGGTAGATACATTAGGTTGCAACAAAGCATGGTTGAGGCATCTGTGTGGTATATTGGATATGGTTTGAGTTATGTATCAGGCGTGGAAGTGAGGTTACATGATATAAAAATCTAGATTGGGATAAGTGTATATTAATTGAAAGAGCACCATGGGGGTGTCGCTTAAGCTTAGGATTAGCTATGATATCTTCATCTAAGAGGAAGCAAACTTCTATTGAACTCTGTATAACAGAGGTAGAATATATTGCAACATGTGTCACAAGTTGTGAAGAAATATAACTTTGGAAGCTTCTTACATAACTCTTTGATCAGGTCACTCCATCTGAGACATGGTGCAAAGAGGATTAGTGGTGCTCCAGTACATATACAGAAATGAGCAGATTGCAGACATTCTCCCCAAGCCTCTATCTAGAGTGAATTTTATATACTTCAAAGACAAGCTTGGAATGACGCTAAATATATCCCTCGTTGAGAGGGAGGGTTGATTTCTTTGTTGGATTAGTGCAGACCATCTCCTAAATCCATAAAAGACATTGGCTAGTTAATAAAGGACTTTGACCAAGGGAGATGGATACATTCACCTAAGAAGCCAAAAGGACTTGGCTAGGTCATAAATGACTTTGGCCAGAAAGGTGAATGGCCTAAGGCAATTACAGGGGCAAATTACAGGATTGAATAGATCTTCTTCTAAGAATCCAGAAGGACTTAACTAGGTAATAAAGGATTTTTACCAAAGGAGATAGATGTAATTCACCTGAAAATCCATAAAGAATTTTCATTGGGTGAATGGTCCAAGGCCAGATTCTCTCCTAAGAAGCCAAAATGACTTGGTTGGGTCATAAATGGCTTTGAGCGAAGGAGATTAATACATTTGCCTAAGGAGACATAAAGGATTTTAGATAGAGGTAAAAGGCCCCAGATACTCACATTTCTCACTCTATGATCAAATTATCTATAGACATCATCAAATTGGCAAGCTCATGAACTTTTCTTATGAAGGAGAGATTTTAGCTTAGGGGAAATTTGTTGTGGCCAAGGAGAATGATAGTTAGGTTTCTCAAGATAGGTAGAAAAGTTGTATATGTTAGGGTTGGATAAATGAAGAACTTAGATGGGACAACATTTATTTATGAAAGTGAAATCCATAAAGAGTTAATTAAAATTGGGAAGTTGTTCAAAGTTGGTAGCTAGATTTTGTGGGCCATTTGAAATACTGGAAAGGATTGACCCAATTGCATATCATATTGCATTAACTAAATCCATGCATATTCATGATATGTTCCATGTTTATTTACTTAAAAAGTATGTGTCTGATACTAACGATGTAAATGATTGGAATATGATTCATGTGGATCCCGAAGGGGACTTTCAAGTAGAAGCGATATCCATCTTGGACCAGAGAATCGAGGAACTCTCAAACAAGGCCATAGGGTTGGTAAAGGTCTAATAAAAATGTCACAACCTTGAGAACACTATGTGGGGATTGGAGGAGGCTATTTAAGAGGCATATCCACACCTATTTTGATTGTAGATATGTATATGATGGACTAAGGACAATTTATAAATATGGGGGAGGGAAATGTAATACATACAAAATGACCTCAATGTTGTATTATGCATATCTTTATTAGGTTAGTGGGCCAGGTTGAGTTTGGCCTACATGCCAATGTGTCTATAATTGGTTTAGGGCCTATGTTCCTATATTTATATATTTTGAGGCTAGAATGCCTATGTGATTAAGGCCAGTGGGCCTAAAAATGTAATATGTAAATCACATACATGTTAATAAAATATGCCACTATTGCAAACCAAGTCATAAATAAGATATTTGGAGGGGGGGGGAGGGTTAGGACTCCACAAGAAGAAAATGTGAGGGGGTGGAATTATGGCATGGTTCCCAAGCCATGAAAACACTATAATATTCATAAAATCAATTTATGGTTATAATCCGAAGTCATGAAACATGGTATAATCCTAAGTCTCCACTTGATGTTATAACCAATGTCTAAGAGGTTGAAAGGAACAAGGCAGGTTATGTGAGTTCCCAAGTGGTGGGGGTGATTTCCTCATGTGGCACTTTGTGAAAATATCACACACATACATAAGTTGGGTTCGCCATCATAGTTTCCATCATTCCATGCTCATTTAACCATCATTATTGGTTCATCCCTTGTTTATTGTTGATCCATTGCTAGTGCGTTTTTGTTATGCGATACAAACTTGAGGGCAGGTGAGCTTGGATAACTACCAAGCTCCGTGACTTGGTAAACTATTGTCAAAACATTGATGGAATTTTGTTTCTAATTCTCCTTACTCATATTAGGTAATATTGTATCTTGTAGGGGTTTAATTTGGTAGAATTTCCCAATGTGAGGCATAAAGGGTGCCTTAAATATTATTGAGAATAGTTGGAACCCCTGGATCTATACTATTTTGCGACTTCCTAGCTGGTCTGTGATGGAAGCCAAAGGAGATTAGTGGAATGACTCGATGGAATCTAGAGATAGAGAATGGGATGCGCTATTTTGGATTATATAGGCTAGGGGATGCAAGGGTGTAGTTAGGGAGGATGTTTGAGTTGGCACTTGACCTAATACTCATTTGGTACTATATATATGATCATAGTTGGGTCTAGATGAGCCTTTTCCTATGTGGATTTATAGTTGCAGCTTGGGGGTAACTAATTCTTGAGAGATTTGGAGTAGTCTGGTCTATGGTTGGGTGGAACATTTGGGGTCTACAAACATTCAATGGATAATTACAAAAACAAGTATTCTTATATCTCATGTGTTATTTAGTTGGTGTAATTATCTTATTAATTATTGTTAACTTATCAACGGGTTGCACTTGATTTATGTGTTCCTAAGTCATTTGCATGATATTTCATATTGTTATACTTGCACATTTATATCATTTATAAGGCATGATTTCCTACAACATTTCCATTTATGAAGTTAATGGATAATATATCAATGATGCAGTTGACAGGGAGGTCGATTGTAAGACAAATATATACTATTGATAAGTAGTCGACGGTTGGAAGATCTCTCTGTACAATTTATGGCAAATCAACCATGTATTTGTTTGTTGGATGGTCGATTCAACCAATAGTCGGTGGGTGATCAACATACGATGGATTCTCATGTCTATTCAATGGGTTTGTTAAACTTATCAATCAATGGATTAAGTTGACCTCCAAAGATAGATAATGGAAGAAAACCTTAGTATTAAAATGTAAAAATTCAGATAATGATGGTTTTTTAGGTGCCTTTTATTTCTGGAAGTGGATAAAGGGTGTTGGGTATGCTACACCACTACTACCAACATGAGCCACAAAATTTTTAGAAGTAAATATTGTATTTTCCCCTCACCCTTGAAAAACATGAGAAGGATTCAATAAAGGAGATAGGTATTTAATTGAAACACCTTTAGGCCTAGCACCAAATCCCAAGTTAATTACTGGAGCTTCAAAAAATACCTTGTGCATTGTTCCTTCAACAATGAAGGATTGGAACATTTTTCTCCTCAAAAGGATTCCCAAGGCCCTCATGCGTTGGATTCACTAGATCCGCTAAACAACACAAGTAAGAATTGGATCAAATTGCATAAAATCCACCACCACCCTATCACTAATCACATAAGTTTTTCAACAATCCCATTTTGTGTCAAGTCTCCCTTTTTCTTCTAAAATCAATGGTGAAAAGGCATATAATAATCATTTACCACACACCCATAAGGAAAGAAACGAACACATTTAAATAAGACCACATAATTTCCCGCAGTACGAGTAAAGGAAAAAGATTCCTTGGCAAAATAAACTATGGAGCTAACCTCATGAATATCGATCCCCATAAGGATCTTACATGTTAACATCAAACTCTGGATTTCATCCAATTTTAGCTTCATAAAAGATGCTATGTTCATTCTGAATAGGTTTGGATACTTCAGAGGACCAAAACTTTGCAACTAGGGGAAAAATATTTACCCAAGTTTGCATGATTGCCAATCTTTATATTTCATAATCAAAAAATGGGGTCCAAGGTTTTACGAAAAACATAGACAAGACTCACCTTCAAATAGAATCCGATATTTCTTGATTTTTATGCACTTCTTACCTTTTTGTTTATTTGAATCCCTTTGGTCACTAGATTGCCTTTCCCTTTGGTGCAACCCACACCTTCCCTAAAACTAATGGAAACAACCTCATAAGTTGAGACTCCAAGGAAATGAAGATCCCTTGAAGGAAAAGAGAAATCCCCTCAATTTACAATAGATGAACTCCCATTAACACCACCTTCATGTGTGTCCAAATCCATAATAATCAACAACATAGATGAAACCACATTGAAATAACTCCATTAACATATGACACCAACCAAAGGAGAAGGTATAACCCAGTTAGATGACCAACATTAGGTCTAGCCAACTCTTGTTGTGAGAACACATTCCCATATCCCCAAAGGCATAATACTCCTATAAACCCAAAATATAGAGGAAATGCATAGCTATCATTATTTGAATAGTCAAGATTGAAAATGTATGTTGTACTCACCTAATTCAAATAGTGTGTGCCCAATGGGTGAATTGAGATATTGATTGGAGATGTAAACGGATTTTGCTAGACAATCTTGTAGCTTGCAAAATTTCATTAACCAATATTGTTTCCTCTACACGTGGTTTGGCATAGTCATAAATCCCACCTCTTGTCATCTAAGATACTCCCATGCCCTATCAACCTTAGCTTTAGAGTTAGATAGACAAAAGTTGATGGAATGGACACCAAATTGCAACTAGATTCAAAACCTAAAATATGAGCCAATGAAACCCCTCACATAAGGGATATAACCCAAATAGCTTGAACTTCAAGATGATTTGGTGTCAAATCAACCTCATCCATCTTCATTGTCCACCATTTATAAGGTCAAAAAATTCATAAAACCCTTTATTCAGCTTCTATATATCAATTTCAAGGTGATATGAGGTGAACATGTTTGCAATACTATCAATGAGACCTCAAGAATTCCAATCCATATCTTATACATGCTTGAATATTATTTAAAGCCTAAAAAGTCTAATGATTTATTCCACATACACTAGGAAAATAACCCTCTCTTCATATGAAGGAGTTGTCAAGATGGTGAATGTACATGAAAAAGAGGGCATGGAAACATTATGAGAGTGCATCAAACAAGTTATTATTATTTTTTTAAACCATAATTATTAGTGTAGCCTGTTCGCTTGCAAAATTAGGATTTTACATCGTATTTTCGAGCCTACTGAGGGCTTCTGATACATAAATTTTTCCCCATCCATTCCCTGATAGTTTTCCCCATGTTTCTTACAAAAAATTATCATTTCTTGTAGCCTATTGCTATACAATTGACATAACTTAAATAATAAATATATATAAAGTGTGTCATTCAAAAACATTTTGCAAAACCAGAGTGTGAGAACAGACTATTATTCCATTAACACTGGACTGTTCAGATCCAGTCCAGTGAATGCTTCTTTATTTCTCTTGCTGCTCTCCTCTATCTTGAGCTTCAATTGTTCAATTTTCTAACGCAACACATCCACCTCGTCTTCCATGATCCGAATGGAAAATGGCATCAACCCATGGTACTCTTCCACCCATATTATTTATCGACCCATGGAATTTACCCATGGTATTGTAAATGGCATCCGCCCGTGGTATTGTAAAATCCACCCATGGTATTGTAAAATCCACCCATGGTATTCATTCACCCATGGAATTGACCCGTGGTATTGTGACTGAAAAATACTATAAGTAACAAGTCACATTTTGTAAAAGGACAGATTGTCCGCCACAATGTAGCCTTTACAGTTCAGAGGCATGTAGCCACCACATCTCTTCTCAGAGATAAGCTACCATCGCCCTAGCTGGTTTATCAAGCATTACTATTTTAAATAAAAAGTTTCTTTGTGGTTTGTTTATTGGGCATTCTCCTATTTTTCTTCTGGAAATGCAATTTTTCAGATCTTGGGGGTCTCTCCTCCCAAGATCCATTTCAATCTTTTAGATCTTGAGGGCCTCCCCCCAAGATCCGGTTTTTAAGCATATTTCAGTATTTTACATTAATGAAATGAAGTATTATTTCCGCTGCATATCTGTGTTTATGGTTATCTCTGTAATTTGTTGCGTTCCTATTTAAGTCCGGATCAGTGGTATCAGAGCAGTTATGATTCCATGGGAATGACGGTTTGATGCATATTTCAGTTTCAAATTTTGCAGCAATATTCAATAAACTTCAAGCATGTGCTACCTCCACAGAGCACTTTCTTGGGTCAAGCAGGAAGAATCTTTTTTTTTTTCATTTTTTTGCAGGATTTTTTTTGGGCGGCGACTTTACAATTCAGATCTGAAACATTTGGTACAAAATTTACAAAAACAAATACCAGATCTGGATTCCTCTCGAAAAATCACCCAATTTTAAAAAAAAAGGGTCAAATCGGAGTCCAGATGTGGGAGATATCGCTGATTTAAAATCGGCTATTTTATCAGAATTTTTGTGACGGCGGAACTGTTGCAGCGCAAATCTAAGATCTCAGAGTGCCCAGATAAGGATTTCCAACTCATGGGAAGATGCAAAATGATCATTCCGCTTCCAAAAACAGGTTATAATAAATATTCTGAGTTATATTGGCCGAGTTATGTCCATTTTAATTCTGGAGCATCATTCGAAGTGGGTTTCCATTGGAGATGTGCCCTCCCACCCCACTTTAGTAGGCACCTGCTTCACATTCATCAGTTTCAGCATAGCAGCATTTGGCTTGGGTTATTTGGAGACGTCCCCTCCCACACCAAGCTATGTAGGCACCTGCTACTTCATCAACAACCAACATCACAGTTATGGGTCAATCGCATAAAATCCTTGTCATCGAAGTCCATTTGCTAGGCCACACATTGTCAGAATCATAGTTGGTCACAAGCATTACAGGGTATCTCTATCCTCGGATCTTCGTTTATCAGGGTTTTGGGTTAACCACATAAAAAACCCTTATCTTCAGTAGCTCTTCATATTCAACAAAGGCTTCGCAGGAGGGAACTTTACGCAATGGGGACCATTGCTTCTTAAGGAGGGAGGAATGATCCAAATGGAAAATGGCATCAACCCATGGTACTCTTCCACCCATATTATTTATCGACCCATGGAACTTACCCATGGTATTGTAAATGGCATCCGCCTGTGGTATTGTAAAATCCACCCATGGTATTGTAAAATCCACCCATGGTATTCATTCGCCCATGGAATTGACCCGTGGTATTGTGACTGAAAAATACTATAAGTAACAAGTCACATTTTGTAAAAGGACAGATTGTCCGCCACAATGTAGCCTTTACAGTTCAGAGGCATGTAGCCCCACATCTCTTCTCAGAGATAAGCTACCATCGCCTTAACTGGTTTATTTCCATTACTGTTTGTAAGCATATTTCAATATTTTACATTAATGAAATGAAGTATTATTTCCGCTGCATATCTGTGTTTATGGTTATCTCTGTAATTTGTTGCGTTTCTGTTTAAGTCCGGATCATTCCAATTGGTGGATTCACTCCTTCTTTTCTAATTGCTACTCCTGCATGGCCAGAGTATCAATTTGTTGTTGATGGATACATCACTGCAAAATTTCCAAACCTTCCTAAATCTCCAAGTGTTCCTACACACAGTAGTTATAGGTCTGCCTGTTGCTGCCACAAACCAGAGCTTTACCCTCCCTTGACCCCCATGTCCTAGGCCTGTGACGACCCCATGAGCCGGACAAAGAGCTATTCTCTGCAGAATTGTTGTGCACACTCATGATTTTGTCAAGAATTCCACTGACGCCCCACTCCAAAATGCCACAGACCCACAAATCCAATATATCATAGACCCCCCAACTCCAGAATGCTCGCGACCCATAAATCCTAAATACCACTAACCCCCAACTCGAGAACGCACATGAGGTTATGCTTCAAATCCCACACCCAACTCTGCTTATCCTGACAATTTGTGGCCTCACTCAGACCAATAGCCCTTTGTAATTTGACACTCAAGTTCCCTTTGCAGCAGCTAAATCCTCCAGAGACCCCCATGAAGGTTGGCGCTATGACCCAGAACCCGGAACATATGCCCAAAGACCCCAGCTTCAGCCGCCAAGCCTTTTCAAAGGTCACCTGAGCAAAGATTAACCTTAAACCATAATAGCATATCAAACCATTACTCCTTAAATAAATGGTGCAGGTCTGGATAAATGATGTTGTACTGAAGAATGGTTCTAATGGAGCTATGAACCCAATGTTCCTCCTTAATTTCCCAACTATTAACCATGATTTCCTAGCTCTTCTGCTCTTCTTTCACCCTCACCCAAGCCTTCCTCCCACAAGCGGCCAGAGCAATTCTGAGCAGAGCAAATAAATGTTTCTCCTAATTTCCCATTAACTTGCCTTCGCCTGTGATGGAATGCCGACCTTTGCAACAGAATCCAAGTCGTGGGGGTTGGATTCTCACGTTGTGTGATCTCCCAAGCCCAAGTGTAGTACCAATATGAAGGACGTAGACATGTTGCTGCAACAGACTAAGATAACCCTTGCCACGAGGCACAAGGACAGGTCGGGCCAAGCATGGGACGATGCAACAAGGACCAAGGAGCAGGAGGTTGAAAGAAATGGGGGAGGGGGCCATAACGAAATGGAGAAGAGGAGGGACGATAAGAATGAGAGGATTAATGAGATGAGAGGAAGAAGGGTGACAAAGGTTAGGGAGGAGAGGGGTTAAAGGAGAAGAGGGGAGGGGCAGGGAAAATAGAGAGAGAATGAAGCGGGGGGGGTAAGGAAAGCTTATGTGAGACTAACCTTGCATAATCCAAGTTGTTGATACTTTCTAACCTCTTGGTTGAGCCAAGAATGCCATCCTCAAACCAATAATTGAAGCCCATGAATAATATTAGGGAATTCATATCGTTTCCTCGACCTCATTCACAATTCGTTTTTCTTCATTCAACTAGCAAGCCAAATTTGCTTTCTTATCTGCTTCCTGGTTATTCCCTCTTAGGATATGAAAAAAGGACACAAAATCAAAGAAGGGAATCATCCCTTGGGATCTCTTAATAATTTGATTTAGGTTCATGTTTTTTGCTGATGAAATATAGTTCATATGCTTTATGATCAACATTGAGTCTCTTAAGACCTAGATCTTTCTGATGCCCTTTTTTTGAGCCAACATTAGACCGAAAAACAAACCATAAGCTTTAGCTTGATTGTTGGTCTTCCTAGCCAGGCCCCAAGCATATCTATCTTCAATGATTCCTTCGGGATTAATGAGAATCCCTCCCCCTTCTGCCACCCCACATCAAAACAATTTATTATGATATGTTATATCTAAAACGATTTGCAACTTCATTTATTTTGTCATAATCAGTGGCAATCTAAATTAACTTTTGACATATAATAATATATTCTAATTAAGAAAAATGGAAAAGAAGTGGGAGGACATTGTCCCTATATTAATAATGATACTCCTACACATTTAAGCTAAAATATAATACATAATTGGTCGAATGGAAAAACATTAATAACCATATTCTTAAGTGTATAAGTAGGGAAGGCACATGACCAGACAATAGTGCATGGTGTGAATGTGCCAAATGAAGAAGAAAATGTAATCTTGGACTTCCGGTAATAAGGTGTTACTCTATGTTTCCATTTAAATGTCAATGACATAAAGGTTTGCATGCTCTATACTAAAAGGAAATTCCAATCTTTGGAGAAGTTTGCTTTCTCTTTTTTCTATACGAAAATGGTTTATTTCATTTGAAGCTCTCAATGGTTCTATTTATAAAGAGGAAAGAAGGGTTGTCTTTGTTGGGAATGGGGTTTCTTTCACAATGTCCTAAAAATATATGAAATATATGCTATAAATGTAGTCATGTTCATTGAATATTACAATCCCAAGGACATCATATTTTTATGTATGTGGAATAATGGAATCAATCCTATCAATAAAACTATCTTCATTTCATTATACATTATCCATGATATTTTGGTGGTTTAATACAAGTCACACAGAAAACAAGAAATACATTATTTTTACTTGTAAGAAATAGGAAGATATGACATGTATCTATTGATTCTTTCTAAATGTGCTAAGATAAGTGTTCTCCATGCAATAAATCTCTCATATGGAAAGTGATGAGGGTAGATACTCATTTAATGCAAAAAAAAAAAAAAAAAAAGGTCGAAGACTCCAACTCTACACTTTACATTTTGTTGTTGCCATGATTTTTTATAAATGCAAAGATTAGAAAATGGTAAATACTCTTTGTCTCCTATTATGTCTATGCAATTGATGCTAGTGTTTGAATGATGTTTAAATGGTGTTTGAATGTACACTTCATTGTTGCCATATTTTATATAAAATTCAAAGAATAGAGAATATCAAATAGTCTTTATCACCTCTTTTACATACGCAAATGGTAAAAACTAGTTATCTTTAAGAAAGTAAGTTTAATGTTTGGTTGAATTTACTTTTAATAACAATGAAAGAAAGTAAGTTGTGTATTTTTTTATTGATAATATATGACATATAATGATGGTCTCCCACTGATCTTATCATGAAATTTATTTAATACAGTGCAAAGGCCTAATTCATGGAACATGTTTAGATTGCTTTATTACATCTTTGGCATAATTCGGAAATAATGATAAACATAAAAAAATGTGATGTGTTGTTCCCTTAATAATCTAAGATAAAAAAGAGATGTCAATGAACTAAAGTAGAAAATCTTTTAAGGACAATTATGGTTTGAATTAAGTGTTAATATAGTAAATTCAAGAATATAAATAAGCTTTGCTCTCCATATCTAAGCAATGTCAATAAAACGAGATGGAACATATATTGCATTAAATCTAGAAAGTGCTTTCTTTAAGTTTATAAAGTGGTTTCTTTGGGATTTTATTCATCTCATACTTTTTTTTTTAACAAAAATGAGTAGTATTAAGTAAAATATGTTCCTGGTCGCAGCAAAGGAACTTAGAGGTTACATCTTCTGAATTCAAATCCGACTGAGTGTCATAAGCATCACTGACCATCTACTCATAAGGAAAAACTAACCCATCAAGACAAACTGAGAACAAACTTTGAAGATAGCTACATGTTTACATATAGAAATCCAAACGACAACATAAGACTATCTACAATCTTATCAACATAATCACAATATACCTATGACCACTACATTCTACAGACCAGAGCGATTCAATTCTTCACTTCACAAAAGACAAAACGCAAAAATTCGCAACAAAGCTTACGAGAGTAGTTAATTGATGATTGAAGTTGACTTATTCAGATCAATTTCACGACCTCCCATATTATCCTCATGCTTGACTAGTTCTTCTGGTGCATCGTTTCTCAATTTGAGATCCATCACAATGCCTCTGAGGGCATCTACTTCATTCAACAGACAAGAGAACTCCTGAATATGACGAATTTATGAGCTTAGAATGAGAACGCCCAAGAATTCTTGTATTTTACTTTGAGCCAACAATCCCAAAGGGTCAGGTTATGCACGAACAAGGATGTTTATGTGGGTAATCTACAATTTTAACAATGATTCTGCATGCGGAATAAACTCAAAGAATCATTAAACCTTATTGCCCAGGGATACGAGTTACCTCCAGCCATTGGTGATGTATTGATGCAGGCCACAGTCCACAAGCTTCTCCTTCAGCACTCCAGCTTCTGTCCAAACAAAAGAACACAAAATTCTGAAGGCACTTCCGAGCTCTGCTATCTCAGCTAGATGATGTAGAACTGAAGGGGGTTGAGATATGAGCTTGGGGACCAACAGATAAACATATAGCTAAGCTTCCATCAAGCTTCTAAAAGCTATGTGTTAGAAAAACCACAAATCAAGGTAGAGATGAGATCAAAGTAATGGACCACTTTAGTAGCTCCCAATTATTAATTTAGTAATTGCAGTTGATTTTCTTAACTTAAGGAAACTACTGCAGTTGGTTTCCATAAGTTAAGAAAAGCTGCAACTCCATAAATCAAGGTAGCTTTTGTGTTAAATTAATGGAGCTTAACATTCTCCCACTTGGTCCATACTTCCAAACTTAATGTCTCAACTTAAAAACCATTGATAATCTGTATTAAGTAATAGATACATGAATCATGGCGATAAGTCCTCTAATGACGAGTATTATCTTCCATGTATTACTATGCATTTATTCTTATTATAATTTATGTGGCAACAATTTCTTAATGAATAAACCCTATATTTATTCTTGGTCCTTCTTAAATGAATTTTCTCAAATCAACTTAAGGTGCACATAATATGAGAAAAAACATCACAATAATTAAGAATTTCATTAACATTGTCCATACAATGAAAAAACTGCATAATGGAACCAAGTCCCATATTCAATACATGATCCTTGAAATTAACTGTGGCATGCCCTTAATCAAAGGATCATTGATCATTAACTCAGTGCTGACGTGCTCAATGACCACTTTATTTTCTTTAACACGTTCCGTTATAGCTAAAAACTTAATGTCGATGTGTTTATTTCGACTCCCACTTTTTTAGCCATAAAACCAGCAGCTGAATTATCACAATATATTCTCAATGGCTTAGAGATAGAATCCATAATTCTAAGCCCAGAAATGAAATTCTTAAGCCATACACCATGTAAAGCAGCCTCAAACATGATATACATAAGCATGTAGTCTTTGGTCCCTTGAAGGTACCTCATTACTTTCTTTGCAGCTCTCCAGTGGTCTAAACCTGGATCACTCTGACATCGTCCCAACATTCCTACATTAGGCTTCCGACCGCAGAAGCATATGGAATGTTCTTCATTTGTTCCCTTTCAAAGTCGTTCTTCGGGCATTGGTTCAAATTGAACCTATCACCCTTCACAATGGGAGCGACACTTGGTGAAAAATCCTTCATCCGAAATCTCTCTAAAATTTTATTAATATAGGTTTCCTGGGACAGACCCAAAATGCCTCAAAATCTGTCTCTATGGATCTTAATGCCAATGACATAAGATGCCTCACCTATATCCTTCATATCGAAACTTTTAGAGAGGAATTGTCTCACCTCATGTAGCAAACCCTTATCATTGGTTGCTAGCAAAAAGGTCATCCATTTGTAAAACAAGAAACAAATTTTACTCCCACTAACCTTCAGGTATATACATTGATCCATAATGTTTTCTACAAAACCAAAAGAAGAAATTACATTATGGAATTTCAAATACCATTGGGAGGATGCTTGTTTTAAACCATACAATGACTTCTTGAGCTTGCAAACCAATTTCTCACCATGACTAGAGGGGAATCAATGAAGATGTGTTATTCATGAAGAAGTGTTATCAATCATTAATGAAGAAGTGTTATTAATCATCATCTTTTAGTGCCAGTGTGAACATGCATTGAATCATATGTGACTTTGTTTTGCAGTAAAGACCATTAGACAAAATACCATTGCCTACATATTTATAGAATAGACTGAAAGATTTTTTCCTGAAAATTTTAAGGAATATCCAAAGGGTACAAGCCTTGAAACTGAGATCAAGTTTCTAGAAAAACTTGTAACATAACAGGTCTTTTCTAACTCCAAAACAAAACCACTACTTAAACTTAAATAACATGTTCCTATAGCTTCCACATGCGAGCCCATCTTGTTTCCTGATAAGATGCTTTGCTCACTTCCCACTGGCTTCCTTTGGTTTTGCAAACCTTTGCAAGGAATTCGAAATGTGAATTGTTGATCCAGAATCAATCCACCATGTGTTAATGTTAACATTAACCATATCAGATTCACAACAACCAAACGAGATTACTTCCTCAAGTTCGGGAATGTCAGAACGAATTTCAGAGAAATTTGCAGGTTGTACTACTGCATTAAAATAAAGAATCACATGCTTATGTTGAGGCTTAATAAACTTTCATGTTTTACATTGACCAATGTAAAACATGGTAAAAAGAATTGAATCAAATGACATGAAAATTGCCTGTGGGCTAAATTTTCAATTCAAGCAGATTCAATAAAACTTTATGAACTTTCACGTTTTACCAATGTAAAACATGCTAAAAGGAATTGAATCAAATGACATGAAAATTGCCTGTGGGCTAAATTTTCAATTCAAACAGATTCAATAAAACTTTATAAACTTTCATGTTTTACCAATGTAAAATATGCTAAAAAGATTGAATCAAATGACATGAAAATTGCCTGTGGGCTAAATTTTCAATTCAAGCTGATTCAATAAACTTTTATGAACTTTCATGTTTTACCAATGTAAAACATGCTTAAAAGAATTGAATCAAATGACATGAAAATTGCCTGTGGGCTAAATTTTCAATTCAAGCTGATTCAATAAAACTTTATGATAAAACTTATTAATTCATAACTCCTGTGGGTAGGTTATGAAATTTTATCCTAATTAATCACATAAATATAATAAAAATTCTTGTGGGATAAAATTTATTATATTCAGTGTAATTAATTACAATTTAATGTCTAAATAATCTTTATGTGATCTTGCCAATCAATATATAATTTTATTTAATTAAAGATGCTGTGGCTACTCTCTAATTAATTAAAATTACATGGATTACTAGACATTAATTTTGTTGCATAAACAAACCTTAACCAGAGAGAAAAATAATGTTTACTGAAAGGGAGTAAGTCAAAATGACATTTTAATCAACTCCATAAAACTGTAATAATTCTCCAGCAAAATCAAAAGCAGTCAGCATTACCGAAAAATGACTACTAATTGATTGTTCAATTTATAAACTAAACCCGGAGTTTATAAAACAACAAAATAGACCAGCAAACAAGCTATTTTGCTCACAAGATAAATGGAATTAAAATCAAATTTGCATTCCTTAGTCTCACTGTCCCATAATTTATTTAAGACTAATTCTTAAATCAATTACAAAATGGGCTCTAAACAATTTGCAAACAAAACTGCAAATTTGAAATATTCAAAGACTAAATTATTTCAAATATTGAAATATTGAAATATTTAAGAATGCATGAACTATTTCCTTTAACATGACTCATATAAAAAAGAATAGACTTCAACCATTTCACGTTCATACCCGAAACTTTGGTAAGAGCCTTTATGTCATGAATATTCTTGAATGAATCAAGTCATATGTTGACCTTTCCATTTACTTTAAATATACGTTTATAAAATCATCTAAAGTTATATAACCAAAATATATATAACCAAACGAGACAAACCATACAATATGGTATATCATCAAAAGTAATGCCATGTGTTATAAAACGACTTTTTAACAATAATCCAACATAAAAGGTCGTAATCCAACTACCACATGACAATTTACCAGGTTCCCATTCTCGGATATAATATAAAAATATTATGCAGCAGAAATATTCTAATAAATTTTGATGAACGCAGTAAATAAAACAATAGTGAAGGCTGCTAGGCCACATGGATCTACGTCCAACTATTGTCCTTATTATAACCTAGTTGCCAGGTCGCATCAAAGATACAAACAATATAAGACATTTTATACAGGCATTTCACACAACCGATGGACGCGGTTTCTGTATCTATTTACGCTGCCATACCCTACAGTCAATCGCGCATATTCATATGCACTGTCAAAACACTAATGGTCGAAAACACTGCAATACCAATGCAATATCAACGCTACAATGTATATGCTCCAAAAACAATACGTTTGTTTCCTTGCTGCTAATATATTAACGTTTTTATAATGGCAAAACTATTTATCCAATGCTATACTGATTTTGATCCATATGCTATTTATCCAACGCAAGATATGCAATTGCATGGAATTGGAGGGTTGTATTGCCATTGCTGGGCATCAAAGCTTCCTTGGGGCATTGCTCGGCATCAATGTTGGGCCCTTTTGTAATAATATTGTGACACCATATATTAATGCCACCACAAATAACTTTAATATATATTAAGAATTTAATACATTTATCAAATTTAGCACATAAATTAAACTCAAAGTACGCTTCTCCACCATGTATTATATCACTCATTTGCAATATATTTAAACCATCATTTTGATAAATAAATGGAGCTTAACAATACTCACGCCCAAATCATACCTTCAGCCCATAAAAAATGGTGTGTTAGTGGGCATCTTATTTTATGGAATCCACCGCCACAGTGGACATAAAAGATTGCACGTCCCAGCGTGCATATTCTTGCCACCTGGTTGTCTTATGCTCTTGATTATTTCGGGATTTTGTGACAGAATTTCCCGTGCGATAGTGATGTACAACACAAGTAATGGCAACATAGCTCCAAGGTACTAAGCATGAGCTTTAGTCATGGAGAGACGCTAGGTTATCATGGAGAAGAAAAAGCGTTTCGAGATTTAAAAGCTCTTAGCCGAATCTCAGACGCGAGGAAACCTGCGAGAAACCGAAGAAATTCAGTCTCTCTTTCCCGTGCCTTAAACATCCTTTCCCTTCCCGTATGTTCTTACTACCAATACACACGCACCCGCGCGAACAGGAAAGCAAAGGAAAAGGCTACCACTCCGTCTCAAACTCCGCCATGAAACAGTGCGGGAACCAGAAAACCGCTAAAATCAAAACCGCTCGGTGGAACAGAGCAGGGCCGAGTTCAGCGTATAGTTTTATTGGTTGACCACGTGTCTGCGTTTATTGGTGTTTGTCTGCTTGGAGTGAAGCCAAAACCAGCAACTGTGTGTTGCAGTGAAACGGACAAAGAAGGGAGCTTTGTCAAGGCAACGGATGCGACAAGGTTTATCTAATTTTTATTAATTAGAAGCTTTGGGTTCGTTGGTAGGTTCATTCATGCTTTTCAAATTCAAATGCAGGATGAACAAAATAAATTCATTTATTCCAAAACATTGTTTCTTTAAATCCATTCATGTTTATCAGAATAACCAAATACAGCTATCACGAAACGCTGCACCGATAAAATGTTTAAATCTCCTCAGACTCCGTAAGATTAATCGACATGTAGGATGCCCCATTTGACAATTTAAGTCATTCCCGGCTTCAAAAGAAAATAAAGTAGTGAATAGTTCAAGAGGATATCTTGTTACAGGGTTGCAGGTTTGCGATATCGGCCATGCCACATACAAAATGAAGGTAAAACCAAGAGAAATTGTGTCACTTCCTTTTAGGGAACAAAATCAAAATTATATGAAAAAAAAAAACCATCCATATAATACACTAATGGCCGCCGCCAATAAAATCGAGAAAATGAAAATATAGCAAGCCCTGTCGAAATTTCGATCTAGAAACGAAATTACGAACCGAAAAATGTGAAGCAAAACAGGGTACTCTTGAAGCCATTATTTATAAGTAAACCTCACACCAAGACAGAGGTAAAATTTTGCTCCGATACCAACTGTGGGTAATCTACAATTTTAACAATGATTCTGCATGCGGAATAAACTCAAAGAATCATTAAACCTTATTGCCCAGGGATACGAGTTACCTCCAGCCATTGGTGATGTATTGATGCAGGCCACAGTCCACAAGCTTCTCCTTCAGCACTCCAGCTTCTGTCCAAACAAAAGAACACAAAATTCTGAAGGCACTTCCGAGCTCTGCTATCTCAGCTAGATGATGTAGAACTGAAGGGGGTTGAGATATGAGCTTGGGGACCAACAGATAAACATATAGCTAAGCTTCCATCAAGCTTCTAAAAGCTATGTGTTAGAAAAACCACAAATCAAGGTAGAGATGAGATCAAAGTAATGGACCACTTTAGTAGCTCCCAATTATTAATTTAGTAATTGCAGTTGATTTTCTTAACTTAAGGAAACTACTGCAGTTGGTTTCCATAAGTTAAGAAAAGCTGCAACTCCATAAATCAAGGTAGCTTTTGTGTTAAATTAATGGAGCTTAACAGTTTAAGCCACCTTGTCAGCAAACCAGAGAGTTGCAGAAGACTAGATTGGAGCTCTTTGCAGAGCTTGCAGGGAGGAATCTGCCTTAACACCACAGCTAAGACGAAGAGCCAAACCAGAGTCAAAATCGAAGCCAATTGAGAAGATAACTATTTTGAGGAAAGGAACACATGGTTGAATGGGCCTGAAAGGATGCATCTCATCAATTTAACTCTCCAATTCCTGTCAATCCACACGAGTTCAACCAAACATTAAACTTTCCTACACGTCGACTAGATATGTCCATCCTTGTTCAATGTGAAGCGTAATTCTAGTGCTCGGGCATATAAGCTTTGATAGTTCGAGCATGCGAGATCAGGCATAAGGACCTTGCATGACAATAATTGAAATAAATTGACATGTTCCTCCTGGAGAACAAGCCAACAATCGATCACATATGAATCAAACTTAAATCAAGATCATCATTACCAAGGATTGTGTATGATAAGAAAGGGAGGATCATATGACAAGGGGAATGAATACAATCTTTAAGGGTTGCTGACATAATCCAACGAAGCCAAAGCCAAAAGGAATTCCACACATTAAATATCATTTGATCCATTAGGGAATTAAGCACTTGGTTTTATGCCCATTTATTTCGAGATCAAATTCACCCATAGAGCAAGCATGGTTTCCCTTCGCATCAACCTCCATATTTTTGTTTTTTGAGAATATTAAAAGAGTTCCTAGAACGAAATGCAATCAAAATACTTTTGATTCTTTGAGTAACCTACCTAGGGTGTTGTATTTCAGATTCCTCCCAATATTGAGATACTAGATCAAGAGTAAGGAGTCACCTAAGATAATGATATCTTCCACGCCTTTATTTTTGGCGATGAGTAAACCATGGAGGAGTCCATACATTTCAACTTGATTGTTTGATCTTCTCCCTAATCCCAAAGAAAACCTAACTTCAATCATTCCTTCGAGATTGATTAAAATCCCTCCCCCTCTTGCCACCCATGGGTTTCCTTTTGAAGCCTCATTAAAATGAAGAATCCATTTTTTTATGTAATTACCATTCTTCCAATTCCTATTGAGGAAAACACAACTTCTAGTTGGGACTCAAAGGTTTTGAGGGAGGAGACTTAACAAAATAGAATTCAAAGGAGAGGAAACATACCCAATTGTCTTTGAGAGGATCTACATAAGCATCTCTAGTAAGTGGATTGGCCTTAAGGCAGAAGGAGAGGGCCTTCAAAGGAACAAACATAGGTGACCAGGGGGCATCTTTGAAGATTACAAAATTTCTAGCTAGCCAGATTTTCTAGCATAGGTATTTGGGGATAGAAGTCCAGAAAGATTTGAAAGAGGTTTTGGATCTAAGGGAGCTCAAATAGAGTTTGTTCCATGTAGAAAAAAAATTCCTGAATCCCATTAGGTCACCTAATTTTTGAGAAAAGAGGTTCAAGGGAAAAAATACTAAACTAATTTAGTGAAGGAGAAATCGAGAAAGAGGTGAGGGATAGATTATTCCCAAACTTTGCACAACGGGCACCTCGATGGGCCCAAAACTCCCCTCTTTCTTAAGTTTTCCAAATTAAGGATATTATTATGAGACAAAAACCAACAAAAGATATTAACTTTAGGAAGAGCATTAGGACTCCACACTTTGTTTCAAAGGGAATATTTTGGAGGGATTCTTGATTCATAGAGAAGTTCAGAATATCCTTCTTTAACTGTCTATGTTGAGGATTTCTACCCTATCTTGTCCTGAAGGTGGCAATTGATCATAGTTCTTCCCAACCATTTATTTTCCAGAATTTCTCCAATAGCATTGATATGCTCAAGAAGATCTCCCATATTCCATCTGGTCCATAATCCTTCCTCATTCCACTAGGATATTTGGGTAAGAGTTGATATTCCATTTTCCTTCATGTATTCTCTTAATGACCTCAATTCCTTGCATTTATCTAATGAAGATTGTTGTAGAATTGAGTCCTCCCATAGTCTGATAAAATATCCATTCCCTCGGATCCAATTGAAGTGTGTAATTATTAGGGAAAATGTCGAAGAAATAAGTTTCCAAATGGGGGAGCTTTGTCGGATCGAACCAATTTCTGACGGCCAATAATATTTTTCCCTAAGAGTTTAGGCCCACTAGGCATCAGGGTGAGCTCTAAGATTCCAATCTAGCTTTGCACCAAAGGCAATATTTTTCAGGGAAGGATCCATTATGCCCAAGCCTACATGTTGTTTGGGAGCTCTAATAGTGTCCCATTCAATGAGGTGGAACTCTTTTGTAGAGGATTTGCCTCCTTCCCATAAAAATTTCCTCATGAGGCTTCCTAGCCGTAAAAGAATTTGCTTCGGAGACAAAAAAGATGAAAATTGAATTTGCTTGGGAGACGCCCTAATGTCTTACTCACTTCTTGTCCCATTTTCCTTTGTTCTTTGCATTACCTTTCTAGTCTGGTTTAGTCTCATATCTGCGCTTCGATTGTTCATAGCAATGCTTTAGCTTTCGAATGGCCTCCTCCAATGATCTAGGCTCATCGAACTCAATTCTGTCTTTGAATGCCATCAGTAACCCACTAGTGAATCTCTGAATCTTGGCCTTCTCCTCCTTGAGGTAAGGAACATACCTCAATAGCTCCAAGAAATTTTAGTGTACTCATCATCTATCATAGATCCCATATTTAGCTCATAGAATTCTTTTTCCCTGTCATCAAAGTATCTCTCTGATAGATACTTCTTCTTGAATAGCTACTCAAACTCACTCCAAGTCAAGTCTTCCTCATGTATACCTCTAACATTCTTCACATCTTCCCACCAAATGTATGCTTTACCTTTGAGACTGAATGTAGCTACTATGGCTTTCATGTTATATGAATAGTCATCCAACCTGGAGAACTTCCTCATACCAAGCAACCATGCCTCTGCATGCTGCGATTTATTCACCTCTCCATTGAATGTAGGTGGCTTTGCTTTCTTAAAATAATTCAAAAAATACCCCTTATCGCTCCTCCTATAAGGATGATAATGATATCGATCATCATGCTTGTCAGAACAAGAACTAGAATGGTACCTGTGTTTATCCCCTCTCATATCCGGAGTGTCCAATAATTTGCCATCTCTGACGTTGTCATCTCTATCTGACCTGTGACCACCATGCGACCTACTTCCATATGCCCCATTAGTTTTTTCCTCCTTCTCACGGTTGATCTGTAATGGTCCATGTCACTACAAATCTAACAAACTATAAAATATCATTTCATTTACCTGTGCTAGCTTCTCCCATGCCTGTATGATTACGTCATTATCTTCCTTACAACTCTTTGTAGTCTACCATCTTGCTAGTCATTTGATATTGCTTCCTGCAAGGTATCTCAAGCCAGCGAAACCAAATCACAATAAACCAACATACCTTAGTATAGTTCAGGGAGGATATCTTGTCTACAAGATCAACAAATCAGCATGATACATGTATAACATAAACATGATAGCATATAGAAACATAACACATAAGCATATAACCATGCAACAATCATTCTAGCTAGAGTCCAATCACTAATGCATGACCATGTCAATCACACATACTATGACCTCATGCATGACGAAATCAACCGTATCAATGTACGTGGACAATGCACAACCATAAATGTAGACGATACACCAACATACATTCGGACAACACACAAGCATAACCATGGTCTACACACACGCATTAACACATATAATCAAGCATAAACGAACAATACTTGTAACAACAGGCAACAACATGTAACCAATCATACAAGGACAATACACGTAAGGAACATGTAACAAAATTTAACCAATCGTATACTAATAAAGATGCATTCCACAACAACACCATCAACTTCCACATGGTCACATTGCTACAACCATGATCAACACCTTGCAAATGCAACAAGCACATAGAATAAAAGCATAAGAGACACACATGCAACCAACATGCATGCATGACCAACACGCAACCCATCCAGTTCGAGGGGTGAACCATGCTCTGATACCACTTTTTGGTATCAGTTATGACCCAAAGAGAGTGCAATCCGCTGTGATACCACTCAATAACACCCTCCTCCCACATCTACCCAAGTAACTGGCCAACTAGAGTAAACATGCGACGAGAGGCCACTATGATATGATTTGACCTCCTAATTTACGTTAAGGACGTGGAACCAATGAAAACACACCATACAGACCTTCAACATCAGCATTAGGACCCTCAGGAACCATCCCAACCTTTCTGCCAACCAACTCTTGGGTCCCACTGAGATTTTGGACCACTTGACCCCCGGACGCTCCCATGCTATAGGCTTGCCAACATCCAAGAGGCTCTGGATGCTCTCATGATAGGCATGCCAACATTAAGGGACTATTTTGCTCAGTGTTGTGCCAGCGTCCCCAGGATTTGAGCCACTTTTTGAGGCCTAGAGCCTAAGTCACTGCCCAAAATTGAATGACACCTTCAGAACAGTAAGATAACAGGGAAATGACAATACAAATACAATTACTTGAACAAGACCTTGACTGGAACCCTACTAGCCATGATAGGCATTTCATCAAACATATCACGAATATGTAATCTACAGGAGTAAGTAACATATTTAAGCATAGGGGTCTCATACTTAGTTGAGAATTGCTAAGAAGCATTGATGCCTCAACACATTCACTGCCATTTTATCCATTAGGTCATAGATACATTTTTCATTAATTTACAAGTAGAAACATGATGAGATCCATACATAGCTACTGTCATAAAACATATACATAACCAGCATGATAGCAATAGAAATACCAAGGAAATCACAACCATATAATCCACACATAAACCAGTATAATACTCATAGAAATACAAGGATAAATAACCTCATATTGATGATGCAAAATCCAAACCCGGGATGGGACTTCCACGTTCTACCCAACCATAGAATGGCTGAGCCAAATCTCTCTTTAGCCATTCACCTTTGTGCCATATTCCAAGCATGAATGTGGGATCTCATAGAACACATCAATCCAAAACCATCCAGGGCTTCCAAAGGCCATCCACCTCAACCCATAAAATAGTGATTCCACCTCACGGTCGGACATCACAAAACCATCATCAGATTGGTCTCTATCCAAGCCTTCCAGGGCTCCAGAGTGTTTGTCCAACCAAGGCTTCCAGGACTAGTAACTCAACCCACAACTTATTCTGAGCTTCTAGAGCGTTTGTCCAACCAGGGCTTCCAGGACTAGTAACTCAACCCACCAAGGGCTTCCAAAGTGTTTGTCCAACCAAGGCTTCCAGGACTAGTAACTCAACCCAAGGTAAGGAAACATGAGAACCAACCAAAACAAAACAAGGAAATAAATCCACAATCACCATGGCTATCCAGGAAATGGCAAGGCTAGGAAATCCACTGTCAATCTCGACCATCCTCCATGCCAATGACATATCATGACCAATAAACCACATGCATATGCCATGCATGCCAAAACTAGTGAGGAAACATACATGCAACTCGGTACCCACAGGAAAAACCCGATGTAGATGCTGATCTCGATGTCCTCTTGTGCTTTCCTGCTCTTTCTTTGCCTTCTTGCTCCAAAAATCCAACTGTGCCACACCCTCCACGAGTGTTCCAAGAAAACTCTAAGTATCCAAGAGTATGAGAGAGAGAAAATAATGAGAGAGCTCCAAAACTAAACTGACAAAAGTTTGTGTACTGATCCTCATATTCCTTTTTAAGAATGAGGCCTCTATTTTATTCATTTTCCTCCTCACATGCAACTTGTGACCTTTCACCTCCCTTTTCTCCTAAATTCCATTATTTTCATAAATAAATGTGCCAAAAAAGTCATTTTGCCTTTCCAAATCCTTAGCCATTGCCTTTGCTAATTTCCTTAGCCATTAATAACCAAATGAACACCCACACTAGGATGTCTTACCAAACATTCATCTTGGAATAAGTGTGTCATCCACCATGGTTATTATTTTTCCTTTATTAACTTTTATTACATGGAATTTTCACTAGGGTTGTTACAAGATTTTCTAGGGCATCAAATTTATTGCTTGAGCCCTTTTGGGCACCGAATTGACTTGAATTTTCCTTACTCGCACTAATCATGTTATTGTTTTTTTATGTTTTAGGTTGTTGATTTTTTTTTTCCTTATTGAGGGGCTTGTTGCTTGTTGGATCATATTCTTCTCTTTGATTGATGCCATTGATCCCCTTGTTCTCCTTGATTTTCATTTATTGTAGTGGCCTTAGAGAAAATCATGGCAAAGTGACCATATTCGTGGCATATCCTGCAGTTAAATGGTGGTTGATCATAATCAATTTCCTGAATATGAGCCCAATCGTCCATACAAAGGTTAATAGCCGCAGGGACACCTTTCTCCATATCAATCTCCATGGAGATTTTGGCACAAGCGAATAAACCCTCTCTAGGCTCTACACAATCAATATTTTCCCCCAAAGAGTTTCCTATTAATCTGAAGGTGGCGTCGTTCTAGAAGTGCAGAGGAATATGTGGAAGTTTAACCCATACTGGAACAACAGTGTGGATATCATAGTTAGGATTAAAATTAGGGTTCCACTGATCCAAATATAACCCTTGAGGGCGCATGAAATATGGTCCACTGCTAAAGATCATATCTCGATCCTCCTTGAATTCAAAGTAGAAAGTGAAGAAATGCTTTCCAACAAAAGAAGAAACAACATCCCCCTTCATCTTAGGTTTCCAATTGTCTCGATCCATGTTTTGATAGATCTAGGGGAAGGACAAAGGCTTGTAAATTTCCCAATCAAACATTGATCTGCAAGTTGCAAAGCCTTAGTCTGAGCTTGAGGAACCCAGATCAAGATCTTTAGGATTTCATCAATCTTTTTTGTAAAACTTAGAAGGAGGGGGTTTCTAGAACTTAGGGCCATTAGCCACCAAGTTGTTAAAGGTTGCAACCGTCTTGGAGAGCTAAGAATCATGCGCCATTCTGGCTTCCTGGCAAAAAGAACCCCAACATCAGAGTAAATAATAAAAAGAAACAAGGGCTAACTCCTCAAAAAATGATGGCTTTTATTTTGCTTCAAGGCCATAACATGCAATGAAAACACTCCACCTGAGATATTTAGGCCCAAATCGATACTGTGAACCCAAAACATAAACGAAAATAGAAAAATCGCGGCCAACACTGCAGGACAAGGCTTCAAACCCTAGAGAGACCGCAGACAAAACTTCACTATTATGAATCACATAGCTTTTGTAATGTCAAATTTATATTTTACTTAATTCAATAGTACATTTTTTTTTGGTTACAATGTCTTTAGAATTATAAATACTTATATATTAGATAAATAAAAAATAACTAGCAAGTTCCCCTAAAGGTGCAAAGGTACACCGAATGAATAGAATATTTGGGAAGATCATCTCGCCACAAACAAAGCCATTGTTGAATGCATTCAGATGAGGTTTGTCAAACTCTCCAATGAAATCAAAAATTAAAATATAAATTATTAGTTATTAAATAGTTGTGATTAAATTTTTCGGGATTAGTCACAATTAAACATTATCACACTAATTCTTAACCACTTAAATTATAATTAATTTATAAAATATCATTTTCCATATAAAAAATTAAATCATTCATTAAATTATTATAATGAAAATTTAATAGTTTGATATTTTTATAGTAATAAAATTTTCAAAAAATTAACAATATTTTCTTTCAAATTTACTGAAATTATATAGTTAATCATCAACTTTACTAAACTTAATTACACAATAAAAAGGTCAAATAACTTTATATTTGTATTGCAAAAAACACTTCCAAAAAGTCTCATTTCCACCTAAATATTTCTTTTACAAAAATATGACTTGTTTCTTTATGGTGACATATGTTCTGATTTTTTTTAACATTATAATTTTGTAGCTAAATATATATTTTAAAAATTACACAAGCACAATTTATACATAATGTAGTGTATTTTAAATGTATACGTATATATTTTTTCCCTTCAGAAAATTGTATCTTTTATTATTTGTAGAACTTATTTGAATTGCATTTTTGTACATCTTTGTGTTTGTAATAAATGCTTTTGTCATATTTGTAAAAAACAGAAATATATTTTGAAAAATACCATATCTCTTTGCACATTTTCTATATAATGAAAAAAACACATATATATCAAAAATCTGTTTTGAAAAATACCATATCTCTTTGCACATTTTATGAAAAAACAAAATGTCGTTAGGAGATCCTAACACAGAATGTCCTCTTGGAGACACTGCAGTGGATGAATATAGATATAATTTTATAATTATTTACTACAACATAAATGAACAAACCATATTAGATTGCATTAATTAGACTACTTGTAATTGAGATGGTGGGACCACAACAATGATTTATTGTATTGATAAGAAAGTAGAAAGGTTGTAAAGAAAAGTTTACATATTGAATAAGGTCATTTGGCAAATTAGAAAATTAATTAATTTGCATTTATAATTTGGTACTCTGTAAAATGGGATAGTTTATAACTCATAAAAGCTAGCGAGAATTTTATAAAATTCATTAAATATTAAAACTATTTTACATATAAAAGGAGTAGTCTTTAACGCGACTTTTTGAAAGTTTTTTCGGCGATTTTTTCCGGTGAAAATCCGGCAGTAATTTATTGGAATCCAAGTTTGATAGCTAATTTCTGCACAATGAAAGCGTCCCAGGGGTTTTTCAGGGTGCTGAATCCGAATATGCAGTTAAAAAACCATTTTAACTGCAACAAATCATGATTTCATCTCAATTTCTTCCGCCGAATTCCGTCACCGGAATCTCAAAAAGTCGCATTATAGACAACTCCCATATAAAATCTATTAAATATTTTATTTCGAAATAAATTCACAGAATTATCCCAGGTATTAAAATTATTTATTAAATATTTAACGTGTTTTATATATATAAATATTATTTTAAAAAAAATAACGTGATTTCAACTTTGAGATCATTAAAGTCTATTTTAATATATAGTAATTGTTTTTAAAGACCAATGAGCAATTATTATTATAGCTGCGGTAGATATGGCATTTAATTTTTGTTTTGATTGTATATTAGTTTTTCTTCCACCAAAGATTTATGACTCATAGTTTAACATTGATAATTTAATTTTTGTTGTTATTAAATTTATTTGTTTGTGAGGGAATTGGTTGAAGTTTTATTATGGGTTGTTTAGTAACTCTATTTTTATTAGTTGCTAATTTTTTGTTTTTTGTTTTATTTCTTTTTATTTTTTCATGAATTATAATTTTTTCATGACTTATTTTTTTTTGTATAAGCTTGTTAGGACCCTTTTTCTATTTATATTTCATGAAAATAAGTATGATTTCTACGAAATTACAAGTGGCCTCAACCTGCCTGTAGGAAACCAGGTCTATTGGCCACCTGTCTGCATCAAACGCTATCCAAAATTTAAAAAGAGCTTTTCTTACCATCCATGCTACATTGGCAACTTTATCAATTATATAATTCTTGCTAAAAAAGTAAATGCTAGTCGTCATTTAGACAAAATTATACTGACTGATCTGCTTCATTCATCTGAAGAATCCACAGGCGCTGGGCCTTTCATGCTTGAACCTGGAACTTCACTTCTCATCATATTCTGAAGGCTCTGTTCAATCCTGTTCACAGTGAGGTTGTTGTTATACAACTGCATTTGGACAGATTGTATCTCCCTTTGCAGGTCCTTCATACTTGGCTCAACTGGTCTATCCTCCTTCGGGTCTTCTCTTTCCTTATAGGTTGTCATAGCATGGGCCAGGATGTTTTTCATGACCCAATATTGTTGGATAGTTTGGCGAAACAATATTTGGCGTCCTCTGTTATTCCCAGGGTCTTTAACGATTGTTTCCCATTCCTCTGCCTCGATCTCTTGAATTTCAATGTTAGTGTTTAGTTCTCTTTCCTAGGTTGTCATAGCGCGAACCAGAATGTTTTTCATGACCCAATATTGTTGGATAGTTTGGTGTCCTCTGTTATTCCCAAGGTCTTTAATGATTGTTTCCCATTCCTCTGCCTCGATCTCTTGATTTTCAATGTTAGTGTTTAGTTCTCTTTCCCATTCAGAGATTACATCTTTCACCTCAGGCAGGGTTCCTACGTAGTATGCATTGATCATGTTCTGCATACTCTCCTTCTCTGTTTTCCTGCCTCTTTTGCTCGGGAACTTTGCTTGAAGTCAGTTCCAATTCTTTCATCTTTTTTCCAGCCTTTCCCAGTCTTTTGTTTCCTTTCCTTCCCGGTTGGTTACCTTCGTTCACCATCCAATTTTCCTTTCTTCTTTTATCTTCCCTTTCCAAGCGGCGCACCTGTACCAGGGCTGGATCACGGTTTATGTGCCGAGTCTCCGAAGTTCTTTGCACTCTAATTTTTAAGCTACCTACAACAGAAACCAGGAATACAACATTGTAAGTCATCATCAAATTAACCATAGTGGACAAATAGAAATTTGTTCTATGTGAGTTGGTAATGAAATTGAATTATTTCTTTCTGTTCTTGTTTGGATACTTAGCTTGAGAATTGGCCTCTCTCATTTTGGGATTCCCCACAAGCTTCCCCCATTCCGGGTGGGACTTCTCTGGCACGAGCGTTTTCATCTGCTCCATGCCCTGAGAACTGTGATAAACCCCATTTACAACCTTATTCCTTGCTCCCTCCACTGAGATTTGAAGGATAGTGACCTCCCCAACATCCTGGTTGCTTCCCATAAGAATTTGAAGAGCCCGACTAATCGACTCCCATAAGGATTCCCTACACCTCCACCCTATTGTAATTGCAACCCTGTCCCCCGAATTCCCAATATTCTTTCTGCCCTGGTTATTGCCACCCCAACAAGCAAGACATTGCTTCTTAATCTCGCACTAGACTACAATTATTATTCCGGTCCATGAGAGAGCTATCCTTCGCCATTGGGTCCCCTCAAGGGAGCTAAGAAAAAACCTACTTAGAGCAGTTTCTCTCCCCTAGTTGTGTCCCCAGTTACTGCACCTATTCCAGTGAACCTTATCTAGGTCCAGCGTTGGCTCTGGATTGAGGAATATCAACCCTATCAATAAGTCAAAGGAAACTTCTAACCTTCCGCCCATTTCTGAGACACTTTCCTTCTCGAGCCCCATTCTCAACCATAACAACTTATAAAAATTGTTTCGACAGATGCAGTGGAAATCCCTTTGGATGACCCAGCTGGTCGTTGAACGAATCAACTTTCTAGCCATACCCCAGGACCTATTTACCCTGAGGCCAAGATCAGGGTTCCCAAACCCCCTTCCCCGGATGACAACCCTGTTGATCTCTCCCTAAGATAGCAGGCCAAAACCCAAGAAGATCAGGATACCTCAACAGTGAAAACAATTGGGGGCACCATTACAAATATCCAGTGATCCGCTACCATATTCATATTTTCCAGACAGTCATGAGTGAGAGTAGAGATGACATACCAGTTCTTGCAAACGATAGCCGAACGTTACTCGATGTCCTCCAACCCTCGGCTTTCACCACCTTCAGCTACATGTCTTATCTTGTCTTGCTGCATGCGAATGCCTCTCAACCTATCCTTCTTAACATTTTGTTTTTCTATCCACCTACCCCGCATGTCGCCTGAAGGACTTGCCACGTGATTTCTTCCTTTGTCCGCTGCCCTTTCTCCCGCATGTCGCCCGAAGGACTTGCCCCGTGATTTCTTCCTCTGTCCGCTGCCCTTTCTCCCGCATGATAGTCTTGGGATGGGGTTCCACTGACTTTCCCATTATTGCAAATCATTAATTCTCTACTATCGTCGGCTACTCTTGCCATGAGTTTTCTCCAACTGCCTCTCCACTTGTTGACTGTGGTTGCATCTTTCCTTGCCCTCTTCCCTCTGCCATTCTTGAGACCTGACCATCCTCTCTTACCTCTGCCCTCTTAAGCGACTGCCCCCACCCTGTATTACCCATTACCCCACTGCAATTTACTAGCTCTCTTGGCCCCTGACCAACCTCTTCTCCCTTTGCTCATCGTGCCGACTAGCCGGCTAGTCCATCCTCGGCCTACCATGGCCGCTGACCGTCCTCTCCCTCCTCTAATCCGCAAGGCCTGTCACACGTCGATCGAGAGTTTCATGACTTATTATTATATTAAAAACATCTTTCAATAAACTAAATTATAAATAATTATATATTAACAAATGCTACGTAGTAGCTGGTACCTGCCGCTCAATTTAAATATGAAACTATTATAAAACTATATAACTTTATTTAGTGATAGGTTTAAATTAGGGAATAAGATTTTTACCAACAACTAAATTAATATATCCACCCACTTTTGGGAAAAAATAATATATCTATTGACGCTCAAATTATGACAATCTAAATGAATTTGTTTTGTGCTCACTATTGTAATTAATAGAAATGGAGCAAAAATCAAAGTCTTTATAAATTTTGTTGAGATTAAATTTATTAATTCTCTATCATTTCAAAAAAATAATTTAGTAATAATAATATATATATTTTAGTCATAATATGTAAAAAAAAATTAATAACAATGTTTATTGAATAGTTTAAATTTTAATTTTAAATTAAAATGATTATTATTTAAATAAATATATTCAATCTATTTAAAAATCTCAAAACAATTAACTTATACCATTTAAACAATTAAAAACTTATTTTAATATTTTATTATTAGTCCCTGTCGGGGACTATATGCGATCGATAGATCGCTGACCGCGCGTTGACCTAGTTGATTTTCCGAAATATTAAGGCAATTTCCTAAGTCGAACTAAGGTTTTGGGCGAGGAAAGGTTTTGGGGTCTTATTGCTGGCTTCGCATGGTTCGAGGTGGAGGCCACGTGGTCCCGCGGCTCCCACGCGGGCGGCATGTACTGTGGTGGTCTTATGGGCGGACAACTGTCCCTCCTCGAGATCCTGGAAAGTTACTCGGCTTGGGTTTTACGCTGTTCGCGGGCTTTGGGTTCTTATTGTTACTTGGTTGTTTAGCTTTGCAGTATCTGCGATTTTTCCTTTGTATTTGTTGTATTGTCTGCGGTGAAAACAAAATGCGATTCCTGCCTGCTCGGTTAACTGTATAGCAAACGTTTGGTTGCGGTTCTGTTGTTCCAGGTCCGGCTTGTATGCCTCGACTGTCTGGTGTCGCTTTGGTAAGTTCGGCTATTGTATTGTATTGTCTGCGGTGAAAACAGAATGCGGTTCCTGCCTGCTCGGTTAACTGTATAGCAAACGTTTGGTTCGGTTTAATACTGGCACTAGCAACTTTCTTTGCTTGTGTTTTCGCAGGGCTCGAGAGCTTTTCTACTACTTAAAAGGTGGAACAGTAGATTATGGCGAAGAACACAGTGCCCAATATGGCCATGCCCGCTTTGGCAAGAATTATGAGCAAGGTAAATGAATATAAGAGTTCAGCCTTTAACTATGAAATGTCTTCCACAAAATATCTTGGTTGAAACTAGAAGCATTCATTGCTTTGATATGAATTTTTACAGGCTATTATTCTGAATGGGATGAGAAACATCCAGTACACTTTGTTGGGCACTCTTCTGGGGTTCAAGTTGTCAGGGTCCTGCACAATATGCTTGCTGAAAAGGTAATCCAGTCACTCATTAGTTCAGCCTAAATTTGCTTTTCCGTTGGTAGCAATGCTGGAAAGTTGAAAAATTGTGCCTTTACGGTGCTAGAATTATCTTTATGCAGACATTCCAGGGACATGATAGCACTTCCGAAGGTTGGGTGCTGAGTGTTACCTCTTTATCTGGTGCTCTCAATGGAACAACTCGTGTCTACCTGGACGGAGTGCAGTGAGTTTCTCAGAAATTGTTTGCTTGTTTGTTTTATGATTTCTTTTCAGAGTTCCCCTGTTCTTGCTTTGGAATTTCAGACTCCCGAACTAGGTATTAGTATTGGGCAATGAATATATACCTAGTGGTAGAGTAATAAATGTTGTACAGGCTGGGATATACAATTATGAATTTGGAGCATCAGATAGTAGTAGAGCTTTTCTACTACTTAAAAGGTGGAACAGTAGATTATGGCGAAGAACACAGTGCCGAATATGGCCATGCCCGCTTTGGCAAGAATTATGAGCAAGGTAAATGAATATAAGAGTTCAGGCTTTAACTATGAAATGTCTTCCACAAAATATCTTGGTTGAAACTAGAAGCATTCATTGCTTTGATATGAATTTTTACAGGCTATTATTCTGAATGGGATGAGAAACATCCAGTGCACTTTGTTGGGCACTCTTCTGGGGTTCAAGTTGTCAGGGTCCTGCACAATATGCTTGCTGAAAAGGTAATCCAGTCACTCATTAGTTCAGCCTAAATTTGCTTTTCCGTTGGTAGCAATGCTGGAAAGTTGAAAAATTGTGCCTTTACGATGCTAGAATTATCTTTATGCAGACATGCCAGGGACATGATAGCACTTCCGAAGGTTGGGTGCTGAGTGTTACCTCTTTATCTGGTGCTCTCAATGGAACAACTCGTGTCTACCTGGACGGAGTGCAGTGAGTTTCTCAGAAATTGTTTGCTTGTTTGTTTTATGATTTCTTTTCAGAGTTCCCCTGTTCTTGCTTTGGAATTTCAGACTCCCGAACTAGGTATTAGTATTGGGCAATGAATATATACCTAGTGGTAGAGTAATAAATGCTGTACAGGCTGGGATATACAATTATGAATTTGGAGCATCAGATAGGAGTAGAGTAACAAATGCTGTATATCTCAGCCTTCTATGAAGCATTTATTACTCTTTTGCTGGGTTCATATTGATTGTCTATTGGGCATATATCTTGTTTCTACTGACATAATTGTTTCCATGTCACCTATTTTGATACCTGTGCTTAAACATCCTTCTCTTCTGGGGGATTGTAGGCCAGAAGATGGAAAGACAATCAAACCCTTCTCTCTGTTACAGCTGTGTCGTGTGGGAGTTATTATATATGATTGGTTGGACATTGCTTGGCTGAAAAGCTACTACAACTTTGGGTTTGATCATTTTAACATGACTTGGCGAAAGGTTGGGATTTCCGGGCTTATACAGAGTCTTCTAGGAAATGTTGGACCTTTTGCTTCAGATGATTGGACTCTTGTAGATTTAAGTCTACAGGTCTCAGTTGAAATCAATTCCAAACTCCAGACTTTTCCAAATACCTACTATTTCAGGTGGGGACTGCTGCATTTTTGGCCCACATTTGATAGAGACAAGTCTATCCTTGAAAATAAGATAGAGATGTTCAAAGCCCATAGTACTTGTTACATTCAAGTCCTCCTGTTTCATTGGAAGCAATTATAGTTTTATGTAGAATGCATGTAATATGCATTAGTGGTGGTTAAAAATTCTGAATTGAAGGATTGACTAAACATTGATGTTTCAAACCACTTTTGCTTGAAACAGCTATGCCACGAGAAAGACACGAAAATTGTTTGGAGTCACCATGCCTTCAAGTCTGTCTGGAATTCATCCTCTTCTCTTTATTAGGACGCTGCAGATGAGCCAGTGGTGCTATCCCAGCAATGTGCCACTTCCTTACAAAGGTTACAAGTGAGTGATTATTGAACAGACAGATTTCTTTCCTGCTTGCTTGAGCAATTGGTTATGTTGTTACTACTATTAACCCTAAATTTCTTAACAGTGACGAGGATTGGCAAGACAATGATGGAGCATTAAACACAATCTCGATGCTTTATCCCCGCTTTCCTGAGCCCCATCCCCACTGCTTGCTAAGTCCAGAATTAACGGATGGTCACTCGTTGCAACCAGGTGTTTGGTAAGAACCAGAAAATAACTTGTCTCAAGCTTTGAGAAAGACCTAATTAAGATTTCTAATTTGTGAGATTGACAGGTACTATACAATTGTGGAAGCTGATCACATTCTCTTTGTTATCAACCGAGAAAGAGCAGGGGTACAATTCGATATATTGTACGATAGCATTTTTCAAAGATGCCGAAAGCAGACCAGAGTCATTAGTGTTGTTCCTTCTGTTCACTAGGCAATGGATCATATATGCTGTAATGTGGAGAATTGTATGTGCCACTTATCTAGATTTGATCAAAGAAAGTAGTGAAATCTGCTCATGTTGTAGTTCAAAGAAGATTAAAGTTCATAAAAAGTGACGGAGAGTATTGGTTGAAATATTCTTGTGGCATTTCTTGCGACATGGGTGGCCCTGCAATTTTTTTAGTGTTTAAACCAGAAAAATTTACTACATGGTTAGTTTATTTTTAATATAGGTATGTAAATAAAACTTGACAATTCGAAGAAGTAACTTGTTAGGGTTTATAAAGTGTAGATATTCTCTCTTGCTAGATCTTTCTGGGTTTTGGGTATTCTTAACTATTTTTTATATATATAAGAAATATGAGTTTTCAAGTCCAAGGATGTTGTCCCAATGGTTAGGTGGGGAGGTTTGGTCTCACAGGCCTTGTGGTCAAATCTTGGGCAAGACTATGTATGCCTTAGAGTTTGCTTCAAACATGATTTTTTCAATTGCAAAGAAAGGAAATATGAGTTTTTAGTAGACTCTTGATTGTAATATAATTTGGTTATGTATTAATATGAAAGGAGTATATTGGAAGAATTATTACAAGGTTGTAATATAATTTGGTTATGTATTGATATGAAAGGGGTATATTGGAAGAATTATTTATAATGGAGAACCATGAAGTTGGTAGTATATATATCTTAATGTTTACTCTTTTTAAGCAATGAGAAAATTGCACTTTGATTTTTTGTTTGTTTGTTTGTTTCGCTTAATAGAAAGGAAGCTAAGATGAATTTAAAAAGGGTCTGTGCCATGCAAAATATCTTCCTTATATGTCTATTGATAAGTGGCTATGATAAACACCATTTCAAATTGTTGCTTATAAAAATTATGGAAAGTTAAGTTGAAAGAATGATTATAGTTCTTTCAACTTTGCACTTTATGAGAATGATTATAGTTCTTTCAACTTGGCACTTTATGAGAGGCTTTACGAGAACTAAAACACATTTTTCCTTTCCCCTCCATTTTATAGAATTTGGCTATGAGAAATATGTTCTCACTTTAGATATTCCTTAACTTGAATATCATCTTCATGATAAAGTTGGGAAAAAAACTATTTTGAATATGTCCCATTGCTAGGATTAGATCTCTACCTTTTGTTGTCCTTTCTATCACACCTCCATTACCTAGAAAGCAACTCTACTCTTAGGTCATGGTCTCATTTGGGTTGTGGAATTTTGAGTAGCATCATGATTAATTAAAGTGCAAATGACCTTTTTAATTTGTAAGAAAACAATTGTTATATTTAATCATGCTTTGACAATTGGAAGCTTCTCATGGTACGAAAACTCATTTATTTATGTGAACTTATACTTGAAAATGTTGTTCAAGTTTAAAATATCTATGTGCACATGGAACACCCAAGACCATTGCTAAATTTTGCATGAGGAAAGTGTTCATTGCACCATGAGCAAGGAGTCACGTGGTGCCTATCCTAAACAATTAATCTTATCTTGATAATCTCAATTCCATTGGGGGAGGCCTCACCAATGGCTTCACAATGTTGTTAATGAATAGAGAGATGACACACATAGCCTCATCCTCTATCTAGTGGAATTATATGTCTCCAATTCTCACTCTTTGATGTAGATGCTAGTTGCAAATGAACACAACTCTATAAAAAACAATGGGCACTAGGAGTATATGCTCCATAAACCCTTGACGAGAAAATTATATTAATTCATCATCATTCCTATGCATTTCTTTCTATTGTACAAATGGTTCCTTTATATAGTTTAATATCCCCAACCAATTGACATTATCCACTAAGGGTAGTTGCCCATGGTTTCTCAGGAGCAATCAAGCTTTAAAAGGAGGAGGAGAAATGAGAACATGACATGGATTTGGATATTTTCTCTTTGCATCTCAATTGAAGGCTCAAGCGAGTTTCAACCCATTTGTCACTCCTCATGGGGCTCGACAACCATTCTAGTCTTGGGTCTCACCCCCGTTGGGGAAGTGGCTTCCTCCTCCACTATTCTCCGCATCCTTCTAGCTGGTTATCTCTACAGGAGGGAGGCCAATCTTGCTGCATTTCTTGTCCCTATAACTCACCTCCTCGTTTTGCTAGCAGGTTTGTTGCTTTGTTACCTTTTTTAATTACCTTGTTTGGGGGCGAGTTGTTGATAAGGTGCTGAAGCATAGAGATTGCTATTTGAGAATTGCATTGCATTGAGATTGCATTGAGATTAACCTGAATGGTATCATTTATGTCCAAACATGTTACTAGATATGTAATCTTTCAATCATGGGTTCAAGACTCCATAACTATAATTTTTAAATGCTTAACTTATTCTTTGACCTTCGAGAATGATCTATGTAAATATTGAACACTCTCCACCACGACTTTAATTAACAAATTTATATTCATAATAATGTTTATTTGGTCATTATCATTTTATGAATATTTCCATAATATTCAAATGTAAAAAAATAAGAAAATTCTATGTTTTGTGCACCATGGTTATTAAAATACATAACTTACTTTAACACCTTCCTATTATTTTAATATGTTTTATGCACCATGGTTCTTACAATACATAACTCACTTTAACAATTTCCAATTCTTCGTACATTATAATTAATTATTATGCAATTCAACATATTTTATACCCCGTGCTTATTAAAATACATAACTTACTTCAACACTCTCTAATTCTTCATACATTAGAATGCATTATTATTACCTTTTATAGTTTTTTTCCCTCAAGTTTTCTATGATTCACTGTTAAATTTTATTATATTTTAATTATTAATCTAAGCGTTTTTTAAATCATGAGACATTGGAAAATTATATCTAAAACTAATCTTATTTTAAGAAATACAAACTCAACATTACAAGCATTTATCAGTTCAATGACATTTATGACAATTCTTACTTAACAAAGGCAAAGTTCATTATATTTCACTCTTCGCATAAAGTCAAAAAGTTCATACAACAATTGGCCATCCAATTCATTAAATCTTAATACATGTAAGCATGCCTACAACACACTACTAATGGAAACCAGCTCTCATGATAACGCAAATTAAATCTCATAATAATAAGTGACCAAATTGTTCTGTTAACCGGTAGGGACTAGCGCCACAACAGTGGCTCCTTGTTAAATTTAAAATTAATAAAAATCTTCAGATACAATCTTTATATATTCACACTTAAAATATATATGTATTGTAAACTATAAACAAAATATAATGTAATAAGATAATCAAATGTAATTGGGCTAAGATAAATAAAATATATTTGAATTTATTAAGGCGTGTGAATAAAGAATATGTGGAATTACTTCAATCGGATGAAAACCGTTTATAAAATTAGGTAAATATATAAAATTTCAAAAAAATAACAAACGAGTTATTTGTTGTGAACCTCAAAGGTTTAAGTTGTCTAAAACCAATTTTCATTCCAAATAACAAAACTCTCCTTTAAAATTATCTTTGGTAAAAAAAGGAAAAAAATACCAATTTGTATTCCAAATAGCAAAACTCCCATTTAAAATTATCATTCGAAAATAAACAAGAGGGGGGAATTAAGCCAATCCCTGGATCCTCTAACCTTGAACACAACACAGTCACATGCGAGAGAGAAGGGCATATTTGGCGGTGTTAAAAGTGCCTAACACAGTCACATGCGAGAGAGAAGGGCATCTTTGGCGGTGCTAAAAGTGCCCAGCCAAACTTGAGAGCTTTCACTGGAATGGACGAATCAATAAGTGATAACTCTTCTTTTCCCATGAATTCCCCAGAAAAGAGAATATTTGCATCTATTTGTAGTGCAACAATTAGTACAAGAATAATTGCACATTTTATATATCTCATATTCATCTTTGCAGTTCCTAAATTACATCAAAGTATAGCCTATAGATACCAGTTGAAAATAATTAAATTCTAAGAATAGAAAATGTTGTAATACTTGACTCCAGATATAGGCGCAGACTAATGGATGAGGAAGCCCAATTCAGAATTTGAAGCCAGTTCTTTTGGACACCTAGCGCCGGATATCATTCATAAAATATCAATGAATCTCGAATTCAACTTTGATACAAAGACAAATCCCAATCTCTTAACAACTTGGGCAATTTATATTGGATTTACAGAGAAAATACTGGGGTGTGATTACGTAACACAACGAAATTTGTAATTGCTTGAGTGAAGGCAAAAATCGGGAACATGACAAATGTATGGATTCGGTTATGTTTCTTGAAATTGATTTTAGTTTTAATTGGAACTGAGCAACGTGACAGTACCACAGTTTATTCCATGGAAGTAAGTGATTCTTTATCGATTGTCTCCTAAGTGCTTTTGAAAAATCCTTCTGTGGATAGAATGTTCTAGACATACCACTTTAGCAAAATGAAAAATTGGAGAGCACCATTCTGAGTATAAATGAAAACTCAAAAATCCAAAACGATTTGAAATGAAATATAAATTGCATCTACAAAAGTCTGGTGCAATTCAAAGCTTGCTGTGAGAAAACAAAACATACCATTTTTCAGATTAAGTCTCTTACAAGGTGTTCAAGTATATCATTCTTCAATCGACAAAAAGTAATTCAAACTGATATGGGCTTCCCTTGTTTTTCTCCTTTTTCACTTCATTTATTCCTGTATTACCATTTCTGTAGTACTGCGTTACTGTACATTTTGACATTACATATTTGTTAGATACTTTTTTTCAGAAAGAAAAGCATTATATTTATATTAAGGCAATATATACATCATAATTCTGATGGGTCTCATGAAACAAGACCGCCACTGAGAGGTCAAATATTTTAGGAGAAAACAGCATAGCATCTAGAAAAGGAAGAGTTGTAGCATCACATAGGAACATATTGAAAACTTGAGGAAAAAGTCATCACCACCATTGACTCACTGTACTTCAGGAATGGGAAAAGAAACCCACAACATTTCTGATTACAACCTTCAGGATCAAAAATATAAACTCTATACCCTCCAAGACGTGCTGCAGTCATGAGATAGGAGGATAGAGTGCTGAGACAGAAGACAGCACATATTTGAAGGAAATGTTTGAATCCTCAAAAAAATTTAAATTCCTCCATTTCCAAAGGCACCAGATTGTTGTGGGAAGGATTGGGCGTTTGATAGCATCTTGTCTTCCCCACCAGGCAAAAGCTGCATCAACAGAAGTGAAGTTAGGGTGCTGAAAAGAAAAATACGAAGCAAGATCATACCAGATTTGTTGGGAGGCCATGCAATTGAAGAACATATGGAAGTTCGTTTCCTCCTCCATTTTGCATAACACACATCTGCTGGGACCATGCCAAGATCGCTTCCTCAAGTTTTCCCAAGTTAAATTCTTGTTGTAAAAGACTAGCCAAGAGAAAATGATCACTTTGAGGGGGCAGGCGAGCTTCCACCATAACACTGGGAAAATCTTTCTAGCCGGCTTAATTTTCTTGGAAATGAGATCCGAGTAGATGTCCTTGACAGTTGCTCGTGAGTTTGAGAGAGATAACGACCATACCATATGGTCATCAATCCCGGCCCGCTTCAGACCTGCTTGATCAATGGATAATTTGAGGTTATCCCAGAGGAAAGACAATGCCTGAGGGATACCAAGATCAACTGCATTCTTAAGCAGAGGATAGGGTCCTCTCCATTTATCAATAATCCTGTTCCAAGTGAAAATACCAGACCTGTGGAGATGAAAAAGAAGAGGATCTGGAACCTGTAGATTTCCTTTGAAACCAGCAAAAGAGTCGAGACCAATGAAGATCTTCCTACCATAAAAAATTCTCCATTTAAGATTGTCAAGAAAGTAATGCTCAATTCTCCTGAAACTAAGCCAAATAGCAGACCCCTGTTTGATACCAATAGAGCCAAACCTGAACCAGAACTCCAAGCTCCTTCCTTTTTGATATTTATGGCGAATAATTGCACTCCATGGATTTGTGTCAAAAATGCCTCTCCATAAGGATTTATAGACAAGGGCTTTTCCAAAAATCCTTATATCCTTCAGACCCTAACCACCCAATTTTTTTGGTAGAGATAAGAAGTCCAATTTTGAAAGATGGATTTTGCCTCTTTCCGATTTTGCCCCCCAGATAAAATTGGCAGAGATTCTGTTCATGGCCTGAATAATGCTAGCCGGAAGAAGAAAAAGGTGGGCCCAGTAGACCGACAGCTGCATCAATACTGCTTGGGCAAGAACTACCCTTCCACCTAGAGATAAGGACCTGAATTCCCATAACGATATCTTGTTATGAAAACGTTTAATAAGCCACCTCCAATCATCCTTTGAATATGCCTTAGGTTTAAGGCGAAAACCCAGATACTTGATTCCATCAGACAACGGCCTGGAGATAATCCCAAAGAGCTGGGAAATCCAATTTATGAAGACCTCATCTGTATCATTGTGGAAGAGGACCGATTTTGACTTGTTGATGGCAAGCCCAGAGGCCTTTTGAAACCGGTCAAGAATAGACTTGATGCATATCCAAGAGACTTTAGAAAGCATAGCAAATAGCAGAACGTCGTCTACGAAGAGGTTATGAGATATATGTATATGCTTGCAGATTCTGACCGGAACATAATCTTTTACCTCCACTGCGCGGTTGATATGCAAGCTCAGAGGATTGATGGCCAAAATGAAAAGAAGAGGCGACAGTGGGCATCCCTGTCGCAGGCCCCTTTCCGCCCGAAAGAAAGGAGAGGGAAAACCGTTAACCAAAACAGCATAGTTAACATTTTCAAAACAAGCCATAATCCATCGAATCGGGCCCTGCTCCAAGCCGATTTTTGCAAGGAGACTTTGCAGATATCCCCAGTCCAGTACATCGTATGCTTTCTGAAGGTCAATTTTCATGATAGCTGCATTTGTTTTGTGCACAGACATAGAATGTATGCATTCTTGTGTACTGGCAACTGCATCAAGAATATTACGGCCCTTTAAAAAAGCATGTTGGTTAGGAGAGAGAGAAGATGCCAGAGTCCCTTTAATTCTCTCTGCAATAATCTTAGAAATAATCTTGAAAGTTATGTTGCAAAGGGATATGGGCCTAAAGTCCAGAAAAGATTCAGGCTCTTCCTTCTTAGGAATAAGAGCAATGAAAGTGGATGAGATGTGCGAATGAATGCTGCCTGAAAGTCTGGATGCTTCCACCATGCTGAGCAGGTCCTTTTTGAATAGGTCAAAGAAATGAATAAAGAAGTCAATTGACCATCCATCAGGCCCAGGGGATTTATCCTTCTTAAATGATTTCATAACATCAAGGAGTTCCTTTTCAGAAACTGGGCAGAACAGGGCTTCATTTTTCACTTGGTCAAACATCTCTGGCATCAAATCTATGCCCCATCTTATGTCGTTGAAGGAAATCTCACCATTCCTGCTGTATTGTTTTTTGAAGCCCATAGCCTGCTTAGTAATATCCTCCTGTGAGACAGCTAAATTGCCCTGGATGTCCTTTATTTTCCATATGAAGTTCCTTGCTCTCCTTGCATTTGCATATTTATGAAAAAATTTCGTGTTTTTATCTCCATCCTTCATCCATAGTGCTCTGCTTTTGAGCCTCCATTTGGCTTCCTCCTGTTTCAGCAAACAGTATTTCTCCTTTTCCAGATTCCTAATGCGGCATTTCATCTCAAAAGAGCATGTGGAGTAGTCTGTAGATGCCAGTACCTGGTCCAATTCCTGTTGGATCCTTTGAAGGTCTTTTTTATCCTTCTGATGTTTTTGAAATTGCCATTTTTTCACCAGACCCCTTATCTCTACCAATTTATCTTTGAAGGAGGAGAAAATAAAATCTTTATCTCTGTCCTTTATCCTGTTCCATGCATTCTAAATATCCTGTCCAATTTTAACACTACAAATTGATATGAAAAACTCGAGGAGCAGGGATATTCAGGAAAAGCTGGGCGAGTGTTCAATTTATAAGAAAATTGGGCTTCTTCTCAGTAATTTATATTGATTTGTTTCAATCAAATCATGTTGTTCTTTCCTTATCCCATGGACTTTAACAGAAATATTACAGGGACTAGAGCGTCATATGTCAATTACGTTGACCATTTGGAGACTTTTGTGGGTTTTTTGTATGCAGGTTGAGTGATTGTGCTAGAGGTGCTTTCATTTTTTTTTAACTTAGAAGCCATGAGGCAGATTTAGAGGGATGCCTTTAGTTTTGGGAAATACCAAGACAATGAAACCTTGGTTTCCTAATTTCAATCCAACAACTATGCCTTTGACAATGGCTGCACATTCAAACAACGCATGCACATAACCAGGATATCAAAAGACTGACAATATGTTCAAAATTGAGGAATTCCAAGTCGACATATGACAAAATAAAAACAAACCAATAAAATATAAATAAATCGGACAATTTTGAAATGACAGATTCAAAAGATAAAACATTTAGTCATTGAAAGATCTGAAAATCCGAATCTTGGCCTAAAGAGATTGAATAGCACTGTCAATGGTCTATGCGCATTCAAGCAGCGACCATAAAACACCAAACCCTACCGCCATGTTTTCCTTCCTTTGTTGGTCTGTAACTTTCACGTTTTCACCAAACCCTTGAATCTACTTGACCAGAATGGTGATTTGGAGGTTACATATGTTTTTAGGTAATTCATTAAAAATATAGTAACCTATCCAAATGTTGGCAATGATCTTATCCAGGGGAGCTAAATCCATAATCTTCAGACCAACTGGAGTCTTCTTCCACTTCCACTTAGCCTAATATTTCTATTATAAAATCAAGAAAAGAAAGAAACAGTAACAAAAAAAAACAAAGATAATTAGGAAAAAAAATTATATTTAATTTCATTCATATGAAAGTCCAGATTGTAATATTAAAATTTTGCATCCACCTTCGAAATTTTTTTTTTCTTTTTCTTTTTTTTAATTAATATTGATATGGATTTTATATAGTTTGTTTTAATGGAAAATTAAAAATTAACAATTTTCTAATAAAATTTATTAGATCACAAATCATTTATAAAATCAAGATTAATATTGATTTTTTATAGGTTTTTTCCACAAAAAGGATTTTAAAAAATTATAAAAATCATATGCTTTCTTATTTCCTTTTACTTCTAAAAAATAAAAAAAAGGTTAAAAAAAAACAAAAAAATCATAATTTTTATTTTTTTAACTAAAACGGGTGTATCTTTATTTGAATTGGAAGAAATTTCGACTTACGCCAATGCTGCCATCATTACAATGCATCTAATTCTGTTCCATAATGCCTGCTGCAGAATCCTCATGGATTACATAGGTGGATAGAACTTTCCCCATTTATGAGGATTTGGCCTTTCCCAAGTGTACAGCCCTTATTTGCCAACAGATCAGCTTCGCTATTCAGATTTCTGAGTATGTGGAAGCATTTGTAGGATTCAAAATCGAGTAGGACTTCCTTCAGTCTGCTCAGAGTTTTGTTAAGGCTTACATTGATGAACAAGTTCTCCGAATTTAACTTTTTAATTATGAGCTCGGAATCTCCGAAAACTTGGATTTCTTTGTCCCCTCTGTCTCTAGCAATTTGGCAGGCTTTAAGAAGGCTTAGTATCTCGGCTTGATTGTTAGATTTCTGCCCAATGCCCCAGGAGAAGATGTCCCTTTTGACTCCAGCCGGGTCATAGATGACCCCACCTGCCCCAGCAGCCCCGGGATTGCCTTTGGAGGCGCCATCAAAGAAGATCGTGGATATTTTTTGTTTTTTCCACCATTCTTGAAAGTTCTCTTCAGTTTCTCTTATTCTCCAGATTGGATTCATTGATTGAGGGGCAGAAAGCAACCTCCGGGGGTGGGGGGAGAGAGAATTCAGCCACCTTTCTTCTTCGGGAAGCAGCAATGGGTCTGCAGAAAAGTACTGTTGTTGGGCAGCTTCCAGGAGGAGGGATTTCGCTTTTGCAGCTACAGCTAGAGGAGTTTGTTCTTTTCCGTTGAAGATCAGGTCGTTCCGGGCCAGCCAGGTCTGCCAGCAAGTGAATTTGGGGATGGCAATCCAGATTTTTCTCCAAAAAGATTTGCTGGGGATTTTGTGGGGGTAGCAATGATTCCAGGCGTCGAAGAGATCGGCTACAGAGTTGTACGAGGGAACAGTGATTTGGAACTCATAAAGGATAAGACGCCACACCTCTTTGACAAACTTGCAGTCCATGAAGAGGTGCTTAGCTGTTTCTTCACTGTTTCTGCACAACTCGCATCTGTGAGGCCCAGCAATGCCTCTTTTCATCAGATTGTCTCCGGTTAGCAATTTATTATGAGCCAGGGTCCAAAAAAAGAAGTTGACTTTTGGTAGAGCGAGGGGCTCCCATACTTTCTTCTAGAATTCCGGGTTTCTGCTGCTGTTCTTTGTGGGTTGGAGAGCGTTGTAGGCTGCCGCTGATGAATAAGTCCCGGAGCGCCCCCAACCCCATCTGTCCTTCGACCATCTGCTCACTGGAGCTGCTTCCTCCAGCAACTCATCGAGCGCAGTCATCTGGTGGTTTAGGCGGCCTGGGATACCATGGAAATCCCAACCGATCCATGCGCCACGACTGTCCCACTTGGAGAGATCATAAACACTGTTGATTCCAGCGCGCTCCAACCATTGTCTTATTTCGTCGATTTCCTCGTTTTCTGAAAGAGGGGCGCTGTCCATAATACGATCATGCCACAGTTTTGTATGTTTACCGTTGCCGGGGATTTTATAAACTCTGTCTTTGAAGAAATTCAGACTTTTATTACAGAGTTTCCATACCTGGGAGGCGTTGATTGTTTGGGAAGCCTGAAGATTTCGAAGCGGTACCTTATGGGCATACTTTGCTTTCAGAGTTTCGCTGACTGGGTGCTTTGGATTCTCATATAAATTCCAGAGTATTTTTCCACCCAACGCCAGGTTGACCATGGCTGGATCCCTGATTTGCAGACCTCCTTCTGCAAAAGGGCGTTTCACCTGTTCCCATTTCACAAGATGCATTTTATGGGTGTTCCCTTTCCCTCCTTGCCAGAGGAAGTCACGAATCAGTTTGGAGATGTGGTCTGTCACCTGCTTTGGTGCTAGTAGGAAGGCAGCTTGGTAAATTGGTAATGCTGAGAGAACAGACTTGATCAAGATGACCTTACCTCCGGAAGTGAGCCAATACCCTCCCCAGCTTGTGATCTTTGTCTTGATTTTGCTGATGACTTCAGACCACAGAGCTCTCTTGTTGCAGCCATTAATGATAGGGAGTCCAAGGTATTTTATCGTCTCCCATTGGGCTTGGCTATTGAAACCTAGGAGAGCAGAGATATTTGTGAGCTCCTGTTGATCGATATTCCATCCATAGACTTCACTTTTCCTTTCATTTATGGAGGCTCCCGTGGCCCTGCAGTAACTTTTTAGGACTTCATCAAAAGCTTTGGCAATTCTAGGAGAAGCTCCTCCGAGTAGGAGAGAGTCGTCTGCAAAAAGAGCATGATTCTGGGCAGGAGAGTGAATGGAAGGTTTAAGGCCTGGAAGAGTGCCTGCCTCTTTTTCTGCTGAGAGTGTCCGCCATCAAAATGTAAAGGAAGGGAGAGAGGGGGCATCCCTGCCTAAGACCTCTCTGGGCATGGAAAAAGGAGGTGGGGCGGCCATTGACGAGGGGGGCAATCCAAGGGGTGTCAGTGCAGGCTTTGATAAGAGCAACAAAGTGAGGGGAGAAACCAAAGGCGAGGAGAGCTTTGTAAAGGAAGGCCCGGTTGACTCGGTCAAAGGCGTTGGCCATGTCAAGTTTGATCAACATCCCTTTTTCTTTTCGTTTCTGGCTTGAATGAATGATCTCTTGGACTTGAATGACATTGTCCAGGATGTGCCTGCCTTCAATGAAACTGCCTTGATTGCTGGAGATAAGTCTGTTTAGGAGAGGCTTGATCCTGTTTGCAAGGAGCTTTGCAAGGATTTTGTAAGAGGCGTTGCACAACGATATTGGCCTAAATCTGGCAAAGGTTTCAGGATTTGAATCTTTTGGAATGAGGGCCAGGTATGTGGAGTTGGTTCCTCCCCCTACCTTGGCTTTATTCCTGAATCCTTTGATCATCTTTAGGAGATCTGTTTTTATAATGTCCCAGCACATTTTGTAGAAATGGATGGTAAAACCATCGGGCCCAGGAGCCTTATCTGAGTCCGTAGACTAGATCACTTTTATGACTTCTTCCGTAAAGGGTCTGCTGAGTTCGATTGTGTCTTCAGATTTGACCAGAGGGGGAATATTGGAAAGGAAGTCTGCCATGTCCTCCTCATTACCTTGGATTCCAGCAGTGAAAAGCTGACTATAGTGATTTACAGCTGCCTCTTTGATCTGACTGAACCCTTTGCAGGTCTGCCCTTTTGCTGTTGTTATTTCAGAGATGTGATTTCTGCAAAGTCTTGCCCGATATTGGCGATGGAAGAAGGTGGTATTCCTATCACCCGCCTTCAACCAAAGACTTCTAGATTTGATTCTCCAGTACTCCTCCTCTAACCGAAAGGATTCAAAGGTCGAACGTTGGATTTTGACTTCTTTATCCAGCAATGCTGGAGTGACATCTCTATTTTCCATATCTGTTTGCAGCTCCTCAAGGGTCTGCACAATTTCTTTTCGGAGACTAGTTGGATTTGGAGCAGGTTTTTTGATCCACTCCTTCAGAGCGTGCTTTGTGGCTTTGAGTTTTTGCTCCCACACATAGCTGGGGGACCCTGAGAAGGATTTGCTCCAAGCTGCTTTTACTGTGTCAAAAAAACCTTCTCTTTCTGTCCATAGAGGGCTGAAGCGAAAAGGGATGGGGCCCAAATCTTCTTCGTCTTCTAGAGAGAGATGGATGGGCTTATGATCTGAAGTGAGTTTGGGAAGGATTTTGGTGGTAATGATCTTCTTAGTTGTCATCAGAGCACCCTGAACCAAGAATCGATCCAGTCGAGCAGAGATATGTTCCCCTCCCACCCTGTTATTGGTCCAAGTGAAGAGCCCTTTCGCTGGAATGAAATCGGTGAGGTCCCAATCCTGAATGAGTCCTTCGACCATAGGAAGGAAGGGATCTCTGCTGTGAGTGCCTCCCCTTTTTTCCTTATATTTTAAAACAATATTTAAGTCCCCGGCCAAAATGATATTTTTGGGGGAGTGTTGCTCAAGGAAGGCTATGAGGGAGGTCCAACAATCTCTTTTTTCTGAGTATAAAACAGGGACATAAAGATTGAAAAGGGAGAAGGATAACTTACTTGGATTGTGCATTAACTCCGTGAAGATCCAGTGTTGAGTTTCTTGAGAATTTTTCAGCTGGAAGAGATCCTCTGACCAGAGAGTTGCGAGACCTCCGGAAGAGCCTCTTGAGCTGACTGCTTTTCCTACATTTTTCTTCCATTTCTTTTGACTGATATCCAAGAGGGCTTTCCCCTCTATCTTTGTCTCTTGGAGCAAGAGGATGTCTGAGGGCTCCATCTTGAGAAGATCTTTAATCGCTTCAGCTTTCGAGGGATTACCCAGTCCTCTGCAGTTCCAAGAGACGAGACGCATTATTTACCTGGGAAGTGGAGGGAGCCTCCCTTAGGAGGCCTGGTCCTTGTGTTTCTTCCGATAGACATCTCAATAGTAGGCTGGCTTCCTTGAGTTTTTAGCCTTTCGGCCTCCTCTTCCCTTTCTTCTCTGCGAGATTTCCTGCCAACTTTTTTGATGGGTTGCTCGAAGGTCTCATCCTCCGATGACCCTGAACTGTCAATAGGCTTTTTCCTTGTGACGTCTGCATATGAGGGGTTTGAAGGGCTTCCTTGGGTGGCCTCAGGAAGTGTCTTTTCCCCTCCATCTTGAATATTGGTGGGAGATCCAGGCTGTTCCAGGGTTTCCTGGTTTGTTGTAGCTGCCGTTTTCTGACTGTTTTCTTTGCCATTTGGATTTTTGCCTTGGGTGTGATTGGAACTGCTTGGAGCCTCTTTCAGGGGGCCTTTCCCGGTACCCTTCCTATTGGGTTTTTGGATTAGAGTCCACTGCTCTCCGTTTTGGTTCTCTGGAAGATCTTCTGCCTTTTTCTTGCAGTGTTTGGCAAAATGCCCGTAGCCATGGCAGTGTCTGCATTTGAATGGGATCTGTTCGTAGTCCAGCTCTTGGACATGGGTCCATCCTGCGACTGTGAGATTGATGGCTTCCGGTAAGCCCTCCTCTAGGTCTACTTCGACACAAATGCGAGCACAGGAGTATTGATCTTTCCTTGGGGCTTGGTCGATATAATTGCCTAAGGCGTTGCCTATGATCTGGAGGGACTTAGAATTCCAGCAGTGGAGAGGAAGATGGGGGAGGCGTACCCAGACCGGAACGGCCGTAGGAACGTCCTGAGCTGGATCAAAATCAGGCGACCATTTATTGAGGTATAGACCTTGCGACCCCATGAAGTAAGGGCCATTCCTGAAAATCAAGTTTCTGTCCTCTGCACTTTCAAAGACAAAGACGAAGAAACCTTTGCCAACGAAATAGCTTTTAACTCCTTCTTTGATAAGCGACTTCCAGTTCCTTTGAGTCCACTCCTCCACCGATTTGGGAGAGGGCCAGAGGCCCGTGAACTGGCCAATGAGGCCGCGCTCAGCCAGGTTTAGAGCAGCTTTACAGGTTTCTTCCTCGGGGAGGGCGACAGAGGGGATGGTGTCCATCTTCTTCACAAATTTCTGCTGGCTCACAGAGGGAGGGCGCTTATTGCATTGTGCGATCATTTCTTTGAAGGCAGAAACCTCCGGGGGGGGAGGCAGATCCGAGCCCCCAGAGGGCTCCATGGCTGCGCGCAGCAGCAGCAGATCAGAGACAAGGCGCGGCGGCCCAAGGGGCGCGCGAAAGCTCGGAAGCCCTAGCCCGGTTACTCGCAGAGTTCTTCACGGGCAGAGCTCTCAGCTGTATTGAGAAAAATAAATAATCGATTTAATAAATAAATTTTGAAGGGACTCAAAAAAAAAAAAAAATCATAAAATTAAATAAAAGGGAAATAAACTAATAGATAAACGATAAAAAAATTTGGTCAAAGACAAGCTAATGAGAAATCAAAAGCAAAAATGCATTATACCATGTTATCTATATATATATTTCTTATATTTTGGTGAAGACGTTCAACAATACAATATTTTATGAGTTGTTTTATTTTTGTGAAGAAAATTTTGTCTTTGTTATTTTTTTGTTTAATTAAACTATATTTAAACTAAGCGGCAGGTACTAGCTACTATGTAATCCTTGTCATATAACACCAAAACTCTGATTAAAAAAATAAGAATAAAAAATATTATCTTAAATTAGTTTGATTTCAACCTTTAGATCATTAAAGTTTATTTTAATATATAGTAATTGTTTTTAAGGATGAATAAGCAATTATTATCACATACATAACGCCAAAACTCTTATTTGAGAAAAATCTTAGAACAAAACTAATATCACTTCAACCAATATTTGACATAGTCATGCTTTATTTGAATACCATAATAGAGGGTTTGTTTGAGGTAGAGGGTCATGCTTTTGGGTCATTACAAAGAAACTCTTATTTGAGAAAAATCTTGAACAAAACTAATATCACTTCAATCAATATATTACATAGTCATGCTTTATTTGAATACCATAATAGAGGGTTTGTTTAAGGTAGAGGGTCATGGTTTTATGTTATTATAAAGAAATTTATTGGATTGATCTTTTTAATAATAAAAAATTTGGAAAGAGATATTTATGTAAGGTAATGAATATTATGTGAGATTGTTGTTAGGGTAGTTTAGGTAAATTCGATTTGTTCAAGTTACTAATGGTTTTTGAGTTTCAGGTTCATGAGAATTTATGGTTTTGTCCATGGTATTTATCTCTAATATATCCTATTTAAAGGTCGAAAAACGATAAGTTAATTTGTCCTAGTGACTAGTGGGATCCGAACAACAATATCTTTAGATACCACTATTTCTCTCGATGTTTCGTGATCCTAACAACTACTATCATAGCCAAGGCCTAAGAAAAGAGTTTTGGGTAGTTGCAGAAGCATGGAAATATGTTGTGTGGTTGTAGTGGTAGAATAGTGACGTAAACAAGTTTTGGAGGCAAAGGGGGGGTTGTAGAGAAGATAATGTATATGTACAATTAAAGGCTACGGGGACCCTTGTAAAGGAGAATGATTCCCACTAAAGTGGACGCGAGCATGAATAAAGAAAGATCACATGGATTCAATTAGTGCAAATAATGTTCAAAGGATAGGTCTAGATATGGATCAACAAAGCTAGAGATGCAACAAGCGAGTGGTTGTATGGATAAGAAAATGGAGATTGAGTCAATGGTTTGAGGATAGTGAAGGAGCTAGTGTGTGATGAGAGTTGTAATGGTGAGTGAACACCCGAGGGATTTTGGCCCAAGGAAGGTGTATTTCCCTAGGAAGTTGTAAGACCTATTGTTCAGGCATACATGTTGTGCAAGAGCACAGATTGTTGTAAGACCCTAAGACTTTGATCAAGCATACATGTAGTGAAATAGTGCATGGGGTCATCACGTTGTGGAATGGACCATTTAGATAGGTACAAGAGCGATAAGTGTACTAGTATCCTAGCTTGAGGGGGGGGATGTGAGATGGTTGATGAACCATGTACATGACAAGGTGTCCTAGATAATTAACAGATACAACAACTGGTTGCACATTTACTTAGTTAGATGTTAACCTTTTTATATAGACTTTGACAGAGTGATCGGAACCAGGTTAATCTACCAAGTCAATTTTAAGGAGAAGATTGTTAAGATAGTTCAAGGAAATTTGACTTGATCAAGTTACCAATGGTTTTCAAGCTCTAGATTTATAAGAACTCATAATTTTGTCCATGATATTACTCTTTAATATAACATATTTAAAAACTAAAAAACCCCATATTATTTTTTCCATAACTAATAAAATCCCAACAACAATAATGTCTTTAAAAACCACAATTTCAATTCCAACAACCACATCTTTAAAGACCACAATTTCTCTCGATATTTTGTGAACCTAACAATTATCAGATTTAATTATTTAAACAACATTATAGCTTTATGTTTTATTGCGAACAACTCTAGGATATGTTTAAAGGTTACCTCATGCAATGGGTTTAAAGGAAAATTTAGGCATCCTCGAATATCATGTGGATCATGTAGGATTGTCAGATTTAATTAGCTGGACAACTTTATAGCTTTATGTTTTAATGTGGACAACTCTAAAAATTTCTAAAAATAATGCACTAGCTTTAAATGAAAATTTAGGCTCTCAATAAAGTATACTTGAAAGGTTGCATAATGCACTAGGTTTAAAGAAGAATTTAAGCATCCTTCTATATTTAACAAAGTTATGTTAATGAATATCATGTGAAATCGTGAGATTTAATTATCTCGACTACTTTAAATGAGGTATCCCTAAAAAGGTTACAATGCATCACGTTTTAAGGAAAATTTAAGCATCCTCGATGAAATTTAAAATATCTATGATATATAATTAAAAAAAAAATAATTAATAGTAAATTAATGATTAAATATAATAATAGGAATTTTTTAAGTAAATAATATAATATGGTAAATTTTAAATAATTTTATATAATAAAATAACAATTTTTATTATATTTGGTGAAAGGTTTAAATATAAATATATAATAGTTTTATAGAGCAATTTGATTGGTCATAGTTTTGTTATGAAGTATTATGTATACTATGAAATTTGAGATTCAAATCGAGTGACTAATCCATGTTTGTGGAAGAGGCTTATATAAGCACAAAAAATTATAACCAAATTAGATCCATATTAACTCTAGATCTACCAAGTACCTAGAGGGATCAAATATCTTGAAGTGCAAACTTCTTTTAGAGTGAAAATAGAATTGATCCCTCTTGGTGCTTGTGAAATCCAGCGTTAAGATGGATCTAGATTGGTCTTTCCCCCTTTAAAGAGGCTATATTCCATATGAATACCATGGATCAATACATTATTTTTATTTTTCTTATTTTATTATTTTTATTTAAATAATGTAACAAGACATGACATTATATAATATTGTAGGTTACCATTGGATCTCAATTTGCAAGCAGGAGACAAGGAGCTCAGGAGGGGTCAGAGGATTAGGTGGAGTTGCTTGTTTGGCTAGTGAGTCACTATGGAACAGGGTATCTTTGGTAGCCGAAGATGAGTTTGTCAGGTTTATGTGGATTCAGATTAGCGTTGGAGTCTCTCCTTTGAGGGACATCTACATTGCAGTTTGTTACTTCCCCCCAACCTCTTCACCATTTGCCATCCATAATGGCTCAAATGGGGACCCATTTATAGACTTGTACACTGACATCACCCAATACTATGCTCTTGGGGAAGTCATCCTCTTAGGTGACTTCAATTCTCGCACTAGAGATCTCCAGATCCCTCTCCACGACCGATCGGAGGATGTGTTTTACACCTAGGGGATAGATCCTTATTCAGTAGCGCTTCACCGAATGTCAGATGATGCTTTGGGGACCACTACAGTTTATGGTAAGCATCTATTGCAGTTGGGGGAATCCCAAGAGTTGTTGATTCTAAATGGTCTCCCCTATTTCCCAGACTCTCGCTTTTTCACATGCCGACCATATGGCAGGGGTGCTCGTGTAGTTGATTATGAACTCGCTAGCCATAACTTAGTCTCTTTTATTCACCATTTATTAGTCTCCCCCATCCCCCTTGTTGATCATGCATTTCTTCCCTTCTCTATCCGGTTTGACCCTCCCCTTCCACCCCATCCCTCCCCTCGGGGCCCACCCTGAATTACCTTCCAATTTGATGAAGAAGACCCTAAAATCTTCTCCTCTACCCTATGCAAGATTCTCCCATCAAAGACCCAGTTCTCCTTGGTTGATTCTTCTTCCACTAAATACACTTGTCTTTCATCTGCCATTTGGGAAGCAACACTCAAATCCTTCCCCCACTACACTCGTTACACTTCCATATCCCCTAAAGTTGGATCTTTCCCCATGAACAAATGGTACGATGACGAATGCAAGACTCTACATTGAGAACTTCAATTTGATTTCACCCACTCTCAAATGTTCTACTCCGACCTCAAAGCTTCTTATCGTCATCTCCTTCGTCACAAGAAACAACTCTTTGTCTCTCATAGAAGATGAGAACTTTCTGCTCTCCTTGTCCACTCCCTAAACAATTTTGGTGTATCATCCTTCCCCGATGCTCCCCTCTTCCACTTGACCTCGACCCTATATCCATGTTCTCTCACACTTCCAACCTTTATAGTATTCTCGGGGAAGCCCAAATTCATGTTACTCTTCCTGCTACCTATTCTCAGACATAGATATTAGAGAATCCATTTGGGTGATGAACAACAACAAAGCAGCTAATGAGGAAGGCTACCAAGCATAGTTCTTTAAGCATGGTTTCCGTGATTTTCTTAGTTACTTGGCTGATCTCTTCAACCATGTAGTTCGTGAAGGTTTTCCACCGACATGGTCACACCACATCATCCATCTGATCCACAAATCAGGTTCCAGATCAAATAACAATAACTATAGAACAATCATGGTGGGCCACACGTTCTCGAAGTTGTATGCTATTGTTCTACATAGGAAGCTCTCCAGTGACCTTGAGCAGAGACAACTCAGAGCTAGGAGACAGGTAGGGTTTCGACCAACTCATCATAACATTGACCACATCTTCACCCTTTGCGTCGTGATTGAGGAGGCACTACACCTCTCTTCGAAATTCTACTATTATTTTGTAGATTTTCGGAAAGATTTTGACTCTGTTCCGAGGGAGGCCTTGCTCCAGAGACTCAAAGATATTGACATCTATGCAACCCTATTGACTATTATTATGCACCTATATGAATCCGTTCTTGGTCATCTTCACGCGGCCCATGGGATATCTAATTTCATTCGAAGCCCTATTGGGGTTAAACAGGGTTGTCCACTATCCTCTACCCTGTTTGGGATCTATATTGATGAGATGGAAGCATTTCTACATGATCGTATCTAGGAAACTGATGGATTCCTTCTTCACCAAGTTCTGATATCTATTCTACTCTTTGCTGATGACGTCGTCCTCCTCTCCTCATCCCCATAAGGATTACAGAAGTAGCTGGATGCCTTAGCTCTGTTTTGTGACCATTAACAGTTGACGATCAACCTGGGTAAAACCAAGGTTATGATCTTCAATGGGGTGAAGAAAACCTCATACCTTCACTTTCTATTCAAAGGGGAGGAGATTGAGATCACCGACATGTATACTTACTTAGGGGTGTAATTTTAAGGTCCCCGCTTCAGTTTGCGACCAGTGCTTCAACCATAGATCAACAAAGGATATGGATACTTAGCCCTTCTCGAGAGACAGTGCTTTCGACATCACTTCAAAGACATCTCGTCTAAGATGAGCCTCATGGACACCTTGATCCATCCCACTATTCTATATGGCTAAGATATTTTGGGACCGTCTTTACTTGAGTCAGATTGGGCTTCAGCTGAGAGAGTCCAGATTCTTCTTCTCTGTCGCATCATTAGGAGCAAACTGACAGTACCGTAGCACATCATCCTTGAAGAGTTTGGAGCTCATCCCTTTCGGCTTGAGACAATATTTAGATTGGTTTCATTCTTGCATCGTGTCCAGGGCTTTGCAAACTCAATAAATAGTAGGGACCAATATCCTTACTTGGCATATTTCTCTTCTGAGACTATTACCCATTCTACTCCCTCAGGCCAAGCCATATGTTGGTTCACAGGAGTTTCAAATCTCTTAGATTTAGTGGGAATTCAGTTGGATTGTCTTCGTCCTTCCCAATATTCCTTAGATGCTCCTAGTCACATTTTACCTACTAGACGGGAGCTAAACAAGATCATCATGGAGGACATTTACAGGCAGTTCGTCTAGGTCACCTGGGTCAATCCTCTGAGAGGGTTGCGCCCAAAGATGGCCTTCTACACTGAGCACTTCTTGGAGTTGAGAGACGAGCTCATTGTTCAACCCCAGTATACGTTTCACCACTGGATGCATGCTCTTCGCATTCCTCTAGGCCAGTTCAGAGTAGGTTCTCATAGACTTCAGGTAGAGACAGACCACCAGGTGGATAGACCAGATAGACTCTGCCAGGTATGTCATTTACAGGAAGTGGAGACCGAGGTGCACTTCATTCTTGGATGCCCTGTCTACTACGAGATCAGAGGAAGGTTTCATTGCTTGTTCAGAGATTCTCAGACCCTCGCTGACTTTTTTAGGTATCCCGATCAGAGATGTTTGGCCCTATATATGCAGGAGGCTCTCAGGTTCCAAGTGCATATTCTTCAGCCTCCCATCATACCAAACACCACAGAGAGGATCACGACATTTTTAAGGGCACTACCTTCAGATAGGGGCACCAAGAGATTGATTGATACTAGTACGTATCTAGACCCCAGATCAGTGGGGCTCCGTGGGACCTCGCCGTGACACACGAGATCTCAACAGCAGATCCATCTCAGATCCGTTCCTGGGAGACGGATTAGGTCCTCCAACATTCAGCAGCGCGCGAACCCCGGGCCCCAGGAAACGATTTAGTGGACATTTTGCACTTGCCACCAACTCTTCATCGGGCCAACAAACTTTGTTGAGTTTCTTCAGTGTTATTCATTCAGCCTCAGATGTTAGGAGAGATGGGTTTGATCCTCAAACATATTAGCTCCTGGATCTTCTTCGATAGGGCCAAATGTTGATTTAATTCATGCATTGTATCTTTTATAGGAGACCGTTTGGTTCTCTCACTTTGTATGGACATCATTGTACTCAACAATCCCTTTGACCTACTTTCTGGTCATTAGTTGGAGACAAATATAATTATCTTATCTTATAACATCTCTTTCATACTAAACTGGATATCTCCTCTCAACGCAATAATAATAATTGGAATTAACTCAATGTCATATAAATATGAAAGTAAGCCCCATTACCAATTCTTCTTAATACTTATATAATCCAAAAATAAAAAACTCAAACTCTTCCCAAAAAAATGAATAAACATGATTTATCATGATAGCAAATAAAAAATTAAAAACTTAGAACAACTCAAAATTGATTAAATGTCCATGTATAAACCAGCATAGATCCATATTAAATACAGATCTAACATGAGCCAAGAGGGATCTAATTTCTTCACGTGCAACTTTTTTTACAAGTCGATATTATTTAAATGTTTTGTATAGTTATTTAATTTTTTTTTAGATATTTTGAAATTTTTCATTTTGACCGACATGAACAAAATTTCAATTTTTATGATGGACGGACAATGTTACACATCATACAGACTATATAATAAGTCTCTTAGCTCAATAATATAATATCAACACAAAATTCATTACAATAAATATAAAATACAATAAATATAGTCTATTACACTATCCATTTAAAAATAATAATTAAATAACCTAAAATTGGTTAAATATCAAGATACAAATAATAAAATATCAATAAAATAAAACAAATATAATTTATAATAATATAATTCAAAAATTATAAATTATATATAAAATTTTAAAATAGCCTAAAGTTTATTAATGTTATTGGGCAAATAATAGAATATCAACACACTAAATCCTTTAACAAGGACTAACAACTTTTTCCCATGTGAGACTCATACATGTATAAATGGTTAGTTATAATTTTATGTGTAAGACGGTAAGAGAATTGAGCATTCAATTAATATTTCTTTATTTTAACGTCGAAATATGTTAACCATCTTTGCTTTTCCATTTTAATTTTTATTCATTTTCATTTTCATGTTTAATTGTTTTGTTTATATATATGTTTTACGAAAATTAGCTACATCTTCTGATCAAATTTTCTAAATAATTGATGATTAAAAATTAAAGTATATATAAATAATATTTATAAATTAAAAATATTATTAATATTATTAAAAATATTTAAAATTTTTCATAATAGGTAGATATATATGAGATAAACGAGTGAGGTGCTTACTGACTAACTGACTCTATAGACAACTAAAGAGGGTGGCATGCCATGTATAAGACACCCAAATGCATTTATAACAAACACATGGATTATCATATTCTAGAGAGTTCTCTTGTAGCTTCTATGCAATGGAGAGGGACTTTGTGCTTGGAGAATAGAATTACTTTATGATTGGTGGGACTCTTGCATCCCCTTCAGAGTTCAACATCCTTGAGATGTGAGGTTGGGCAGCCAAAGAATTGGGTAGTGAGTTGGAAACTTTTGGAATAGAACAAGCATGCCATAATTCATGTCAAGTCTGTGTTTTTTAGTAGGTCTAATGCCCTGTATCATTAGGAGGAAGGAGATGATGGTAATCTCAAGGAAGTAGATAAGATTGACACATCCGCTGGGTTGAAGAGATCTCATGCGATGGCATGTTGGCTTAGTTAGTGTTAGTTCCTCATCATGGTTACAACCAGGTGTTGGTGGACTTTTTATTTTTGGTATTTGTTGCTTCACTATTTTTAGGGGTTAAAATGCCGCATCAACGCAAGCACGACCATCATGGGGATGGGGTTTGTGGCCAACAAAGCTAGTCACATGTCGAGATGCATGCTCAGGAAGGAGGACATGCTTATCACTCCACTACTTCACCTAGTATGCAACAAGAGATCCAACAACTAGAGTGACATGTTTTTCAAGATAGACAAGTTTACTCATACTCATAACTATTAGATGAGGTTACTCACTACTTACTCGACCCTGGCCACACTAAGGGAAGGAGGAACTAGTACATGCATGTTATTGCTCTCCATCGGCAGTTAAAAAATCGGTTGGGATGAGGGTTAAAGGAGAAGCACGAGGACAAAAATGACATCATCTCTTTTCAGAACGACATTCAATGAACCAGTGGAAAATGCAAGTTTGTTTGGATAGGTTGGAATCTCTAGTAGCTCACATGGAGAAACACATTCAGTGTGAGTTTAAGCCCTCAATGCCTCCTGGTATGATCGTGAAGGACCTGAATCCAGTTATATTATCGAACTCTTGATATGGATGCATGTTGTGGATTTTTGTCAACAATTTACTTTTTGGTTGCATAGTCTTTTATGTTTAGTTGTTAGTTGTGGTCTTTTTGTAAAAACTTAGAACTACTATATACCGGCCAAAAATCTGGTTTCTAATATGGTAAAGTGAGGTCGATATATTTTGAGCATTGGTTATCAGTGATGCAATTTGACTATTGGAGAAATACAACTAACTTACTAATAATAATAATAATAATTGAAAAAATATTAATATTAAAACCATTAATAATGTTATGTTAGTATTAGAATGAAAATTGTTGTTATTAAAGGGTTTTGCATCTCTCCAATCAATGGTGAATTCTAGTGATTTAGAGAAGAAACCTAGCGAAGGAATGGCAGTTCAAACCTTGATTTGGTATAGTGCCATGCTAAAATCTGGATCTGTTCTTTTGGTTGTTCAAGAAGTTCCAACCCTTCATGTTCCTTTAAAAGGGGATGCCTCTAATGTTGAAGATTTATTTTCAGAATAGGGTATGGTCCGCAGATTTGATGGGTTTTGGCTGCGACTGAAAGGTCCCTACAAGTGGATTTATGATACGTGGAAACTACTCTTGACTAATGATCTGAATATTTACCCTTTGGTTCAAATTTTTTTGTTGTGGTTTTTGATAATATTGAGGATAAGTAGAATATTTGTGAATCTAGGCCCTGGTTTTGGGGCAGTGCTGGCCTTTTCATGTAGCCCTAGTCTCCCACCTTTGATCTGATTATGATGTCAATCTCCACAACTCTTGTTTGGGTAAGGCTCCCAAACCTTCCCCTACATCTTTGGAACCTCCCAACATTATCTTCCATTGGTAATGCATTATGGAAGTTTTATTGTAGTAGCCCAAAATCTGTTAATTTTTATAAAACCACTTATGCTTGAATATGTGTTGAGATGGATTTCAACAAGGGTTTTCTTGTCGAGATTAATCTAACAACTCTAGACTATGTGTGGGTTCAGAAGATGGATTATGAAAATGTTTCCTTTCGATGTCAAGCATGTTATGAAACAGGGCATGTAATAAAAAACTGGCTAAAGCATTTGCAGAACAACAAAGTCCGAAAAAATAATTGGAAGCCCAAATGGTGGGATGGAGCTTAGAGAAAACATTATGCGGTATATAAAGAATAAGAGACTCAGGGTAAGAAAGAAGCAAATGAAAAACATGAAGAATTTATTTATAAAGCAGGTTCACCGAAGGAAACAAAAATGAGTCAGGAAGAGGTGTATGAGGATCTTATAGATTTAGCGACGGTGGAAGCGCATCATACCCTAGTAAAACCCTAACCCCCCTCTGAATCCTCAAGGGAAACAATTAGAAAAACAACTTCTTGGGCATATCAAGCAAATAAGGAAGAAACAAAAAACAACAATGCTCACTCATCAAAGGGTGGTACATTGAATACAACAGAAAATGTGAGTTGGATTCAAGTGGGGATGAAGGGAAAAAAATATTGCGCCAAGAAAAACCAAAAGGCATTCAAATTTAAACAAAATTAGTGAAAAATGGAAGGTAAATGTATGTGGATCTTAGGAGTCTTTTGGAAACATTTTAATTGGAATGAGACTGAAATTTTCGTATCATTGGGCAATCATTTGAGGGATTGGATTGAGCCTCATGCTTGATCTCAAGCCCACAAAGAATATCGGTAACTTAAAAGAAATGTAACAATTTTGGGCCGGATCCCAACCCTGTTTTTTTAATAAAACTCTTATACCCTTGCAAAAAATGTTGTTATTACATTATTATAAAAATTCATTTTCAAATTATAAAACCAAATTCATAAATATAAATATTTAATTTAAAAACTAAACAAACAATTTTATAAATATAAACATTTTAATTAAGAAGTTAAACAATAAATTACATGTAGCATGGTATTTTAAAGTACTAATTTAGTTATATATAGATTTATTAAATACATGATTACACAAATGTCACTAATAGAAAATAACAATCATAAATGCATGTACTAAGAATTAATCCTCATTTTGAATGATAAAACTTGCTTTGCATTAATATTGTTTAACACAAAGATTACAAATTATCATCCCTTATAAATAATCAATTTTATATAGTTTTTTGGTCCCAAGGGGCAACTTAGTTAGTAATCCGAGACATGTGAAACCATTGAAACTCAAGAGACCCTGGTTCAAATCCCCCTATTGCGACCCGGGCTACAGGGAGGAGGACATATCGTAACCCCCATAGGTTTACTGACAATTGCGTGTTATGCACACTGTTGGGTTCCTCTGAGTTACAAAAAAAGAAAAGAAAAGAAAAAGAGAGCAAAAACAACTCTATATAGTTTCTTGACTCAAAGCTCTCTTTCTCAATGGTGGTTTTGACTTTTTAACCTCTTAACCATTATCTTTTATCATTTTCCTTTGCAAATTCAAATCTTCATCTTCCTTTCTTTCTTTACCATTCATGTACAATTATTCACCCTCCTACCGCAATAATTATTTCTATATTATTTCCTTTTACATCAATTCACACATCCTATAACACCATTTTAGCCCTGTTCTTATCTATGTGTTAGTACTTACTCCCTTTAACTCTTCTCTAAGTTCGATTTGTTGTGCTTGCCTTTCCTCTTGTCTTCTTTGCATTTCTAGCATGTTTTCCTCCTTTTGGTTAAGATAAATGTGTTAGTTTTATATTTCACAGTCTTGATGTTATTTATATTTTTGTTAAAATATTTTTTTTTTAAATTAGTTATATATATATATATATATATATATATATATATATATATATATATATATATATATTCTAAATAAATTTTAGAATGGTTTCTACATTTATAAAAATAAAAATAAAATTATACTTTATAATATATATTTAATTACATTACTATTAAACAGTGTATAGACCAGTGTAGATCCATTTTAATTCTAGATTTACTCAGTGTCGAGAGCGATCAAATTTCTTTTCAATATGAAAGAGGTTTGCACAATGTTTTACGTAATTTGACTTAGTCAAAATGTTTTAATTAATAATTATAACTATGAATTCTAGTTTTATATTTTAATATTTTTTAATTGTAATTTATTTTATTTTTATTATTATCTAATTTAACAAAATCAAAATATTTACTTAACATAATTTTACAACATCTCTTTCGCACTGTGCTGAAGAGCGCCTCTCGATACAAAAACACATTTAAAAACATCATAACAAATTTAAAAAATCATATAAATGATTCAACTAAATTTAACATATAATATAAAAGTGAATTATCATTCTAAAAATGTAATTATATTTCCCCATTAAATGTCATTTAGTGAATTAACCTATAAATGATTAGTTGGCAGTAGTTTGTACTCTTAAAGCACTCCTTATAATGTCATTGACCTTGCGTAGCCCATGTGCCCTAGTGAACACTGCACGCATTTGTGTACCTTTTCATAAAATTGATAACTTTTGGGTTTCTCGCTGTACGAATGGTTCATGCATGAACGAAGTAACCAACAAATGCCAACAAGGTGTTAGTTCGATGGTTCGGGTCAATATAGTGTTGAACTATTCACAAAGTTCTAATTCTTGCAGTGATCAACCTCATACATATGGCATGAGTTTGAAAAGGGACGAGGCCAAGTCCAAGTGTGGGTGACTAAACTTGTTATTCAATATACAACGACTTCAATCGACTTGTCACTGAAACAACTAGGTTGACTCAACTTGGCAAAAACGTGGTGGTGTTAATATATTGTCTAAGTGCTAAGTAGTTGAAACTTGACAAGAACTTGAGATGCAAAAATTACTTGGCAAAATATTTTTCAAGCCATTGAAACTTAAAAATGGTTATTATCATTTTTAGTTTTTTTAAGGTTTTATAAGTTTGGTATAAGTTTGAGTCATATTCTTATTCTCGAGGTTCATTGTGTTAGTTTATATATGTTTTGTTGGAATCAATACTTTCATTTTTGGCATCTAAGTTGTAGATAATCCATTCTTTATAGTGTGGTACATTTGGGCATGTTCATGGAAGTACTTTTCCCAAAAAAAAAAAAAATTAAAAAAAAAAATATTATGGAGAAACCGATCAGTGGAATTTATAATGCTCTGTAATTTATGTTTCAACTTGTGAATAATGATGCATTATTATTGAAGATCTTACTTTACAACTACCATCAAAAGCTAAAAAAATGGAAACAATGTTCCAAGCAAAGATAATTTGCTTTCAGAATTCCAATTTTCAGATACTCTCGCTTTATCTAGTAGATAAAATAAGTAACACATCTGTGAAATAGATTGAATTTAATTTATGTATATGGGTATGACAATTAAAAATGACAAAATGAAATTTATGATAATTAACTCTAATAATATCACCTATGATACTTTTATATATGATAACAACTTGGAGGAAGTGCCTTCATACAAATATCCTGGAATTTATATTTATGACAACCTCAACTAGAATTATAACATTGAGAAAAGGATAAATGGAGGGTGGAAGACTTATTATGGGTTTGAAAACAATTTAAATCTGTGGACCTTTGAGTATGGGATAAGAAAGAAACTCCTCTTTGGCTTTCTCATTCCTCCTATTATTGTATATGGGTGTGAAGTTTTGAAATGCAGTATCTCTAAAGAGTCATAGGGAAAGATAGAGTATATCCAAAATAATTGTATACCCTATGATTTCAAAATTAAAGGAAATATACCTTATCCTATCCTCCTCATATAAACGGGGCTTCCCCTGTTGAGAGCATAGTGATGACCATGTACCTAATGTATAAGAACAATTTAAACAACATGGAAGACAAGAGGCTTCCTAAAATTCCCTTAAACACCAACCAAACCCACCTTCCAATCAAATGGACCTAGCATGAGGATGCCCAATCTTGGCTAAACCTTTAGGGAATAACGAAAGAGATCATTTTGCAAAATAAGGATAATATTAAAAATATTATTACATCAAAATTTAATGAGAAAATGTGGTGCAATAAAGAGTTAAATGGAAAAGGAAAATTAAGATATAATAAGGACATGATCAACCCTAATCTAGAAGATCAAAAGTATTTCTTTGTTTTGATGTGTAAAGAAGATAATATACATTGCTAAAATAAGATTAATTTTCATGAGCTCCATAGTGAAATTAGGCTTTGTAAATTCCCAAAATGTCTTGGGATGAACAAGTTTATCATCTTTGAGACACTAAGAGGGTTGAAGATGAGAAACACTTTGTTAGAATGCCTTACATATTACGAGATTAGATCTCATTTCCAAAATAATTGTCATATTACCAACTTTTTATCCTTTTCACTTAGTAAAACTATGGTGGCCTTGGAATGATTCTCTTAATTATTTTTAGTGTAAAAATAAATTTTGAAAAAAAATCAAGTAACCTCTTACCTTTTTACAGTTTGAGATCAATATGGTCTCAATGGATGTTAATCATCATCATAATCATCATAATAGTAGCTAAGTTTAATTTTCAGATTAGTTTTTAATTTGGTTGACAATTGGACATGGTTCAAAAAGTAGATTCCAAATGGAAAGGTTAAAAAACGGGAAAAACATCACTCACATTAGAGATAAGTTGAAGATTAGGTACTACAAAGTAATTATGGAAAAAAGTTTAAGATCACCAAGCTACCCTTTCACATGTTATGACCAAAAGAATATATGGATGGTATAAGCACAAAACAACAATGTGAAATCTCACATACAATAATAGAAAATCCATGAGGGAGATCAAATATGCATGTAGAGAGGAGCTTGCAACAATGTACACATTTTGTACTCTCATTTGTGTTACTTTATATAAAGTACACAATGGTGAGGAGAATAATCAATGTTGACCTAGTCTCCAATAAAATATAATGAAGTGGGCAAGTGATCAATTTAGACTATAGTAGCAAGATTTGAATACAAATAAGATTAGGTGCAGAGAAAATACATTATGAAAAATCGAGTAAGACTTTGTTACAAAAGTATATATTTCATAGATGCAAGAATTCCATCCTCGTGGTCATGTAAAAAATTAGAAAAAATAATTATTTTTTTGAAAAAATGATCATATAGTTTATAATTTTAGGTATATGGGGATTTTAAGTTTTTCTTTAGAGTTTTTGGGTTTTGTGTGTGTGTGTTTTATGGGTGTATTGATATCAAATACACAAGGTATGTTATCAAATATATTCAAAAGTATGTTAACCATAGCAAATCCATGTTTTTTTCTTTTCACATAGGAAAAAAGTCGTAATTTTATTCATATGAAGAAAATTACATTTTGTAGATGCTTAGAGCATATGCATATGAGCTGTTCCTGAAAATCAGGACGCATAAGAATACAAAAACAAGAAAAGAAATATTGTGCCAGCAGGCCTATATTTTCCTGCCTTTTTTCTTCTCCACTTTTCGCCAAACTCCAGTGTTGGGAGTGGGAACAATTATAGCAAGCTGGTTTTCCTCTGTATACATTGGTTGTTCTTTATCAGATTCCGATCCTTTGGAACTATGTGCTCGTTTGGCGCCGCTTATTTCCAGCTGTAATTCTTGTTGCCGTACCAAGTTATTTGGCCCCAAATTGGGCCCCCCGGTGCTCTCTTCCTGTATTTTTTCCTGTCTCCTTTGCATGTCTGTGGGTTCTGTCTTCAGTGCCTCCTCCTCCAGTGGTTCGGTATGCTGCCAACCTTTGGGTTTTTTCTGTTGTTTCTTGTTCCCTTTTGGCTCCTTACTAGCCAATGGACAGGCATATTGTAGGTGCCCTGTCTGCAAGCAGCCGCGACATCTGAATGTCGTGTTCTCGTAGTCAAGTGGTTGTGTCCACAGTGAATTATTAAAATTCAATGTGATGTGATCTGGGAGTCCTTGACTTAGATCCACCTCTACACATATTCTAGCATATGTGAAGATTCCCCGGATAGATCTGTCTTCATTTGTTTTAAGATGTTTTCCTAAGGAGTTCCCAATGGCTGTTAAAGCTTTTTGGTGCCAAAAATTCAGTGGGAGGTTATGCAGCCTTACCCAAACTGGCATTGTTGAAACTACCATGGTATTGGCATCAAAGTCCGGGAACCAGGGGGTGATAAAGAGACTAGCACTGCCCCAAAACCAAGGCCCCTGATTTATGATGTTGTCTCGTTCTAATTCTATGTTGAATCTGAATATGAAAAAACCCTTAGGGCATAGATATATTTCACATTTAGATGACCATGATGTGAAAATCCATTGATGCAGTGCATCCGCTTTTGGCCAATAACCATTAAATCTACATATAACAGCATTGTGGATTAAATCTGTGTATAGATCTGTTACCTCCGGCAGAGATACAGTAAGCATGGGTGATTCCGGCTTCTGTTCCACAATGTAGGGGCCTGGAAGCTCTGTTGTGGGTGTTGGTCTGTGTTGTAATGGTTCCTTTCCTTTGACTGCATCGCGAAAAGAGCCTGTAGTTTTTGAGCTGGCTCCCTTACACCCGCCTCGCAGTCTCAAGTTGAGGATGATGGTTGAATCTTTAACAACTCCATAGTCCTGGAGTGTGTGTTGGTCCTGCAAGCAGAGTCCTGAAAATAACAGATTTTGGTATGTTACTGGAGTTCCCAATTTGATCTGGATCTCCTTTTTTAAATCCAGAACACTCATCCCTTTCCTGATCTGTACACAACAATGACTGCCTTCTATCGATCTGATAAAAATTTGCTTCAGATCTGATGGATCAACCTTATCCAGGCCCCGATTTGCTGGGTTGAATTCCAGATCTGGCGGATCGATGGCAGATCTAGGGTTTATATGTCCTCCGGCTGTGTAAAAGGGCTGTCCACCTCCTGTCAACAGTTTTTCAGGTACAGTCGTAGCAGATCCAGAGTGTGTTTCAGCAGATCCAAGCCATTCAACAATAATATCATGAGATCTGCTCGATTCATACCCAGTAGCGCACATTTGTCCCTTCTGGTGTCCATTCGTCGTAAGGATCTCGGTTTTCAGATCTGGATCGTCCCTCATTATTCCAATGGGAAGTAGAGTCACTACATTCTGTTCGGCTCTTGTTCGCACATCCATTTCCGACAAGATCGTTGCTTCACTGTCTTTAAGCATAGTTAAAAGATCGAAATTAGGGTAGAAATGGGTTTTTATTTGCAGATCTGGTCGATGGTGGGCTGTATCATCCATGCCTTGTCCTGTTACAATGGATTCAAACAATACACAGTGAGAAAAACCCTAAAACAGGTAAGGAGAGTACGCCCGTGACCTGAGTGAATATCGATCTACCGCAGGGGACCGATCAGCCGCAGGGGATTTGTTGTCTGGCTCACCGCGGAGCCAAGTCCTTGGCAGTGTGTTCGATTCGGTTAATCCATCGACCGATTTCCAGCAGGGGCTTCTTGCTATCACTCCCCCATTGCTGATCTGTAGTGTGACGGCGGTGCTGAGGAGATCAGAAACCCTAGCCATCATGTTCTCCCGTGATTCCAATCACTCTCACCAAGTTCCCTCTAATTATAGCAAATCCATGTTATATGGAACATTCACCCAATTTTGTACTATTGTTGAAAAATTGCACAACAAAAATCAATATGGCCAAATCTTGGTACTGTGATTTAAACTTAGTCACCCATAGAGACAAGGATAAAATATGAAGTTGTTGATGTGTTTTTCTCGATTCTAATATCCTAACTCATTAATGATTAACCTCATGTTTCAAAGAAACCATATAAGAGCCCCTCTACCCTTTGATAGTCTCCTTGAGAATGCTTAATCTTGTGTCCAACTTGGCCCTTGGACTCCTTAGTGACAAGAAGTAGGTCTACTGATTTTCCTTATTGAAAAGTTAAATAAAAATAAAAATAAAAAAACCAACCATATAAGATCCCTTCTCCCTTTTGATAGTCTCCTTGAGAATTTTACTTGTGTGTTGTGTCCTGAGAATATTTCAAGGTGCTTTCATTTTCTAGTGAAAGAATGAAAAAGTAATTAACTAAAGGAGTGGAGAGATATTTTCCAAAGGGTTTTGTCACTTTATGGTGTGTTTTTGTATGTTTCATTGGTTACCAATGTGAAATGGAAGGCATATTTTCTTCCTCCTCCCTTCTCCCTTCTACACACTTTGCATCACCTTCAACATGCAAAATGTGGATTACAGGAGGAAGGATCACACCTTCACAACCTCACTCTAGCACCAATTCCATATCCTTGTACTCTGAAACTTGACTTATGTTCACTCCATGCCTTTGTATCCCTAGTACTTTTGAAAGTTCACTATGCATTATCACATTCATATTATCACACATAATCAATCTTCTATAATCTCCCCTTTGATCATTCAATCCTATAACTTTTTATATTGGCATCAATTTTAGGATGCAAAATGTGAAGGCCTATCACTACATTAATTCCATTCACCTCACCTCCTATCTCCACCTTTTTGTTTTCTCTTCCATAGAAAAAGACACGTAATTTTATTTATCTTGAGGAAAAATAAAATTACATTTTGCATATGGTATGAAGCATTCCACACATAATCGCCACATGGGCATAGAACTAACAACAAAAAAGACATACATATTACACATATATTGGAAACTAACATAAATAAAAAAGAATTTATGGATTAACCAAACTTCTTTCCCTTCTTTTTTTGCACCTTGCGCCAACCATCTGTAGCATGATTGATTTGAACCAATGTTAATGCTCCATCTGCAGCCTCTCAGGGACCTTCTTTGTCCTAATAAAAACTTTCAGAGAAATGGGCTCTTTTAGATCCCCTGAGCCCATCCGAAATCAACATACCAATGGGCGGAGCACCTTGATGAATCCAAATGTCTGGTCCAAACTAGGCTAGGGAAGATGAATGACCTAAAGCCTCACCGACTGGGAGATCACCTTGATGAGTTGGGACTGATATTTCTTCTTTTTCAGAAGGGATTTCCTTGGTTTCTTCAACTTCATCATCCAAAGGAGGATGGTGTGGGAATTGCCATCCCTTTGGCCTCTTTGACTTCCCTTTCTTATTCTTAGGATTCTTCTTTGCTTGTCGACATGTACTCTGTAAATTTATTATTTGGAAACATATATGACATTGAAAAGTAGTGGTCTCATAGTCTAAAACCTTAGACGAGTGAAAGTTCTTGTGTTTATAATAATATGATCTTGGATCCCTTTGTTGAGATCAATCTCCACACATATTATGGAAAATGTAAAATTCCATTGTATGTTCTCTCCAAATCCATTTTTTTTAATTTTCCTAAAGTGTTTTTGATGTTCTCCAAGACTTTGTATTATTAGAAAGGGAGAGGTAGGTTACGAATCCTCACCCAAACCAACGTAGTAGATATCACCATGGTTGTAGCATCAAACTCAGGGAAACATGGAGTGATGAATAATCTAGCACTGCCCTAGAACCAAGGCCCCTCATTTAAAACAAAGTCCAAATTATTTTGTGTAGCGAATTAGACTATGAAGAAGCCCTTTGAACATAAGAAAATGTCACAATGTGTTTTCCATAAAGAGAAAATCCATTCAAGTAAGGCTTCAGGTTTTGGCCAAAAGCCATTAAATCTACTTATAACTGCCTTAGATTGGAGTATAGAGAAGAGAGACGAAGCCTCCTCAATATTGACTTCATTAGCTGGAGCCTCCTCCCTTTATTCTACAATAGAGGGACTTTGAAACTATTGGTTTTAATCAGATAGGGATGATTTTTTTCATTGTAATACTTCCTTGAATGAAGCAAATTTCCCAACTAAGGGCCTGACGCCCGATGCACCCCCACACAACCTTATGTTTAGTATAATGGTTGGGTTCCTTTTGATACTGTAATTTTTGAGCTCTAGAGGATCCTCGAGAACCTTCCCTTCAAATTGCAAACATTGGAACTGAAGAGGAAAGCCCCATTTGTCATGGATCCACTGCTTTAGGTGAGAGAAAAAGTTTGTATCTCTAACCCAAAAATGAGAGGAATTCCCACTGATATTTTTGACAATGGGCTCCCAGAGGAGGCACATATGGTGGAGTCACCCCCAACTCCATTGAGCTTAATATATAGCATATCAGATAAAAATAGGAGAGATGATAGAGGATGAGAGGCCAACCCCTATTATAAGAATTAATTACTTTGAAAGATATTATTTCATGTGATTAACAATTTTAGACCAATAAATCGAGATATTAAAACGGAAAAGGTATGTTGCATACACAATTTAACTGGTTCAACCCTCAACCAGGACTAACCTATGTTTGTGGAAGGAGCTTAGATAAGCACAAAAAATTATAACCAACCTAGATCCATCTTAACTCTAGATCTACCAAGCGCCTAGAGAGATCAAATCTCTTGAGGCACAAACCTCTTTTAGAGTGAAAAGAGAATTTATCCCTTGCAGTTATTGGTAAGTCCAATGTTAAGATGGATCTAAGTTGGTCTTTCCCCCTTTAAGTGTAGTGTCACTTCTTGGTGAGATAACTTTGATGACACTTGGAGAGGGTGATTTTGATGCAGTGATATAAAGATTATGCATGTTAGACTTATGTATATGCTTGTATTCTATAGACCTGGTTTAGGTCACATGGTTGCTACGTGCTTATGATAAAGACTGATTTTGGTTAAGTGCATATTATCAATGTTTTCTCTTTTGGTATCCTAGTTTGGACATAGGTGTATGACATGGATGGTGATCTAGGATTGAGACACATAGATCCATGGATGATCATGGTTATGTGGAACATATGGTTAATTATGATTTATGGATGATACATGATTTGTATGATTATATATGCTTAATCTTGTATTGAGCAAGATGTGGCAGGGGATGTGGTTATTTGCAAACAAGGATGTTCAAATTATAAATGATTATGGAATTCATTTCTTCAAAACCAAAATGACTGTGGAAGTCATGCACAATTCTTGGTCTTGGAACAAGACCTTACTAATGAACCATCAGATGGGTATGAGCTCACAATCAGTACCTTAAGGTGAAGCGCGGAGTTTCAAAGCAAAGTAGATGAGAAGCCATGGAAATTAGGGTGAAGATTCCTAAGCTCATGAAAGATAACGATGTGGAGTCTTGGATCTATACTAAAAGGATTAGGGTGTAGAGTCCTAAATCCATGAAAGATAAAGACGTGGAGTCTTGAATCTATAAAAAAAAAGGATTGGGACATAGAGTCCTAAATATGTAAAAGATCAAGGTGGGAAATCTTGGATCCTTGGGGTAGATCAGGGCACAAAGTCCTCAATCTACTGAGGCACAAAGATGCATGCAATAGGGATGTGAAATCCCTATTCTCCGAAATAAATATACCACTCATGGGCAACTCAGGGATGAATTTCCTTAATAAAATCTCATTCTGACAATTCTGGAGCGACTTTCTAAAAATAGAAAGTGAATTCAAGCATCTCAAGTATGACTTTCCAAAAATAGTAAATTACCTTGCATAAATTGGTAATCAAGCATAGTTGAAGGAAAATCACTTAAATTATCATTAAACAATCTTAACAGTTCAATCTCGACTTAATCCTCAATATTATTAATATTATTATTATCTTTTATGAGACTATTATATTCTTATTAAAAAGGGAATTATAAGTCACCTTCATCTCCTCAAACACTTCACACCTCTCTCTTGTATGATTCTCATGGCTCTACGTAACTCTCTCTCTCTTTTAATAATACATTACACTCTCTTTTATGCACTCACCAAAGAAATACATATTCCTCTTACACTTATTAAATACATGTCATAAAATATTCATGTTACACTCTCTTTAATGCATATGTTACACTCTCCTTAACTAAGGCATGCATACCTCTCATTAATGGCATGAGTTACCCTCCTTTAAATGGAATACAAGGCATGCATATTACATCTCTTTATGAAAAAAATTGCTCCTTCTATATATGTGTCTCATGTCTTCTCACTTGAGGGGAGGTGCATTGTGATACCAAGAGTTGGAGAGATCAAAAAGAAAAAAATATGAGAGGGAGAGACTTGGAGAGTAGCCAATTTCTTTCGAAATGAATTTGAAATTACTAAACTAAATTACTAAGTAGCTCTACCTGGTGGAGCTGACCATGAGTGGTATTGGGAGGATGTGAAACTTATCTTTCTTGGCTTGCCTTGTATATCTCTCTACTACTATATTTTGGTACTGCTTGTGAGCTTATACTGCTTGGGGGTTCCAGGGGGAGAAGTTCTTCTTGGATATGGTTGGGAAGAAAATCATATGGTTCAAATGAGTTGGTTAAAGAATCATAGATGGATCATATTCTCAGCGATTGGAGTTGAATACCTTATCAGATATGATTTTAATTGTTCTAAAATTGTAGTATAACATTAGCATAAAAGAAAAAGTAGAAATTTAAATTGTTATAAGCATCTAATGTTGGTTTAAGCTTATGTTATCTGGTATCTTATTGGCTAGTTGAAAATGAAGACTAAGAGCAGTCTATATGTATGGATGTTTAGATCTCAAGATTGGAATTATTATTGGTGTAGTTTATGGTACTAACCTTGGTATTGTAGCATTTGAGAAAGAAAAGCCAAATATTGCTAACTGTAATTATAATGAAGAATTCCAAAAGAGGTTGGGTAAGAGTTTCATGACTTATGGTTTCGTGTTTTTTTAATTGAAATCGGTAACTAAATGCATTTTAGAAAGGATTCCATAGTATGCTTGCAATTGTTTGACAAAATCCCTGAATGAGTAATGTTATCAATTTATTTATGCATGAATAAGTGCTAACTTGCAACTTGCAAGAGAAGTAAGAAAATGGACATGTACCCAAAATATACCTGGAGGAATTATAGAATCAGCCCTTAAAAGAAAATGCAAAAATAATGGCAGCTAAAATATGGTTTGGAAGATCAAAGGCTTGAGGTAAGTTTGAGGTAAATTTCAGTTATGGCTTATGTTTGATATTCTTATCAATAATTCAATGTTTTGTGATTCAAGTTTTTGGTATAGTACTATTAGAATTTTGACAGAAAGCCTTAATGGTTGTAGCATTCAAGGTTTCCATGTGTTTTTCAAATTGTAGCAATGGCTGCAATAAGCTTGTTAAATTATGTCAAAGGAATTAGCTTGCAGGTTGTAAAATGTTTCAAGAACTCATATGGTGGATTTAGAAATATGTGAATTCAATTAACATATCTTAGTAGCATAACTTTGGGTTGTCTTTCCTCATGTAGAGTTGTAGATGAAAGTTTGTATTCCATGTGTTTGAAAAAAGTGGTAAATGGGACATTAAGGATCTAATTTTTTGTTGTTTTAAGGAATCACATCCCTGGGTGATTTGGATGTGATTCAACCCAACATCAGGGTATATCCATGCCTTCTGGACCTGTAACCCCCCATTTGATTCCAAATTAACACTTTTCAGAACCTGGATCGTAAATCTGGGTGAATTTTTCGATTATTGCTACCTATTGTGTGTGTCTGTTCTCGAGTTTTTGGTGAGGGAATAAAAGGATTTAGTTATTGTTTTAATATGCCAATATTTGAAGTTTTAATTTATGAATTTTATGAGTTAGATAGGTTGAGTAAGACTATTATATTCATGTTGCTAATGGTTGTCAAAATTGTCTTACAAGATGATGGTCGCCAAGTGTTTGACAAAATGCCTCAATGGGTGTATATTGTATGCTTGCAAACTGTTTGTCATAACGTTTCAATGGTTGTAGCTATTTACATTTACGAATCGTCTCTAAAAATATTCCTAAGTGAAATTAAGATTTGCAACCAAGATGTTTTTGGAATGTCTCAATGAAGATGCGTGATAATCCCATTGAGTTAAAATTCATGCTGATAAAGTCAAATTTGGGTAAGTGAATTGTTGTAATGTCAACTTACATATGAATTCATAATTATTGGATACCACTCCTATAGAAGCTGAATTCTCCTTTTAAGTAAAGAATTCATAAGCATGTTATCTTAAGTAAAATCAAATTAGTCACTCTCGAACATATTTAATTGCAACAAAAGTAACAATTAGCTTGTTAGAAGTTGTAGCTCGTAAAGTTTGATATTTATTCATCCCACTAAAGACTCGTTCTTTTAAATATGATTTTTGAGCTCGAGGATCAAGTGATGGTTGTCGTTTGGTAGTTTGGCTTTGGGGTTTGAGTGAGACGTTGGCTTTGGGTTTGTCTTGGGATTTGGAAACAAAAACAATAAGATAGCATTTTGAGTCTTAGTGTTCAATATTTATCTATAATATTGATGGTTGGTAAGGTGAGACCTTACATTAAGTAAGCTATATTCCATATAAATACCATGGATCAATACATTATTTTTATTTTTCTTATTTTATGATTTGTGTTTACATAATATAACAAGATAAGATAAGATATTATAACATCTCTTCCATACTAAACTTAACAACCCCTCAATATAATAATAATAATTAGAATTAACTCAATGTTATATAAATACGAATAAATCCAATTACTAATTCTTCTAAATACTTATATATTCCAAAAATTAAAACTCAAACTCTTTCATCCAGAAATAAAAATACATAATTTATCATAATATCAAATGAAAATTTATAAACTAAATTAAAAAATTAAAACAACTTAAAATTGATTAAGTGTCTATGTACAAATAATATAATAGAATACGAATGCAAAATTCATTACAATAAATATAAAATAAAATAAATATAATCTATTAGAATATTAATTTAAAAAAATAAATAATCTAAAATTTGTTAAATGTCTAGACACAAAGAATAAAATATCAACACAAAACTCACTCATTACAATAAATTAAAGATAAAATAAATATGTCAATTCAAAAATTATAAACTATATATTTAATTTTAAAATAGCCTAAAATTTATTAAATGTTATTGAACCAATAATAAAATATCAACACTTATTGGACCAATAATAAAATATCAACCCACTAAATCCTTTGACCAGGACCAACAACTTTTTCCCGTGTGAGATTGATACATGTATAAATCTATAATTTTATTTGTGTAAGATGGGAAGAGAATTGAGCATTTAATTAATACTTCCTTATTTTATTACGGAAAATATGTTAATTATCTTGATAAAATATGTTAACTGTCTTTGCTTTTCCATTTTAGTTTTATTCATTTTCATGTTTAGGTGTTTATATATATAGTTCAACGAAAATGAGTTATATTTTCTGATGAAATTAAAATAAAAAAATAAAAAATATATAAAAAATATTATTAATATTATTATTATTATTAATATTTAAAGAGTTTTTGGATAGATGAATATATATATGAGAAAAATGAGTGGGGTGCTCGTCACCCTACTTATTTTATAGACAATAAAAAGGGGTGGCATGGTCTCTCACCACATGCATGAAACATCCCATTGAATTTCTAATGAACATATGGATTACCATATTCAAGAGAGTTCTCTTACAACTTCTATGCAATGGAGAGGGATTTTGTTCTTGTAGAATAAAATTCCCTTATTGTTGGTAGGACTATTACATCCCCTTCTGAGTTCAACATTCTTGAGATGTAAGGCTAGGTAACCAAAGAATTGGGTAGTGAGTTGGAACCTTTTGGAATGGAACAATCATGTCAAAATTCATGTTAAGTCTGTGTTTTTTAGTAGGTCTAATGCCCTGCATTTGTAGGAGGAAGGAGACAATGATAATCTCAAGGAAGCATATTAGATTAACACACTTGTAGGGTTGAAGACTACATTTGGAAACAAATTGGTTTCATTGGATGGTGGGAAAAGCTCAATCGTTCAGATCTCAGGTGGTGGTGTGTTGGCTTAGTTAGTGTTTGCTTCTCCTCGTGGTTACTACCAGGTGCTGGTGGAGTTTTTATTTTTGGTATTGTGTTGCTTCACTATTTGTGGGGGTTAAAATGTTGCATCAACGCAAGCATGTCCATCGTGGGGATTGGGTTTGTGGAGACAAATCTAGTCACATGTCGAGATGCAGGCTCAAGAGGCCGGGAACACAGATCACTCTACAACTTCTCCTAGTATGAAGCAAGAGATATAGCGACTAAAATGACACGTTCGTCAAGATAGGTAGGTTTACTCAGACTTAGAACTACTAGATGAGGTTGCTCACTAGCTCCTCGACCCTGACTGAACTAAGGGAAGGAGGACTCGAGCAGCTCACATGGAGAAACACATTCAGTGTGAGTTTAAGCCCTAAATTCCTCCCAGTATGAGCACGAAGGACTCAAATCCAGTTACATCATCAGACTCTTGATATGGATGCCATGTTAAGGATTTTTATCAGCAATTTACTTTTTGGTTGCATAGTCTTTTATGTTTAGTTGTTATTTGTAGTCTTTTGTAAAACCATAGAACTACCATATATAGACCAACAAATTTGGTTTCCGGTATGGCAGAGTGAGACCAATATATTTTGAGCAATAGTTGTCAGTGATATAATTTGACTTTTGGAGAAAATACAATTAATATATATATATATATATATATATATATATATATATATAAAGAATTATTAATATTAATACCATTAATACTATTATATTAGTATTAGAATGAAAATTGTTGTTATTACAAGGTTTTTGCAGCTCTTTGATCAATGGTGAGTTCTATTGATTTAGAGAAGAAATATATTGAAGGAATGACAATTCAAGCCTTAGTTTCGTACAATGTCATGCTCAAATCTAGATCTATTCTTTCAATTGTTCAACAAGCTCCAACCCTTAATGTTCCTTTAAAAAGGGATGCCTCCAATGCTGAAAAATTCTTTTCGGAACAAGGTATGGTCTGCAAATTTAATGGATTTTGGCCGCGACTAAAGAGTCTCTACAAGTGGATTTCTGATATGTGGAAACCCCTCTTGACTGATGATCTGAATATTTACCCTTTGGCTTGGTTTTTTGTTTTTGTTGTGGTTTTTGATAATATTGAGGATAAGCATAATATTTGTGAATACAAGCCCTAGTTTTGGGGCAGTGTTGGCTTTTTCATGTAGCCATGGTCTCCCACTTTTGATATGGTTACAGTGTCAATCTCCACGACTCCTATTTGGGTAAGACTCCCGAAATTTCCCCTGCATCTTTGGAACCTCCCAAAATATCTTCCATTGGTAATGCATTATGGAATTTTTATTGTAGTAGCCTGGAATATGTTAATTTTTATAAAACCACTTATGCTTGAATATGTGTTGAGATGGATTTCAACAAGGGTTTTCCTGCTAGATTAATCTGGCAACACGAAACTATGTGTGGTTTTTAGAAGCTATATTATGAAAATGTTTCCTTTCGATGTCGAGCATGTTATGAAATAGGGCATGTAATAAAAAATTGTCCAAAGCATTTACAAAACAACAAAGTCCGAAAAGATAACTAGGAGCCCAAATGGTGGGAAGGAACTTAGAGTAAACATTATTAGGTATATAAAGAAGAAGAGACCCAGGGTAAAAAGAAGCAAACGAAAAATATGAAGAAGTTATTTATAAAGTAGATTCGCCGAAGGAAACAAAAACTAGTGAGGAAGAAGTGTATGAGGATCCTCCAAATTCAACAATAGTCTGAGCGCATCATACCCTAGTGAAACCCTGATCCCCCTATGAATCCTCAAGGGAAACAATTGGAAAAGTAACTTCTTGGGCATATCAAGCAAATAAGGAAGAAACAAAAGACAACAATGCTTACTCATCAAAGGGTGGTACATCAGATACAACAAAAATTATGAGCTGGATTCAAGTAGGGATGAAGGTAAAAAATATTTCGCCAAGGAAAACCAAGAGCCAATAAAATTTAAATCAAAAGTAGTGAAAAATGGAATGTAAATATATATGGATCTTATGAGTCTTTTGAAAAAGAAAAATAGTTGGAACAACACTAAAATTTTTGTATTATGAGGTAATCATTTAAGAGATTAGATTAAGTCTCCGTACTCAATCTCAAACCTAAAAAAAATATTGGTAATTTTTAAAAAATATAATGATTCTTGACGAGATCCCAACTCTCTTTTTTAATAAAATGCTAATACCCATCTATTTTAAAAAAATGTTGTTATTACATTATTATAAAAAACCATTTTAAAATTATAAAACCAAATTTATATATATAAATATTTAATTTAAAAAAAATAATAAAAAAATAAAAAATTATAAATATAAACCTTTTAAATAAAAAGGTTGAACGATAAATTACATCTAACATGATATTTTAAAGTACTAATTTATTAATTTATTTGTATATACATTTATTGAATACATGATTACACAAACGTCACTAATAGAATCTAATAATCATAAATGCGTGTACAAAGAATTAGTCCTCATTTTGAATGATAAAACTCGCTTTGCGTTAATATTGTAGAGCACAAAGATTACAAATTATCATCCTTATAAATATAGTAAACTCAACATAGTTTTTTTTACTGAACTCTTTATTTCTCAATGGTTATTTTGACTTTTAACATCTTGACCCTAATATTTGGTCAGTTTCCTTTTCAAATTCAAATCTTCATCTTCGTCTCCTTTACCATTCATGTCGGATTATTCACCTCCTTACCACACTGTTTCTTTCTATATTATTTCCTTTTACATCAATTCACACATCCTCTCACACCATTTTATAAACATGTTCTTAGCTTTATTCTACATTGTTTTTGGATTTTTTATATATATTTTGAAATAAATATTAAAATTATTTTTAAATTTATAAAATAAAAATAGAAATTATACTTTATAATATATATTTTAATCTCAATACTATTAAATAGTTTATAGAAAACACACATTTAAAAACATCATAACAAATTTTAAAAATTATGTAAGTTTTTTTTTAATTAAAAGGGAGGGGCTAGTTCCCAAGAGAAGCAGAATGGGGCCCTTTTTTTATTACATTTCTATTTTGTCAGACGCGCTGACAACCATCACATCATACATTACATTCGTAATGGATCACATTGAACGTTCACCATGGAACCAGCATACAGCGGCAGCAGGGGGAATCGAACGTGGTCGGGGAGCGAGACAGCCGACAACCCCGACCGCCCGATCATGCACTCATGTGCAAAAATTATGTAAGTTATCAAACTAAAATTTAACATGTAAAAATGTTAATTATATTTCCATATTAAATGTCATTTAGAATGACGTAGATTAGTTGATAGTCGTTAGTACTCTTACGACACTCCTTGTAATGCCACTGACCTCGCGTAACCCATGTGCCATAATTTAGGGATATGTAGTATAGTGGTAACCTTGCACTCATGTGTACCACTTTTTCGTAACATTGATAATTTTTGGTGGTTGTTTTGCACTTTCTCTTTCCATCAGCAAAGTGAAAGTATTCAATTAACTTAACAAAATAAAATAAAATAAATAAATAAATAAAAAATAAATTGAAAAATATCTTTCAAGTCATTGAAACTTAAAAATTGTTTTTTTAATCTATTTTTAGTTTTTGCAGAGGTTTTATTAGTTTTTCTAAATTTGATTCATATTTTTATTCTCGAGGTTCACTGTGTTAGTTTATGTATGTCTTGTTGGAATCAATACCCCATTTTGACACCTAAGTTGTAGATCATCCATTCTTTATAATGTAGAACCTTGGGGTATGCTCATGGAAGCACTTCCCCCCAAAAATAGAATAACATGGTATGGAGAAACCAATCCGTAGAATTAATTAGTGCTCCCTACTTTATGTTTCAATTTGTGAAGAATGATGCATTGTTATTGAAGATCCTACTTTATGACTACCATCAAAAACTAAAAAAATGGAAACAATGCTCTAAGAAAAGATAACAAATAAGTAACAATGCTCCAAGCAAATAGGTAACAAATATGTGAAATAGATTGAAGTTAGTTTATGTATATGGGTATAACGATTATTAATGAGAAAATGAAATTCTTGATAATTAACTCCAATAATATCACCTAGGATACTTTTATATATGACAACAACTTGGAGGAAGTGCCTTCATACAAATATCTTGGAATTGATATTTATGAAAACATCAATTAGAATTATAACATTGAGAATAGGATAAATGGAGGGTGGGAAGCTTATTATGGGTTTGAAAACAATTGTAAAACTGTGGATCTTTGAATATGGGATAAGAAAGAAACTCCACTTTGGCTCTCTCATTACTCCTATTATTTTATATGGGTGTGAAGTTTTGAAATATAGTATCTCTAAGGAGTCATGGAGAAAGATAGAGTATATCCAAAAGAATTTTATACCCTATGATTTCAAAGTTAAAGGAAATACACCTTATCCTATCCTCCTCATATAAACAGGTCTTCCCCTATGGAGGGCATCGTGATGACCACATACCTAATGTATAAGAACAAGTTGAACAATATGGAAGTTAAGAGGCTTCTTAAAATTCCCTTAAACCCTAAACAAACTCACCTTCAAATCAAGTGGACCTAGCATAAGGATGCCCATTTGTAACAACCCTGGTGAAAATTCCATGTAATAAAAGTTAATAAAGGAAAAATAATAACCATAGTTGATGGGACACTTATTCCAAGTTGAATGTTGGGCAAAATAATAGTGATGGGGATCACTGGTGATTGATTAATGGCTAAGGAAATTGGCAAAGGCAATGGAAAAGGCTTTGGAAAGGCAAAGTGGCATTTTGGCACATTTATTTATGAAAATAATGGAAATTAGGAGAAAAGGGAGGTGAAAGGTCACAGGTTGCATGTGAGGAGGAAAATAATGGAAAATAAAGAAAATAGAGGCCTCATTAATAAAAAGGCTTTTGAGGATCAATTCACAGGTTTTTGTCAGTTCAATTTTGGAGCTCTCTCTCTATTCTCTCTCTCTCATACTCTTGGACACTTAGAGTTTTCTTGGAGCACTCTTGGAGAGTGTGGCATACTTGGAGTTTTGGAGCAAGAAGGCAAAGGAAGAGCAGGAAAGCATAAGAGGACATCAGGATCAACAACTACAACGGGTTTTTCTTGCAGGTACCAAGTTGCATGTATGTTTTCCTCACTAGTTTTGGCATGCATGTCATATGCATGTGGTTTATTGGTCATGATCTGTCATTGGCATGGAGGATTTCTTGGATTGACAGTGGATTTTCCTAGCCCTGCCATTTTCTGGATATCCATGGTGTTGTGGGTTCATTTCTTTGTTTTTTTAGTTGGTTCTCATGTTTCCTTTAGCTTGGGTTGAGTTGCTAGTTCCTAGAAGCCCTGGTTGGACAAACGCTCTGGAAGCCCTATAACAGCTTGGGTTGAGTTACTAGTCCTGGAAGCCTTGGTTGGAAAAACACTCTCAAAGCCCTTGGTGGCTTGAGTTACTAGTCTTGGAAGTCCTGGTTGGACAAACACTCTGGAAGCTCGGAGGAAGTTGTGGGTTGAGTTACTAGTCTTTGAGCCTTGGTTGGAACAAATGTTCTAGAGGCCTTGAAGGCTTGGGTAGAGAGCAATCGGTGATGGTTTCTGATGTCCAACCGTGTGGTGGAATCATTGTTTAATGGGTTGAGGTGGCCTCTGGAAGCCCTGGATGGTTTTGATTGATGTATTTTATGATATCCCACATTCATGCTTGGAATATGGCATGTGGGTGCCTGGATGAAGAGAGATTTGGCTCAGCCATGTCTATGGTCGGGTGGTTCGTGGAAGTCCCGAACTTGGTTGGTCTTTGCATAATTAATATAAGGTTATTTCTTCATGTTATTTCATGAGTATTGTACTAGTTTATATGTGGATTATATGGTTGTTGTTTCCTTGGTATTTCTGTTGTTATTATGTTGGTTATGAACATGTATTATGACAGTGGCTATATATGTTTCTCATCATGTTTTTACTTGTAAATGAATGACTCTAACTAGAATGATGTTTATATGGTTATATGGTTATGTGTTATATTTTTATATGCTTTCATGATTATGTTATACATGTATTAAGCTGATTTGTTGATCCTGCAGATAAGGTATCCTCCCCGAATTATGCTAAGGTATGTTAGTTTGTTGTGATTTGGTTTAGCTGACATGATATGCCTTGCAGGAAGAATATCAAAGATGACTAGCGAGATGGTATACTACAGTTCCTGAGACTCTCACTATGGATCAGATGAGCAGCATGGTGTTGGGCACTCTTCTGATTTGGAAGACACGTCGAGAAGCTTAACAACAAAAATAAGGATGTGTAAGGCAGACAATGATAGAATCATACGGGCACATGAGAAACAAGCAGATGTAAATGCAGCGATACTTAAGAGTTTGTCAGAATTGCATCAACAAGGACCCCTTCATATCAACCATGAGCAAGACGACATAACTAATGGGGCATATGGAAATAGGTCTCCTAGTGGGTACAAGTCAGATAAACATGACACGATCAGAGATGGCAGGTCCTTGGATACTCCAGATAGGAGAGGTGATGAATGCAAGTGCTATTCTAGTTATGGTTCTCACAGGCATGATCAATATCGTTATCATACTTACATGAGAAGTGACGGGAGATATTTGCCAGATGAGTTTAAGAAAGCAAAGCCACCTACATTTGATGGAGAGATAAAGAAATCACAAGATGCAAAGGCATGGTTTCTTTGTATGAGTAAGTTCTTCAGGTTGCATAACTATTCAGAGAACATGAAAGCCATAATAGCTACATTCAGTCTCAAAGGTAAAGAAAATATTTGGTGGGAAGATGTGAAGAATGTCAGAGGTATTCATGAGTAGGACTTGAATTGGAATGATTTCAAGAGACTATTCAAGAAGAAATACCTATTGTAGAGATATTTTGGTGATAGGGCAAAAGAATTCTATGAGTTAAAGATGGGATCAATGAAAGATGAGGAGTACTCTAGCAAGTTCTTGGAGCTACTGAGGTATGTGCCTTACCTCAAGGAGGAGAAGACCAAGATTCAGAGATTCACTAGTGGATTACCGATTGCATTCAAAGATAGGATTGAGTTCGATGAGCCTAGATCATTGGAGGAGGCTGTTATGAAACCAGCTCAAGAAAAGATAGAAAAGATAGATCAACGCCTTAGAATTCAGCCTCTTCGAGGGGGCAACCTCCTTTGCATTACATAAATGACCAATTCTTCGATGATACAAATGAAAAGACCTCCTTTCTATATATAGGAGTCTAAGGGGTCATAACATAATCAGAGCCGACATAACAATAATAATGTAAGGGCACAATAATAACAATAGTGGGCTTCTATGGAGCACATTAGTAACAATATGGGCACTACATGGGTACATCAATATAATAAGTGGGTTGTACTAATAACAATAAGAGGTTACACTAGTAGTATAGGGGCCTAACATGCCCCTCTCCTTCAAAAAGCGTTGTCCTCAATGCTTGAGTAGTTCTTGATGCTTCTATATAAAATTCTTGTCCTCCCATGTGGAATCTTCAGCGGGTAAGTTCTTCCACTTGATGAGATACTCTGAAATTGATCGATTTCGTAGCTGTCGGGTTCTTATTTCTGTGACTGCTCCAGGTTCCAATATGATTTTTCCTTCCTTTTCAATATCTGGCAATATTGTTTGAATTGGGATCTTTTTCAACTTTTGAATAAGTGGCCATACTTCTTTGACCTTCTTCCATTCATCCCTTGCTTCGTTTATCCAATCTGGTTGGATAATAGAAATAGCACAAAACAATGCTTCCACATCCTCATCCTTGAAGAGTCTTCCCATTCAGTAAGGTCGCCATTTTTTAAGTGCATGTAGTATTGCCAACATTTCCTTCTCATAAATAGCTTGCTTTAGATGTAGCAGTAAAAATACCCAATCGCATACATCAAAACATTTTTCACTATGATGTTGATCTACCTGTTGTTTCATTTGATTTTGCACCAAAGTGGTGTTATCCTTTAAAAGTTGGAGAACTTGTTGTTGATGCTCGATGTGATCTTTCACTGCTTGAACCTTTTTCTTCTTGATATGTCCTTCTATCTTTAGAGTTTGAGGAGTGGTAATTTCTTCCAATCCTTTACAAGATATGGTCGGATTCATTTCTTGACGCTCGATGTGATCTTTCACTTCTTGAACATTTTTCTTCTTGATATGTCCTTCTATCTTGATAGTTTGAGGAGTGGTAATTCCGACCAGTGAATTACAAGATATGGCTGGATTCATTTCTTCTTTCTTGATGTGATCTTTCACTTCTTGCACCTTTTTCTTCTTGATATGTCCTTCTATCTTGAGAGTTTGAGGAGTGGTCATTCTTGCCAATAGTTTACAAGATATGTTCTGATTCATTTATTCTTCCTTTGGGGTCAGGTCCTGGCATATATCCTCTTCTTTTGATGTTTCTTGATCCTTTTCTTCCTCCTCTTCATAATCTATGTAAAATAATTTATTCTCAGCACACTTATGACCTTTAGTGCATTTGCTATCACAATTGTAACAAATCCCTTTTTCTCTTTTTTCTTCCAATTGTTGTGGTGTAACCCTTGTAGGTTGTGGAAGGCTAGGAGAAACAACACTTCCATATTTATAGTTGTGAGGGGTATGCTTCCTGGTTTCCATAATTTTTCTTTCCAATATGTCACAAAGCCCTTTCACTCTTTCCAATTGTTGTGGTGTTGCTCTAAAGAAGGTGTTGCTCTTTGTATCCTCATAATGTGCTATCATTTCCTCCGTGAAAATTGACCACGTAACAAGTTGTTTACGAGAACAAAGCCCTTCATACCATAAAAATTGATCTGGTTCTAAATATGAAGATGCAATACATACCTTTTGTAACAGTTGTACACCATGTAGATCAAAATATTGCTCCATCTGAAGTATCCAATTTACCGGATCCTTCCCATCAAACTTCCTCATCTTGCTTTTTCTTGATTTTAGGAGCTCGATCTTGAAATGACTCTAACTCTGTACTTTCGGATCTTTAAGTTCTGAAATTGTGATCTGTAGTAGCCCTCTATGTCCTCTTTCCAATGCCACAAGTCTGACCCAAATTGGATTCTCCAAGGAAGAGTTATGTGAAATCTCCCACAGTGACTTGATTATAGACTAGTTCAGTAGAGCGAACTTGTACGGCGTGCCACGAGTCACTGTTTCAACCTCTGGATCTGAAAAATGCATACAAGAAACTAAAGTCCGTCCTCTTTTTGTACCTTCTTACGAAATTTCAATCCGATGCTCAGAAAGAAAGTTATGACGACTTTCCCTAGGTCACCTGTTTGGAATGTAATTTAGGAGTCTACAAAAAGACCAACTTCCTCAGATCATATCTCCGCAAATATAGCGCAAAAAGCTCTGAAATTCGGACCCAAGGTTCAGCACGATTTCTTCTCAAATGGGGTTTTTTTTGCGACTTCTGAAACGTCACAGAAAAAAAAGTTATAGCGAAAATGCCATGATAACCTGTTTGGAGCAGCGAAACCCTAGAATCCAAAGCTCTGATACCAAATGTTATGCAACCAGCTCAAGAAAAGATAGAAAAGATAGATCAACGCCTTAGAATTCAGCCTCTTCGAGGGGGAAACCTCCTTTACATTACATAAATGACCAATTCTTCGATGATACAAATGAAAAGACCTCCTTTCTATATATAGGAGTCTAAGGGGTCATAACATAATCAGAGCCGACATAACAATAATAATGTAAGGGCACAATAATAACAATAGTGGGCTTCTATGGGGCAGATTAGTAACAATATGGGCACTACATGGGTACATCAATATAATAAGTGGGTTGTACTAATAACAATAAGGGGTTACACTAGTAGTATAGGGGCCTAACAGAGGCCATTTGAAATTTAAAGCATTGCTATGAGTAGTCGAAGCGCAGATCTAAGACTAAGCCGGACTAGAAAGGTAATGCAAAGAACAAAGGAAAATGGGACAATAAGCGAGCAAGACCTCGGGGTACAGGTAATAAAGAGAATGCAACACCATCTAAGAAGTTCAATGCATCTGACAAAGGACAAAGACTTTGATCTGAGGAGTAGAATAAGGATGAAGGTTGGAAGCCTTTACAGTGTTGGACTTGTGGAGGAGAGCATTGTAGGAGAGATTTTCCACAACATCAGGGTGGTAGACCACAAATCTACAGTGCTCGGGAGGCATAGACAATGGGAGATGTTGGGCAGAGTATTCCTAGGATCAATGCAGCGCTAAATAATGGACAGGAAAACCATCAAGCATCTATCATTGAGATGGAAAATAAGCTTGTGATCAAGTTATTTCTATTTTGATTGACCCTGGATCTAATTATAATTATGTTAATCCTCACCTGGTGGATAAGTGTGGTTTGAATAAACAAGTGCATGTAGAGTGTTCGTTAGTGGAGTTGGCTACAGGTACCAAGAAGAGAGTTCATCACTCAGTAAGATATTGTACATTTGATTTGAATGGTATGCCTACCGCAACACATTTGAATGTATTACCATTGGGATCATACAATATGTTGTTGGGCATGGATTAGTTGTACCTTCGTAGAACCAAGGTGGATTTTTATGACAAAGCCATTGAGTGCTTGAATGACAATGGGGAAAAAGAGTCTTGCAAGGTAAGAAGAAAGCAACATCAATTAGAATGGTGACATCTATGCAAGCCAAGCATAGTCGCAGGAAGTGGTGTGTGATATTTGCAATGCACATTTCTAATGACAAAGGTAAGGGATTTGAGGCTGCAAATGTTTTGAGTAGGTACCAATTTTATAGGAATTTTAGGATGTATTTCCTACAAATATTTCAAAAATTCCACCTCACAGAGAAGTAGGCTTTTATATTGAGTTGGTGCCAAGGGAAACTCAGGCATCAAAGGCACATTACAAGACGAATACACCTGATTTGGTAGAGTTCAAGTTTCAGTTGAAGGAAATGTTGGACAAGGGATACATTAGGCCAAGTGTATAACCATGGGACACACCGGTAGTATTTGTGGAAAAGAAGGATGGTACTCTCAAGTTGTGCATTGACAATAGGAAATTGAACAGAGTGACCATCAAGAACAGGTATCCCTTACTGAGGATTAATGGCTTTTTCGATCAATTGAAGGGAGCAATAATGTTCTCGAAGATTGATCTGAGATCCAGATATCATCAGGTATGCATTAAAGAGTAGGGCATCTACAAGACAACTTTCTGTACCATGTATGGGAATTATGAGTTTGTTGTAGTTCCATTTGGTTTAACTAATGCTCTAGCTACCTTTATGTGCTTGATGAATAGTGTGTTGCGTTCGTATTTGGACAAGTTTTTTATTATGTTCATTGATGATATATTGGTATATTTAAAAATTGAAGAAGAGCATGCCGAGCATTTAGTAGCAGCGTTGAGATTATTGAGAGAACATCAGTTGTATGCTACGCTCAACAAGTGTAGTTTTTTTTAGAATGAGGTACACTACTTGGGATATGTGGTTTTCGAGGATGATATAGAAGTGGACCCAAAAAAGGTAAGATCTATCATGGAGTGGGCAACTCCCAGGAATGTGGATGAGGTGAGATCTTTCATGGGGTTAGTAGGTTATTATAGGAGGTTCATTAGGAACTTCTCGTAGATTTCTTATCCTATCACATCATTGTAGAGGAAAGGTAAGAGGTTTGAATGGACAGAGGAGTGTGCGACCAATTTTGAGAAGCTCAAGTAGTTGTTGACACATGCACCAGTGCTAAAGATTGCATATTCAGACAAAGAGTTTGTAGTATGTACATATGCTTGCAATAGAGGACTTGGTGGAGTCCTTATGTAAGATGGATAGGTGGTATGCTATGAGTCATGGAAACTAAATGAGCACAAGCAGAACTACCTAACACATGATCTTGAGTTGGAAACGATCATACATGCATTAAATATGTGGAGGCACTATCTTCTTGGCAGGAGGTTTGTATTGATGAGTGATCACACTGGTTTGTGGTATCTATTTGAACAACCGAATATATATGGAAGGCAGGTTCGGTTGTTGGCCATGATCAACGAGTTCGAATTTGAGATCAGTTATATGAAAGGTAAATAGAACATGGTGGAAGATGCTTTTATCAGGCGGATACAAGTAAATCACATAGCAGCTATGAACTCCTTTGGGACATATTTATAGGATAGGATATTGTAGGCAGGTCAGCAGGATGACAGGTATATGGAGATTGTGCATAGATTGCAACAGAGTACATGTATAGGTACATGTACAGGTACAAATAATGGTACATGTATGTACAAGTAGTTGTACTAGTACAGTTACAGATGCAGGTGCACAAGATGTGGACTATCATCTCACGACAGATGGATTGGTTAGATTTAGGGACAAGATATATGTGCCAGATAACAATGAGCTCAAGAAGGTGATCTTGAGGGAGTTTCATGTGAAACCATATTCAAGTCACCCAGGATATCAGAAGACACTGACAATAGTGAAGAAATTTTATTATTGGCCAAATTTGAAGAGAGACGTAGCAAAGTTTGTGGCTAGGTGCTTGGATTGTCAGCAGGTGAAGGCAGAGTGTAAGCATCTAGGTGGACTACTACAGTTGATTCCGATTCCAGAGTGGAAATGGGAGGTCATTTCCATGGACTTTATCACAGGTTTTCCGAGGACAATGAGACAACATGATTCCATCATGGTAGTGGTGGACAAGTTGACAAAGGTAGCGCACTTCATTCCAGTGAAGTCTACATTCTCAGCGAGTGATGTAGCATAGGTCTTCATCAGGGATGTGGTCAAATTGCATGGAGTTCTGAAGAATATTGTGTTAGATAGGGATGCAAAGTTCACTTCCAAGTTTTGGAAGGATTTATTTGCAGTTTTGGGCACAGAGTTGGACTTCGACACAACTTATCATCCACAGATAGATGGACAGACAAAGAGGGTCAATAGGATATTGGAGGACATGTTGAGGATGTATGTGATGCATCAACAATGGAAGTGGGAAGAGTACCTTCCACTGGTAGAGTTCACTTATAACAATGGGTATCAGGAATCCTTGAGGATGAGTCTGTTTGAGGCATTGTATGGGCGGAGTTGCAATACTCCCATCAGTTAGAGTGAATCAGTGAACAAGGTGTTGATTGGATCAGACATGTTGATAGACATGGAGCAGGAAATGCACGTAATCAAGAAGAATTTAAAAGCAACACAAGATAGGGAGAAGAGATATGCAAATCAAAATAGGTTGTTCAAGGAGTTCCAGGTCAGGGAACATGTGTACTTGAGCATCAAACCGAAGAAGAGATCCTTGCGGATTTGATCATGTGCCAAGCTGGAACCTCGTTATATGGACCTTTCAGGATTATTGAGAGGATTGGGTCAGTAGCTTATGAGTTGCCTTCGATAGTGAAACTTCATGATGTTTTCCATGTGTCATTGCTTAAGAATTATGTTAAAGATGTTGATCATGTGATTGGATGGTCTGTATTGCAAGTGGATCCAGAAGGATAATTCCAGACGGAACTGCAATTTATTTTATAGAGAAAGATTTTCATGCTCCAAAATTGAGCAATCAAGCAGGTTAAACTGCAATGGAAGCACTTTGGGCCCGATGAAGCTACATGGGAGATGATGGATCAGATGCGGGATATGTATCCTTCCTTATTAGCTAGTTAAGCGAATGTTTTGGTATATGTCTTATGTATATGTTTTTTGTACATGTTTTGGTGATGTTTGGTACATGTACATATATATATGGATGTAAATATAGCCATGAGCTATGTTATAAAGCTCCAAAAAGCGGTATGGGTGTCATGACATTATGTTGTTATACTTGTTATGTTGTTATGTTGGTTTGCTTCTTAGCAAGATGATCATTGTAAATATTTTAATGAGATAAGTTGTAAATCTCCATGGGAAGTATGTTTTTCTTACAACAACCTTGTTGGTTGTAGGTGTTGTTGAACACCGAGGATGGTGTTCCCCCAAGGGGGAGGGTCCTTTAACAACTCCAGTGAAAATTCCATGCAATGTTGGATGGATTAAAGATCTTGTACAAGCATCGATGAGAGGTTTGTAGTACACAGAAAACAAAACTTAGCAGAAAAAAAGGTTGAAGATTCGTTTATGGGAAAAGAGAAGGGCTGCAGAGATTGGTTTTTCTTCCTTTGGGACCATTTACGAATCTGCACCATGGACATGCGGTGGTCACGAGCTGCATGCAAAGCAAAAGGACAGCTCTAGTAGCAAAGGGCACAGTGTGATGGAACGAGAAAAGGCCGAGATGAGCATGGTCCCATACAACCTGGGGTTTTGGACCCAATCATCAAACGCAGAGCAAACCAGCACGAGTTTAAATAGGGAAAAAAAGTCCAGAGGCGATGGTAGAGAGGCAGACCCAGATCCGGAGGATTTGTATCAAATTTTTATCAAAACTATCTCTGGGAAATCGATAATGTTATGGGTCTGGAGTACGAATCAAGTGACAGATCTGAAACAAAATGCCCAAAATGTCACAGGTATTTCTGCTTCATTACAAAGTTTGATTTTTTTCCCAAGAAAGTGTTACAGGAAGATATCTCTTTGAAATACTATGGTATTCAAAGGAACTCTACCATTATCCAGAATCTACAACTAAAAAGAGGAGCCCCAAGAGTAAGCACATATGTCAAATCAACATCAATAGACAAGGGTCAGGCCTCTTTTAAAGATGTATTAAGAGGGAAAGCTGGTACTCATGACAAACAAACCCCAAATCTGACAATTCCAGGTTTGTACATAGTAGAAAAGATGGATCAAGCTCCATATATGTCCATAGAATTACCAAAAGTAAGTGGTCTATTCAATACTTTAACAGAAAAAGCTATCATTTGTCGATTTAATGGGTTCTGACCCAAATCTGAAGATCTAAGTGAGTGGATCTATCTCAACTGGACCAGAGACTGTGATATTTATATGTGTGCAAAATGTTTTTTTGTGGTTCAGTTTGATAGTCAAAAAGATTACAATCATGTCATAAATGACAGACCATGGTTCTAGGGAAGGGCGGGGCTCTTCGTAACCCCATGGTTCCCTAGTTTTGATGCAAACTCAATGGTGGTCTAAAAAATGTCGATTTGGGTAAGGATTCACAATCTCCCACTACCTTTTTGGCACCATCTGGTCCTAGAAGGAATCAGAAACTCTTTGGGAAGGTTTTTAAGCTAGATCGAGAAAGAATGGACAAAGGGATCTTCACCTTTTCCCGTATCTGTGTGGAGATGGACTTAAGAAAAGGCCTTTCGGAATGTATTCATTTGACACACAAAGATTTCAAGTGGACACAGTGGTTAGATTTTGAAAACACTGCCTTTAGATGCAGGGTTTGCCACCAAACATGGCACTTGCAAAACACATGCAAACAAGCAAAGAAAAAAAACAAAAAAGAGACCGCAAAAACCAAAAGGATGGCAATTCCCAGAACCCCCATCGTCATATGAGGAGGATGAAGAAATGGATGAAACTCAACAACAATCGGAGACAGAAAAACAACAAGGCTCTCTAGAGGAGGGAGAAGGAAAGGAGAAAGAATAGAACAATCAAGTAGAGAATCCAAATAGATCTACAGTTGTTCTGACCCTTGAAAACCCATTAGAGGAAAAAAATAACAATCAAGGCACAGGTGGAGTTAAGTGATCTCATGTATCTAAAAGTTCTGATTCAGATAAAGAAGTTCCAAACATCTCTAGAAATAATGAATTGACAATTGTCTCTACTACTCCATCACCTGGGGTCTGGCAAAAAGTTCAAAATAAAAAAGGGAAAAAAAGAAAAGTCCAGTTCATCTGGCAATCTATAATTTTATTTTTATTTTTATTTTTTGGTAGCTCTGCTACTATGCGTGTGTCTTGTACACACATGGGTCCCTCGGGACAAATTCTGAATGCTTTATGCATATACTCAATGTAACTTTTCATTTTTATTAATAGAAAGTTATTGATTTTTTCTTTGGAAAAAAAAAATAGATCATGATAGTCTTAAATACTTTTTGAAACAAAGATTATCTTTAGAAGAGCAACAAGAATGGGTGGCAAAGATGTTGGGTTGTGACTTTGAAATCATCTACAGAAAAGGGAAGCAAAATGTTGTTGCAGATGCACTCTCAATAAAGGATGAGGATGTGGAAGCATTGCTTTGTGCCATTTCTATTATCAAACTTGAGTGGGTAATCGAAGCAAGGGATGAATAGAAGAATGATGAAGAGGTATGATCACTCATTCAAAAGTTGCAGCAAGATCCTAATACATCTGATACATTTAGCTGGAAAAATGATTATTTATGGTACAAAAATCATTTATATCTTTGTAAGAATTCCCAACTCAAATAAAAGATTCTCTTGGAATTGCACATCTCTCCCTTAGGAGGGCACTCACGATTTTTAAAAACTTACCATAAGGTCAAGAAGCATTTTTTTTGGGATGACCTTAAATCTGATATTTAGAAGTTTGTAGCAGAATGTTTGGTTTGCCAACAAAATAGAGTTGAGACAATTAAGACCCCGGGTCTATTACAACCGTTAACCATTCTAATTCAACATTGGGAGGAGGTCTCAATGGATTTTATCACAGGTTTACCCAAGTCTGAAAAAAAGAGTGTCATCATGGTGGTAGTTGATAGACTTACCAAGTATGCACACTTTTGTGCATTATCTCGTCCTTTTAAAGCCAGTACAATTGCTATTGCATTTATGGAAATAATTCAAAAGCTTCATGGAAACCCAATGATTATCATAAGTGACAAAGATCCTATTTTCACTCGAAATTTTTGAACGAAATTATTTTCTTGTCTTGGTACTCAATTAGCTCATAGCTCATCTTATCATCCTCGATCTGATGGGCAAACTGAGATAGTGAACATATGTTTGGAAGGATATCTTCGTTGCTTTGTACTTGATAAACAAACACAATGGTTCAAGTGGTTACCTCTAGTTGAATGGCGGTATAACACTTCCTTCCATACTGCAGCAAAAATGACCCCATTTATGACATTGTATGGATATCATCCATAATCCATCACATCATCTTTAAGAGAAAATTCTAAGGTTCAAGTAGTAGAAGATCACATCAAGCATCAACAACAAGTTCTCCAACTCTTAAAGGATAACCTCACTATGGTGCAAAATTGAAGGAAACAACATGTAGATCAACATCGCAGTGAAAGAAGTTTTGATGTAGGTAACTAGGTATTTTTACCCCTACATCCATACAAACAAATGTCTCTTAAGCAATCTAAGAAGGATAATAAATTATCACCCAAGTACTACGGTCCTTACAGGTTGTTGCAAAAGATTGGTACTATGACATACAAATTGGAGTTGCCTGCATCTTTTTTAGTACACCCAGTTTTCCATGTTTCATGGTTAAAGAAGGTTATTGGTGACAAGCTTCCAGTTCAAATAGTGTTGCGAGAACTTAACAAAGAAGGAAAAATCATATTTGAGCCTGAAGCAGTAATAGAAACAAGAACCTGACAATTGCGAAATCAATCAATTCCAGAGTATCTCATTAAGTGGAATAACTTTCCCGTTGAAGATTCCACATGGGAGGATGAGAATTTTATACAAAAGCATCCATAACTACTCAAGAATTGAGGAAAACACACTTTTTGAAGGCGAGGGGTATGTTAGGTCCCTATAATACTAGTGTAGCCCCCTTATTGTCATTGTTAGTTTACCCCCCTTATTGTTATTATTGTGCCCATGTAGCCCGATATTGTTATTGTTGTGCTCCATATAAGCCCACTATTGTTATTGTTGTGCCCTTGCATTATTATTGTTATGTAGGCTCTAAT